>CM046730.1:18214467-18934717 GCA_025584915.1 Monochamus saltuarius | reverse complement strand
TTAATTTACCCTAATTTCTACCCCTCTGACAGCATGCGAGTGGATGTCACTGGTGTTATAAAATGGATAATTTTATAAAATATTTACCTACGGAGGAGTTTCAGCCTGTTAAAATGACTGATTTCCATTTTAGAAATATCGAATTTTCATTTTACCCCAATTTCCACCCCTCTGACGGCTTGCAGGTATTATTTAGAATATTTTAAATATATGTTAAGTGTTCTATATCGACGAACGTCGATAATCATTCGGGTGTTTCCGTATCATCTGGCTGCTATATTTTGCTGCTGTCTTCACGCCGGTATTAATATTTATGTAGGTAATATGATAAGAAAACATTTTTTATAATATGTCTATTAATTGACTACACTTTGTCCAAAATGACAGCATGTAAGCGTTTATTTCGAACCACATCTGCAGTCAGACACGACTCAGATCCGTCAAAATCTCAATATTTTACGGAGCTAATAGCTACAAGTACACTTTCGATAAATCCGCTACCCCTCATCTATTTTCTACATCTATACGGTTAATTAAACGTCTACTTTAACCGTTTTGCCGAATTTCTAATCCGTTGGGTAGCTGCTCTAATTGCCGAGGAATCTATTTCACGAAACTAGAAAGTCTGACAGTTGTTTTAAAGTTTAAAGTCAAAATTACCCTTTTCGGCCATCCTAAATTTATAAATAAGTAATGGAAAGTAAATTTGAACGCAGACAATTTTGTAATCCACACCTAGAAGCTTTAAATAACGATTAACTTTTTTTTGTTTCAATACAATATAAAAAATAAAATTAAGGAATAGATGTTTTTGGATATGATAAATCATAATCCAAAACTTAACGTTATCACGTTTTTTATTATGGGGAAGGTATACTTGTCATTAGTCTTAGAAATTGACCATTTTCGAGATAATATCTTTTCAACAATCATCTGCATAGTTCCTTGTAGAATATTTTAATGCATTAGGCACCAATAGTAAGTTAAATTTTAACAATTATTCGGCAAAATTTATGTTAAAGTTAATAAGTATTTCTAAATGTCAGGTATTTAGCCTGTTTTGGTTAAAATCAATTACTTTACAAAATGTAAAGTTTCTGAGGCAATAACTTTTCATATATTTCAAAAAAGTTGTGTATTACAAACTGTACAAAAACAGTCACATTAAGATCAAGTGGATATTATTCAAGTATAAAGCAGAAATAAGATTAAAAAAACAGCACGCATATTTTATTGACACAAATATTTTCAGTACAATGTAAATCACATTGATTACCCATTAATAGAACTAACACCCATTAAAATGATTAAACTTAAATCTAATCTAAATGGCTCTGCTAGAATACCATCACTATTATGTCATTTAACTATTATTAAAATCAATAACTGACAAACTATGTGCAATAATTACAGTAGGTTTATTATAAACTAATTAAGATAAAAAAAATCATAATCACATATATTCAACGTCAATCTTTCGCTATCTTTGAATACCGACCTGCATACAAGTCCATAATTAACAAACAGATAACAATTCCTGCTCCAAATGCGACTGCAACAAGCCCCATCCACACACCCAAATCCAGCCAAGCTTCTACTTTCTTACCAAAACAAGTTTTACGTTCGTCGTCGTAGATTTTGGAGCACCACTTGAATCTGCTGCCTGGCTTGTCTGCTACGCCTTGTTCCACATCTGGTTCAGATTTCATGTTGCGTCTATCGATGAAGACAAAAAAAATCGAGTAGAAATAAAGTTTCTCCGCCATCAGGACAAACTGAAGTTTCTTGATTTTTTCCACTGATACCGTTTCTGAACCCTTGGAGGCAATCGGAATCTGATTGGTCTCCTCAGTCTTTTCATCAGCTTCATGAATCTGGAACTTCTCCATCTGGCCGTGTATTTTCTAGGCAAACACATCTATTACACCACTGAACTTCAATTTATGCGTAGGTTGTGACGTGTCCATTTTATAAAGCTTTCCCCTCTATTGAAACTGGTTGTTTAATTTTTTTAACCAATAAGAGGAAGGGAGTGGTATTGTCCAATGTCACCTATGCACTAAATTATTAAATGGTCATATTTTCTGTTCTGTATACTTTGTACTTTATTTAATAAAGTTGAGGGTTTAAAATAATAGAATTGTACTATTTTTCAGTAATGAATTATACTGTAGTGTACTATATGTTTGGCGGAACCTGGCTTCCCTCGGCTTGTGAAAAATTGACGTTATGATACAATAAGATGAAAACAAACCAGATGCTCTTTGGCAAAGCGCAAAGCTGCAATCAATAAAGCAAATTCTTTTACAGCGGATTCTCTAACATAAATAAAATTTATTAATTATGTATCTCAGTTCCTTCCACCTTCCTTCCGTACGTATACAGAGTGTACTATTAAGAATGAGAGATAGTGCAAAAACATCCCAAGTAACAATTTTTGTTTTTTAATAACCTATTCATAAGAACTGTTTATAAAACCACTAATAAGTCTATATTTCTGCGACAGTAACCTTAAGGGCCTAATAAATATAAAAAGGGCTCAAAGAATAATGATCTTCAGGAGGTGAAATAAATATATTTAATAATTTTCATTCCCAGAAGAATTTGGAGGTAAATATTAATTTAAGTATTCTGATTTTAACAAATTAGTAATCTTTAATTTTAATGGAAAAAATAATTTAAGAATTTCAAATTTACCGCCAATTTAAGATTGGTAACGTATATATAGGGTGTTCTGAATTATATAGGTTAAACTTTACTCGACGAAGGAACTATTTAAAATAAAAAGAGTACGTAGATAGAAAATAGTAATTTGCTTATATTCAAAATTTTGACGTTAACAATCTGTTCCTGTATGACTTTCCCTGTATTTATTTATTTCTTTGTTATTTAGGTATTTATAATACATTATTTTAAAGTGCGAGTGTTTTATTCGAAGAAAAAAATGGAATCTTATAATATCAGGGTTGGGATCCTATCAGCATTTGAATGCCAATGATTCCGATACAAATGGATACACTAAAAGGTTGCGCTGAACTCTTACCTTATCGAAGGCAAATACGCCAGTATTTTTTGTTTCCTCCCGCTTGCCCGTGTAGCTGATACTTTTAAACATATATATCTGGAAATGGCACAAAGAATCGAAAAGCATCCATTTGTCATTCTAGATGGCACTGGTGAGGATATATGCTAGGTTCGAGGATTTATTTATTTCTACACTCACTAACGCCTTCTGGCCGTCTGCTTCTCTCAACTTATTTGCAAATTAAAGGTCGCATAGCTTCTAGGTTTGTAAAAGCTTCCCGTATTCGCCTGAACACAAAATTTATTCGCCTTAATTATAGGAAATAAATTTCGGCTCTGATAGTTTCGTTTATTTGCTTTCGAGAACTTTCAGCTCTTGTGACTGTCTGATACTTAATGGGAACATCCAGATATTATCCATAATTAAATTTTATCACTGTTACCAACTAATTTAACAAATCGTCAAATTTCCTTCATTTAAAAAGTAAAGTTGATACATATTTAACTAATGTAAATTGTTTTTCACTTGAGCGTGAATTCTTTAACCATCCTGTACATAACAATGTTTCTTTAAGAGCTAATAAGTGTATTGGGATTTACAGCGCGGAAGTTCCTCAAGGAAAATAAAACTCTTTATGGCCAATCATGTGGAGCGCTTCTGAATTGACCAAAAATTTATATAGATGTTTTATAGTCTCAATTTAGCTTTATAATTTCATAATACAGATGCCTGAACCGTTAACGTTTTGTCCATATTCAGACTGCACTTTGCGAAATCATGAAAACCTAATGGTTTTACACACAAAAGTTGAGTGCCGTTTATTGAATATCAGATTTTCGTCATTCATTGACTTGTTTCACACGCACTGACATTTTAGAAACACCTTGTATACGAGTACTGAATTAACCTTTAACGTTATAGTTTTTACCATCCTTTTAGGTAAGGATTACAAGAACAAGATGGTTAGATTTGATCAGTATTGTTGCTCACATAATTTTTAAATTCACTTCAAAAGAGAATATGACGCCAAGCAAAATCAATTAAAACAGAAATGAAATGTAAAGTGGGATAATTCATTCTTCGTATAGAACGATAATATTTTTTCATTAATAGATCTCTCACCTCGAAGGATGCTTTTAGGATTCAGTTGAGTTATTAAATAATGCCTTATGAATATTTATTTATTTAAAACTTTGAAATTTACTGCCAAAGTGGGAAAAATTACTTCTTAATTGGATTGGTGATTAATAACCTCACAATTCTGGGAACCTATAATACAACTTGGCGCTATTGTCTATTATGAACACTGTGCCCAACTTAAATGCTCTTACAAAAATTCAGATATCCTCATTTTTTTTCTTTTTGGATATTTTCTTTGTTTAAGCATTTTTTTTCTTTATACAACTTTTTTATCGCGCCCTTTCCTCTCTTTGTCAGTTTTAATTTTACTGCTTTCGATTTCTTTTTTCCTCGCTTTATTTTAACGTAAACCTTTGCTTCACGTTTCCGCTGTCAGGTTTATTCAGGAATAACAACCGAATATCCTCCTCGTTTAATGTCTAGTAGATAATCTATAAATCTAGAAACTACATGCGTATGTACCTTCCTGATAACAGCTTTAATTGACAGTCGCTGACGTGAATTGTAGTTGAAATTATTTCTGAATATTCCGATATAGAAAGCTGCAGAGACCCTTTAAGTGTAGCGACGACAATAGGAAGAGACACAACGAAAAACAAGGCTTGTAACATTTCTACTTGTTTTATTAACCACATGGATCATCCACTCATCAAAGTACATGGAAAAAAGTTATTGACAGACCAAATACTTATAACTGAAAGCATAGAGTCAAATCCCATAGAAGTAATAATGGAAACACCATTATTTAAGGACACTGATTTAAATTACTTGGAAAGTAGCATAAGGACAACATATGGATTCTCATAAGACTTGGTACCACTGTTGATGTATTAAACAATAATCCCTAAGTCTGGTACGTTGTCACCTCCTGTCAATACCGCTTACGAAACTAGTCCCATGATCTAAGATATGGTATTTCATAACCTCCAGCACTGGACATTGTGACAACAGAATTTGAATCGTTGAAGTGAAGTAAATCAACTACGACAAACTGTTAATAATAATGAACGAGGGTACCTCCTACCTAAATAGTTGTGCTTTATGAAGAAAGAAGGAACATGTGAAAGAGAGAATGCAACCTAGGGTGAAATCATGTCTAGATATCTATTTATAGACAACCAGCTAGCCTAACAACGACGAAAACAGGAAGAGACAAAATCAAAATAAAGATTTCCGTTCAGTTTAGTCGATTAAAGAAGAGATCAACTAGCCACATGGATCATTCATTTGTCAATTTACATGGAAAACAGTTATTGAAAGACCAAAGACATATAACTGAAAGCATAGAGTCAAATCCCATCGAGGTTATATTGACAATACCATTATTTAAAGGTACCTTATCAAATTACTTGGAAAGTAGCATAAGAACGATATTTAGATTCTCCTAAGAGTTGGTACCAAAGCAGCAAATTATAGAGGCAATTTTCTCAAAATAACAGTCGATATACTAAACAAGAATCTCTAAGTACGGAACATTGTCACTTACTGTCAATACCGTTTACTAAACTAATCCCTCGATTTATGATCTGGTATTTGATAACCCTCAGCACTGGACATGGAATTTGAATAGTTAAAGTGGAGCAAATCAACTACAACAAACTGTTGAAAATACTATTCCAGGACAAGATAATTTCGTACCTCCGACCTAAGTAGTTGTGCCTTATGGAGAAAGAAGGAAAATGTGAAAGAGAGGGCAACCATAGTGAAATCATGTCTAGATATCTATTTATAGGCAATCAGTCAACCTAGCGATGACGAAAACAGGAAGAGACAAAATGAAAATCAGGTTTGTAAGATTTCCAATTAATTTCGTCGGTTATGGAAGAAGTCATAGTTTGTCAATTTACATAGAAAAAAGTCATTGATAGACCAAATACATATGACTGAAAGCATAGACTCAAATCCTATCAAGGTAATATTGAAAACATCATTACTCAACGATACCGAATTAAATTACTTGGAAAGTAGCATAAGAACGATATTTAGATTCTCAAAGATCAGACAGTTTAACTGAATAGAAGAATTTCGAATTTAAATTTAAAAAAAAACTGCAATGAAGTTACCTGCATTCGATACTGCGACAAAAAGAGTTACAATATTCGAAAGTTGGTGGTATTGGCAACTTCCTTTAATTTCCTAACAATCAAATATTTATTTCTTTCACGGTTGACAGCTTCATGAGGGTTAGCTGAAGGCCTAAAGTGTATTCTCATCTAGTTATTTAGTAAATTGTTTCGTTCACAAATTCCGTCCTCGGGGTATTGTCCCTATATTTACGTCAGAGTCAGGACAATAGCCGGAAATTCGCAGATGGTATACGGGAGTTAGAGCAAAGTATGGTGACTGTGCGGTGAACAAAACCTACATTTTATCCGGTATAGCTATGTGGACGAAAAACGCTTTAACGAAGACTTGTTTACTCACTATTTATTGCGCCACACACACACACACGCGAATGTGCATCGAATTTACAATAAAATAAGTCAATAAATATATATTCTTTAACATGTGGATCTCTCAAAAGCCAAAACCTTTGTAAAGCACAGTACCCACGTTTCTAAACAGATCTGTACAAAGTTAACCACTCTGAATAAGTAAATATGTACACAGATGGCAGTATTAAATCCTAACATTTCAGGACGTTTAATTTCCGTCTTTATACAAATAGTTCGTATGCTACATATACGAAATTCACATAAATATCTCTTCAGTGATAGTTTTTTTTAATAAACTCTCAAGAGTTTAAAACGATTGAATTAAATCCGCATGGCCAAAATCAATAAATATTTATGGATACACTTATTCCGGTATATATAATGAAATATTTATATTGTTATTATTAAATCAATACATATTAATGAAATACTGAAATAGTATAATAATTCCCTCATGTTTCGAAAAAATTTAATACTGAAAGGTATTTTAACAATTTGTCCGTTTGTGTTCATAAGCATTTAGTAAAGAGGAGCTTGCCAATGCAGATTACGTACGCCGGACGCTTTAACAATAGTGAAACAATATTTATTGCGAACCTAGACCTGTGCAATCGAGCTTTGTGACAGGCTCAGTTTTTCCAAACGATTCCTCACGTCACTACGGCAAAAATAATCTAAATTGTTTGCGAGTTGCACCGTTGACAAATGAATTTAGTCGACAGTTAGACTGCAATGATTAATGCCTGCCACCAGTTTTCTCTAAACTGGAGAGAAATCTAATTGGGGGATCCCATAGCTGACGTTTTAGGCGTATAATTAGGATAGCTCTTCTAAATTGTAAATAGAATGGACTATTCCAGATAAAGTTTTTTTTCAGGAGACGTGTCTCAAATTAACACAAGGTTTATTTAAATACAAGCATTCCAAGAACTATACAGATCCGATTTTTTTTTAATATATTCCAGGCACCCTGACTTCAATTAAATAAACTACAATATTCAAGTACTGCATGAATATTTTAAACGATTTAATACGGCTTGTAATTCTATGTATAATTAGAGAAGTGCGTATACGCACTGGAAAAGAGACCACAGGCAACTTTATACTGTGAAGAGGAGAAGGCTTAGCACAGGATTAATAATAATTGAGAACATGACAGTTCATTTTCCAAAGCATGTTGGCCACCTAATCGGTGATTCTGTTTGAGACTTAGTTTGGTTAAAGTCATTAAATCTCTTTATTCCTTATTCTGATTTTGTACTATACCGATCGATAAACGTAAATCTCCTACTGCTTTAAAATAAATTGCGAAGTGCACTTTAGTATAACGTTTATTAGACAGAGATTTGTTCTTACTATCCGAAGCATAATGGATAACAAGTTTTTGCGCGATGTTTATAATTAGCCAGTGTACTTGCTAATGGATTAATACATAAGAAACAAGTAAGTGCTCGGACACTGAGGTGTCATGGTTAGGCTGGGTTTACACTGACTCTGATTTCGGACTAAGTTAATGTGAACTAGGCTTTAGCCTAATATTTAGCCGCCAGTTTTGTAATGATTAAGGTGTGGCTACATTTTTTGTGCTCTCCTTTCAAACCATTCTTGAACTGTTTCATTTAAAAATTGTCCCACACACATTGTGGACTGTTCAAAATTTTGTCCATCGACGTGTAAATACATTTGGGTCCGTCTTACCCAGTTTCTACGAACAAACACAAATATTTCTGGTCCTTGTCCGTTTTGAACTCGTAAGTTACTGACAGCAGCTATGATTTGTTCGTGAAATTCATCACTAGTGTCTACTTCGGTGCAATACACTTCACTCTTTAAATATCCCCATAAAAGATTTAAGTCAGGAGATCGTGGTGACCATGGTACCGGTCCTCCTCATATATTCTATCGTCCATTTAAGAAAAAGCGTTGTTGGAAATGATGCCGTTGGATCGCGTGCGGATTTTCAAAATCCCAGACATGAGCATTATGATTGTAATACATCCCATTCCGTGTAAAATAGCTCTGTACCTAACATGTCAGATGTAAATCTGGGATTTTGAGCATTTTATTGCAGCAACCAATCAAATTCGTAAGTGATAATCCCTTGGTATAATGCTTGGACACGCTCTACATGGTAGGGATATAACTGAACCACACTGTTGATTGGGACATTACTTGTACTTGTTGAGCGATTTGCCTGCTCTTCAACAATCTTTGAACTATATTCCTTAGCTACTTCAATACGCCATGGACGCCCTGCATCTCCATCTCTTCCATGATTCGGTTGCAAATTTTGAAATACTAATGTAAACACTATCGCAAAAACGTTAATACTAAAAACGCGGATGGAATGCATTCCAATGACGATAGAGACTACAGTAGCCCAGCAGTGTAAAGGTTGAAAACACTAGAATAGGAAACAATATATGTTAGGTACATTACTCTCTACTAAACATGTCATTTGGCATAACAAAACTACGAGTGACAAAATAATGAAATGAACATTAGGAATAAATAGTACACCCCCTTCCAGTTTTAAATCCTATACCCTATGCAACACCAAATGGCAATACACTAACATATCATAAGTGTTCTATAAATAAATTCCTGTATTTATAAAGTTATCTTTCCACGCAGATGCGATAAATGTTTTGACAATTTTTAGAAGGCAAGTGAATGAAATCTCTAACGGCGCCTTGCCGCATAAATTATTAAAGTGGGGTAACTTTAGGAATAAATAACTCAAGGGGCTTATTTTCACTTCACCCGTAAATGTTATCAAAGGATGTGAGAATGTCATCATCAGATTTAACAAACGCTTCGACAATTTAGAAAAGTTTTACCACCACCACTTACAATACGTAAAACTTAATAAATAAATTAACAAGTTTTAATTAATTTTTAGATTATTAGTTTATGGTTAAGCGAATGCAGTTTAGATCGGATTAACTCAAATAAAACTGTGGAAATAAAATATGTCCGCAACGAAATTACACATAGAATAGGCGCTAATCCACTTTAAATCTTAAACTTTATGACAAAGTAATCAATCCATTTAGTAACTTATAGCACAGCGAGATTGTAGAAAATAAAAATATTTTCCAAGTAGCATTGTAGTAATGAAAACTGGTATCGCAACTTCAATTACGTGGCTATTACGTAATAATCACTAAATTTACAACCACATAGAAAAAAATAACTCCAATTTATGTTGGCATAGTTGTAGCTACGTAACCATCTCCATTGAAAGACACTTAATGGTTTTGTAATGTTTGGTGAGACGGTTTGGTGTCTGGGACGTTATAAACACTTAGAAGAAACATCTTAAAGTTACCTAAACTTTAAAGTGGATATTACAGGTAACGGCAACCACGTCAGATCCCTTACATATTACTTAGAAGTGACAGTAACTTTAAAGTGTTTGTACAAGTTTTGGCGACGTATTGGGAACTTTTAACAAAACTTGATTATACAATTGTGACAGTTGTCATCACGTTATTGTTTCATTCATATATGATTTCCACATTTAACATGTGATAAAAATTACTACAAAGTTGCCGCTACCTTTGAAACTCACTATGGAGTAACCTTTACCCAATAATGACCTGTTTCCTACATGACCTTCTAACGCAAGTCATTTTAGTCGCCCCCACGTAACAAAACAGTGTCTATAATGTGGTAGTGATTTTGGCAATACAGTTTAAAGTTTCCAGTGTCGTGGTTGCTACGTACCATTCACTAAATATGCTACTTTAAACTGCTACACTTAGTGACTTGACTTTAGTTTAACTACGATTTTTTATTTATTTTTATACGAGGATACGTAGTGAGCTCCCAGTTATTTTCTGACATAAATAGCAAAACCCCAAAAATTCAGATAAATCGTTTGTGGCACTGTATGAGAACCATATTTTGTGAGGGGTGACAAAACTCACAGGGTACTTTCATAAATAATTGATGAAGAAGTAGGACTATTTATATAAATCAATGTTAAGCAGCTTTTATTTTCCTTTCCAGGAAAATTTCCTCTTATTTATGAAACGGGAAATAGTAATCCTAGCGAGTCCAGAACGCGAGTGCGATATCATTAATAATAGCAAAATCTGCAATTCGTACGAATTATGGCCGATGAAAAAAGGTATTCTGCATTCGGAAGTGGCTTACAGTCCTCAGTTTCCTCTACTGAACATATTCCACGTTTTATACTAAATTTAATCATCTGGTAAATTGTCGTCATACACCAATTTCATGCAGTCAGTTTCTCTTGAATAACTGTAACATATACTCGACAAGTAGACCTTAGAAAGGAAAAAACTCTTTCAAAGTTTATGCTTTAGATGCCAGCAACAAAAATAAGAAATACCATAATAAAAATCAGTAAATATATACTTTACCAGAAGACTCTCGTCACACAAAGGCTCAACTTCTCGACAAAATGCTTTGAAACTACACTGAAAAAACGTTTTAATACAACCACTTTGGACACGTGACAATAAAACTACAATCTAGGCTATTATTTTTCTACTCGCACCCATACCCTGAGATAACCACCGAAACATCGTTTTGCATTTGTAACTTGTCATTTCAGTATTATTAACATTATTTTACACGTTCTTGTATGCTTAAGTAAGTATTTATTTCATAAAATAATAAACCGAAGTGAAACCGAAGAATTAACGTATCTCACAAATTGAGTTATATAGTCATATAAAATTAATAATAATCGAAATCGATTTTTAAATTTGTATCCGAAATCGTTATGAAAATTCTAACGCGAGGAAGTCATAGACAATTATGAAATAGGTTTACAATTAAAAAATGAAGTCATTCTGTCGAAGAATAAGGGAGAAAAATGGTTTACAATGCAAAAATTCTTAATCGTTTTTAAATTTGTATCCGAAATAGTTATGAAAATTCTAACGCGAGGAAGTCATAGACAATTATGAAATAGGTCTACAATTTAAAAATGAAGTCATTCGACAGAAGAATAAAGGAGAAAAATGGGTTACAATGCAAAAATTCAAAATCGTTTTTTAAATTTGTATCCGAAATTATTATGAAAATTCTAACGTGAGGAAGTCATAGATAATTATGAAATAGGTCTACAATTAAATAATGAAGTCATTATGTCGAAGAATAAAGGAGAAAAATGGTTTACAATGCAAAAAATCGAAATCGTTTTTAAATTTGTATCCGAAATCGTTATGAAAATTCTAACGCGAGGAAGTCATAGACAATTATGAAATAGGTTTACAATTAAAAAATGAAGTCATTCTGTCGAAGAATAAGGGAGAAAAATGGTTTACAACGCAAATGAAGGCTTCAGATAATTATATTATTGATGTGGTGACTTCTGGTTTTCAGTTTTGCCTATCTTCATTAATACAATACAATACTGCTTTCCATTTATATCGGTGTGATATAGCAGACAGTGTTATGGCGTGATAACAAGAGAAAACATTTATTTGACTTGTTTTCTTAGTGTATGATGACGAATAAATAAAACCCTTTGACAAAATTAGTTTTTATATATTTTAGAGCACTGTAGATGTAGGATTTAAAGATTGAGCTTACTTACATATTGCACACTATACAATTTCACGGCTCGGTTTATTCAAAGTCGAGGTTTATGTAAAATCAGATTGTTTCGTCCGTTTCTAGTTTAAAACAAACAGTAAAGCGTGTAGTGAACTGCAACATTCTGTGGCAGAATATTAGCAGTTGTCTGTAGTTCAGATGTAAAGTTTGATCTATAAAAATTACCCACTAGTACCCACTGTTAATTATGAATGTAACATTAAGTTTTTATATCCCTCTGGTATGGGGACATATTTTAGTACTACAACCGAGTTTTATTACTTTTCCCAACGGTTTGTAGTAAAAGATTCCCTTAAATAATTTGATCCTTATTTAGCATTTAGCACAAACGTCTCAAATTGTGAAGCAGAATTCCTTTATCGCTGAAAGTTAAAGTACCCTCTCTAAAATTTCGATGATAACCTAGATCTGCTCTCCAGCTCCAATTGCAATTAAAATGGAGCGCAATCATTTAAATATTTTGCGCTAAAAAGTCATTATACCCCCCTGACGACACGAAAATGGGTCGATAGGTAACTACAACACAGTGCCATATTTTAATTAATTCGTTAATTGTAACAGAAAATTGGACAGCTTACAGCTGTCAGAGTATCCAACACGTTAAACAAACGTATATATTTAACTTGCCGAAACACGAACATCTATAGCCTTGCACGTGTCATAGGCAAATGACAATCCATTCGATTATTGTAATTACTTGATGTAAATTTCTTTAATAAGGCAATACCGCGATAAGTTAATTTTCATTGGACTGCGTTAACAATATGGGCCGTAACAAAGCGTATGCGCATTTTTTTCGCTGGGAGTGTAACAAAGTGGAAATAATATAATTACCACTGGCTTAATTGCATGCGGTTTAATAAATAATAAAAGCGTACAGGTTACAGGGAAAACATTCCATTAAAAACCCACCATAAGGCGATTAACCGGAATATTAATCAAATGAGGACAATAAAGGTGGGTTTGCAGCTCACATGAAGGGAATAAACTGTTTTATTACTCTCTGTATTGTGCATCGAACCATACGCCACTAAGTTCCGTTGGATCGGTGTATGTTCTTTAATTGTTCACGAACTGCTCAAACAAATCAACGTTATCCTAATAGAATATCCGACAACGAATCCTTTCTTAAATTTGAGAAATTAATTACATCAACCTGCTATATAATCATTTTTAATGTAAACATTGCCTATGTTTCATATTTAAAGGAAAGGAAATTACAAGTGTTAATAACTGTTATTATAACTATGTTAATAGCTTTCTGAAATTAATTAAAAAGTACTTTAAAAATCGCCAGTGAAATGATTCTCTTCTTCGAAATAGCAATGAACTACTCAATTATTTTTGTCGATTCATTTTCGTCTAAAATGTTAACTATCACTAAATACAAAAATTTTAAAAACGTGCTTAAAAAACATTCCGGAATTCTAAAAAATGGGAGGGAGAAAAATCTCTTTTCCCGTCGAAAATCGGCGCCTATAGCAATAATCATCGTCCAAGATGGCTTAGATATGTCAACTACAACGGGGTCGCTTTTTACAGCATTGTCAAATGTAGAAACAACGAAAATAAATATTTTTATTAATAATACTACTTACCCCTTTTCTCCCGATATGTCGGCGCCTATGATAATCGTCATCTAAGATGAAATTGAACTGCGAACAGCTGTGCGACCATTTTCTGCGGCGTTGCCAACTGTAAAAACGATAAAAATTAATATTATTATGATAAATTAATTTAATTAGCCTAAAGCCTAAAAGACAATAAAAAAATTATTTTGGAATTCTATCTCGATGTTTAAAAAATGAGGAAAAACCATCTTCCCCTCAGAAAATCTGCGCCTTTGACAATCCGATATGGCTTAGATATACGTCAACATACGGGCGCTTTTCACAGCTTTATCAAATGTAGAAACAACAAAAGTAAATATTTTCATTAATAACACCTACCCTTTTCCACCTAATAAGTCGGCGCCTATGGTAATCTTC
The DNA here is from genome assembly GCA_025584915.1 of Monochamus saltuarius. Taxonomy (NCBI): domain Eukaryota; kingdom Metazoa; phylum Arthropoda; class Insecta; order Coleoptera; family Cerambycidae; genus Monochamus; species Monochamus saltuarius. The sequence goes on along the minus strand of CM046730.1, from coordinate 18,920,534 downwards.
TGCGAACAGCTGTGCAACCATTTTCCGCGACGTTGCCAACTGTAAAAACGATGAAATTTAAAATTTTTATTATAATATTTTATTGAAGTAAAATTTACTAAAAATATACAGGGTGATTCTTTAATATTGCGAAAAATTTTAGGGACAGGTTCTTTAGATAAAAATATGGAAAAAAGTTCCCATTAGCATGTGTCCGGAAACGCTTCGTTTCCGAGATACAGGGTGTTCATTTTTTTTGTAATCTACTTTTAATACTTGTTATTTCAAAAGTAATTTAACCGATTTATTAAAACACGAAACGAGTAGTTATTTTTACTCACTCCTACACTCACAATGTGACAAATAGTAATCAACTATTGACAACTATTTTGTTTGAACACGATAAGATAATTTAATCAGACGTCTATCAAGACAGATACCCTAATCGTATAGTTAAAAGACTCCGGACACATCCTAATGGGAATTTTTTTTTTATATTTATCTAAAGAACCTGTCCCTGAAATTTTTCGCAATATTAAAGAGTCACCCTGTATATGGATACATATGCATTTGAAACAAATACTCCAACATCGTCAAAGAAAAGTGATTTAAAAGTTATATTATATCGTATCATTAAAATAACTTTGTTTTCACTGAACATTATAGCGAAAATTTTACGAAAAAATCTTTTGATATCTGATTTATTTTATTAAGCATAATTCAAGTTGTATATAATGTTGAATTATGTGGTTGTATGATATTTTTCAACGAAATAAGTCACATCTTTTTCTTTAGTTTTATTGGGTTTTTGCCACACTTCTGAAAAAATAATAAAGATTAATTAAATAAGCCCTTGCGCCAAACGGAACAGTCAAGGGTTATTTTTGAAACTAAGTTTGCTTATTTAATGCAAAAACCCAATAAAACTAAAGAAAAACTAAAATTATGCCCCAAACAAATAGCTTCAGTAGACAATAAGTCACATCTGTCCTGTTAGCAGGACAGAACAATTCGATTCAGTCGCAGTCAAGGGAATACACAATTATAATTTTACTCACTTAAGCAAATGCATGTATTTTGATGAAAACCTGCCTTAGACTGCTCGAGTTGGAAAATTCTTGTTTTTAGATTATAATAGATGAGCTGAGAAATTCAATATTTTGAACTTCAGTAAATCGTTTCCTCAATTTAGGTGCTTTAGAGACTTGCGGCTGCGGCGGTGGAATGCCGCGCATTTAAGTTACCCACTACGTATTTTGAATATCACATCGCACTCGGTTAATGGTATTCAGGTCGTATTTTTAACTAGACCCCTCCTGGATCTAAACTGATTTTCAACAGGATATAATCAACTTTATGTAAATTTAAGGCACATATTGCCTGACCTAATAACCAATTTTCTGGTCCTTGTGACACAAAATATGGATAATAATCAAGTATCCAGGCTATTGTATTTCCAGGCAAGGGATTTATAACTGTGACAAAGTTATGCCGGCGATACACAAGGATACGCACATATTTTAGATCGCCTGGCCCTTAATTAATACTTCTATTTATTATTAAATTATCCTACAATTTTCCGCGCATTATATCCTACTACCCTTCTATAGGGTGTAACAAAAAAGCAGGTCATTCCATTACCTGCGCCTTTTCAACAAAACATGACGATTGATGCCATTTACAATAACACCCTTGAGGATTCGAGAAGTATAACTTTAAAAGTTCAACTTTAATTCCGTATCTTTTAAAGGACGCATTTTTGTATAGAGGTAATTTGTATAGCAAATATTAACAAAATTATGCAAACAAACAAAATTATAGACAAACTGTATGTTCAACAATCACTTTACAATTTGTTAATTGTTCCAAATGCCGCTTAAAATAATAAAAATATTCTGTTGGGACAGTGTTCTATTTCTGTCAAGACCGACGTGTTCAGACGCCTGTAGAGATTTGTATGAAAAATAAATAAAGAGAAATCGTGATGTTTCTCACCTTAATGTTTGTGCTTGGATTAAAAGTGAGAACCTCCCTCGTTTAAATCTCTCAGTAAGCTCACTAACAAACAAATAAATACTGTTTTTTTACCCAGATGCTTTTTATAATTCTGGTTCATATCTCCTCTCCCATTTTCTGGTACTGATAAACAACTTTCATTTAAAATATCAGATTGTATAGTGAAATGAGGTGTAAAGGGTGATAATATAGTGCGCCAGGGAAGAAATCCACGCAATAATGTGTATTTATAACTTCCTAATTATCTAGCCCGCAGTTCCAGCTATATTTCGAATTGATAATGATTTACGTAATTAAGCTATCAAAACATATTTATCTTGTTTAATAATTATTACTTCTTACATTTCGGAATGAAAAATATTTAAATATTAAAATAGTTCTGTGATATTAACTGTAATATACTTCACTTTACGAAATTAAACACTTGATATTTACTATTCCCTTTATTTGTGTTCATCGCACCACTGGCTAATACATACTGACTTAATTATCTTAGCCTAAGCGTTTTCTAAGATTATAGATTATATAAACTTCCTTTTTGTATACTACAACGTTTCTTAAGATTATCGATTAAATATTTGTATTCACCTGTTTCTAAGAGTTTTTGTTTTACTTTTTATTTAATTTTCACTACACTTTTGAATAGTTAGAAAAGTGAAAATTTTTATTTGCCTGCTGAAAATTCTGAAAAAATTCTCCTAGACCAATTCAGACACGCAGATTTCGATAATGCAATCGTATTTTACATGACTCATCGACTGAAGCAGATTTTGTAGATCTATGATTTATTTCGATAAATTTTTGCGAATATCTCGGAAAGTAAATGAGATCCGAACAAACCGATATCAATTTCGAGATTCTCGCATCCGATTTACTATTACACATTGTCCAGAAAAGATATTTTCGATTACTTTGTTGATTTTTTAGATAATTTAATTTTTATTTAATTTTCACTACACTTTTGAATAGTTACAAAAGTTATAATTTTTATTTGGCTGCTGAAAATGCTGAAACAATTTTCCTAGGCCCATTCGAACACGTAGAATCTGAAAATGTAATCGTATTTTACATGACACATCGACTGAAGCAGATTCTGTACATCTATGATTTCTTTCGATACATTTTCTCGAATATCTCGAAAATTAAATAAGATCCGAACAAACCAATATCAATTTCATAATTCTCGGACCCGATTTACTATCACACATAGTTCAGAAAAAATATTTTCGATTACTTTGATAATTTTTTAGATAATTTGCTTTTTATTTAATTTTCACTACACTTCTGAATAGTCAGAAAAGTGAAAATTTTTATTTGCCTGCTGAAAATTCTGAAAAAATTCTCCTAGACCAATTCGGACACGCAGATTTAGATAATGCAATCGTATTTTGCATGACTCATCGACTGAAGCAGATTTTGTAGATCTATGATTTATTTCGATAAATTTTTGCGAATATCTCGGAAAGTAAATGAGATCCGAACAAACCGATATCAATTTCGAGATTCTCGGATCCGATTTACTATTACACAATGTACAGAAAATATAATTTCGATTACTTTGATGATTTTTTTGATAATTTCATTTTTATTTCATTTTCACTACACTTTTGAATAGTTACAAAAGTGATAATTTTTATTTGCCTGCTGAAAATTCTGAAAAATTCTCCTAGACTAATTCGGACACGCAGATTTATATAATGCAATCGTATTTTACATGCCTCATCGACTGAAGCAAACTCTGCAGATGTATGATTTCTTTCGATACATCTTCTCGAATATCTCAAAAATTAAATAAGATCCGAACAAACCAATATCAATTTCAAAATTCTCGCACCCGATTTACTATTACACATTGTTCAGAAGAGATATTTTTGATTAATTTGATGTTTTTTTAAAAAAATTGTATTTTATTTCATTTTCACTACATTTTTGAATAGTTACAAAAGTGAACATTTTTAATTAGCTACTCAAAATTCATAAAAAATTATTATAGATCAATTCGAAAACATAGATATCTCGGAAAGTAAATGTGCTTCCGTTTTTTTACATGAATCTTTACTAATATCGCATAAAGTAAACGCAATTACAAAGTGTTGAGGAAAACAGTTCATCGACTTTTAATTAGATTCATAAATTTCATAATCAAAGAATAAAATTCCCTTTAAACTTTGGTGCAGAAAACTGAATCAAACAAAGTTGAAGTAATCCAGTCAAAGGGTTACCTCCCTGGTCTCTCTTTTAAGCTGCGTTACAGCCATTACTTATAAAACAACGGATACGTGATGTATGCAAATAAAATCGCAGCAGGTATTATCTAAGTTAAAAAAGTTTCGCTAAGCCAGACCATGCCACCACCGTCATAATGCAAACATGCCAAGACGCTTTTATCGGAAACGCATATATCACCCATGGGAGAACAACTCACGGGAAAAATATGTATGTAAATAAATAAATCAATACTCTGATACATCAAAGCTTGGATCGCTCGCAAATACTGATGCCAATGTGCCCAACCCAAAATTCCAAATAGGAAAGGCAAAAGTAACAACTTTCTCAGGCAAAGCGGAAACTGGATTAGATCGAATGCTTAGATTGCACCCATTTTTTTTTTTTCAAGCAGAATTAAACGAATTTCAACACCCAAACGGAAGCACCGAACATTTACATTTATTTACGAACACAACTAACAACTACCTACTTTAATCCTAAGTATTCAGTTTTAAACAGGTTTAATACAGTCCACTAATAATAAATAAATTTATTAAGGAACTAAAAATGGTCTGTGCAACTAGGAGTTAGACCTGCGCTTTTATCCACAAAGGAATTATGCTCATAGTGCGAGTTTTTTTTTACAGATATGCTTGAAGACATAAGCAACAAACGATGTGAAATGGAGGAAGCCGCCAAGTTTTCGATTCTGAAGAAGATCTTAATTAACAAAGTTAATCTAGGTAGAGAAAACAAACGTGTGATTTGCTGTAAATTAGGGATAACGCGAAACATAATTGCTATCTGGAAAGGTCAAATTCGGAATGGGGCTCAGTGAACAGAATTACAATAAATCAATACACGTTTATACAACCCTCAAATTATGTGACGTAACTTCAAATCCTATTTTAATGAAGTTTTCATGAATTAATTATCTGTATTTCATTTTGCAATCAAAAAACCTACCTATAAATGGCCAATTTGTAATTTATAGTTGAAATGACCAATTTTCCTGTACAAACAATAACAGTTTTGTTACTGATTAATAACTGATCAATATACAGGGTGTTAAAAACAGAGTGTAAAATATTTCAGGAGGTAATAGTATGAACCAAAATAAGCAGAAAAGTCTTAATAAACATGGGTCCGAAAAGTAACGGTTGCGGAGATATGGACCACTATGGACACTAGTTTTTTAAACATTTTATTTTATTAGGAATAAACCGACAAATGAAGCTTTTAACAAACAAAAAACAAAGTTACAGAAGATGTTCAAAGTGCTCTCCGTCCATTTCCAAGCAGGCACGACATCTTCGTCTCAACGATATTCGAACTCTTTCGAAAACACCCTCCTTGGTTTGGATTTCTTGACACTTTTGATTAATCCGTAGCTGCAGCTCTTCCAGGCTATTTACAGGAGTACCATACACTAATGTCTTTAAATATCCCCAAACAAAGAAATCTAGAGGGTTCAGATCAGGCGATCTTGGAGGCCATAAAACAGGTCCGGCCCTTCCTACCCATCTATGTGGAAAAGTTTGGTGTAAATGCTCTCTAACGGCCATGGAAAAATGAGCTGGAGCACCATCATGCTGGAACCACATTTGTTGCCTCTGATTCAAAGGAATGTCTTCCAAAAACTCATACAGTGTGTTCTGCAGAAAGTTGAGATAAGCAGCGCTTGTTAATCAGTTTGGTAAAACAACAGGACCTAGAAACCTGTCACCTACAATACCCATCCAAATGTTTAATGAAAAGCGTGCCTGATGTCCAGATTCTATTAGAGCATGAGGATTTTCGTCGGCCCAAATATGCGTATTGTGAAAATTAAACACTCCATTTCTTGTGAACCCGGCCTCATCAGTAAAAAGAATGTTTGCAAGAAAACGAGGGTCTTCAGCATCATGCCGTAGAAACCAGCGGCAAAAAAACAAACGTGCTTGATGATCATTTATTGGATTTAAGGCCTGTACTCATTGCACATGGTATGGATAAAGCAGTTGCTCGTGAAGGATTCACCAAACAAGAGGACCACACATTTCTACCTGGCTGATATTCTCCGCACACTCGTACCTGGATTCTGCTCTACCAGTGCTAGAATTTCTTCTTCTGCTCTAGGAGTGGATACCGACCTTGCTCTTCCGGATAAATGGCACTGTTTGCTCAAGGAACCGGTATCACGCAATCTTTGGTGAATTCTTCCAAACATGCGTTGTGAAGGAATCTGGCGATTTGGATAAGCGTCAACATAAAGACGTCGCGCTTCGGTGGCGTTCCCATTAGCACGACCATACATGAAATGCATGTCTGTTAACCAGCCATAGCGAAATCAAACTTGAGCACTGAGAACAACTGTCAAATACGTACTGTTTATTTCACTAAACATCAACCAACTATTATAAGAGAATACACAACGTTTTTGCAAAATAAAAAGGGGCTAAAAAACATAAAACATTCCATATCTCCGCAACCGTTACTTTGCGGACCCATGTTTATTGAGACTTTTCTGCTTATTTTGGTTCATACTATTACCTCCTTAAATATTTTACACTCTTTTCTAACACCCTGTAGAATACCATGAAATCAGGGAAAAGTCAAAGAATTTTATAATGGACAGAAAAAACAGGAACTACTGTATATGTCGCAGGCTTATTGTAAAATCAAGCATATTATAATATGCCTAGACAATAAAACAATACGCCCAGTTATATTAAAAAAACCTAGGAATACTACACTATGCCTGAGGCAGTTAGAGTTAACATACCCTGTATAAAGATAACACAGACCAATAACTTTGTATCAGATCATGTGAATGTTTCAAGTGGGACGATTTAAGCGTTGCTCAGGTAGAAAGAGAGAATTATTAAAGCCAGTCACTGAATCGAATTCATTTTATGGAATATCTACGCGACAACAAATTAATAATGTATCCGATGTACTCCAGATACAGCATATGGCATAGCGTGCTGCACCGCCAACAATCCTTGTGGGATGTTTTATTCACGACTCAAGAAACGTCGAAGCTTCGCTAGGCTTGATCTAAGTCCGCGAGGTTCCAACGCGCCGAGTACAACTAACTGCTGTCAAGATACCCCCAAGCAGATGGTCCCAGTTCGACGTTCAGAAACCCTTTACGAGACACAGAGCAAGCTGGTAATTCTCGTTTTATATTTTTCATTAAATCCTCACATGAACGTCTTACATACTTGATGGACACTCTAAGGACACGGCAGTGCCGGACTACAAAATTGACTACTTAAAAGTAATAATGAATCACTCTCGATCTCGTCATAGGTCACCTGGATTAAAAAACATGAACTTTTTTTGTGCAATCTAATTTAAGTGAGTCGGGCTTACATTGTCATAAAAAATAAAATTACAGTCATGTGGCATGAATTTGGCTTAAGTCCAATTATATCCCGAACTCGACTCTAACGCAGTTTTTATCTTAGAATCGGAGAGGAATAATTGAAATTAAAAAAACAAAACCTTCAGAAGTAATAACAGAGATAATGCTTCTATTTTCCCAGGCTAAGCCATCCCTGACCCTTTCTAACAGATATAGCTGGCGCACCCCTAGATTTGATGCTCTTTTATAAGACCTATCTGGGTTGTATTTATTTAAATTCCAAATATGCTGCTACCGCCCTCGGCAAACCGCAATACTTTGGGTTAATGTCAAATACCACATTTCTGCTATAATAGAAATTTTCCCACTAATTTGCATTTTATTTAAATGCATTTATTTTCCCAATCCCACAACTACATCATTTTTAATTACTATTTGGGTCCAAAAAAATACATCGGATACAACACACATTAAAAAACTAATTTTAACATCAAAAACATGCACATAAATATGACGCATTAAAATTTTGCACTCAATATTTTATTCTAAGAAATTTCTCTCAATAACATTTTGTTGAATCTCATCGAGAAACAGGTTTAATGTAATACTACTTCAATATATTTTTTAATAGAAAACTATAAGGATTTTACCAAAAAAAAAATACGATAGATTTTTCGTGACACATTTATTCCCAATTTTTTTAGATAAGTTCTGACACACCCTGTATATACATAATTCTGTTGATTACAAGCCCATATTCGGGTCTAGGTTCATAATACAAAAAAGCTCGCACAATAGGAGTGTTTTCTTACCCCACATCTCATCTCAGAATGTGATTTACTGAAATGAGGTTAACTGAGATTTCAGAGGTGTAAATAAATCACTCAAATTACAAATAAGCTGAGATCCTTCTTTCCTCCCCTATTTCTATGCCAATCTGCAACACAAAACATAAAGCAATAATAAAAATCTCGACAAATTTTCCTTCAAGTGATATGAAACAGTACAGCAGATTAACTAATAATAATTAATTAATGTTTAAACAAGGGGAAGAGAGAATGGTAATAAATGCTCAATTGATCGAATCGAAATGCATAAAATTCACTACAGTTTCCGCTACATGATCTAAGAAATTCAAATTTTGTAGTCTTTGCTCTTTGCATATACCGTACGATAATTTTATGGTACAAAATACCCGCTTTATGAGCCATATAACCTCTAATCTATATCAAGTTTGTCCATTTAACAATTCAGCCATCTTAAATACACAGCATTTCAGGAACAGTTAATAGTTGGACTTTGCAAAGCAACTTAGTCTGATTAATGTTGCCGTTATTTTTTATCTTTTTTATATTCTCCCCAAGTGAATGATAATAAATCAAGCGAAGTTGTTACTGAAATTAAGCCCTTGTAATTTTGCAATTAAATCTAGCTTAAATATTCGTACACTACTGCCTAGGAAACTAATATACACACAACGTCAAAAGTCTTGGACCCCCTGTACATAAAATGACTATTAAACCTAGTGGTTTTTCTTAATGTGATAAAAAGGGTATGTACTCGTACTTAGGGAACAAAAAAGACTATTCACCTTTATTTTATTACCAATGTTTTTACAAGTCAGTTTGACAGTGTATTCAGCCAAGTGTTCTTTTGAATTTTTGTACATTGTCATAATGCCAGGACGTGAAATTTCTGCGTTTATCCGAGCAAGAATGACTGCTTTACATGATGCAGGACATTCTAATCATCAGATATCGAACATGTTGGGCATTCCTAGATCATCTGTTGTACGAATAGTACACATATATGAAGAATTTGATACAGTGGAAAAACAGACCACGTTATTTGGTACAATATGCTCTTCTTTCAAGGTATGTTTCGCCGTGTTATATCGACACCTACTATTGGAAGCCGACTCCACAAGGCAAATTTATGTGCTAGAAGACCGTTACGGGTCGCCACTCTACTTCCAAGGCATCGTGCTGCCCGTCCCCAGTGAACGCAAGAGCATAGAAGTTGGCTTTTACGCCAGTGGCGGTGGGTTTTATTGGACTGGTTACTGATGACAATCGACAAAGAGTCTGGAGCGAACCAGATCGTCAACAACGACTTCATTTTACCCGTGAAGTTGCTCCATATGAAGGGGGTACCGCGCAAGAAGGGTTCAAGAGACACTCGAAGCAGAACATCAATAGATTAGATTGGCCAGCCAACTCTCCTGACATGAATCCTATTGAAAACATGTGGGATTTCTTTGCAAGAGACATTCATAATCATGTTCATTTCATGTAAAGATTTCTTTAACAAGAATGAGGGGGGTGCAAGACTTTTGACGTTGTGTGTAGTACACTGAGCAAATAAATAATTCTTAGAGCAATACAAGTAAACTTTCGACGCAATAATAAATTCAGTCTTAGAGCAATACCGTTAATTGAATTGTAAGTGAAATAACGAATTAAATTAATTGAACGGTTAACGAAAATATTTGCAATCAAAGAGCAAAGGTTAACCGACACATAAAATGGACCTGGCCTGTTCAATTGATACCAATTTACGAAATGTGTCAGCAGACAAAATATTCGAATCGGCCATAAATTATTTTCACGGTTCACTGTACCTTAGTTCCTTTGAAGTTGAATTTGTTTAACCGCAGGACTTCCAATTTACCGCCGCTAGTTTTACACGGCAGTCCGCAAAACCGAAAATATTGCCACATCAAAAGAAAAAAATCCAAATTCGGACTTGCCAATACACAGACGGTGTTGTTGCAGAGTAGAAAACCAGTTATAATGTGTGAGTGTATCTTTATTGCAAAGAATTTTCAAATATAACAAAAAGAACACAGTTTTGTACGAGTTTAATTTCATTAATTCGCAATTACATGAAAATACCCTGTCGATCCAGCACAAAATAATTTTGAAAACCACTTCATGAAAATTAAAAGTACTATACAATAGTATGGAATGTGTTGAAGAATGCTGTAAATTATTAGCCATTAATACTGCAGAAAAACCTTTGAACGTTTGCCACAAACGATTTTTACCAATATCTTTTTTTAAATTTCCCTTTATTTTATTTAACCTATACTCTAATTAATGACAGGCTGAAAATAACGTCTAAATATACAAAATGATAAAGGAAAAAGTGAACTGAGTACAACTGAAGAAATTATTGGAAACTTGCAACCATTTTTCTCAATCACGCTTGTATACAGTGCCGTGATAAAGTCTTGCATATTTTTGTGACACATTCGGTTTTCCCGCAAATTACGTCACCTCTTCTATTTTCTCTTCTTTGTTACAAATATCGGATCTAAGGTCAGATGATAGGACACAATACCTGTCAAACTTTGACAGATCGTTCAAAAATGAAGAAAAACCTCTCAGTCTCGTTACACTGAATAAAATATTTAATAAAAATCTGTTTTTGCATTCTTCACGTACGATAAAGTTTTAGTAAACGGTTGGTAGGAAGTCTTTGGGAAACAATGTGCATATTTTGGAGAATGTGCATATTTTAGATAATGTGCACTTTAGAAAGTGTACATGTACTAAAATGTGCATATTTAGAATAATATGTACATTTTAGATAATGTGCACATCTTAGACAATGTGCATATGTTGGAGAATATGCATATTTTAGATAATGCTCACTTTTGAATGTGTACAGTTTCTAAAATGTGCATATTTAAAACAATGTATACAGTTTAGACAATGTGCATATTTTGAAGAATGTACACATTTTAGATAATGTACACTTTTGAATGTGTACATTTTCTAAAATGTGCATATTTAGAATAATGTGTACATTTTAAATAACGTACATCTTTTAATGTGCATATTTTAAAATCATAAAACAATGAACTAAAAACAACAAAATATTAAATAAAAAACAAGCTTGCGTATAAGTCCGTAATATAGCGCGAAAAGGACGTCTTGTATTCACTGGAGAACAGTCAAGCAACCGGTACTGCATAAATGTTATAACACTCGACAACAGCTTCTCATATAAGACGCCCTTAAATTTTAGCTGTGTGAGACGCCCTATAGCGTTTTTTTTACATTGAACGGTGATCAAATACTTTCACGTCCCATTGATTATTCCCACCCTGTAGGCCCTGATTTCTGTCCGCTCACGTTCTGATGCAGTCGCAGGTCTGGTAACGTGAGGTGGGGTGACGCGGCAGCAGCAGCAGGAGGCAGCAGGACTATAGGAAGAGCAGGAATGTCGGCCAGACCGCATCCGTTGGACTATGCCATAATTAAACGATTTGTTCGCTGTTCCATTCGACAGCCGTGTTCATTAGGTCGATTAAGTCGTTGGGAAGCACAGTCCGGCGAACAGTATACAATTACACACGGCACATAATTACAGACCATGTAAAACAATGGGGTGATAGGTAGAAATTCCAAGGGAAGATTTCTAATACGTCCGCATAACCACGCACGTACTTAGATGGGCTTGCCGATGACATTTTTACCATTTTTGCGATACGACTTATTCACTTTAGATTAAATCGAAGATTTAAGGAATGAATCTTAAATTTAGGCATTTTAGATAATGTGCACTTTTGAATGTGCATATTTAGGACAATTTGCGCATCTTAGGAAACGTGCCCTTTTGAATGTGCTATGTGCCATTTATAACAGATGACTTCAATTTTGTTTTAACGGACGTATTTAAGCATGACGAAATAGACACAAAAACATTAGAAACGATAAGAATTCAAGTTAAACAATAGAGAATAACGATTGTATGTATACGGAACAAGGTTTAGTTCAAACAGGAGCTGTAAATATTAAGTTACTTAATTTTACATAAAACTGTATTGAAAATTACAAAAATACATGCCATGATTGCATTCAAAATGTAACATTCTGTTATAAAAACGTACATAAATATTAATTGTCACTAGTGACTGCTGATAATTTACAATAAGCAGTTTTTTGGGAAATACATGCATTTACTATAGTGTGAGATACCATTTAGCAATAAAAACCGTGGAAAATGTGCCTGAAGTGGAACAGAAACCAATAAATATTCCGCTCAGATTAGTGCCGATAAATTTCAGTGTCCAACTTACTACCCGATCCAACCGTGTGGCTTTTTAGCCATACAGACGGATAGTTTTGTTAATCTTTTTCACCCAACGGTGAAGTTTGATTAAAAAACCTATAGGGCATCATTCCTGAATGGATTTTCCGGTAATTACACTTTCAGTTTCCATGAAAACGCCTCTGAGCTCACCTCATAAATTCACTTAGTCGAGGTATGGTGAACGAAAATTTAATTATATGTGCTTCCGCTTTGTCGGCCTTATTTCGCCCATGTTTCGAGTGACCTTTCGGAACTACTACTAAGTCGAGCACTCTTACACACTTAAATTTAATTTTTAATACCTAATAAAAAATGTGTTTATATTATCTTAAACATCCTTACAGCAAAAAATATACAGGGTCTCTCGTTTAAAATAACGAAGTATCTGGAATTTTTTTTATATATTTTTAAGTATTAACAATATTCGTCGTCTATTCTTTATTATTAGCTTTTGTAACATCTTTTACTGTATTAGAAAGGTATTTTAAGCTAATATATATCAAATCTCCTACAATTCATATCAATGAAGTCATGTATGCTCTCTGATACCAAACATCTAAGTATGCTATGAACAATTGAAAGAAAATCGCATACGCTAAAATATGTATTTTTTAAATTAAAAATCGAACTGTTCGAGGATTTTTCCCAAAAAATAATTGTTTCGTTTTTATTCAATTTATTCCATACTTTTGGCGCATACTGTATATTAGCTTAAAAAACCTTTCTAATGCAGTAAAAAATATCTGGAAGATCTTTTGTCTGACAAAAAAATAACAAAACACGTAAAAATTTCATTGTACGCAATTCAGTGGTTTCAGTTTTTTTCTACAAAGTAAAATTATAAGATTCGCTCCTCAAATGAGACTTGAACCGTTAAAAAAAATATTATACATTCACCACTTCGTCACTTCAGTTTTTTTTTTAATTTAAGTTAAAAAAAATAAATAAACCTTACTTCTTCAAGCACTGTCTACCCTTCTATCTAGAAATTTAAAAGGCAATTAATTTTCTACTTTAATTCAGGCTAAGCTCCGAAAAAATTCTTTTCTTTGAGTTCTTCGCTCTTTTTATCTGTCTAGAATTGTCACCTCTACCTTACAGTGGATTCAAAGAGGCACAAAAAGGATATGCCCCGATAAATTCTTGCAACGAATCGCAATGAAAGCAATACAATTTAACGACTTACTTAATCTAAACTATACAAATAATATACTTATCGTTGCTCATTTGTTGTTACAAATTCTTTAGCCAACGTTAAATAGTTGTAAACATTTTTTTAAAATGAATAAGGCAACAAATTCATTTTTGCTCGGCGAAGTTTCCCAAATAAATTTGAAACACCGCGCACCTGATAAACCAAAAATCGTTGTTAAAACTTTCCCTATTTCCGTTATTTAAATGGGATGGCGCCCCAGTTTTCATAATGCCGAAAGGAAATAAATATTAACAAAAACTGTATTTACTTGAGACCATTCGGACTTATCTGGAAATAAGCCAAAACCAGCGCGAACTTAAAGAGATTAAATCGTACTTTGTCGACTTGTGTAGCAACACAATAATAATAGAGCCTTTCCACCGCAAAAAGATATAGATTCTCGGGTTGCTTTGATTTAACGTTATAGACTACAACCTGCAATGAAACAACTATTATTCAAAACGTGATTAAAAAATCTAGCCAACAATTTATGTTTCATGCAATCCAATAAAATTATCCTATTGATGAAGTCATGTCATATGATGTTCCTTTATAGCAAACATCTAGGTTGTTATGTAAAGGTGGTGTCTTAGGACAGTCATTATCCAGGTAGATTTCCAAATCATCCAACTCCAAATCCAAGAATGTTCAGAACGTTTCAACGGCTTTCGGAGTCAGGTTCATTTCAGAAAGATCCAATTCCTGGAAAACCTTCGAGTGTCAGAGCGCTTGAGTTGGAAGAAGTTTAATTAAATGCTATAATGAACTTCCACAACAAACTGGTTTGGTCTGATGAAAACCCTAATGCCATAGAGAAATCTTGATATCAACATCACTTTCCTTTGAATGTATGGGTGGGTATTATTGGAAATGTTCTTGTCGGGCCTTACTTTTTACCAAAAACAGGTGCCTTCTACAGACATTTTGAATCACGCCCTGAATCACGAGTGGTTCAATTATTTTCCAAAGACTACTTGATTTTTCCATCGCTAATGTGATTTTTAGGTAGTACTTATTTTGATACTCTTTAGGTCATTGCTTATTACTTTTAAATGGGAAGTAATACAGAAAAATGTCTAACAAAAGATTATTAGAACTAAAAACTTGAGGCGCCAGAAATCTGGATTCAGTCTCGAACGGACATGGAGCGAAAAACATCGATTTTAACCGTCTCGCGTGGTGGGGGGAAACCATAACGTATAGACATGTGCGACGCAATTTGAAGCTCGCAAAATTCGGCCTCACTGTGGTGGGATTGGTGGGTGACCCGGACTCCCCACGCGGGTAAAAACAGAAACGGCGGGATATTGAAATGTAAACCAGAGGTACGTTATAACATACGAGAGCTAAAATTGAAGCAATCATTTTATTTCGTTACATTGATTTCTGATAAATGAAGTAGGCAATCGGATTGGAAATTATGGGGTATTAAAATATGCAGTGAAAGCCAAACTTTAAACTGAGGCCCGGCCTCAGTTGCTTCATACGACGAGCCACCACTGATCCATACTATCGAGTTTGAGAGTATCGAACCTATATTAGAATAAATATAAATTGAGGGTTGTACAGCTCCATTCGAATGTAAATAACTCATAAATCCAGCATCTTGAATGCAAGTGGCGGCGACTGTGCCGCGAAATAGAATATTTTGTTATCTGGGGAGGTGATAGCACACTCTATGAATAGGAATAAAATATTCAAAGCGATAACAATATGACAGTGCGGCAAACGCGAGGTGTGGCACACGATATTTTATTATTGCACGGAATTGGAAGTTATAAAGGGAAGTTAAAGATTCTGGAGGATGCGAAAAGTGGGAACCGAGGTGAAGTGTTTAGAAAAGCCACAGAATGGGTGTGTATAGCAGCTATCTATTTATCTGCCGACAGGCCAGGAGGGAAGCTTCGCGCAAGATTTTGAATGAATGCCGCCGCAATAATAGGTAGTTCATTGTGAGGTACATGTATACATCATGTAGACGAGCTATATCGCACATTGTAATAAGCCTACTTCACCGCTCAACTCTAAAACTTAGCGGCCGATTGTTGTCACTTCACAGGAGAAACTTGTTTCATAAAACGCCGGCACATCTATCTTATCACAAAGACGTGTGAAAAATCGTATTGTGCCTCGATGTTGCTCACTATTTACCTCTCGGCATTAAAAAATAATTGTTCAACATTTCAGCAACACAACGTTTATGTAAAATAACACTCAGCTCGAAGACAGCTCATTTCTATTTGACGTAATACGAGGGTGGATCAGGAGTAGCTGTTATCATATCACAACCAGCTATAATTTGTTGGCGTAATATCTTGAGATGTCCCCAAATAAAAAAATCGATAAAAATTTATATTACAAAAAACACATGATTATTGTTTGAGCTACATTAGTAGACAACATATTGCGATCTTCCGAAAGTAATAAATTTGTGTTCAAGAAATAATAAACGCGGTAGGCAATAAATACTCAAATAAAGCAAAATTCCCATCACGTAAAGGGATTAAACTGTCTTTAAGTTAGGCATGGATTAACTGTTATTTGTATCGGTTCGTTCCCTTGTCGGTTAAGCGTTAGTTTAACACACTCACGTCCATCTTGTGATGCACAGGCTTCCGGTGGTTTAATCGGGGCTTAGCTTTTATATCAGCTTAAAAAAAAGTCGAATATTGCGCAGTCTTTACCAAGATTACGGTAAATATAACGTTTTACTCTTTCCTCCTTTTAAAAGATGACGACAATGACACAAATCGTGACCAAAAATGACACCTGTTAATGTTTGTTAATGTGGTGGACTTTTATCTACGACGCTTTTTTAAAAACATACAGGGTGTTAAACTTGACGGATTTTAAAAATTGTTGTGCCACAAAATTCAGAGAAAAATCCTTTATTAAAAAATCAATAGGGCCCAACCTCTTTCCATTTGAAAAAAAATGAGTTTTTAAGGAAATACAATAAATCGAAGTTTTTAGTGGTAATAACTAAAAAAATGTACAAAAATATTCAAATTTAGAATTTTTCACATAATTACAAACAAAAAAGAAAACAATTTTTGCCGATCGCGGCCTTCTAGTATTATTTATAAAAATTTAAAAAAATTACATCCAGATAATGTGTCCTGGCCATACGCAAAATGATCCTCTGATTTCAAAAATATCAAAAAATGCAGGGTGTCCCATTTAAAAATATAAATTTACGGTCATTTCCGGTCAAACCGGAAATGTCATGAAATCCGAAATGACCTTAAAGAATTCATGGTTCAAATTTTTATCAGAAGTCATAAAAGAGTTACAGCGTGTTCCCACTTTCCGTTGTCACCCTGTATATTACATGTTTATATGTCACACTATTATAATAACTAATATTTTCCTAATTATAGCAGGAAAAGCAGATAAAGGCAGAAATAATATGTAGGAAAGAGACCAAGCTGCATTTTAGCCAACAAAGACAAGGATATCTAGTAAACTTTTTCTGTCTCTCCAGTTTCTCTTAGAGCCGGCAATCAAAATCTCTTCGTTTTCGCCACGTAATCACAACACCCTGTAAACTTTTCTCTATGAAATATGACAAAATGCATATAAATTAAAGAGAAAAGACACTTTCCAAGTGAGCAATTTAAGATATTTCTTCATTTTCACGGCCTACTTCATTTTACCGATTATTCATTTATTTTTAAAATGTTAAATTGTATGAAAATAGACATCATTTTTATAATTTAATCAATCCTTCATTTCTAAATTCTACGCATTAGAAGAAAACATGACTGCCTGCCTCGATATTAATTTATTGTTTATTATAAAGGTCTGTTTATACCACAAATAAAATTTGAATCATGTATGTGCAGTTGCCTACATTTTATGGTAGGTGTACTTATTTTTTAAAACATTTGTTAAATGAACAGTGTTTTAATCATTATGAACCGTATTTGAATATTTTAAGACATAAGTAAGAAATAGAAACAAAATTCACTGTACAATGTGATGCAAAATATAATATGTGAGTAAATTCAAATTCTCAAAGCGGAGAAGGAAGACAAAGTAGAACAGTTCTCCTCATACGGTTATGTTGGCAACATTGTGAGTGAAGCATAGGAACTGTAGCAACAAACAATGCACCACCAGGAAATTATATTATCACCGTGCCGATAACTGAATCTTCTCTCGCCAGCAACTGTGGAATTACAACGAGAGATATGTGAGAAAACGGGAAACGCAATATAGCGCGTCAGATTTAGAAACTTCACCAAACTTTCGTTTTTTTTTTGCCACACCGATATTGTTCGTGTACAATAATCCATAGAAGACGCCTACGTATAAGTTATTATATTAATCTACAAGAATTAAAATCAATTGAAATTAATTATAAAATATCCTGAAATCCTCACGAACTCCACTAACCCCTAATATGTTATTAAATATTTGTTTACACGGAACTTAAAAGCGTACCGCTTTAATCTTTCCGAAGAATAGTAACTCAATTTGGGGTTATGATATCAAGTGGGGTCGGAATTCTCATTATTTACAATTTGGAAAGCGAGCAAACTTTAATGCCTTTAGTTAATTTCGTGCGTAGAGAGAGAATTAGAATAAAGTAAAATTAGCTTCATAACATTGCTAAACCCGCATAGAGGAAATGTTGCGCTGACTTTTTTACGTAAAAAGGTGAGGTGAATTCAGCAGACATTTACCATTATGGCTTTACAAGTGTTTAGAACAAAAGGGTCTATCAGCATGCTTATATAGGAAATATGAAGGATGTTTTATAAGGTTAGGATACGAGAACAAATACGATGGATGATTTCCTCAAACGTTTACACTATACAGGGCGATTCTTAACCTATACGCATAAACTTGGAAAATTATAGCTGAGAATAAATAATAACGAGTGAAAAAAAAATGTTTTTCATTTACGTAGACACCAATTACTTCAAATAAAAATAAATGATTAGATTTTTTTTTCAATATTCGTCATTATCTGTAAAAATAATATGTGGTACTCATATGCATATATAACGATTCATAGTGTGTCTCAAAAAATTCAATATATTCAAATCTGGAAAACGAGGAATTTTGGTCCATCATTTTGGGACATACTGCATAGATGCAAGGCAGTTTGAAAATAAATACATCTAGTTGTTTTAGAACGATCATTATTAAGAGAGCATTGATAGAGTAGACCCTGAAGCTCTGCAAAATAGACAAGATCTCCATCTATGAATTAAACGAGTCTCATTGTAGCGAGTACATTGGACTAAAATTTATCAGCGACATAAAATGGACTTCTTTCAGTCTTGTTCATTCCCATAAAACATTGCAGTCAGTCGACTATCTATCATCCCACATTAACCATGTATACAAAATATTGAATTACTGAGGTCGGCAATTTCTCGCCTGCATTTTTCCATGGCGGCATGCAAGCACCCTGGATTTTGGTGCTGATAATGTACCCATTAGTTGGCACGCAATCGCCGTTAGAGACAAATCCGAAGTTAATTGAACAGATCTTTCCTTGCTATCTTTGATAAGTCGTCGCATCTCTTCCTTTTTGCTATTTTCCGCTGCGTAAACGGTAATGTTGCTCTACTCAATTTCCATGTCTTAAGTCTACTATTACTGGAGGCTAGACTAACGACTGCCCCCATGAAGCTGACCTAAATCGTAGACGTATGGATTTTCTAACAAACTTTCCAGCAGTGCCGAATACAAGATGTGGTGTTTATAATATACAAACTTTATAAGGCAACTTTCTTAACAAAATTTGGAATAGAAAAGTGGACATCACGTATTTTCATGTAAAGTAAATGTATAAAAGTTTGGTGTAAATGCTCTCTAACGGCCATGGAAAAATGAGCTGGAGCACCATCATGCTGGAACCACATTTGTTGCCTCTGATTCAAAAGAATGTCTTCCAAAAACTCATACAGTGTGTTCTGCAGAAACTTGAGGTAAGCAGCGCCTGTTAATCGGTTTGGTAAAACAACAGGACCTAGAAACCTGTCACCTACAATACCCATGATGTTTAATGAAAAATGTGCCTGATGTTCAGATTCTATTAGAGCATGAGGATTTTCGTCGGCCCAAATATGCGTATTGTGAAAATTAAACACTACCTTTCTTGTGAACCCGGCCTCATCAGTAAAAAGAATGTTTGCAAGAAAACGAGGGTCTTCAGCATCATGACGTAGAAACCAGCGGCAAAAAACCAAACGTGCTTGATGATCATTTATTGGATTTAAGGCCTGTACTCGTTGCACATGGTATGGATAAAGCAGTTGCTCGTGAAGGATTCTCCAAACAAGAGCACCACTCGGCTGATATTCTCCGCACACTCGTACCTGGATACTGCTCTACCAGTGCTAGAATTTCTTCTTCTGCTCTAGGAGTGGATACCGACGTTGGTCTTCCGGATAAATGGCACTGTTTGCTCAAGGAACCGGTATCACGCAATCTTTGGTGAATTCTTCCAAACATGCGTTCTGAAGGAATCTGGCGATTTGGATAAGCGTCAACATAAAGACGTCGCGCTTCGGTGGCGTTCCCATTAGCACGACCATAATATGAAATGCATGTCTGTTAATTCTGCGTTAGAGTAACAAGCCATAGCGAAAGAACATTTGTGCACTGAGAACAACTGTCAAATACGTAGGTACTGTTTATTTCACTAAGCATGAACCAACTATTATAAGAAAATACACAACGTTTTTGCAAAATAAAAAAGGGGCTAAAAAACATAAAACATTCCATATCACCGCAACCGTTACTTTGCGGACCCATGTTTATTGATACTTTTCTGCTTATTTTGGTTCATACTATTACCTCCTTAAATATTTTACACTCTTTTTTTAACACCCTGTATATTCTATGATCCACAAATGCCAAAAAATCGCAAAACTACAAGGAACAACCTCCTCTTTGCATCACCGTAACCTGCACCTGTATCCACCGAAACAAACGGCGCTTAGCGGTGGTTTTGTTTACATTTCATGGCAATTGGTTAATGTTTATATTTTTTAATAACACATGTTCTGATATGCATATATTTTACAAGACGTGTCACATATCCAAGCACGGATACGAGCGAGTAAACAAAGTGTATTTATTCTTTTTTTTTTGTTTTTTTCACGAAATTATGCGAAAAACCTGAGACTTGAAAAAGTACTTTAACTTTTCTGAACCTTAATAGCCGAAAGCGACGCGTCTTTTTAAGGGAGATAAGAAAGCACTATTTAAAAACGGACAATCTGACTTCATTTCGTGTAAAGTAATTGTTATTTTTATCGTCCCCCTGATAGTCGTAAATTATTTTTTCTACATTTGAAATTCATGTTTTGCAACACCAGGGAAGAACATACCGTTATTTTATTAGCTAACAAACACGGACTTTTAATATTTTACGTAACCCAAAGTAAATTAATAAACGAAAATTCATAGTTAAGAAAGTACTTCCCGCTTGAAAAGTGTGATTTCAAAACACTTCTTAAAAAATGATACTAAAATTGAACCAAAATATTGTTTATTAGTGTAAAAAGGAATCATTTAAAAACAAGCGTTGCGCATAACAAACTTGTTTGTATAGAGACCCTTCAATCAAAGCTCAACTAACCCCCTATTAGAAAATGATAGTTTACCCTTCAATTAAGCAGTTCAATGTCCTGGATTACAGACAACATTGTGTATATATTATCTTATGACAATTTGACCGGTTGGAATTCCGAATTAACTAATTGTATCCTGTATAGAACAACAGGCATCAACAAAATTAATGTCACATGTTCACTGAACAGTCTCAATAGCTCTGGAACTTTATTGTAAGTATTGTATAATTATACAAATAAAATAGGTTATTTTATGTGTAATATTATAAAGGATGACATATTTTTTACGCCCCTGGATTTTTGACCTCAACTTAAGAAACACCCTGTATATTCTCAAACTTGATCATTGGCCTATTTACTCCCCAATTAACTTAAATTTCTACATTGTAAATTAATTAAACAACATCTGAAAGAACTAAGTAAAAAATAAATATAACATGTATATTTACTCATCGTAAATCATTAAAATATGTATTTACTTTTTTTCCAAATCTCATATAACCTCTAAAAGATTGGAATATCTGCTTCATACTAAGAATTGTCATTGTACGAAAAAACTAAAATAGAATCAGCTAAAGGGTCGAATTTATATATAATTTAGCAGAAACTTATTAACACAGTAAAATTACTAATATATAAACTCGACGTCATCTTGAGTGACGGTTATCATAGGCGCCATTTACCGAGAGGGCAAAACTCTTACCAGATTTTTTAAACATTGAGCTAAAACTGCGCAATACATTTATCTTTTAGGCCTTCCTGAGCACGTGGTTAAAATGTTTGTACTTAGCGATATTTGACCCTATATATTTACATACCGCATACAAATCAATCATTACTTTTTAAAGACAACGTTCCATGTGATTTCAAGCCTTCATTTTTATTGTGTTGGAACTACTTTAAAATGTTATATACTCCACCATAATACAAACGTACTTTTATAATTTATAGAGGTAAGGAAAGCTATTATTCATTCAAGTCGTGTGGAGTGTGATAAAATGTATAACCCTTCATCACCAGCTTAAAATTATTGTACACGTATTTTGCATAAGTGACAACCATTGTAGTTTTATTTTATGACGGTTCTAAAGTGTCTTTCTAGCATGGACTGGGGGCAAAAAGTTTAAAATGATGGTTTGTTTATCCCAATATTTCCCTGGACTTTAAAATGTGGAATGCACGTGGTTAAATTCAGATAAACTACGTATCTCTCAGAGCGCTACATTTTGTAATTCCCTGCAGAATTATGACTGCATAAGGTAGAATAACGCATTACTAAATGTAATTTTCCTTAGCGGAGGAAATTGCGATTTATATAAAACTACAGTTTATCTACCTATAATTGCAGTTCAAATAAAATTAGAATACTTTAATTTCGTAATTGCAATTTGAATTCACGGTATTTTGTTTTTACTTATAAATAATTAAAACGATACCGGGACTTTTTTTCTAATAGCAGAACTAGCTTCAGAACAACACTGAACACAACATTTTTTATGGTTAGTTAAGGACGTGACAAACCCATGAATTTGACAATAGAATATGTAACACATACAATAAAATGATTCAACGTATAATACAGAGTGTTCGGAATTTAAACTCCCAAGCGTACAAATCAAAACATAAGTGACTTTCTTTTCTTTTGTCTGACTAACGGCATTAGAATTATCATGTCAGGTATTTCTACATAATAATCATAGGTACTTCTAGCTTTTCTCACAACAGGGTTTGAAATAGTATAGAAACAGTAACAAATTACATTAGTTTTTTGCTTATTCTTAATTTTACCTTAGTTTGGAATTACATGACACAATTTTGCATTTTATAGCAGTTGTATTTTTATTTTTGAAATGTATTTGATAAAAAACTATTCATTTCAGTATTTTTTTTCATAAGAGTTTCTTGTTGCTCTTGGTTGAATATTGGTTGAATATAGAAATCCTATCAATATTTACCGATAGTTTGATTGCTATGAAGAATTTATTAAATTAATATAAACTAACTACATTTTCTAGAAATTAAAATATAAACGCATATAATGTAAGCTAAAATCTGAAAGAATTACACCCTACCGATATTAAATTAAATAGACAATTAGCAAACATCAAAAAGTGTATTTACAAAATATTTTCTATTTTCCAATGAAACCAATTCGCAAACAACGTATTGACGGCATTATTTGCGCATCATATTGAGAATTAGTTATCTAGCATAAAGCTTTTATTTAAAAATATATATACAGGCTGTATCACATAAGAGGGCCACTCCCATGTATCTCGCTTAATATGCGAGACACGTCAAAAATCTTTAATTGTTTTTTTGTTGCATTTTTGGAGATTTTATCTGATACAGCCTGTATATAATTCAATTACTTATTTAAATCCTCTTAGAAATATAAATCGCTAGAATAACATTTATTATACATTTTCGTTCAACAGTTAAAAGCTGCTCATTATTTCGTGTTTTGGAGCATTTGCTGATATAATAAATACGTTTATTTAAAAAATATGTTCAATGTTCAAAGAATTGTGCTCGGAATTGTGTCTAGCTATGATTTGTTTGTTTTGACTTACATTACTTTATCGGATATTCCTAACCCTTAATGATATTTTGAACTTTCGTGAAAAAAAATATGTATACTAGAGCTGCTAAAGAAAACATTTTTTCATAATATGAAACCATATTTTTATATATAAAAAAGGTAGTGTAAGGAAAATTCGTGGTAAATTACACTCATAAACCAAATAATTACTCAATTTTTTACTGCCACATCACGAAACTCAATCCAATATCCAATTTTATTCCCGACACCCAGCTTTAGTGAAACAGTGGCATCAGGAGTTACAATTTTTTTGTCTTTCACATCCGACAAGACGAAAAATCTCTAAACATTATTTCAACTCGAAAGTGTTACATTTTTGTATCCAAGAGCCGCTTTAGGATAAAAACCAAGAGAGGAAAGAACAGAATATTAAACAGACTCCATGGAATATTATAAAACTTAGCTGATACATGTCGTGTTTATGAGTTTAAACAGCGATAATTTTATTAGAGGGGGGAAGTGTGATAAAAGGCAATTTTCGGCTTGTTTTAAAGTTGTACATTTATTTACACCCCGATATTATCACTCCATGTCCTCTTTCCTAGCAGTTTCTTACCTATCAATCAAAATACGAACAACTTATATATACATATACATGTTTCTACATTATACAGGATGTTAAGTTTGTACCATTCCATTTTCATGTATGTACATCGATATTTTCTCGGTACGACATATCTCGTTTTCTAAAAGCCTCTGTAAAAAAAATCTATAGGATTTAAATCCGGAGATCCCGGAGGCTAAGGTACTAGGGAGATTATGCGTACTCGATCTAAAACTTCTGGATTACTACGTGTAGGAGTATAGAAACCACGATCGTAATCATATCTCTAGGAAAGACCGCACTATGAGGTCGCAGTCTAGAGGCATCGTGGACCACTTTATGATTACGGACTTTTACAAAATCAATCGCTCTATGCGCTTCTGACTTGTTCTGCTGTACTGAATATTGTTTTTAAATAGGTAGATATATCTAGTTAAATATCTCGTTAAATACTTATTAAGTAACGGTATCGGTTAAATTGTAAAAAATTGCAAATAACAAGCAAAATTGGAGAAAATTACATGGATACACTGCATGCATGCGACTCATGCAAGAATTGTCACATGAGTATAAATACCATAATTAAAACATAAATTCAGTACTTCCTCTATAATATGACGATATAGATGAAGATACAGTTTTATATCAATATGTATTGATGCTTACAAAAATTCAATTTTTTTTTTATTTTGACTAAATGTTTTGAGATAAATTAATATTAATAAAAACACGATACGATATAAAAATTATCATATGTATAACAATATTGATATAATCGGTCAGTGGTCGCGCGGTTTAAGACGTCAGTACTTGAATCGAGGTGACTAGATCGCTGTGGGTTCGACCTCCGCAGCCGGTAGACCGTATATAAGGTATATTCGTGGAGAGATTGGCACCCTCTCTGCGGGTAATGTAGGGTGGAAGAATGTCGGCTTGGGTCAATGTGAGAGATTGATACCGGTTGACATTTGACTACCCCCCTAATTAATGAGGTTTTCCAGGTTTCCCTCATTCCTGCACTGAATGGTGGTTAGGGCCTACCAACATAAGTCGTTCCTGGGCGCAAATGCGGCCTGCTTAATAATAATATGCAGCCCCCTCTCCCGCACAAGTCTTCGACTTCTGGGCTAATCTCGTGATTAGAATGAGGGGTAGAGATATTATGATTATTATTATTATTATTATTATTATTATTATTATTATTATTATTATTATTATTATTATTATTATTATTATTATTATTATGCTTCTTAGAAATTTTTACAAAAAAAAAATTTTAAGAACATACATTTTCAGAAATATTCGAAACTCCGGAGAACGATGTATCGAATAAGTACAATTTAATAAAATATATATAGATGTTTGTACTTTTTTTGTTATCATCAAACTTTTCTTGGGTATTAAACTCTTCGAGACAGTATTAGAATACATACAATTTTTATCTGCTTGTGATAATAAGTTCAAATTACTGTTTACAAAACTGTCCGTCACCTCACATCGGGGATTATTTTTCTCAGTATATACACATATTTATTCAGTGTAACTATTGTTTTCCTGGACAACTTTGTAATTATGTTTTTTATACGATAAGGCAAAATTAAGTTCAGATATAGAAGCAGAAGCCAACTCGTTCTCGATTTCATTTTACTTTGAGAATAATTAAGACAGTGGCCATCTAACATTCGTTATAATGTAGTTCATAAAAAATGCAATTAAAACTACGACCACTTTAACCGCGATAATTATTTTGTTTGGTTTATTTGAGTGATAGGTGATTTTTATTTTGAGTTGGAAGTTTTAGTCAGATTAAAATATTTCCTAGGTAAGCATTAAAAAATCTTTGATTGGTTATTTTAATATTAAGTCGATATTTTCATTAACATGTGACATTTTCGAAAAAACTGCCCCTAATTGAATTTAACATCCCATTAAGTAAGTCGAAAAATTATTTTTTCAATCCTTTAAACGCCCAACGGTATTGTATTTTATTTCACCTTCCTTTCGAAAATAAACGAATATATTAGCTGCCTGACTTTTTCACGGAAACGAAAACTCTTGTTAACATATGTATGGGGATTATAAATGTGGGGTCAGTCTTTGGGCCAAACGCATTTTCACTTTCTGTGAAAAGGGGGAATTTATCTAATAGGTATCCAAATGTCGGGTTCGAGCTATTGTGAATATCGACATCGACAACTAGTGATACCGCCTGTGTCAACAGATAGGCTTTGATTCGAAACAACTGTGATCTACTGTATCGCTGTTGGGCATCAGATCATCCCCTATAATTTATGTTTTTCTCAATGCGCCCTTTAATACGGCAGCGGTACGTTATTTTTTTTTATTCGCTAATATTTATAAATAGCAACTATCCAGTGAAATTTCTTCCATGCCTACCTACCTCAATTAAAACCAGGTACGGTGTCATTTTAACTACTGTAGAATTATTTCGGTAACTTTTTTAAGCCAATGACAGATTTTTTATCAGTTTATTAATACGTTTTTTTTTAATATACCTAATAGAGGACTATTGATTATTACTTTTTTAAAGATAAATTTTTAAATATAAACAAATACTTAGTTTTAATAAATAAAAAATTTCAACTAAATACTAAATTGTTTCCACTATTCGTCATTATTTGTCGTAAATTTTCCAAGTTTACGCATATTAGTTAAGAATCACCCTGTATAGAACTTTTAGAATTAATTAAGTTTATTAGTCGTTTGTAAATAAAAATCTAGAACTAAAGCTTTAGGTACCAGGTATTCAGGTGAGTTGTTTTAAGTCGTCCAACCTTAAAATAAAAACGCAGGGGGTAGCATTCTCCTAGGGGTTTTTGTAATGACCATAAATAAAATATATCCCTGTATTTTCCTTTCAGAACACGAAGTCCAGGAATATAAAAGTACTCGAGATTTTCTCATGAAATTCAAATCTTAACTAAATATTCATGGTTAATATTTTATGATATAGTCGTAATACGAGAAACCAATTTATTATAAAAGAAATATGGTAGCAAAAGACCCCATCATGGAGATCAAATATGTCGCATTTTAAAAGAAACAAATAGTTTTGCTCGTAATTTTGGCAAACCAAAAGGAATGGTACAAAGAATTGCCGGCTGCAATACAATATTTGAATGCACATCAAGTCAAAATTAGCAATTGGGAACACATTTTTCAGATATCAAGAATAGCAACAATGACAGATGAAATAATTGACATTGATGGCATGCTCCAACATGTTGGGAATTTTGATCGTTTTCAATTAATTCTGATGCTTTTATTCAGTATAATAAATGCATTTTCTGCGTTTCATTACTTTGGACAAACTTTCATAAGTGTAGTGCCTGAATTTCAATGTGACACTAGAAACTATGAAAATGTTACCATAGCACACACTTGTCATGTAGAAATTTTAGAAAATGACACCGTGGAATGTATTACAGGATGGATGTTTAGCAGAAATATTACTTATGGATTTGAAGGCATAATTGAAGAGGTATGAACATTAAGGTTTAGCTTACAGTTTTATAAAACAAAAATAAATATTTTGGACTGTACACTATACGTAAGTACGGTGCATTATTAACAAATTTATTAAGATTAAATTTTCTGTAAAATGAAGTTTTACATAATATAACTTAATTTAAAATAGGAAAAAAACTAACTAAAATTACAAAGAAAAATGTCAGCAATTAGCAAGTGGCGCCCTCTACTTTGTACAAAAAAAAAACTGATAACCAACAAATTTTTATGAAAGAAATATGCTGTTTTAAAAAAATTGACTTTCTAAACTTGTCTTACACGCCCTGTATCTAAAAAATGAATGACTAGGATATAGTTTATTAAGTAATACTAACTTATTTTTCAATACTCTTGTCAGCTGTAGCAACACTGCCATGTCTTTTTTATTGTATGTATATTCTTGAAATCACGCCTAATATTCTAATTGAATGTTTTTATCATCAAAATTTACAAATGAAAACATGAAACAATTATCTATTTTTTTCTAATTTACATGAAAATTGAGCCAAGTTGAATTGATCTAATACTGCGGCAAAGCCACCATCTATCGGTGAATATATGAAATATTATGAGATGCGATTTAACACACTGTAATTTAAGTTGCAGTCCAAATGAAAAGTACCACAATTAAAAAAATGTAACTGAATACTTAGTTATACATGGAATTTTACTGTTATGTGCAAATACATTTTTTATTTTAGTTTCTGTTCTGTATCTGTTATTCACGTTTTTATACATTTATATATTTGCAGGTATACCAAATGACAAGAATGTCAGATATAAAGCAAAAAGTATATTAAGTAACTGTTTTTAGATATCTACATTAAATTTTAAATTCAAAACTATATAAGTAATGCCTACAATTTTAATATTTTATGAAGTATATGTATGTTATGTAAATATAGATTATTTTACTTATATGCTTTTTTTTAGCTAAAGTGGGTATGCGACGACGACTGGAAACCAGTTTTGGGTCAATCAGTATTTTTTATAGGCTCTGTAGTTGGAAGTCTAACTCTAGGTGTTTTAGCAGATTTTATAGGTCGGCTTCATGTTTTAGTCATAGCTAACATACTGGCTTTTATTGGAAATATGGCCACGATTCTATCAAATGACGTAGTGGTATTTGCTTTCAGTAGATTTATAGCTGGTTGCGCTACTGATTCGAATTTTGTAATGATGTACATTATAGGTAAGTGCACAGAGGAAAATTTCTATTTAGGTAAACACATAAGACTCAAAATATTTCTTATAGTAATGGAATATATCAAACCGAGTATGCGAACTTTGGGCTTGAACCTATGTATAGGCTTATTCTACTGCCTTTCCTGTATGGCAGTACCTTGGGTGGCGGTACTATTAGGCAATTGGCGGATGTTTCTAATTTTCATCTCAGTACCACACTTACTCGTGTTAGGATTTTATTGTTTGGTACCAGAGAGTGCCCAATGGCTTATAAGCAAAGGCAGGACAGAAGAAGCTATACAATGTTTTAGGAGAATTGCTAGAATAAACAAAAAACCCGTTTGCGAGAAAACTGTTGAGAGTTTGAGAAGATTCTGTTCAATGCATGTTTCTTCTAAGCAGACTAATGAAAGTTTTTTGGGGCTGCTAAAAACGCCTAAATTAAGGAGAAAAACGGCTATACTCGTATTTAAATCGTAGGTGAAACACATTATTATTTATCCACAGGGTGTTTCCTAATTGCGCGCAGAAAATGCAAGAGCGTACCTATTTTATGGTTAAAATTAAGGTAATAGGGTTTCCAAAGCTCATAAAAAAATCAATTTAAAATTCATGTCTTCTAAACTCCTAGAGATATTTTTAGCAACCATATAATATGCCCCTAGATTTTCTGCACGCAATTCGGAAACACCTTGTATATTATTTTTCATGTACCTACTTTATTTTATTTTAGCATGGTGTTGACATTGTGCTATGACGCTATTTCTAGAAACGTCAACGGTTTAGGATACTCGGCTTTCATAGTATTCACTACAACATCATCAACAATTCTTCCAGCTTGTTTGTTTATTCTAGCAGTGCAAGACAAAGCAGGAAGAAAGGCACTGGCAAGTGGATCTCTTTTATTAAGTGGAATTTTCAGTGCTTGTTCAGGGGTCATGCAAGCTTTCATGCAGAATCCCGAACCTACTATGATTGTTACTTTAGCGGTCATCGCTAGATTAGGTATCAACGTGGCTTACAACTCAGGTTGGAAACAATTTAAAACAAATTTAAATAAAACGGTAAAAGGCTTTATTCTCTAGGTGCGCAATACGCTGTGGAGCTCGTCCCCACAGTTGTACGAGGGCAAGGAGTGTCAGCCATTCACGTAGCAGGCTATGCTGCTAGTTTTTTCAGTCCGCAGATCCTTTATTTAGCAAATATTTGGAAACCGTACCCGGAAGTTATTCTAGGAGTTTTACTGATTTTAGGTGCAATAGCCTGTTTGTTCCTACCCGAAACCTTGAATCGTACCCTACCCGTGACCTTGAAAGATGGCGAGGAATTTGGCGAGGATGAAGGAATTTTCGAATTTGCTTGCTGTAGAGCTCCTACAGAAAGTATGACAGCACTCAATCCTAGCCAGACTTCTTAAGTATTATTTTTTGTAATGTTACCAGTATGATTTTAAGAATATATGTTACCAAAAAATAACTAAAATTTTACTGTTCTGCTTCCGATTTGGTTCAAAATAACTGACCATCTAAACTACCAAACACCAAATGACAATAATTCTAGATGACTATTTAGAATCGTTCTATAACCATTCAAATGCAGAACCAAAACAAGCCTAAAGATTGAGAAGTAGCTGTTTTATTACAGAACGTATGTAATAATACCCAGTTAATGGTGTCTTAACAGGTATTCAAAATACTATTAGTTAAGGAATGAATATTTTTCACGTACCTTGTATTATATTGTCCACATCTTCACGGCATCTGCATCACAGAGTCTGCATAAACCACAAAACAAAAATATTCA
This sequence comes from Monochamus saltuarius, assembly GCA_025584915.1. Classification (NCBI taxonomy): domain Eukaryota; kingdom Metazoa; phylum Arthropoda; class Insecta; order Coleoptera; family Cerambycidae; genus Monochamus; species Monochamus saltuarius. Next base: position 18,889,430 of record CM046730.1, on the reverse strand, counting down.
TGCATCACGAGCAGAAAGTTACTTCAAAAAAACTTGAATGTTAAAATAGTTATTCGATTGGATTTTTGTCTAAGTATTTTGATTAATTAACACATAAAACAAACATATTCACTGTAAAACACTACACTAGACTCTAGACTGTAATACCTATTCAAAAATAAAAGGTAATTATAATCAAAACATACGCGTAGTAATGGCTACCGTTGCGGCAGAATTGCAAACTGATAAGATTTAAAAACAGAGTAAGCCTACTCTGTTTTTCTTGTCAAGATTTTTTGTCGACTACTTGTGTGTTTTGCCTAGATAAAAACAATAGATAGCTATCTCAATACTGGAATTTTTACGGAAAGTTGCGCCCTCTTACAGTTAGGAAGGTACTACCAAACGACGCCTGCATCTGATTGGTCATTTAGCGGAGAATTTTGATTGGATATTAATAAAATGACAAAAAAAATTTAAATATTTCCTCTTCTTAAAATTCATTACACGTAAATGCTTTGAATGTTTTTTAAATACACGAAAAAGTTCACAACGTTCAATCTTATTTATCATTTTAATTTTGAAACAAATTGAATAGTTTAACAGTATTTTAATGTACCATTCAATCAACATGTTTAAAAATTAAAAATGATAACTAAAATTGAAGCCAAAGGAAATTTTCCGCATAAATTTAAAAAGAAATCATTTATTAAGTAATTTTCACTTGAAATAGTAATGAGCATCTTACACTGAAAGACCACTAGATAAATTTATAACAATTTGTAATTTGTATAGAAAATAAAATATTAGGACAATACATTTTCTATGAATGAAAAAAATTAAATTTCAAGATAAAACATGCAAAAACTTCACATATCTTTGTTTTCATAGCCACGGGTAGATAAAACTTTATCAGACGACTGCAATTATGAAATGCTTACTGAGTAACCGGAATGGGAAGTAATACTAATAGAACATTATATTATTTATTAGTGATTACAAATATACATAAATAAAAAAATATATTAAAATAAGTAAATCCTGTAAAACTAAACTATAATAAAAAGTCCTGATTAATATTATAAATAACAATAAACATATAAACAAGTTACAAAATAGAAATTGTTAGTATTTTATAATTTTCTTTGAATGCTTTTTTAATGCCACATTTTTAGCTTTGTGGAAAATAGCAGGCGCATTGGCTGTTAATTTTCGTATCCTTGAATTTAATATTTTGTTTATTTGTTTTATAATATTGTACATATTCAATTTCACAAATTTCTTAATAATAAGTTTGAAGATGTGTTTATGTTGGTCACATGTTAGATTCATTTCTTTTAGTCCTATCAAAAGGCCACTGATAATTTTTTTACGGAGATTCTGCCTTAGCCAATATTTTATACCAAGGTAAATTGAACCTAATTGTTTCTGGAAGTTGTTGCTTACATATATAAGGCTTTTTCTGTCAGGGACATATTCTTTTTAATGTGAAGCTGTGACTCTCATCAGATATGTCTGTAAACATTTTTTGGCTGCATAATGCACAATTTTTTGTATGCGGTTTAATTGTTTTCAAAATAAAACCCAATACATAATTTAGAGCCTGATTTTCTATAAAAGAAATATTAGTAACTTCGGGAAAAGTAATTATGACATCTTCTTGCACCATCTCCTCACTTTCTTCTAAAGGCTAAAATAATAAAATGAATATATTAACTGAAAACTAAATATTTACATTGAATGGTACCATCTTCAAGACATTTTTAGGCTAAGAAACATATCCAGTTTATCATCACTGCAATTGCTACCAGGAGCATGCTTGGCAGTCAAATTTTTACCAACAAACTTTTATAAAAGGTCCAAATGCTTCACATGTTGGATTAACATACCTTCCCCTCGTTGACGCATTTGACCAAAAAGTTTTCTAAAGGGTCTTGATTGAATTGTCTAGTTTTTATAAATTCAAAACCAAAACCCTTTAGCAAGTGAAACAGTTTTATAAAGTTTCTGACTGTTCTTGTAAAATTATTTAAACAAGGTGGTCTAAAGCTTTTTCCTTGCATATTAACAAATTCCATTTTATTCAACATTCGGATGGAATCATTCCAGAATTGAAAATGGGGAGAATTTTCTCTTACTGGCCTCCGTAAAACCTTCGTGGATCTCCCAATGGAGTTGAGGCTGTCGAAGAGGTTATCAAAAAACTCTAATATTGCTGCGGTTTCCACTGCCTTCTTTTCCATCTTCAAAATCCCCATTTATTTCCACTGTAGTTTCTGAAATAATGAGCATAATCTATAGGAATATATTGGTTATTTTAGCAAATTAGTTAATAAAATTAATATTAGATTGTATTTACCAGAATGAGCCATCAAATTAATAGCACTTGCCACCGTTCTGCTTAAAATTTGGGTGCAGAAGGACACTTTCATCTTGGCTATTTTTTCTGGGACCACATGGTAGTCGGTCAGTTTTGGCATGGTTCTCAAACTGCCAAAGTAAGGATCCATTTTATATGCTGTCAGCAAATGGTCCCATTTTGCAGTTTTTTTCACTCCATCCGAAATGTATGTTAAATTATATCTTACCATATTGTTTCTTATACACTTTATAAGATGGGGTGGATCAAAAAGTGGAACTATAGTTTGTTCGTCGATTTCAAGTAAAATTCTGATATGTCCATATCTTCACCTCTCCTCAGTTTATTCCTTCTTGTCTCCTTTACTAAATGAGTGAGAGCTGTACAGTTATTCGTACCCTGATCACATACTACTGCGCACACAATTAGACCAGCTTCTCTGAGTTTTTTATTAAAGTCTTTACTGTATTTGCAATATACAAACTTTTGCTGGGCCAGCAGTAAAATTATAAAAATAGGTTGTTTCCACCTCTTCCTTACTCCTCGTACTACAAATACCTATAAAAAAATATATGTGCATCTTCAAAGCATAGCATGTGTTAATACAAGAATAGAGCTCTTTTCACTGTTGTCAGACAAAAATCTAAGGTCTCCGAGGATCCCACATTTTGTTTGTGTGATAGGAGCTATATGATCCTACTAGACTTCACTTCTTTGTCTAACAGTGACAATAGCTCTGTTCTTGTCTCATGCACTATGTTAAGCTTTGAAGACGTACGATATCCACTATTAAATCTAAATAGGCTATCAGAGGATTTGAGATGGAGAATTTTTCTCATAAAAAAATGTTTACCTCTTTATAGCCTTATGTAAAATACTTAAAACTTACAAGTGCGTGATTCGCAAATTCATTTTCACTAGCATCAGTTGTGTCAAATCCTTCTATTTGATCTTCTTTTGATTGTAACTTAGCTGAGTTGCTATTGACATTTTCAAATATAAGCATGCAATATTTATCTTGCTCATGCTTAAAATTTTCAACTTCAGCTTTCAGAGCATTAAATATCACATCATTAATGCCAGGTTTGATGGGTATTCTATTTAAAAATTTTGTTATTGTTTGGTTTGATGGCAAAGCAAATATGTAGGACAGATACTTGTAACCTGAACCTGTTTGTTTTGACAAGGCAAGTGCTAATATCTTGTCTTCATCTGTAAATCTTCGGCCCTTTGCTTTTTTGCCAGCATTTTCCAGTTGACATTCGATAAAACGTTTTTGAATTGGATCAAAATCCTCTAGAAGCTTTTCAAAATTATGTTTTAATGAAAATTTTGTGGCTTCAAATAACCTTTTCCTAAAACTCATTTTGGATTTATTCAAGTTATAAGCAACTTGTTTCAAATGTGTAAGTTGTTTATACAATGTCTTATGTTTGGGGTAAGCTGAGATTGACGACTTAATCCAATTGACAATAAAATTGATTCCTCCTTCTTTAACTAGAGAAAAAAAAATGGAATTAGTAGTACTATTATAATTGCTTCAAAATAGTCATTTAAATAATTACATATATGTAAATATAACCTTAATTATTTTGATTAAGTACGAATTGTGTTTCGATGCATAGACCTTATAAATCATGGACCGCCCTAGAAAGAGAGCTCCGTCTGATGTGTACAAGAGGGATGAAGCTAGTCCGGACAAAAACAGATGTTCTATGACAGAAAAATATATAAACATAACCTGACAAAACCTTTCCTAAATAATTAAAACCTCCCTTACAAATTGTTATTATCAAAATGTAATTATAAATTAAATTTCTGAATAAATGAGTAAATATCCAATATAATTCGGTCTGTCACACGTCTGTCATTTACGGTTTTTTTTTTTTCGCCAATGATCTGTGGGTTTTGCCCGGACTAGCTCTATCTCTAGGCAGAAAACGGTTTCGGCGCGTCCATGATTTATAAGGTCTATGGTTTGATGCAATTATTTTTTGAGTAAATTTGAACAATAAAAACAATTTATTTATTTGACGGCAAGCTCTATGTAAAAATAGGGAATTCGTTACTATGAAAATGAACATAAATCTTAATTTTCTTGTTTTTGCATTATAAAAATGAAGAATAATATTTTTTCTTTAGTTTATTTGGGTATTTTGCCGCACTGAAAAATAAATATTAATTGAATAAACCCTTGCGCCAAAAGAATCAGTCAAGGGTTATTTTTGGAGTTAAGTTTGTCTAACCAAAAAATCTCACACTGAAGAAACAGATAAGTAAACAAATAAGAAAAATCTGTTTGTTTTTTTTTTACTTATCTGTTTTGTCAGTGTGAGATTTTTTCGTTAGGTAAACTTAACTCCAAAAAATAACCCTTGACTGATCCTTTTGGCACAAGGGTTTATTCAATTAATATTTATCTTTCAGTGTGGCAAAATACCCAAATAAACTAAAGAAAAACTAGAAATGCCATAAATAACTAGCTTCAGAGAAGGATAATATCTTCATCACTTGAATTACTAGACATTTTTTAAAACAATAATAACAATAGCTTAATCACATTAATATAATAATAATTTAAACACACTATAACATAGCCATGATAATCGAGAAATGACTTGATTTTATAAACCTTCAGTTGCATTGTATGTGAACCATACTTGTTAACTAGTTGATGGTTTAAGTTTTTAATTAGCTTAGTTTCTTTTTGTCGCTAATGTGCGGAGGGCGTTACATGTCAGTTTTTAATAGTAGTCATCTTTATGTGTTGAATATACTTACCATTTGGAGGTGTTTTGCACTCATCAGTTACAGGAGCATGACTTGTAATTAAAACTTCTCCTGAAGTACACGCTCAACATCACCCAACTCTACCTGAGATTGAGATTGAACAAACCATATCTTTTTCAGCTAGAAATATTTTAATATTGTTAAAGGTACCTAGAATACAAGTTAAATAATTCTTAGTAGCTATACATACTTAAATAACCAAATTGAATTTAAGTCAGTAAAATTTTAATCATGGTTCGGTACCTACCTGGTAAAAATTTTGTTGGATAAGCATGTCGTGTAAGTTTATTATTAGTTCCAAAGTCTGCCTCTGTAAAATGCATCCTGCACACTCTGCAATTACTAAAAACTTTCTCAGATGTCATTTCAAGTAATCTTTTGTTTCCACACAACGTAACCCATTTCTTAAATAGGTCCATATATTTAAGAGGGTTCGGAAATCGGTGTTTACTTTCCTTAGATCCCCAACAGCCTTCAACTGCACAATAAATGGCAACCATCTACAATAACATAATAAGAAAGGTTTATAATTTGCCGGCCATCTGTGTTTTAAACAATACGCAATAGGTAAAGATGAAAATACTTACTTTTAGAAACAAATTTTGAACAAACAATAAGTCTACTATTGTCTATAACTCTTAAAAGTTGTCTATAACACACAAAACACAATAATACCTATATCAAAGTAAAGCAAAATAATACACCGAGAAACTAAAACACGGCTGTCACAATCATAGCAAAACTAGGTTAAGTTCTCGAGTGCCTGCTGTGATTGGTTAACACAACAAATGACGCGGTGTCGCCGACGCCATGCCGACGCTATGATTTCTCTGTCTAATGAGAGAGTACGCTATTAACTACAGCGCCACCGGTATACAAGGAAGAAACTAAAATATATAACGGGAGGATCCTATAAAAGATATTTATCTATTGGTTTTTATCTAGGTTTTGCCAGAGGTGGACTTGCACTATCTGTAAAAGGGTAAATGGTTAATGAATATTGCATTCTGATTTATAACAAAATATCGTTTTAAAATTTGTTTCATTGAAAATACATACCGTACCATATAATAAGTTTATTTTCTCATATTTTTATAAGAATTTTTTCTTATAGGTTATGGGTAGATATGTTAAAATAGATTTTTTGTTAATGTTTATTATTATTTAAAATTTAAACTCCATTTATTTCTACTAGACAAGGAAACAGCAATAGATCTACTAGCTCTTAGCTACTTTAACTTCAGTAGTTGTAAGAAGTTTGCAACACATGAGTTGTAGTTGTAACTTGTAACACATGCTACTGTTACTTGCAGAATTTGTATAGTATATTCTGTGGTTGTTTTAAAAAATAAATATACAAAGCATTACAATTATTAATAACTACATATTTTTATACGTAAGCGTTCATTTGATATATATCCTATACGTGGTGTTTCGGCTTATTTCCTTCATTTTTAACAAACACAAAAATAATAGAAATGGCAGAACAAGGCTCCGTAACTAGAGCTTGCTTGAACTGTAGAATAGTAAAAGTAAGTATTTCTTAAAATAGATTGTAGCTTTGTTTTGTTATTATTCACTTGATTTCAGCGTTTTGTGGACTTCTTTAATAAAGGTTGCCCAAACTGCGAAAAATTCATGAAATTCAAATCCAACTTCGACAGGATAGTACATTGTACCACCACTTCATTTCGTGAGTAAGTGTGATATTTCGATTTAAATTACTTTATTATTGAATAAAATTAATTTTCCAGTATATGTATTTTATCTGAAGGCTATAGTAACTGGCCAACTCGTTTAAGGCCTGTGGGTATGTAATCGACAAATTTATTTATACACAATACACCTTTCCTGCACCTATAACATACTCCCAAAAAACTTTCCTTGATATATGATTAGTCTAGAGATCTAAGGGATTTAATCGATAATTAATTGCATTATTTATACCGTAATTTCTTTTTCGTTGGTAAATTATATACATTTCAGGAATTTATGGAAAGAGAGCTTTCATTCCAGTGAAATAGTAAACCCTTGAGTTGAAAAATTATTATTTTGTAACACACTAACAATTCCCCTGTATTTCAGAAAGCTTTGTTTTTGGAATGTATGCATACCATGTCTTTGGGGTTATTCCCCATCGCTTTATGTATGAATTGCAATCTGAAGAAAAAGATGCTGAAAGAGGAGAATATTGTCTGTAAAGTACCATAAGTTATTAAATTGAAAATGTGTACATTGTTTTATAATTATTTAAAAAATATATATTTTTCATATTTGTACAATTCTCTTTATTTACCGTAAAAAAGTGCCATTAAAAATTACGTTTTTGCAGTAAAAATTAATATGTGAAACATTTGTTTTATATATTTATTTTCTTTGTCAAAATCGTTTAATGTTCAATTTATTTGATTCCTCCCATAGGAACTGTAATTTCTATCACTTAATAAATTCAGTTCGGGTGGAGATAGATGCATACTTCAGTTAAAAAATAATGAAGTTATTGGAAAATATTTTTTGTTTTTATTGTTAAATTACATCAAGCTGTAGCCATACGAGTATGGCTACGACGAATACTTTACTGTCTGTCAAAATTCTTTAGATGTTCAACTTACTCAACTTCTGCCACAGGAACTGCGTTTATCAATGAATAAGTTCAAGTTAGGATACATATGTAGGTACTTTTTTAAAATAAGTAATAAACTATTGTAAAACAATTTTTTTTATTGTTAAATTACATCGACTTCAAGTCGTTTGTAAACTCATACAAACTACAAACCAAATTTTGGGACTGTTCTGGTTGTTTGGAGGTGTCTAGGTGAGTTCAGTATGACAAGGACCATGTCTCACCACGACATAATGACAGCACAATTCTGACTGAATAAATTGCATTGCTTTAGACAGACAATCTACCCAAGCAACCGACGGCACAATTTAGCAGTAGAGGAAATACAAATACATAAAACTACTTGGGTGATTGGTCACTTAAGAAATAGCATGATCAAGAATTATCAGATAAGATACTTTGTACTAAATTCAATACACTTCAAACTGTGAGATGTAACTGGTCTGCTACTTCCTGCTCGGCCTAAGCGGCTCGACTTGCAGGAAGCGACCTACATTGTCGTAGGTACTTAACTGCAGACCTCTTGCCCTGGGCGATGCGCCATTAAATCTATAATTGACCTACCACAATGTAGGTCGGTTCCTGCAACTCTAGCCGCTTAACCGAGCAGGAAGTAGTAGACCAGTTACATCTCACCTGCACTCGATTTATATGTGAACCTACATATGAAGGAACAGCCAGTTCAATTGTCGATCATCTCACCTATGGCTAACAAGCCCGAAACCGGTCTATGTCTGGTGGAGTGGCCGACACGGGTTCCTGGCTGTTCACACAGATACTGCAGGTGTAATTCAATGACGGTCGGAGCATTAGCCCGCCGAGTAGTTGTTTCCTGCAGTATCATTTATAGACACTTCAAACTGGTTGTGCTGCTATTGACGTTATTTACATTAAGATGGGTAAGTGCAAATCTCTAGCTTGGAAGTCTCAAAACTGCAACTTGGCAGTGCAATCGGTTGTGTCTTGGTGAAATAAGGCCCTAATAGTGTAAAATAAAGTGTGCATAAATCAGAATGAAAAGCAACTACAGACAGAAATTTAAAAGTATATTGAAAAAAAAATTACATATCTACAGGCAACAGTTTATAATAAGAGTAAAGTATAAAATTCTACATAAGCTTAAAATAAATTTAGTGAAGCCAATAAAATTGAACGTGGTTAAATGAATATATTCAGTATATTTATATAAATTTCTTTACCACTCTCAATTTTAATTTAAAAAGTATACATGGAACGTAAAATCACAATCAGGACAAAGGTGTGGTGGTTCAGATTTTTCATTACAAAATTCTTAGAAAAGTGAATACTTAATTGAGGTAGTTTTGTTCATACGCAAAAAAATATTTTATTGCAGATTTATTTAAACAATATTTCACAGCAAACACCCCAATTTTAATACAAGATCTAAGAAAGTTGTTATTAATAGGCAACTAGTGAACTTTGTATAAAGGTTAAAACAGAGCAGAGCAGTGGCAATGTAATCATTTCAAGCCGCCAGAAACATCCCTTGCATGGTAAAATAATTATTAAAAAATATGTAATGAATACAGCCCTTCTTTTAACATTAGGAACATTTTGATTATAGTCATTATAATAAAAGTTAAAAGTTAATGAAATTTTTCAGGCCTCTCGGTAATAAAAAAGATGACGAGATAGTAATTCTAAAAATATACCAATATAACAGACTCAGAAGCACTTCTTATTAAAATTTTGTACATATTTTTTTCTAATAACTTTGTTATTAATTCAAGACTATAATGTGCAACTTTTAAATCCATTATATTGATATTTATTGTCTGGAAAATCAACAGCAAGGAAACGTTAAATAAATATATATATATTTTTTTTAACACAAGAAAAGCAATTATATGCAATAAAAAACCTGCTTTAAATATATCTACAGAGTATTGAAGTAGTATATTGTAGAGCTGTACAGAAAAAAATTACTGTGGAATTTTATTGCACATAATACGATGTTAAATGAAATTCCTTATAATTTTTCATTTACTAATAGGTTATCCCACTCTATTGCAGTACTGAATACTTCTTGCTCTAACCATAAGTTATAGTGTTTTTTAAAGCTTTCAGACAGGTCATGATTTGTCCCGAGCACACTATTCACGCAATTATCCACTGGCTCAAATTCACTATCCTAAAATAATTGAGGCATGTAGACATCATGCTTCAAATTTATAAAGGGAAAGTACTCACATTAAGCTGTGTGTATCTACGATTATTAAATCTATCGACGGATGCTCTAAGTGCACATTCTTCAGCTTGGAAGTCCCAGGGCCTAGCATCCAAATCTAAAAAAATAATAATTTTTAGAGTGGATTGTCTTACATTAATAAATAAATACCATTTCCATAAGCCCAATCATCGTTCAGTCGATGTCTGACTTTCTGATAAATAGCACTTATAGTTTTCATATTGGATTTTCTCCACTGTCGTCCCAAATACTTGGTCTGCATTTTTAATAATTTCAACACATACAATTGTGTCATGGCATGCCGAACTTTTAAAGTTCGCTTCAAAATCGGGGCGGATTTGAAAACAACCAGCATCTGAAACAACATAATTAATCCGGCATGTGATTAGTAAGAAATATTGGCTACCATAATCCTGGAGTGCTTCCATTTGGTAAGTTTATTTAATATTCGCAGTAAATTAATGCACGAGAACATGTTCCTCCAGCAAAAGGCAGCAGAATCGCCTATTTCTAAGCTTTCTGTAGTGAGTTCGGGTTGGTCTCCTATCACACATGACGGGAAATCCAAAATAGGAATCCTAAAATACAAGTTCCAAAAATAATTTCATGGTTTTCACAATAAACAGAACGTACGCATTTTTTGCTCCAACATACGCCATGATGTTTTGATTGAAGAACTTCAAAACCAGTGGAATACAGTTTGCAAAAACTAAATGTTGTGACATAAACTCAAACTGGTACACATGGTTTAATTTGAAATGCTTCAACAACAACAACAGGATTGCTGATACTGCCTTGACTATGATTTCCTTGTGCCTATTGACATCAATTCCTAATTTCATTGACTGCAGAACTGTCATTCTAAAATAGCTTAATTCTCAAAACGCTTCTAAAGTACAATATGTTACTTACGGCATTTCTTCAGGAAGAACGTCTGCCATTATATTTATAGAATCTGTTTTAGCTTTCGAAGTAGGCGCGGCAGCCAGTAATATTTTCAATAAAGCGATCATATATTGAGGCAAATTTGGTAACATTGCTTGATATAATATCTCAGTAGGTGTCATTTCAATTTCGCCCTCACTTGTAGATATCGGATTTCTTGCTATCTCTTCTTCTTTCTGAATTTGTAGCTCTGCCAACGAGGTGTAAACATGCTAAAAATAGTCAAAATGTACACAACATATTAAAAAGCTATATGGAAATTTACTCACCTCTTTCAGCGTTCGAACTCCCTCGTGAATAGGCTCAGGAAGCCCAAACAAAGTAGTCCTATCACCTGGTAAACTATACCCTAAGAACTTTAGTCTTGCCCCATCTAAAAACATATCAATATCCTTCTGTCGAACTTTAGGCTTCCAAGGCAATCCTCTAGGGATTATCAAAGTACTCTGAGAGGGTGGTGATGTAGGCCTGTAGCTATCAATATTATTGCGGTACATTTGGTCACTGTTCTCATTTGCAGGACGGCGTTCATCAAATTCGGAGAGTTCATTCATTTCGTCTCCATTGTCACCTCCTAAAGTAGTATCCAATTCCATACCTACTAGAGATTCATGCTCGTCTAAACTACTCTGCTTTATCAAACTCTAAAAATTATATGTTTTAGTTATGTATATGCAATAAGAAACAATGTAAATTTAAAATTGATTACTCACTCTCCTGAAAGGCCTTGCGGTTCTCTTCTGGTTCTGCGCTTCAAGAAGATCTGAAGCACTAGCCGGAGGAGAAGATGACCGCATTGTCTTGGCTATTTCCATGGTATCTTCATCTTGCCGCGGTAGTCCAACTTTCTTCCTTTTTTCCAGTTTCAGTTCCTTCAATTCAGTCATGCCTCCTAGTGAGACTAAAATTAATTTCCACAGCAACAAAAGCACCTTTTTCATAGGAAAATGCGGGGCAGAACCACTACAAAATCGCGTAACCATACTCAGCAACTTTACTATCAGCAAATCGTCACCACTCGAATTTGCTGAAAGAAATTATAAAAATGTGCTACTCTCTCCTAGAAAGTGACTTACCAATTTCATGGCAAAAAGCAATTACATCACTTTCGTATTCACTAGATTCGGAGTACTTTTCATTTCGTATCACTTCCGTGATTGTATATAAAACGGACAAAATCACTCTTAAATCTTGCGAATCCGCCAAAGACACAGCTATTTTCCTCATTGCAACATGAGCTGCTGTACTGTTCCTATAAATTAATAATTAAAAACATGTAGAAAATATTTAATGTAGTTAGTAAAAAGTCTTACTCAAATTCAATATTTAGAAGATCAGTAAAGGCGTTGAACACACCCAACTGATACAACAGCATAGAATTACTCCTAGCCCATTCCTGTTGCTCCGTATCAGACTGCATTTCGGCCCAGCAACCTTGAGCAATATACAAAATGCATCTTGCACTTCTCATTCTCAGAGGTTTACTACTGACTTCTAACTGATCAAGAAGTTTCATGACTACCGATTTTCTTTTATTAACTGACAATCTTTGCCAGCTTGGTGGTAAGTTGTATAACTCCATTTGGTCTTCAAATGCCTTGACGTTGAACTGCAGCTCAGGCTGTTCTGTGTAGCTGTACAACTCGGCGATTTCATTGATGTGAGAATCGGTATCATCATAGATGAAGTCAAGATCTGGGGAATCAGTTCCTCCTCCCTTAAAAATGGTTAAATATGTCTCTACTTTTCATTTAACTATTATCAGCAATGTTTTTAAAGTTCCCAATAATAATTATATATAATTATACATATACACACACATAAAACTAAATGACGTAAATTATTTTTAAAATTATTAAAATAAAGCAGAATTATAGATCATTTATTTCAATGTGTGTATTCATGTATTTAAAAATACATTAGTATCTACGTCTGAATACAAGAATTAGTAATTGTAAAGTTGAAAATAATATTTAAACAGGATCAAGTATGCAAGTATATATTAGATATGTATACAGGGTGCCCAGAGTATAAGCGTCAATACTAAAGGGGTTTGTATATCTGACTGTATCTTACCAAATAAAAAAAACTGAAGAAAATATCTAAAGCGAATAGTTTTTCTACAAATACGTTTCAAGAATAAAAATACAACTGCAAAACTGTGTTACAAAATTACAAACTAAGTATCAGTATTATTGAAGTAAACAATTGAAATTTCCCAAAAAATTCATAATATACTGTCACGCACGATAACATAGTTATTAATTAATTTCGAATCGAATCCAAATATTCTGGCTGCCAGACATTTGTAAGATAAACGCTTTTCGCAAGCAACATAAGTCATTTTGAATACTTGTAAGTAATTCACATTTTATGCTGTTCAAAGCCCTCAGAAAACCATTCACATAAGTATATTTAGGAGTATTGTAATTGTTATGTACAAACACAATCCAAACAGAGTGTGTAAGCGACGTCAGTTATCGTTGTTCAGACAAGAAAAATTGTTAAGAAAAATATGCTTCGACTGGTATCATTTATTACACAGCAACATAAAGGCACTCATATTCCAGACACCCTGTATGCAAGAAAATCGGCACTGAAAACAAAAGGATAATTAAAATGTTGACAAATTATCCATTTAGGTTATTAACTTTAAACAATTTCAATCAACGTTACAATGTAATATTTTCATCTTATATATTTCAAAGAAAATATAATCTAAGTATATATAAAATAATTTGTATAGCTTACGGGAAGCATTATTTTCAAAACAATTAAGATTTCTTACATCCGAATCTTGGGGTTGACGTCTAATGATTTCCTTAAGCCTGAGCAAACCTCTCTTTCCATTTCCGTTCGGATCCATTCTGAATAAACCAGCATATTTAAATCTTCATGGCGTCTAACAAAATTTAAACTTTAAACTAGCCACTAGGACAAAATCACAAAATAATTCATTTCCTCTTCACCATTCCTCATTATTCATTAAATATAGGGATATTGACCCAGACAGACGGCGCCACCTCGTGGCGATGTAAACGTATCAAATTCTCAGAGCGCCAAATACTTATTATTCAAACGATTTTTTTACATCGAGTGCATTCATGGCAATGTAACAAGGTTGTAGCCTTATAGATGTGATTAAGTAGAAAAAAATTGATGTACCTTAAAATGTTACCCTCATTTTTATTTTAAATAAATATAAAATATACTTCATTTTATACTCTCATTCTTTTCTAGTTAAAATAAATTGATATGAGTTACAATGACTTTTTTGTAATTTTGCAATTCGAAAGATTTGTTATTTTAATATAAAGGATGTGTGAAAGGGGGTTTATTTAAAAAAAGCAGTTTTTATAATAATTTATTAGATGACATGTAGTCTACACTGTTTGGCAACAAATTAATGGAACAATATGATACAAAATATTAATATTTACAAATCAGACATTTTATAATTAAACCCAACACCAGTACAGAATGACTGAAAAATATAAATACGAATTTACAAAACAAAACGTCGTTATCAAAAAATAACAACAATTTTTGGAATGAAAATAAAACTAAGGACACTTCTAAAATATAACAATACTATACAGTAACAGGGTTAAAATTGTATTTTATATACAAAATAATTTTTAACAGGATACATTCCTACAAAATTAGTTTCTTAATAGTGCAGACCTAACACTCAAAAATAGGCCATAAGCTTAGTTACCCTATTTTTTTAACAACGTCAAGGCTACATTTTTAACAATTATTGTACTACTACTTGAACAACAAGTTACTAGGTTTATATGAATCCAAAAGATAATAAAAATACTATTGTCATATATAATATAAATTGTGTATATAGTAGGTTTGTCGTTTCTCTAAATCTCATGGACAATTCGTTTCAGTTGACATTAAAGCTCCATGAAACGTTTACTGTAGTTAGATCATCTCTTTCGAAGTACATGTATAAAGCTAGTTCCAAAGTTTTTCGAGATATTGAGTTCGTTGAAAAATTTAGTAGAATGATTGTACAAAATGACAGCGGGAAGATGGAGGTCCAAGGGACATAGAAGAAATCATAGGCAGTTAGGCCTACAGTAGAAAACCTGATTAAGACAGAACTCCGGATGGCATAACAAAGTAGATGCTTAGTTATCACAAGAGCACATCATCAATGAGTATAGATCTTATCAGGTGTAATACTGAGCTATTTAGGGAAGGCTTAGCTAATATCTGACAACAAAATGCTTAATGCTTATAATGCTAACCATTTAGTTTACTTCGTAAATTATATCCGTTACCACGTGAAAAATAAAATTTACTAGAATGAGGCAAATGAATACAAATAATTGTAACAAACTTGTAACATCTCATTTTCATATGAATAAACAACTTAAAACTCCATTTATACATCGATATTAAACAAAAATATAAATATTCTCCTCATTCTAGTAAATTCCCATCCAAAATTTTGGCATTCCATTAGGCCTATTACAAATCTTTCAAGTTAAGCATATAAGCTATTAAGTTAAGTTATCATTATTTATTAGCATGTTATTCTGCATTTATAGTAATAGTTTTGCCTTTGGCATCATCAAATCTATCCATAGTTCTGATATCCATCATCATTGTGATACCCAAAGTCATGATGAGTAAGAGAATGGCTGAAACGAAAATCCCAGACCAAATCGGGACTGAAGTAAAACCGACGCAGTCGTATGCATCTGAGAATCTGGTTTCGTTGGAAGCACCATTGAAAAATAACTGAACCTGTAAAGTAAAATTAGTTTAAATAAAAAATAATAAATTAGTTCCTCATAAATGATACATAAATTGCTTATAAAAATTCATACCTGGAAGGAACCAAAGTAAAGATGGAAATTGTTGTTTTCAGTCGAAAAGTTTTGGTCCCCACAGTGGTATGAAAATGTAGTTGGAGCATAGACATCAGCAAGTGATGCGTTAAGGTTATAGTCTACACTATTGTAGGTTACAGTGACATCTCTTAATACCCAATAACCATCACTAGTATTTGTCGTAAATTCCATCCTTAAAAAAATAATAAGTAAGTCCAAATTACACATATTAAATCTTGAGAAAAGATACTTACTGAACTTGTAGTGCTTCAGGTGATATGCCAGTCAAAACGACGTTGCCATTTAGCACTTCGTCAGTGAATTCCAAGGTAACTTCAGTGTTATTTGCGGCATTATTAGTGAGATATAACACTTCCGTATAATATAACATGGAGTAATTGCCTTTGAAATAGGAACCATTTTCAGTAGCGGCAAGTAATGACCTAATTTTTCTTGAAGTTATGACATCTTCTGGGGCGACCTGTACAGTTTCAAAAAAATAAAAAAAAAAAGTGAAAATATAATGAAACTTACCCAGGATGTATGATGAGCAGTATATAAAGCCAAAACGTTTTCATACTTCTTGGCAATTTGGTTATAGATAGATATTATAGCAGAATCTAAAAAGTTTAGTATATACATAAATAGAATAATTAATAATCGTATTAAATTATATTACCATGTCGTTTCAACATATCTAGTCTGTGTTCATCATCTTTAGCATCGTCTAGATTAACTATAAGGATATTTGTTTCAGGGAAATCAAAGTTTTCTTTTAAATCAGATATTGAGATCTCAGTTACTTCTTCGCCTAAATGTTTCAAAGCTTTGATTGGATTTTGAACATAAGGCAGATACGACACTTTAGAGTCCCTCTTATGTTTCTGAAGATGAGGGAAAACTGTGGCACCTGACTGATCATGTTGAGCAAAATCTTCAGGACTTAACTGAAAAGTACATGTCACGTTTATTGCAAAACAATTATTTTAAAAAAACTCACTGTTTGTTCTGCAAACACTATCACAAATGGGTTTTCTTTCAGATGTTCCAGGACATCATCTTTAAATGAATCTTGACTGATTTTGTGCAAGGCCGGAACTTTTTCGTTTGTTCTGTAATCAATCATATGACTAGGGTTAGATAAACAATATCTAAGGTGTTTTCAATAAAATATAAATAAAATCTTTAGGGAGACCTTCTACATAACAATATGCATTCCTTATCAGCAAATACTGTTGTCTTATCAAGTGTACTGCCCTTTAGGTGTGGCGAGTTAAAAAGATCTAAAATATGTATTTTAAAATAAAATCGGTGCTTACTTGCTGGTAGACCACATAAAAAGTGGAACAAATTCTGTACATTGCACTAAAGTAGAAGCTAATACTAAACTCAAGAAAACTAATATACTTTTGCACACACTCATGTTGTAAGAAGATTTGAAACTGCTATTTTTTACTATGTAAAATCACACGAACTTGATGGATCACGTGAAATTACAAGACAAGGCAACGAGCATTTGACAGTCAGACGCACAAGACGACGTCAATCGAATGAACCCTGACATATGGGATATGGAATGGCACAAATCCTGCACAATGAATAGATTCAATGGCACAGAAAATTGATGACGTGTGCCACCTTTTGGCTAAACCAGAAACTACATTCTTTTTAATCTCTGTTATTGCCATAATCAATGGTAATTTGCAAATGCATTGCTGAATACGAATGCTGAATATATTATATTTATTAAAATTTAGCATAATTATTGAGACGTGGAGACACACTGTAATTTAGTAGATCACTCTTTACAAACCAAAACACGCAGTTACCTAATTATTAATGACCTTCTTGATTCTACTATAGGTGGCCTGCAGTATTGCATCGATTGTCTCTAAACCTGAGAACTCGCTATTGATTTCTTACGAGACAATCGATGCACACAATATTACTATGGTTTTACAATAATTAACGAAAATATAAGACAATGAAACTTTAAAATTTAATAAATGGTTTTGATAACATGAAACAGGATTAGAACTCTACCTTTTCATAGAAATTAGAGAATATTGACATTATAGAAAAGAACAGATACAGTTCTACTTTTTTAATCGATAATAATTATTGGTTACTGTATGATAAAGTTATGCGACCTCTACTGGAAGTTTTTGCAATGTAAAAGGGAAATGACGAATGCCACAGATTTGAATTAAAAGAAAAGTGATAATTGATTGTGTTTAATTTCAATTCGAATTTAAAAATATGCATGTGAAGATAAATGAAACAATATATGGGATATTTATTGACATTTATTGTTTAGTATATAGTCTTTCAAGATATCTACAAAAAATGTACATAGGATTTATAATACAATTTTAATAATATATAATAATAATAAGTACAAACAACATAAATAGAAATGTATATTACAATAATTATAAAGTTTACATATTCATATATTAACATTAAACAAAATGTGGTATTGACATTAATTAATAATCCAATTGGGGGCCACAGTCAACAACAAGGTTTGTGATACACCACCATTTACTTATTTTATTTAGTAAATTTCGCCATATGCTCGAACTCTTTAGACTATCGATACCTTTATTTAAAGCTTTAGATGTAGTTTTGACACAAATTTTTTGATTTTTGCAATGTGTATAAAACATTGTATGTACTCAATTTATAATAAATAGATAGACAGACGACATGGCGAAATCTTTTACAAATACTGTTGTATGAATATACGCTGTTTATTTTTAGCTAAGCTATATTTATTAGTTATAGTGCATGTATTATAATAAGTACGGTGCGTGAACATATTTAAAGTTTAAAATAGTAATTTCTTCCCTCGCATGCAGAACTAATAAAGATCATCATAGTTTGTACACTTGCCCTACTGCAAGATAAATATTCTATCTATTACATCGATAAATAAAGTAGGATAAAATAAATTATACTATCTATCGCAGGGAACCGAAGAGTATTTTTGTTCAAAACTTTTGCATTGGGGAACAATATACATTCATGGTATTTCTAAAAATCACATTACATAAAAATACGTCGAAGATCTGTTGGGGAAGTAATCATACTGCACTGAGGACACACTTTTTTGCTACCCTGTAAAAAAAACCAAAATAATAATTGTCTTATATATTTAACTGAAGCAGAAACTTTTCTTACCAAAGTATGCAACCAACATTCCTCGCAGTGAACATGCCAGCAAACCGTGGAAATGACTGGTTTCTTATAATGTTCCTGCAACAGAATTTTTCCTTACTCTTCAATCCCAATCACTTGCTAGGCAACAAATCTTACCAGGCAAATTAAACATTTATATTCCTCGGTTTCCGTAGTGCTGGCGGCCTCCCCACCACCCTCTGCCTCAAGCTGTCTGATTCTATTCCTCAATTCTTCGATCATTTGGGCTCTACTGCTAGGTTCTGCGTCGGATGTGCTGACATTGCTGTCACACTGCTGACCTGCACTTTCAACCTTTACCTCAACATCACCACTAGAGTTGACAGTGGCTACCTGTACAACAGAATGTATTTTTAGCTAGTTCAATTCATTTTAACAAAAAATCACCGTACCTGTGATTGAACACCATCTTTTTCTTTGATGTCTTTCATTACTACATCTGATTCTGTATATTGCGAAGGACCAAAGGTACTATCTTCGGGTTCATCACCATCAACAATAACATCATCACCTTCGTTGTCGACATCGGTAGTGGTTCTTCCCGTACTACTTGGAATAGTCAAACCAGCTACCAGAGAACTCGTTCGACGTCTTTGACTTTCGTGCCATTCTTCTAATTCCGAATCACCTTCAACATCGACTGTTTCATCTTCTTCATTCATAGCGTTCTACAAGAGATTCTTTTTGTATAAAAGGTATTGAGGCATAATAGAATCATACTAACCTTCCTGACACATCTCTCTACATGCATATTTATTTCTTCTTGTGTCCTGTGAGGATGGCCGGTACAAATAGGACAACAGTCATCTGCTTTCCTCTTTCGTATTTTCAGTCTTAGTCGACCCTGTCTATTAGTTTTGATTCTTTGAAATGTCTGAAAGTAAAGATTAAAAATTCGTCAAATCTTAAGACTTTTGTTGACTATAATTCACTTACCTCCCATCGTCCTTCAGGTCCACTATCACCAGGAAGAGCAGGTGGTCTACCTGGTTCAGGTCTATTCCTTTTTCTTGTTGCTGCAACTCCTGTACCACTTAATTTATACAGTCTGTCCAGTTCATGCATAAAGTGTGTTTCTAAGTCTCCTGATGATATTGTTAGCCCACATACTGGACAACTTGATGGATCCCTCTTTTTCTTGTTTGATACAAAATCTGCAACCAAGGAAATCTTGAAAAAAACAATCTACATTTTTGGTTATACAACGAAATCTTGTATTGACTGCTCTAGATTAATAAATCAGACCAACAGATTAAATTTAATTTATATAGTGAATAAATAACGTCTTGTTACATGCCAGATTTAAATACCGAAAAGAAAGCAGAGCTCAATTTTTAAATATTTATAATGCGTAATCCTATATATACTTCTGTCAAGTTTAATACTCATTTCATTGACATCAATTTACAACTTACTGCCTACTGACGTGACAATTTTGATATGTTAATACCTCCAATTTAAGAAACTACATGCTTCTTACTTAATTTAGTAAAGAACATTTTTCTGCTATCGAAATCTTTGAAGTGTGTGTATTTAGTAAAATTTATCGCAATTATCGTAAATGTAATTCGATAAAACAGGATTTTCGTATCGGATAAAGCAAAAGAAAAAGCGGATAAATCCTTCACACGCGATAGAGTGTATTTTTAGTAGCAACGTGAAAACATAAATTTCCTTAATTTTCTCGTCATACTGTATCCTGAGCTGAGCTCGGGTGCGATACGGCGATCCGTCAGACGCGGACATCATTCATGGGATTAGCCAGGCTAACCTTGTTAATTGCTCGACTAGACCCATGCCCGTGTGTACCCCAAACGTAAATCAGCACCGGCTAAAAGGGGATGAAGTGAGCTTAAGTCATCACGACGCGCTGAAATTTACACCGGGGATCGGAAAATATGCCGGTGTCTTAATAGATCAGGTTCTGAACTCGAATAATGGGTCTGATGCATGCATAATACACGATTCAGCTCGGATGTAGGCGTAAATTCTTACATTTTATACCCTATAAAATCAAACTTAAGCTCTTATCGAAAAGCTCATCAGATCGCTAGTACAGCTTTTATGCCTTGCATTCGTGTAAGCAAGGAAAATAACAAAATTGTTCCCAAAATATATTTTAAAATAGAGATACAAAGGAACTTTGAAGAATTGCTTTATTTACGTAATGATGAATATGTATTTTTTTGTTAAATTTTATCTAATAACAATTGATGTAGTCAAGTGTTATCTGGCTTCAGTTTGACGTGACGGTCTTAACTTTTTTCAACCAGTTTACTCTCGAACGCAGAAACTCTGGCCCGCAGGTGCCGTATGCGGGCTCCATCGACGTTCCAAACAAATCCGCCAATCTGCCCCCTGTGACTATTAACATGACAAATGCTAATATATTTCACGGCTTTCAACGGATAAAACAGATCTAAACTGATATATTTTTGTATCTTAGTTTTCTCCTTTGTTTGTCTTTCTTTTCACTTAAGCGCAACTCCATTATTTATTCGTGCTTAATTTACACTCCACGCGCAAAATTCGACTGAAATACGAATGCGTCTACATGAGCAAGGTAAATCCAGAAACATACAATATTATTTAAGTATAATATAAAATAATAAACATAATCCTTATCGAGGAAAAGGAATTAAATTTTGCACAATTTGAAACAAAAAATACAGGATGTTTGATCTGAAATAAGATAGTTTTCACTATTCAAATTGGTAAAATGTAACGGGGAAAATCAAACACTTACTGTAGTAGTTTAGAATTGATATTAAATATAAAAGATGTACCGCCTTAAGATTTGATGGTATATGTACAATCGTTTGCAATAATAATGACACTCTCTTAAAACAGCTTTTGAACTTTGAAGGTTCTGAGTAGAAATTTCATTAAATCTCTCTTGGAAAGTGAAACAACTAATAACTAATGTTAAAATTTTAAAACAGATTTCAATATGAATACGTTAGAAGTTCAAAAGAAATCGCAAAATTCTTTTTAGTGAGTGTCATTAATATTGCAAACGATAGTACATTCCAAAAATGAAATGCGTAAATGCAACATGAAAAAGTTATAGAGGAACCATGGCGACTTGAAAATTAAATTAAAAAAATGCTCGGTTTTCTCAACTGCGTGGGAGTAAATTGGGGAATAATGACTATATACCGACACCAACCCTCTGACCACTATAGTGTACAAACTTTGTTAATATCTTGTTGTTTTGTTGGGACAGCTTAGTCGTGATATGAAAACAAATCGACCCTGTGTAGCAGCCGCAAGATAATCTTTAATAGAACTTTCTTCTTCATCTGCTCCAGTT
Source organism: Monochamus saltuarius (assembly GCA_025584915.1). Lineage (NCBI taxonomy): Eukaryota > Metazoa > Arthropoda > Insecta > Coleoptera > Cerambycidae > Monochamus > Monochamus saltuarius. The sequence continues at coordinate 18,867,161 of CM046730.1, read as the reverse complement.
ATTATTAGTTTTGTAAAAAGATATGGGAACTTGGTCCTCAAGGGATTTGGATATAAAATAAACAGTTCCCTCCTAAACATTGGAACACATTACACCCTGTATATTTCAAGACTACCATTATTAAGTTATATGTTTTACTGGTAGTTAATTAGAAATTCACAATATATTTGCGTATGTTTTAGTTATTTAGTTTCTTTTCTTTTGCGGTTGTATTACACAGTATAATATTTTAAGCAATTACAACGAAAAAATTTATGACCCATCTATCCTGTGCTAAAGAAGCCAGAACGCACTTAAAGTATATTTATTGTTTACTTAATTAAGTAACTGTCATAGTTTGGCTAGGTTTCAATAATAAATTCATTGTAAGGTTTAATACTTACCAGAAACGTCATAATAAATTTTAAAATCTATGATTTAGCGTCTATTAGAATTACATATTCAATTAAATTTTATCTTAGAAACTAAACGGGGAATTTTAATAGCACTGTCAATTAAATTTCTGCAATTTTTCTGACAGGTCTCTCATTTTTAAATTAAATTGTTAAATATCCCAAGAAAACAGGTACTAATTTTTATTATTTGCTAACCATTTTAGTTTATAATCATCGTTTTAGTATAACCAAGCAGTAAGAATATGTCCTTGTTTCATACTTTTCTTCCGTTCGACCATTTCTATGCTGTTATTAACTGCATTCCAAGTTAATGTTCTGAATCTAGTTGCCTATCCCACATGCTTCTATATTCATTTTGTCTTTATATGGTTATCCTGTTGATTAAAATTTTACTAGCAACTAATTGAGAAACGGGTGAATCATCGTACCAAGCATTTTAGTGGTTGTTATAAACAGTATTGTCAATACACTGCAAAGTTATCTCAGAAAAAGTTTAAAACAGTTTTTATCCGTATAGCTTATCCCATCAATATAAGAGAATAAAAAAACGACATAAGAAACTTCTATCAAAATATCAATGGCAAAGGGATGGATATGGCGATGTGGATGTGGATGAGGTTGGGGATGAACATGATGATGACTACTTTTGATACTTGTTAAAATACAAAATTTTATAAAGGCAAGGACCCATTTCCGTGATGTATAGAAATCAGTTACTTTGTTTTGTGAAATGTTACAACGTTGTATTCAAATAACGGCTTGTAGCCGCCGTGACGATATAAGTTTTTGTATTCGAGCAGTGGGTTCGATTAGGATAAAATAATACCCACTTTGAATAATATCGAGTTAGATGATTGAACTAGGCAACTTCTATAGAATTGTGATAATAATTATCCATATATGCACATATTTTAATAGTTTTTATGCTCGGCGTCTTTTGAATTTTTTTATAATCCCTTATATCAGTGAGATGAAGTATACATATCTACAAATGCACGCCATAGGGCCATTTTGCAACAATGTCTTAAATTCTGGCTTTGTTAAGGCACTAAATTCTAAAGTTCGCTGATAATTCAAATAAAGTTATTCATACCTTGCGAATAGCATAGGTCTTAACAGCTACAGTTGGAACTTATGAGAATTAGAGCAATCGATATATTTGAAAGGGTAAATCGGGGTAGGAGTTAAAAAGGATCATAGAGCAACGTGGAGGTAGGAACATGAGTGGGCTAAGTTAATAATATGGAATTTAGATATCAGGAATGTTTAAATAAAGTATCAGTGTCAAAACATTGCAAGACACATCGGCGTCGTGAAGTTTTATTACAATCGTCTGAAAGTTCTAGTGAAAATACAGGGTGGCCAGATGAAAATGAAACAGCCATTTTCAGGAAATTTAAAGTGTGTTGTAATCGACGGGTCTGAGTGTTTTTCCACAATCTTGACACAGTTCCTGAAAATGACTCTGTTTCGTTTTCATTTGCCCGCCCTGTATATAGATTATTGGATTTTATATGTTTGGGATTTTCTTTTGTGTCAATATTAATGTTATCGGATGACTTTTTCCGTGATATATTTGCAATTGCGTAATACAATAATTAATGGATGTCTGTGTAAAACAATTTCTGGAGTGACAATTTTGCTTCGATAAAATATCATTCTGATACGGTTAGACCATATGCCGCAATTTTCTAACTGTCATGGTGCTTTTTACGAGTCAGATTAAAGCATAATCTATTTCAAATAAATACGTAACAGGTGGGTTCATCAGTAGCCTAATCTATATTAAGTCAAATTAGTTATTACTGAAATCGTTAGAGCTTGTCGGATTATATTAATGTTGATATTGCTATTTAAACTCGATTCACGGAACGATTACAAGATAACGGGGAGATATTTTCATGTTATAACACTTCAATTATCTGTGTGAAAAAAATAACTCGCTAGACTGGATAGCCTCGTTTCAGGATCGAGCTAAATCTGATTAGTTATCTTCGTCGTAAGGAAGCTAAGTTACGCCACTGGATCAAATATTTGAATTAACAATTCTGGCTGTTAAACGCTATTACAATAATATAAAAAATGCATGAAAACGGTTACAGTTGACTTAAATACTCATCAGGCCCAATAAGTATTCCTAGAGTATCAATTGTTTTGTATATTCATGAATAAAAATCAAATGGCGGTCTTCTCTAGTGATGATTACACGGTGGTTTGGCCTCGTACGTTCGAGTATAAGAGCATATATTAAAAATTCAAACGATGAGACATAACACAGGATTTCCAAGGCGTAGGGTGAGTTTTAAGTCTGGGTTAGAGGATAAGTATGTGAGAACCCAAGAACATGCGAGTGTGAAAAATAGTTATGGTGCATTGAAGCAAATGGGCCGCACTCCATTGCTTTCCGCAAAACTCGGAAACCGCTCAGTTAACTCCGAAAACCGGAAACAATATCATCCAACTTTATGTTTAGACATTTACTATGTTTTCAATGGATTTATTTTATAGAACATCTCATATACATATATACGTGTTCTTTATTTTTTATTTGTTTGTGCGGCAAATATATATTTCTGGGACAAAACCTAGCCCTTATAAACTAACACCGAGTGTGAACAAATCAGTAAAATTGTTAACTGAAATTAAATTTGCAAAAATCCCTGGGCTTTGTGTTGTGTGTACATGCTTAATTTTATGAGTTACACTTTCCCTAATTAATCATGAAGCGTGTATGAAACGATAATTGTGGAAAATTTTGTAGGGCTGGAACATATTTACGAATTAATTGACATTTTGTTCTGAAAAATTCGTTCAGGTGAAAAGGTTGATAAAAACAATGTCACACCATAATACAGATATTGAGTATTAATCTTCCTATACATGTTGTTGTAATGTGTACACGGCAGCACAACCTGTCTATCAATAACCCGATTAGCTTACTAACACCATATGTTGCTCGACACTGTGCATACCTGTAATGTTATGTGGGCCGTTTTCGCGGAAATTTATCTTATTCAAAAACTACTCAACCAAAATTCATGCGGTTTTCATCATTTTCAACTTCACATTTCGAACATTATTATGATTTAGCATTCGGTTTGGGGGCTATTTTTCAATTGACAGTCCATCGAGGACACGAGCCAAATCAAAATTGATTTATTGAAACACATCAGCTGATCATAGTGCGTTTATAATTCTTCGGGCTTTAATTCTTTAGCAGATTGATACTACGTATTAGCAAAGACCTAAAAGAACTCTCACTGCTAATTTCTTCAATGAGCGTAAAATACAACAGTTAGATATTATTTTTATATCGACAGGACAGTATAACTAGCGCTGCCTAGAGGTGGCTGAATATAGAGGTGAATGATAGTAATTGTCACCTCAAAAAAAAAAAACTTGTTCTGTGTTGGTTCTTATGCGGAACAGCCTGTATACTCATTTTTCAAAAAATCTAAAATATGCTTTCAACTTTAACACCCTGTAGATCGAAAAGGAGCAACAATTGAATAAGGCATTTTAACGTTAACAAAATGCCCTTAAGCTATGCACCGTTAAGAATGAGTCGCCCTGTATAATAGTTTTCTTTCTGCTACTGGTAGTCACGGGGTATTTTTCTGAAATAAGCTTTTAATTAAATAACGAGGCTGAAGAAAAAAGTATGAGGCAATATAGCGTAACACGGACAATAAATCGCATCCACAGGTAATGTTATCACGTGGTGGCGACGTTATAAGAACATAATCTCTCATAAGGGTGACACGAAGTGGCAAGCAGCAGCAGGGGGCATTTTATGAAGATATTAATTTTCAAATTGTCAAGTAGTGTTGCAGTTATTATACTTACAAAGTAATAACTGGCTGTTAGATTACGAAAATGCTGTAAGAACGTTTGAATTAATTAATTAAATCTGTTATAAACAGTAAGTGGCCCAGTGAACATTTAAGAACAGTCGTTTGAAATTGTCTGAACGGCACAATATAATCTGGAACTTTCTCTCTTAGCCGGATGCGCTCGGAATTCTTATTAAAATCATTATTGTTTATTAGCTTTCCTTTAATTTCGAAATGATTTGATGAATGCTTCAATTCCTGCAGTAATCATTAACACGACGGATCAGATAGCACAGGCCCTGTAAAAATTCCAGCTATTCCACAAAATTAAATTGCTGAAACTGTTTTTTCTTTCAGAAAATTAGATAGCACTAGAATTATAAAATCGTTCAGAAAATGCAATAACAAAAATGCTGAATGACCTCCATTGCCGCCCTATTTTTAAAGAACTGATCACAAGTAACCACGAGTCGACACTGGTGGAGGATTAATTGATTATATGAAATATTAAAACATATTTGAGCTAATATATCCAGCAAGCCTTTTCTTAAGTTTTTTACCGACCGTGTTATGGTAACACCGAAGTAGATGAAGACGAAATAATGTAACAACTTTTTCAGAGGCAGATTAAAGAAAAACTTGCATTCAAAGTTGCTGCAAAACTGCTGCAAATTTTATTGCGACCGTATATAAGGTTGTCCAATTATGGCGAAGAATGCCAACAGTAATATAATTATGTTGTCAAAAACAAATCCCAAGCAGGTGTTTTGATTGACTCCAACTGGTGACGTCGAGAATTCGATAGGTATTGTAAAGCATGTTCTACAGATGATGCATCAGGTTACTCATACTGCAACACATTTTTTGCCTTAATTGTGGAAACAGATATTAAGTCAATGCGGGGTCAATACTTTTCTTATTATCATATTGTACATGGAAATGAAAACATCTATTTAAAGACAACTGTCAAAACTGAAAGGATATGTTGCAATTTTAGTATTAGGCTGCATACAAATTTAACTTCAGAATTAGCAGTTATCTGATGTTTGTCGTAGTAAAATATTCTGTCAATATTGAAAGGATTTGTTAACGACGGAATTCGAAATTGAAGTAAAAAAAATCTAAAATTTCTCAGTTAATAGTTATTTTAAGTTTGCAGCAATAAGATATCCTTCTTAACAAATACGGAAGTGTATAACGTAAGATTAAAGACAAAAGTGTCAATATTGAAAGGATTTGTTCCAGAAGACATTCAAAACTGAGGCAAAAAATTTCAGTTAGTATTTATTTCAAGTGTGCAGTCGCAAAATATTATCCTCAATATCAGATCAAGAATGCGTATAAAGTAAAATTATAGACAAGGGCACAGCGTTCTTTATTTAAATGTTAAATAAAGAAGGCTGTGACAAGGGTCAAAATTGAAAGGATTTGTTACCGAAGGAATTCGAAACTAAAGTAACAAAATTTCAGAGGAATTGGAAACTGAAATAAAAAATGTAGTAAAATTTCGGAGTTAGCAGTTATTTGAAATTTGCAACACTAAAATATCAATATTCTCAAAGCAAGGGCGTGTATAACTCAAAATTAAAGAGAAGTGTCAATATTGGAAGGATTTGTTACAAGGTATTCGAAACTGAAGTAAAAAATTTCATAAAATTTCTCAATTAATAGTTATTTAATGTTAGCAGCAGTAATATATTCTTCTTAATAAATAAAGGCAGTGTGAAGTTTACGCTTATTTGAAATTATCAGGTTAAGAAAATTTAACTGGAAAATATAGGAAAATGTAGCAATTTTCATATTTTTTTCTGAATTGGAGGTATAAAGGACGATTCCCTGCTAAATACAAATGCGGCAGTAAAATATCCAAGTCAGAAATTAAATACGTGGAACGTGACAGTTCGGAAACAAAATACGAATATATTAAACTTTTCCCCATGTTAAAAAAGAAACAAGTTTTGCACGTTAGGGATTTGGTCGGCGATTCCAGTTGGTGTTTAACATCAAACGGGTTTCGCACCTCGAAAGCGTAGTAAATCCTTTCCCGGATTTGTAAACGAGTCCGGGCCTAAACGGCTGTATGTATGAGTGACCATTTATCATCCCACACCCCCGCGTCACTGCTCTGCACCCTTAGACGTCGCCCTTCGCATCGTCACCTCTCGCCACCCCAGACTCGTAATCATCCTGTATAATTCTCCCGGATGCCCTGTCGGTCCTATTTATCTTTATCACCTTTCTTGTTTTTATTTTTTGCTGTTATTGAAATATATATTCAAACTATACGATATAAGGGATTATAAAAAAAATCAAAAGAGTGTGCAATATAATTTCAAGCAAGTGATATAAAAATCATATCATAATTCTATCGATGCTGTCTATTTTAGTCATCTATTCTGTCTCTATATTATTCAAAGCGGGGTGGTAATTAAGGGAATATTTTATATCTTACCCCAATCAAACACACTGCTCGAATATAAAAAATTATATCGGAATGGCAGCTACAAGCCGTTATTTGAATGCAACGTTGTAACATCTCACAAAACAAGATAACGGCTTTCTGTACAAAACGGACAGGGGTCCTTGTCTTTATAAAATTTAGTACAGGTGTTTTTAATTACTTATCGTTGTAAATACATAATGGTTTAAACAGTATTGTGAATAATATATTAGTGTTGTGGGTATACAGAGGACATTAGAAAAAACGACCTAATAATAGTATTAGCATACCATACTTTCAAAAAGGATTCCAGATACTGGCACAACGAAAAGAATACTCAAGATTTTCTTAAAATCCATGAAATTGCGTACAATGCTAGTTTGAAGAAATATGAGTTGCATTTACATCATTATTAAATACTTAATTTTATTTTAAAGCTGATACTAGTATTTAACATAAATACGGTCCTGTCTACGCTCACAAGCTCCATGCTGAAGCCTTTGATGTTTTTATGACAGTTTCTTATGCCATTTTTTATTCCCTTCTATCGATGAGATACACCATACATTGCCTAATTCTAAAATAAATAATGTGAAACGTTTTATTTATTGTTTATTCCATTCCCTGAGAATCACTTCTTGCTAAAATGCGAACCTGTTAATAATAAATATAATAATAATAATACTACCCCTCATTCTAATCACGAGGATTAGCCTAGAAGTCGAAGACTTGTGCGGGAGAGGGGGCGGCATATTATTATTAAGCAGGCCGCATTTGCGCCCAGGAACAACTTACGTTGGTAGGCCCTAACCACCATACAGTGCAGGAATGAGGGAAACCTGGAAAACTTTATTAATTAGGGAGGTAGTCAAATGTCAACCGGTATCAATCTCACACATTGATCCAAGCTGACATTCTTCCACCCTACCATACCTGCAGAGAGGGTACCACTCCTCTCCACGAATATATCTTATATACGGTCTACCGGCTGCGGAGGTTGAACCCAAAGCGATCTAGTTATCTCAATTCAAGTACTGACGCCTTAAGCCGCGCGATCACTGACCGATCCAAAAATAAATAATGTATTATAAAAAATGTCAAAAATTTTCTTTTATGTCGCATCGATTATTTCATGCCTAAAAAATTTGTTGAGAACTCTGAGTAAGTAGAACCTTAATATCGCTGAATCCGTCTTTAGAAGAACTAATGTAACTTTTCATGAGATGCAGGCAGACAATTCTGCGATAAATCCGCGATAAGTGGCTGCAGGGCGGGTAACGTAGCAGCATTAAACAGCGGTGGTACTAAGACAGAGGTGAATCCGTCTCTTATGACCCGTAAGGGTTCAGGGGTGGCAGGTTGGTAGTTCAATCTGATGAGCTATTGATGATTTCAACGTGTCTGAAGCAGCTGAACCAATTACATTTTACAAATCCTTTACCAACCGCATCCCTGCGGTCCCCCAACAACTTATCCGCGGGATTACTGGTTCAACATAAGCTGAAGGGGTGCTACCTCTCGCCGGTAAAGCCCTGGTCGCGACAGAACAACAACGGATGCTGGCTGCTGCCAGATATATCTCACGCTATAAATTTCAGATCAATTTTTATTGTTGTTACACTAAAATATATTCTATATTGTTCTACAACGTTGAGAGACAAAACATATTGTGCAATTATTCATTTTAATGGGCTACATCTTTATTTAAACAGATTAATTAATCTATAATTATGATAAACAATACAAAATTCTTGAAAAGTAAACGTAATTGTCTTTTAATTTAAATAAATCTTACAAGCTTCAAAATTGGTTATATTAATACAAAGCGTTGGCACCCAAAACTGCCGCTACCAACCAAGCTATAGTCACCTTCCAAAAGTTATTTTCTACCGCTTGAGGACCGCAGTACCGCATCTGCTGACAGTTTAGATAATAGCCAACACTTATCTGTATGTAGATGGCTATTTAATCCAACAAAAAGTTAATAGTTTTTTTGGCGGATTAAGACTTCGTTATTCTTCGAATATATTCAAGCTTGCAGGCTTTACAGAATTTCTATCAGGTCATTTCCATGACAATAAATTGGCAGTCATACACCTTTGTTAATAATCTAGTTAAGTAGTTAATACATGATAGTTCGTGTATGTTTAACATTTTTAAATTAAAGCTGGTTTCGCAGTACCTGAATAAACTGTATACCATTTTCCTCCATTATTATTCTACAAAATTACTTCATTTTTTAATTGTGCGACTATTTAATAATTATCTATGACTTCCTGGCGTTAGAATTTTTATAACAATTTCAGATGAAAATTAAAATAATTTCAAAAATAGATCGAGCTTTGTTTTCCTTATAGACGGAAAAAATGCCTCATAATAATACTTCTTGCATATTTTTAATTACACATTAATTAGTTTATGAATTAGTTTTATATCAACTTAGCGAAACTAGCCAAAATCCTGTGTTTTTTCTAAATGCGCGAAATTCGGAAGTGCAGAGCATTTCGATTTGCAAGGTAGTTTTGCTGTTACGATGTGTCATATTTAGGGAGGCCAGAACATAAGTTTCATCTGTTCATAAAAAGTCGTATGATTGTAAGTGGCTTTCCTAGACAGTGGGATAATCTTTGAAAAAAATGACATAGGGATTTATAGGGCTAACAGTGTTCGAAAGAGGGAAGTCAGAATGACCGTTTCGTCGGACAGTGGAGATTGCCGGGTTAAGACATACACGTGAGCTGAATATTAAACCTACTCCAGCAAACTTGCCATACTACATAAATCCTACCAAACAAAACATGTCACATCGTGGTAAATTCTAATGCTATTGGTTTAAATATATGTACAAGCAGAGATAAATTACTCTCACGTTATTTATGAGATATGTCTCCATTAACTTATAATTATTGTAGTAATGTTTTATTCAGCAACCATTAAGAAAGGAAATTAATAATAGGAACGGAAAAATAGGAACTAAAATATTTTAAAAGGAATGAAATGTGAGGTGTAAAAGATAATTTGACGTGTCGGAAAGTATTTTCCATATTCAAATATTGAGAGTTATTATTAGGACTAGATTCGGGCGTTCATAATATATTTGCATGCATAATGAAAAAGCGAAGATAGTATTCGGCCCCTCTTCACCATTGGACTTAATTATAATAGCAAAGAAAGAAAAATCGTTAAAATGAAACATTCCCACAATGCCAAGAAATCCTTCTATAAGGCGCTCAATTGTTTCTTTGATCGTTAACAAGAGTAAAAAGGTCTAATAAAATTCAGATCTTTTCGCGGGTACGTAATCCTCTATTTAGCATATGGCGGGGTAACTGATCTGAACAGAACTCAAATATTTGTCGGCATTTTAAACAAGGGTAAAAGGAAAGCCGGAGGAAAAGTATAACCCGTAAAAAGCTTTACCTTAGGTGTTGTAGGCATGGGCGTTCAATTTGATTTGCAAATATTCTTATATGAAAACTTTAATATCGTTAAAGCACTATGTTATAATCATTGGACAATGTACAGAATGTTCCAGAATTAACAAATTTGATTTCTTTTCGAATTGGGATTTTAAAAATAGCAAAATCGAACAATCTGTGCATTCCGGGTTGCGACGATTTATCGATATATCGATAATTATCGATGATAATTCAGCTTAAATATTATCAATGTATCAATAAAATATCGATATCGATAGTCTCGATAATATCGATAATGTCGACAGTCTCAATAATATCGATACTATCTAATATCGATAGAATCGATAATATCGATAATATCAATAGTATCGGTAATATCGATAGTATCGATAATATCGACAGTCTCGACAATATGATATGCAAGAGTATTTACTACATATTAGGATTGTTACCGATAATACTGATAGTATCAATACCGATAGCTCTCGATAGTTTTGATAATATTGATAGCATGGATAATAAGGTTCAGTTATAGCTAGAAGCGTGTCAAAAATGCGGCTCCAAACCATGCCAAAAACCGTTCAAAAATGGTCACGATTCAGCGGAAAACCTAATATTTGTGCAGAGAAACCGGAAATAATAAATAAATGGTTCACAAACCCTGGCAATGTATATTATCGATGTCAATTTTATCGATATCGACATTATTGATATTATCAATAATAGGTATCATAATATCAATATTATGGATGATATCGATATTAAAGATTTACTGATCGATCCATTTAATTTATCGTAAGTCAATAGTTCCAAATCGTTATCGCCCACCCTTACTGAAGATGTCATCTGTTAAGTATGGTGAAACGTCCATAAAGTGTACGTCATGCATACAATCGCTTTTTGAAAGTAATTTTTTGTTTGAACGCAAATTAGTAATAGCAGCAATACAAAAACCTTAATACACCAGAAATTTGATCATTTTTGTGCCAGAAATACGGCGATACAATTCTGCTTCCAAGTCGTCTTCCTCTAAATATGTGGCAGTTAACACCCTGGAAAACGCTGTGGTTGCGCCAGTGGCAAACTCTGTCAAATCCTTGATTTATTCAGACTTTTATGAATAAATTAGGGTTAAGGATATATTTCTCCTTTATCCGAAACGAAGTTTGCTAATTCGAGCTTACGGACCATTGTAATTCTTCAGCCATTGTTAATGCAATTATAGATCAATCCACTTCTACATCGGGATACCAATTGGATTAGCAGTGGTCAGCGATCAAATCGACCTAATAGAGTGAAATAAGCACTGCTTTCGGATCTATACTAATTCAACAGCAAAGAACGTTACGCTACAACAGATTACGCCCTCTTAAACGAATAAAATTGCGAACACATAATTCGAGATTGTAAGGAAAAGCAAAGGGCTTGGTAAAACTCAAAAATTAAATGGAAGGATAAAGTAACAATCTTTCGCTTCATAATTCATTTGTATAATACAACGTAAAGAATAGAATTATTATACAGGGTGTTTTTAAATGAAGTAGCAGAAATGAGACCACAGATTCCTTAGATGAAAATAAATCTATACTATATCTCAAGTCGCGTAATAAGAAAGATACAGGGTGTCGAAGTTAAAATTTTATTTTCGATATTTGTAAATCAGGGGTTTTTGCGGACAAGAAATTCAAATTTGCTTCTAATTTCGACATCACTAGTAGAGGGCGCCACTTATGACACATCATGTTTCTTTTATGGCAGAACTTTTTTGCTGCTTAGTGTATTCATCTGACTATTGAAACAATCGATTCCACTACCTCTTATATCTGCAAAAAGATTCGTTAGGAGTAGCAGTTTTCGAAATAATCCTATTTGAAATATTCAGTGCACCGATTGAAAACTGTTATCGTTTCAGGTAAAGTGCCTTTTCTACTGAAAATACAGCATAATGTTACTTGAAAAAGTTGTTCAAAACAGTAAATTATGGATATTTTTAGATATTAGTCCTAAAAAAACTGAACGATCGATAATCTTTACTACACAACCCCCTCTTCCCCTCCCCTCCCTGAAAAGGGTCCGTCGACATTTGAATATTTTGAAACAGTCATCACAGTTGACACAGTTGATTTTGCTAACTTGTATTGAAAAGTTTATCATTTTTTCGTATGAGACTTGGGGTATGCACCCGCGCTATCCATCAGCAACAAAGAAAGATACACAGAAGAAAATCTATTTAAGTATATCTTTATTTTTTGACAATGGCTTTGAAAATAAAACCCGCCGGCCCAATTCAGGAGTTATAAAACGGGGATATATATGTTATTTCCAAGTCGTCGCCCAATGCCCATATACCCTTGTCACTCACTAAGACCTGCTACTTTTATTATATTCTCAATGTATTCAAAGCTGAGGAAAATTTGAATGTCAACGCGGATCACTCGGTCAGGTCGCTCGATCGTCTGACGGCATGACGTACTGATCCTAGAACTGCCACCGTTTCTTATCCCTTCAATCATACCACCGGTTTTAATGATATTTATTCAATTAAAAAAGAGGTTTTGTACAAAGTACTACAATGTTTCATAAACACATAACATTCTACCTCTTTTATCTTGTTTGCAATACAGGGTGACCCGAATATGAGTTGTACTAAACAAAACATATTTGACCGACGGTAACAGAATTATGACAACAAACAGGTCTTGAATATGTGACAACGTTGCTCACATACTATCTTAGAATTGTGATGTATTTATACATAATAATTGCATTGCATGTCTTAGAACTCTTCTCACAACACAAAATAATAGTTATAGTGTTTAAAATGACGTCTGTTTCTCGCAAGAAGCGTTAACCGTACAAATGACAACCTTAAACATAAATGCATAAACATGTCAGCATTTGATAATAGAACTTTGAAGTGATATACAACTAAAATTTATACTTAAAGTGACTGCAACTAAAATATCTAACTATTTAGTTACATTCATCAAACAAGGGGGCAATGGAACTAACCCAGCAACTTTCCGGCCACTTAAAGGTGGTAGCAACGCTACAATAACGTTGTTTCCCCACCTTATCTTAATCCGCCATAACCTCAAAATTGCAATATGTGAACATCTCACATCTTGCGCATTTTTATATCTAGTGTATATGTACAATGAGTTTCAAAATAGTATACCCAAGAAAAAAAGGTATATGTTTCTGTATGGTTGCATATCAGTGGGAAAATGACCAGAACATTTAAACTATTTTCAAAGAGAAATTTTAAGACGTTTCCAACCAGTGCTGCCGAAGACACTTGGTCTTCGCTTAGGTGCATTTTAAAATCATCAGAAATAGGAAATTTTAAACATGCTCTTCAATTTGAAAAACAAACATGTTTTAGAACGTATACTGGTGCGTTATTTCACACTATTGATTATTGATCTAGGCAATAAATAAAATACTCCTTAACCAGTTTTAATAACCTTCACCTTCCATTTTTTTGCTTGGGAACAATTGCGCAATTAGCAAATCTGTTTTGGGTGTCGTCCCCTTGTCAACGAAAGTAAATTAGAACTGAAATGCTCAATTTGGAAGGTGAAGATTGTAATTAATTTTTTAATTGAAATAAGACACTGACTTATCCTATTCAATAACTGAAATGAAATCGTTAATTAATTTTAGACTTAATTATTTGTCAAGGTGGTTTAAATTGATGCAAATATTTAATTTACCAGGGAAGAATTATTTTAATAAAATCTCAGTATTGAGAAATTTAAATGAGGATATTGACCAGCTTTTATTTTTCACAAAACACAAAAATTTTATTTTGCGTAAGAGTAAACATACCCTATTTTGCAAGATATGAAAAAAGGCACTTGTGATGAAAGTTTTTGCTTGTTCCGAATATACGAATCACCGTGACAAACTTTTGACAATTCTGTTGTATAGGGTGGGTCAAAAACACAAAAGTGTTATTTTGCGTGAGAGTAAACATACCTTATTTTGGAAGATATGAAAAAAGGCATTCTTGATAAAAGTTTTTGCTTGTTTAGAAAAGACAAATCACCGTGACGAACTTCAATTCTGTTGTACAGGGTGGATCAAAAACACAAAAATGTTATTTTGCGTAAGAGTAAACATACCTTATTTTGCAAGATACGAAAGAAAAGCATTCTTGATAAAAGTTTTTTCTTGTTTAGAAAATACGAATTACCATAACGAACTTCAATTTTGTTGTACGAGGTGGATACCTAATTCCTAAAATAATAATGACACGTACGTCATGGTGATTTGTCTTTTCTAAACAAGCAAAAACTTTTATCAAGAATGTTTTTCTTTCGTATCTTACAAAATAAGGTATGTTTACTCTTGTACTCTTACACAAAATAACATTTTTGTGTTTTTGATCCACCCTGTACAACAAAATTTCGTTATGGTGATTTGTGTTTTCTAAACAAGCACAAACTTTTATCAAGAATGCCTTTTTTTCGTATCCTTCACTTTTTGGTCCATTTGTTCTCTTGTAAATCCGCGGACATACTGTATAGAGCGAGAAAAATAGTTTTAGTACTTTTGATGAAGTAATTAATTTATTTAGAATGTTAAATGTGAATAAGCTAATAAGAATAATTGTAATAACAATAAAGAGGTTATTCTGTTAGATAAAAATTTAAACAATGGTTACTGATTTCTTAATGTTCGTGCCGAGTGCACTATTACGTGGAAAACGATTTTTGATAAAATACTAGAGGTATCAAATAAATATCTACATTTTACATATTTATGGTATAAGAAATTACTTACTTCAGCTTCAGCATTATCAAAAGAAACGTTTATAACGATGAAACTATTAATTAGTTTTACCCAATGGCGATTTTATGAAATCTCTAATTCTTTTATTGTCAAGTAGCGAAAACATTTAAATGAAGCCTGTTTCTCTAAGGACTTACTGATACTAAGGGGTATCCACACTGCAAACTCACATTTGTGTGTACAATTAATAACTGAATATTTTAAAAAAGAAATGTAATGTATTTTTGTAATAAATAAACCGTAAATATATACAGGGTGTCGGAAATGATGAGCAAAAAATTCAGGGGATAGTTAATTCTAGACCGAAAATAAATCCTGCTGCTAATATTCTTTCCAAAACTGATTATTAACGGAGTTACACAAGTGGCGCCCTCTACTAGTAACGTCAAAATTAGAAACATATTTGAATTTCTCGTTCGCAAAAACCCCCGATTTACAAATTTTATGTAAATATTTGGATTTCTTAAGAAGTCATTTACAAATATCGAAAAAAAAATTTAACTTTAACACCCTGTAACTCCGTTAACAATCAGTTTTGGAAAAAATGTTATAGAAAGAGGTAGCATTTCATTTCGGTCTAGTATTATCCCCTGAATTTTTTGCTCATCATTTCGGGACACCCTGTATAATGCACTTTGTTAAATCTGGGACTTCCTGTATTATGACCGGGTTACAAAAAATATATTTTAAACTGGAATTCGTATTATCTCTAAAACAATAATAAATAACAAATAAATCTGTAAGTATTAATTTATCAGTAAAAAGAGTAAGCATTATATATTTTGATTTAATATTTTTCTTGTTTATTTTACAACAAACTTTAACATAAAAATACAAATATAAGGATTTATGACTTTTCCCCAAAAATTTCTGGAATATACAAAATCATTTCTATACATAATATGCATCAATCTTTTAAAATTGTTCAAAATTACCAAGCATTCAAGCTGTACAGCTTTTGCTGACTGGTTGTTTATTTGTTGTATTTTTTTTGTCAATTTGTATACACTCATACTGTTATTGCTGTGATTATTGTTATTGATTGTATGTAGTATTGTTATTGTTACTATTATTGTTACTATTATGGAAACACTGAAATAAATAAACATTATTATTATTTGAAATATACTTGAAAATAAATGCATTCATTAAAATTCCTTGTATTATTGTGATACAATATCTTATTTATACGTGACAGTTTTGCACACAGCCCTTAAGGCGTGTGCGTGTTTTCACGTGATTAAAATTCTTATCACATTGTTAAATTTACTTATATTAGTAGAAATTAAATTTGCAATTATTTTCATTAAAGTAACAGCATAGTCGTGTGTGCAGGTGTACCTACTGAAGATGACAGTAATAGACATAGAGGGTACCGTATCTTCATTTGTATTTAATAATAAACATTTTAACAAAATATAATAGCTATCTTCAAATATACGAAAATGAGTGTTATTGTAAAACTGTTCTAATTTCAGTTAATAAACACTGCCACCAAAATGGAGCTCCTGAAGTAGATAAAAGAGCTAGAAGGAAGCTAATAATAGCTAGTATATTATGTGTGATTTTTATGGTAGGAGAAATTGTAGGTAAGATTTAAAAAAAATATTTTATTTATGAAAGAAGAAATTTCGTTCATTTTTACATGGTTTTACAGGTGGATATATATCAAATAGCTTGGCAATAGCGTCAGATGCTGCACATTTGCTAACAGACTTTGCCAGTTTCATGATATCTTTATTTTCTTTGTATATGGCAAATCGTCCGTCGACAAGAAAAATGTTGTTTGGATGGTACCGCGCTGAAGTTATAGGAGCTTTAACTTCCGTCCTGCTTATATGGGTTGTCACAGGAATTTTAGTTTACTTAGCAGTACAGAGGATAATTAACGAAAGTTACGATATAGACGCCAAAGTAATGTTGATAACTTCTGGAATTGGAGTTGCTGTCAATATTGTGTAAGTTTTACTTCGACCAAAATTCAAATATAACTCATACACAGGGTGGCATAAAAATACGTGTACGAAACTGGGTTCAAAATAGATCAATTGAAGCCAATTTTTATCTGAAATTGTTTCAATTAGTCGCTAGACTTCAAAACTCTTGAAAATTTGCTCATGATTTTTTTCATTATTTTTTGTGTATAGTCAAACACTGTAAACTTACGTTTTCTAATAGTAGATAGTAGAGATAGTGACCGGCTATAAAAATATGGAACTGCGTACACGTATTGCTGTTTATTTCAAAATCACCCTGTATATACTAGAGTGTACAAGCTAATACATTTTAGTTTATACCATTTAGAATGGGATTAACCTTGCATCAACACGGCCATACGCATAGTGGGGGAGGTTCTCATGAGCATTCACATAAAGAAGAAAATATAAACGTCAGAGCAGCATTCATCCACGTTCTAGGAGATTTCCTTCAAAGTTTTGGAGTGTTAGTCGCCGCAATTGTCATATATTTCAAAGTAAATATTTGCATTTTTATTCATAACATTATTTCATAGTGAAATGTCGAAATATTTCACCATTGTTCTCAATTCTACACTATCTGTTAACAAAATTGTATCATATTATCAGTGGAGTACAAAACTATTTCCTTTTTGCAGAGAGATTGGATGATAGTAGATCCAATATGCACCTTCATATTTTCAGTCCTTGTGATGATAACAACTTTCGCCATAATCAAAGATGCTATAATGGTGCTTATGGAAGCTTTACCTAAGAGTATAGATTTCGAAGAAGTTATGAATATTCTACTCAATATTGAGGGAGTGAAAAGAGTTCATAATTTAAGGATTTGGGCTTTGAGTTTGGATAAAATTGCCATGTCTGCTCACGTTGCTATAAGTAATTATAATTTTGTATTGATTAATAACAGAAAAACATAATGCATCACGCTAAACCGTTACTTATCCTAATTTTATGTCTTTAGGTCTAGGAACAAATCCTCAAAACGTCTTAATGGTAGCTACCAAAAATATCCATGATAAATTCAATTTCTTTGAAATGACTCTGCAAATAGAAGAATTTCAAGATGCTATGGAGAATTGTGTACAATGTAAAAATCCTAATTAGTATAACTGTTATTCCTTTATTTATTTTTCCTTATAAAAATTTTTAATTTAGATTTTTTTCGTTGTCTAATAAATTTTTTATATCAAATACAACTTCTTTATGCAAAAATAAAATTTGTGAAATATATATTATGAAATAATTAAACTATAAAAATGCAGCTGGCAGAATATACACACAATGTCAAAAGTCTTGGACTCTTGTTAAAGAAATCTTTTTGTCAAAAAACCAAATACATTTAAAAAAGTATATTGTTTTCTGAATCTTAATTTTGTGAAAAGAATATGTTCGTAAAACTGGGTAATTTGTAAATTAAAAACCAGCAAATATGTGACATTTTTGACAAAATTTATTAAATCAAAAAGAAGAGGAACGCAAGTTCTCTACTTAACTAATAGTCGGTATGACCTCAACCACGTTCCAATGGCATATTGACATGTCTGTGCATTGCAAAAATCAAGCGGTTAACGATCTCTTGCGGAAAATAGTTCCGTTCCTCTTCTGCCGCCACGACTAACTCATCTGCAGCCTGAGGTGGAGGAATATGATTATGAATGGCTCTAGCAACGAAATCCCACATGGTTTCAATAGGATTCATGTCAGAAGAGTTGGCTGGCCAATCTAATCTATTGATATGTCCTGCTTCGAGTGTCTCTTGAACCCTTCTTGCGCGATGTGGTCGAGCGTTGTCGTCCATAAACCCAAAATTTTCAATGGGTGTAATAACTTGTTCGATGTAAATTAGACTGATCATATTATATGGTATGCGAATTAATGGGGTGCGGCGGTTGAACATTATTCCAGCTCAAAACATAGGGAGCAACTTCACGGGGAAAATGAAGTCGCTGTTGACAACCTGGTTCTCTCCAGACTCTTTGTCGATTGTCATCAGTGACCAGAGCAATTCTGGTTTTGTCTGTAAATAAGACCCACCACCACTAGCGTAAAAGCCAACCCCTATGCTCTCGCGCCCACTGGAGACGGACAGCACGATGCCTTGGATGTAGAGTGGGGACCCGTAATGGTCTTCTAAGGCTTCTAAGGGTAATGGTTCTTCAAAGAGTATGTGTCGATATAACACGGCGAAACGTACCTTGAAAGTGGGTTCTGAGATCTGAAGCTGAAGATGTGCGGTGTCTACGTGCATATTGCACCAAATACCGATCCTCCCTTTCATTAGATACTCGAGGATGTCCACTAGGTGGTCTGTCTTCTACTTCATATCTGTGTACTATTCGTACAACAGATGATCTAGGAATGCCCAACATATTCGATATCTGATGATTTAAGTGTCTTGCATCATGTAAAGCAGACATTCTTGCTCGTGTAAACTCGGAAATTTCACGTCCTGGCATTATATGTACAAAAATTCAAAGGAACACTTGGCTGAATACACTGATCAGATTTGTAAATACATTGGTAATAAAGTAAAGGTTCATAGTCTGCAATTTTTTATTGATTGTCTTTTTTTGTATGTCTGTTAATATTGTCTTAGTACAAACTGGAGAAACTACTTAAAACTCCAAATTCGAGCGTCGACATCTGATAATTTGTCAGTTCGCGTAAAAAATAGAGGTCGGGCGAGATTAACACGTCCTATAAATAACGTGTCGCGTAAAAAACATAATAAACGAGGATACAATTAAGGACCCCTTAAAGAAGAAGGCGACAAAAAGTCGTTGTGGGTCAGTGAATGCAAATCCGTAATCGATCTGTCGTGGTGCCGGGCTTGAAATAGGTAAATGGGAGGTAGAGCGGAGTTTGCGAGATGTCAATCCTGCTAATGATACCACAGGACCACAGCAAATTACCCGACGCGCGCCCTGCGGAACACTGGCGGGGTCTGTCTGCTCCGCTCCACAGCCATATGGTGCCTGAGAGTTAGTTTTCCCGTTTGTAATATTCCTAATGACTTACACACGCGCTCGCACCGCGTACAGCATGAAAACGCAACTTTTACGGAAAGCGGGACTTAAGAACCCGCTTTCAGTGCAGGTAATATCTCACACCGAACCGCCAGGCACCTAACCCTAATACAGTGTGTTGAAATACTTCATATATTCTAGAAAGTTTGAAATTTCATATTTTAATTACACACATAAAATCCTATCTTTAATAATAGAATACAAATTTCTTTAAAAAAGTTTGTTTCTTGTGAAGAAATATTTATTTAATTTGATCATATACCTTTGTTTTAATATTACTCTTGTATTTGGAACAATTCTATTGTATATTTAAGAAATGTATTAAAATATTGTCTGAAGCTAATTTGTGGCATAATTTTAGTTTTTCTTTAGTTTTATTGGGGATTTTGCCACACTTCTAAAAAATAAAGATAAATTAAATAAGCCCTTGCGCCAAACGGATCAGTCAAGGGTTATTTTTTAAAAACTAAGTTTGTCTAACCAAAAATCTCACCCAATAAAACTAAAGGAAAATTTTAATTTAATTTGAAACATAATATTATTTTGTTACAACAAATATAGTTACATTAATTTTAGAGTATTTTTAAAATAAAACTATAATACTTTTTCCTTAACCAGTAAAAAGTTTGAGTCGGTAGTATGTGCTATATTGTTTCAATGCAAAGATATTTTTCATATGAAGCATTTACTGTTTAACTGAAACAAATATTTGAAAGAAATATTAGTTTTTGTTCAAATACATGTTTGCATTGCGGATATGGCAAGATATTATTTGTTTAGATTAAATTTTACTGTATTGAATTAAACAATTATTTTTATGTGTATATTTTTTTGTAAAACGAATGAAAATATTGATTTGAAGATTTAATACAATAATCTGGAAAAAACATATTCTTATAACGAACAATTGTACAGTGTCTCAATTTCGTTGTAATTTCAGGATGTCTCGGTAACTAGAAGAGATATAAGAATTTTGATAGACCTGTTCGTTTTTTGAGATACAGGACGAATTAAAAAAAAACTACTTTTAAAGGTTTCTTTGTATATCAAAGAATAGCTGAGATACTAGAATGGTAAAACTTCCTTCTTATAGACTTTTTTATGTGTTCAGTGGTGTACTTGAAATTTCTCTAAATCCTTATTTAACGCCGCCTATGCGACTTGTCCGTCACACGTTTACAGAATCAGAGTAGGTAACGTAGGCAACTAGCAACACGACTGTAAAATTTCCAGTCATGTTATAATTTAATTCCTGTGTTTACCATGTGTTTACGTTGTAGTTTTGTGTTCTTCTTCAGTGTTAAGTTCGTTGTTTAATTTTTAAACGTTTCATAGTTATTTAATAAAGAAATTTGTGTTGGGTGCACATACTTCCCCACAATATAATTCGCCGGTTTGGTTTTCTATTATCTATTCCTTTCGTTTGATTTTGATATAACAAATAGGCATTTTATCTAGCTGTACCTACGGAAAGTGTGTTTTCTAGGTAGTGAGTGGTTACAATAAATGCAAATGTCGTAGTTTCGCCAGTTTGTAACGAAATAATGAAAAACGAATGCAAAATAGTGGAGCTAACTGGATTAACTCTACTTATCTATCAGGTATTATTTTTAATAAGAATGTTAATTTTTGTCGTTTCTGCATTTAGAAATGCTGCAAAAAAACGACCGCATGGTAGTAGATATTGTTGACAGATGTAAGCTTATCTATGGATCTAAGCCATCTCAGTCGATACTTATCATAGGCGCCGACTTTCCGTAGGAAAAGAGGGTTTTGCCCCATTGTTTAAATATCGAGCTAAAATTCTGGAATATTTTTTTATTGTCTTTTAGGCCTTCCTGAGCAAAATTTTTGTACTTAGTCATAGTGAACCCTGTGTATCATTACGGAGGAAGTAGGCGGCATTGAACTCTGGACTTTTTACGTCCATCAGAAGCAATATTCACCACTCCGATATCTCGGTTTGAGCCACAACGTAGTTTCTACTTTCTAGGTTATCGCCCGAGCTAAAACCCATATAAATATAAGGTACATATTGTGTTAGGGGGGAGTCATGCGAGAGAGGGGAAATGAGAAACGTATAAACTCTAGACGGCTTGCGATCCCAGTGCCGATCATCAAACCAACGTGGCAGAAAAATGAAAAGCTAAATCCGGTTATCGTAGCAATTTCCACGGCGTTCCGTGGCAAATTCGTTCAGCGGCAACTACCTTTGCCCTCAACTCGAGCATTAACATTGCTTCAGGATAACCCTATATTCGTCCTTAAGCGACTGATGACACCGTAGGCGAAGGGGGTGACCGTCGGGTTAACCGCAACCAGTTATTGTCTTTGACGATTTAAGCGCTCAGATAATCCTGCTGTGCGGTGGCATTTTAAAGAAAATCTAATCAGAGATGGAGCTGGTAAAGATGTTACTACAATACGCCGCACGTGATATCAGCAAAATATGTTCAATGTCCAAAATTTAATAGGACATAGTTATTATGAACAAACTTCGAGTATACAGGGTGTTAAAAAAGAGCGTAAAATATTTCAGGAGCTAATAGTATGAACCAAAATAAGCAGAAAAGTCTTAATAAACATGGGTCCGCAAAGTAACGGTTGCGGAGATATGGACCACTATTCGTTTTTCAAACATTTTATTTTATTAGGAATAAACCGACAAAGGAAGCTTTTAACAAACAAAAACAAAGTTACGGAAGATGTTCAAAGTGCCCTCCGCCCATTTCCAAGCAGGCACGACATCTTCGTCTCAACGATATTCGAACTCTGTCGAAAACACCCTCCTTGGTTTGGATTTCTTGACACTTTTGATTAATCCGTAGCTGCAGCTCTTCCAGGCTATTTACAGGAGTACCATACACTAATGTCTTCAAATATCCTCAAACAAAGAAATCTAGAGGGTTCAGATCAGGCGATCTTGGAGGCCATAAAACAGGTCCGGCCCTTCCTACCCATCTATGTGGAAAAGGTTGGTGTAAATGCTCTCTAACGGCCATGGAAAAATGAGCTGGAGCACCACCATGCTGGAACCACATTTGTTGCCTCTGATTCAAAGGAATGTCTTCCAAAAACTCATACAGTGTGTTCTGCAGAAATTTGAGGTAAGCAGCACCTGTTAATCGGTTTGGTAAAACAACAGGACCTAGAAACCTGTCACCTACAATACCCATCTAAATGTTTAATGATGCCTGTTGTCCAGATTCTATTAGATCATGAGGATTTCGTCAGCCCAAATATGCGTATTGTGAAAATAAAACACTCCATTTCTTGTAAACCCGGTCTCATCAGTAAAAAGAATGTTTGCAAGAAAACGAGGGTCTTCAGCATCATGACGTAGAAACCAGCGGCAAAAAAACAAACGTGCTTGATGATCATTTATTGGATTTAAGGCCTGTACTCGTTGCACATGGTATGGATAAAGCAGTCGCTCGTGGATTCTCCAAACAAGAGGACCACTAATTCCTACCTCGGCTGATATTCTCCGCACACTCGTACCTGGATTCTGCTCTACCAATGCTAGATTTTCTTCTGCTCTAGGAGTGGATACTGACCTTGGTCTTCCGGATAAATGGCACTGTTTGCTCAAGGAACCGGTATCACGCAATCTTTGGTGAATTCTTCCAAACATGCGTTGTGAAGGAATCTGGCGATTTGGATAAGAGCCCCGCGCACTAGCGGCCAAGTCGCGCGGCCTGGTCGCTACGACCAGGTCGCGCCACGAAAAGTCAAGGCGGCCAATCGAGCGCGACTGTCAAGCACATTTCTCAGCAAATAGTAACTCAGTGTCGTTGTGAAATGAATTCAGACCACGGCGTTGCTCTATGGCATCAGGGCTCATGTAATGGCCGCTGTCTAGACGCTCTCGAGTGCGCGCTCATCCATTGAACGTAATGTAAATAGTTGGCCGCACTGCTGCTGGGCCGCGTGTCACCGCCACAGATCTCGTTGGCCGTCGCGGCCATTGGCAGTCAAGTGCGCGGTGTAAATTTGAAGACAATGTAATGATTTGGTCGTCGCGACCTGGCCGCGCGACTTGGCCGCTAGTGCGCGGGGGCTCTAAGCGTCAACATAAAGACGTCGCGCTTCGATGGCGTTCCCATTAGCACGACCATACATGAAATGCATGTCTGTTAATTGCGTTAGAGTAACCAGCCATAGCGAAAGAAAACTTGTGCACTGAGAACAACTGTCAAATACGTACTGTTTATTTCACTAAACATCAACCAACTATTATAAGAAAATACACAACGTTTTTGCAAAATAAAAAAGGGGCTAAAAACATAAAACATTCCATATCTCCGCAACCGTTACTTTGCGGACTCATGTTTATTGAGACTTTTCTGCTTATTTTGGTTCATACTATTACCTCCTTAAATATTTTACACTCTTTTTTTAACACCCTGTATATTACTAGTACAATAATTTCCAGGTGGATTTTGATTGGAAATATTGTACCGTTTCCAGCGTTACTGCTACCTCATTTGAAAACTTTGAATTCAACATAAAATAAAGGCGAAGCAATACTTCTGCTTTTTACTATCATTTACATCGGTGCAATCGCATATTTTATAAATATGTGGTTACTTTTAACCCCCATCGACAGAGACCGAGGAAGATTAAGCCACCGCATGTAACGATGTCCCAGGATGTGGAATTAATTGCCCGAAATGAACCCTTTCGTTAATTTTGAGGAGCTATAAATCTTAAACCTTCATTTGTGGTGGTCGATAGAAGGCATAGTCATAGTGTAATCATACGTCGGGCCAGCTGTTGCCGTTTGCGGCTTTGCAAACACCCCAAGACATCGACTGCTTAGTTCCGACACTCGGCGTACACTATTACCGCAACCTAAACAATTTGGTGAGACGCCCATGCAACTTCGCCGCAACTTTTACGCAAATGTCACCTCCGTTAACGAGAAACGAAAGAAATTGAAATGCGGTGTAGACCATCTCTTAAAATCTTCTGTGATGCAAGTATAAAAGACACTACAGTTTCGAATATAACTAATACACAAACCTTTTCTTCGTCGTATTCTTGAAATAGTATTTTGCACAAATACAAATAATAAATGTAATTATTATTATTTTTTAAATTTGACATCTTGTATATCCTAAACGAAGCATTTCCAGAGCTAAGTTCATACGAAATTGTTTGCTTAAAATTGAACGTAGAATAACATATTGAAGTATGTACATCTCCTCCTGAAACACCCAGTCGTTTAGAAATTAATTTAGGAAAATGGAAACAGTAGCACCCCAAATTTGCATAGAACTAATTGAAAATTGAGAATTGTTGAAAATAAAATTTATATAATAATAAGTTTAATTTTAAAAATAATACTGAAAAAACAAGTAATAAAAATAAAAAAAACTCTTTGAGTTGTAAAACATCCCTTATATCATTTTTGCTATAAAATAGCAGTGCAAGGTACTGTTGATTAAAACATTGTAAATTATATTGTTACTATGTACATACTTCTGCAATAATAATGGCACTCTCTAAAACAGCTTTTGAACTTCTGGAACTTCTGAGCAGAAATTTCATTAAATCTCTATTGGTGAGTGAAACAATTAATAACAAATGTTAATTTAAAGTAGATTTCATTATGAATACGTCACCAGTTCAAAAAAAATTGCAAAATTCGTTTAATGAGTGTCATTATTATTGCAAACGATTGTACATACTTAAATTTTAAATTGTGTTGCTTTTATATTGGTTTTGTTGTGAGATAACATTGTATTAAATGAAGTAGGTACCTAAAGGTAGTTTTGTGGTTTTCTTGAGAGGTCGTGTATATGGTGTAGTGTATCTGATTTGTAGGTACATAAATATAACGAGAAAAAGAGTAATTCCGCTGATGGTTCAAGGTAATAAATTAGCTGTTAATACGGTCTTTGTGAGACACATAGTAAAGATGTGATTGAGGCTGGACAAATCATCTATTGTCAGTGCAGAAATCAAAAAGCGCGTTGAGCCATAAAACATGACGAGTCCGAGCAAGATATAAACGGTGTCAGATAGAACATAATGTTTTACAATGTATAATATATCCTAAAAAGGCATAAGCCAAACATTTATGTATTCGTATTCGGAATCATAAAATAACAATGTTTTAAATGGCCCTTCCGAACAAGTATTAATAAAAAGCTGGAATGTTCGAGATTTTTATTTATATCGTTGGACGGACATTGTGTTTGCTATTTCTCGACGTAACAATAAGACGAGTCAAGACAGAAGTGCAATGGGGCCATGAAAAGTTGAAGGAACGACCAGTCCGGGCGATCCGCTGCCATCAGTTAGACTAACTCTATATGAGAGGGTCCCTTAATCGACAAACTTAATTCATTTCAGAACAAGTGGAAGCGCAACGGCTGCAGCCTTTCTTCCATAACCTCAGGATGTCATTAATACAATTCACATCAGCTTAAACTAAAACTATCGACAACCATTTCATAACCTATCTCATTTAATAGCCTGTAATATTGTCTCTTTCGACACAAAGTAGATCTCATCAAAATGCAAATATCATTTGATATCTAGTATTAATACTTTAATCTGAAAGTATATGCAAACAACAAAACAATACGTCACACAGGTCCTAAAGTTAACTGCATTTTAAATATTATCATTAAAATTATCAAGAAGAACTGGGATAATTTACATAATTTGG
Source organism: Monochamus saltuarius (assembly GCA_025584915.1). Lineage (NCBI taxonomy): Eukaryota > Metazoa > Arthropoda > Insecta > Coleoptera > Cerambycidae > Monochamus > Monochamus saltuarius. Next base: position 18,840,593 of record CM046730.1, on the reverse strand, counting down.
CTACGTTGTAGACTTCTGAAAAACGCTTGTATTCACGTTCAAACTGGTTTTTTCATTTGATTGAAACATAGAAATACTTATCATTATTTGTCTCCATACATTGTTAAGTGAAGAATGGCTGTTAAACATCTTGGCAAATATCTTGTAGTTCTAACCCTTCCGCCACAATAGGGCCTACGTGATAAATGACTGACTTGTTGCTTTTGGGCGCGCTATTAACCGTCAATAGGATATTAATTAAATATAGTAAATAAATCATCCAACAATTAAAGCAATTCCAAACACGAGTAAAAATAATATTTCAATTGAGAGTGGCACAGGTTATTTGGTAATGACGCATGTCGCGCCAGTGGCGACGATGTGACACGAGAAATAAATCATCAGGCTGTCGCGACTCTGATAGATACGGGGGTGAAACGCAAACCACCCTCGACCCGACAGTCCGACAGTCAGAGGCGCGCTGAAATCAGTAGCCCAAACGGCATACGGGTGAATTCATTTTTTCGAAAGATACCAAAATGTCTTATCTCTCGTGCTATCTCAAGCTCACATGCATTTAAGAGGTTTTTAAGGTTCTGTATACAGCGACAGCATGCCTTGGACAATTACTGGATAAACTAATACAATATTTACAAGAAATGTATTTTATGTAGCGACACTTAAACGGAATGTGTGGTACTGTATTAAAGAAAATGAATATATGAGATGATAATGACACCGATAAAAATTTCTTAAAAAAAGTCAATATAAAAACCACAAGCTAGTCCATTGTCTAGTGTCCAAATTATTTTCACACATTATTGTCCTTGCTAGTTGGCCCACAAGTAAAGGCGGTTGACTAATATATGTAACGCTGACCATACCTTCCCCGTACAATAAATACATCATGCTATAGTAATATTATGAATAATGCAGAAATTTGATTCTGTATTCTTGCATATTTGATTGTCCACAGCTGCCGCGTATAATTGTGTTGTTGCGGATGACAATGTCCCGGCAAACGAGAAAGGAATGCGAAGACTAACGAATTCCCCTGTCTCTCATATTGTTTTATATCGGTAATTTATTGTATTGCTTTGTTGTAGATGTCACGAGATTAAATTTCAGTGAAAAGGGGTTCTAAAATGAGGCGAGCAGCAAAATGGTGTAATTCAGTGTGTATTTGTTGGCGAATCTTGCCGTAATTGATTTGATGAGAGCGCTTATGCCAGCTAATTCGCTATTAAAATGACTCGCCGTCCGCGCAGAATGCGAACGTTCGTGACGCAACTGGGATGCATATTAAAACCAGATAGAGGAACACGTGTTGGAGTAATTAAAGTAATAGAATAGGTGTATGTGGTCAGATTAACCTAAGCTGCAGTTCTCTTCAGAGAACTGTATTATTAATTCACTTTGATTTACACGACCACAGTGACAATGACCAAAATATGGAAGCAAAATAGACACATTATGGGTATTAATTCACAGATCAATTTAAATAGTCATAAATACTATCAAAATAAATTAAAGTAATAAAATAGGTGTATGTTTTAATCTTGATTCACACTGATTTAAATGACTATAAATACATTGACCAAAAATAATAAAGCAATACTTTTAAATGCCCAGTATAATAAATGATTTAAAATCAAATATATCAACTTAGAATTGTCTTTCGATCATTTAAATCAATTTGTAGTTTATTTGGGAAGATAAGTGAATTTTGTACTATAACCTCTGTCTCTTTAAATAATTTTATTTCTGTGACATACTTTTATATTTTTGATCATTGTATTTGTAGTCACTTTAATCAAGATTAATTTGTAAAATACTATTTGAAACATAAGGATTTTTATTTGTAGTCACTTAAATCATTTTTAAAATAATATTCGGAATATTTTAGTATTTTAAAACTCTGATCTATTTAAATCTATTTGTTTATGTGACTTAAGTACAAATTTTGCTTCTATATTGGTTATTGTTTTTATTTATAAAAACAAGTTTTATAAAAGCTAATTTATAAAATCATAATCGAAAGATCGATAGAAATCATTTTATTTCTTTAAATCAGGTTGTTGTTACTTACAAATTTTTCTTCCTTATTGTTCATTCTATTGGTAGTCACTTAAATCAAAGCTAATTTATAAAATCATATTCGGAAGATAAGTGAATTTTAGAACTCCGATCATTCTATTTCTTTAAATCATGTTGTCTGACTTACAAATTGTTTTTTCATATCCTTGTTCATTGTATTTGAAGTCACTTCCATCAAAGCTAATTTATAAAATCATATTCGAAAGATAAGTGAATCTTAGAACTCTAATTACTCTACTTCTTTAAATCATGTTGTTTGTGTTGCTTACAAATGTTTCTTTCATATTCTTGGTCACTGTATTTGTAGTCACTTAAATCAAAGCTAATTTATAAAAGCATATCCGGAAGATAACTGTATTTTAGAACTCTGATCATTCTGTTTCTTTAAATCATGTTGTTTATGTGGCTAGCAAATTTTTCTTTCATATTCTTAGTCACTGTATTTGTAGTCACTTAAATCAAAGCTAATTTATAAAATCATATTCGGAAGATAAGTGAATTTTAGAAATGATTACTCTATTTCTTTAAATCATGTTTATGTTATTTACAAATGTTCCTTTTATATTCTTAGTCACTGTATTTGTAGTCACTTAAATCAAAACTAATTTATAAAATCATATTAGAAAGATAAGTGAATTTTAGAACTGACATTTCTTTAAATCATGTTGTTTATGTTTATGTAACTTACAATGTTTTCTTCCATATTGTTGATCATTGTATTTATAGCCACTTAAATCAAAGCTAATTTATAAAATCATATTCGGAAGATAAGTGTATTATCGAACTCTGATGATTGTATGTATTTCTTTTAATCACTTTGTTTACATGACATATAACTTTTACTTGCAAAGTTTTGGTAGTTGTATTTGTAGTAATTTAAATCAAAGCTAATTTACATCAAAGTTATTTTATCGTAAATATATTTTTGTCATTTTAATGCTAATAATGTGCCCATATAAAATCATATTTAAAAGTTAAGTGTATTTTAGAACTCTGATTATTCTATTTCTTAAAATCAGATTGTTTATGTGACTTTCATATGTGTAGTCTCCATAATTCTTGTTATTGTATTTGTGGATGACTTAAATATATATTTGTGTTTATAGCCACATTGCCGAAACTGCAACATTTATTATAGGCACTATTGATGTTGTTGTTAGTTTAATTTAAATGACCATAAATAATGACAAAATATGTAAACAAAATGACTTAAAAAATTAGAAGTCTATCATATTTTGAGCACCCTGTACTGTACGCAGGAGTGAATATTGTTGTGTAAATGTACCATAGAGACAAATTAGCGATCATATGACCATCAGAGGGGCAGCATATTATCCGAAAAACGGCAGGCTGTCACCCATATTGTGTAGAATTTACTCATAATATGTTCTGGCGATATTAAAATTTGTCGTGATTGATGGAACTTAGATAACAATCGCTTAGAAAAGTGGGGAACGTGCGCCCACCAGAATTTTATTGTACCAGGGGCATTGTGGCTTGCCGACGACATTTTTTACTATGCACCTAAATTTATCATCTTATTTTGTTTCCCATACTTTAAGTTTTTGCCGCACTTGTCTGGGACAATTTGCAGCAACAGATTATTACCCAGGAATTTTTTGAATCTTTTATGATCCACACCTCTCTTACAACTTGTCGGCTATACACAGGGCCTATTTGGAAGAAGCAACAAAAGTTAAAAGTTTTGTATACCTATATGAACTTTCTTACCACATTTATGAAATGTTTTTAATATTTAGTTTATACAATAAATATCTCACTGAGCTCGACTATCAATTTCGTACAATGCATAAGCAAGAAGTATCACGAAATAGGCATCAGCCACATTCCGTTGCCATATTTGATATGGCAACGAGGACGCATATAGCTTACCAGAATTAGCAGAATAAGCTTTTATGGGGTCAGCAGTGTTATTTTTTCGGTGCCGGTGTTCGGATCTTCGCATACTATGAATATTCGAAAAGGGGTTCACATACTTTTATTAATATAAAATAAATTCGATTATTAAGTTCACGAGCCACTGGGTTACTGCAGTGCAGGTGTTTTATTTAGACAATAAAATAAACAAACTGACGAATGGAAATGTGCAAGTTACGTGATAATATTCCCTTAGTTTGATTATTTCTTTGCGTTTGATTATATGCTTTTTAAACATTCTTCGTGCAATGAGATATGGAATTGCTGATGTGTTAATGGTGTTATTCAAAGGCAAACGGAAAGATCATTCAAAGAGGGATTTATTTAACTTTGAATTCCAACACCCTTGTAAATTACAATATCAAAAAAAACCTAGTCGCAATCTAAAATGTAGATGTACGACCTGCACCTGTGACGAAAAGGATTCTCCCTTCCTCCCAGCCGCTAATACCATATTTTTCTCGATTCCTCTCTTGGAAGTAATGTATTCGAGATAAAATATTCTGGTCTCATTTTCCCCTAAACTGAGTGTTACCCTATTATTACAATCGGATGACCCCATGCCGACGATAGATTGCTAGGGGCAATCTTCAGCATCTTTTACACCTCTTTTGTACCGCAGCGCAATTTTTCACTCCCACACCTTTTACAGGTGGAATTTTATGGATAGTAATTACCCCAATGTTACGCCCCGAAAAACTGGCTAACCGCAATGCTGTTGCTGGCAGAGAGAAGTGTCAAGACAGTATCGCTCGGTATGTTAAATTTAACCACCAAACAAAAATACAGTTGTTCACGGCTCAGGTGTGAGTTCGATCCAGGAGGCGTGGTTTGGGCTAGCCACGCAGTGGGACTGGCTACACGCCTTTCCCCCACCCCTGCCGTTTAAAAACTAGTCGAGATATTTGCAAAACATCTACGATATATGGCTACTTAAAAGAACGCTATTAAGGCCGGTGTGATGATTGCTTTAACACCATGAACGGGTTCAATGTGTGGGGACCTTTAGTTTAGGATAATAATGTTACTTCTAGCTGTGTCGGGGCGTTGCCGCTGCTGCTTCCGGTTTTGCTCGACCAGATAAAAATCGAAGTGGTCTGATTTGCGGCTTACTACAGGCGTTCAAATATAACCCATACTAAAATTAAAATATAAAATTTGCCTAAAAAACTAAATTTTTTTCAAAAATGATCTTTAACAAACATATATCATTTACAGGGTATTCGGAATACCAGTACCTTAATTTACTGTGTGATAATTTGAAATAAAACATAGGTACTTTACAATTTTTTGGTAACAAAATTATGACAGCAAACAGGTTTTGAATATAACAACATAATAACTACAAATACACTTACTGTTAATGGTTTTTTTTCAAAACACAATAAAATGCAAAATAGTTACAAGTGTTCAAAATTACTTATGTTGCTTGCGAGAAGCGTTTGCCGTACAAACGTCATATAGCCATAAATTAACATGTCATGCAGCTGATCATGGTTACTATAGACTGTTCCATTTTTGTTTATGCACACTCAGAAGTATCAAAGAAGCACTAGAGAAAACTAAACGCACTAGGCTCAATACTACTATGACTAATATTTCTTTTAGGTTAGCAGCAGCAACCGACAGATTGCAATGTTGTCGGACGTTAGTCTTATGGATTCATAAAGTTATGGTCAAACTTTTCTAATATGTATATTGTAAGCTTTTCGGTACAGTAGTAGTATGTAGGTAAGAAGACAAAGTTGACATTAAATTAACCTTAATATAAAATAATTTTGTTCTTGTTTCCCCTGGTAAAATGCTTCGCCAATAACTAAATGGCATATGCATCTAATGAATTGATATTTACACCATAATACCTTACTGGTGATTTACTGCCAAGTGCAACTTCCCCTACCTTACTGATATTTATTTCCAGAATCATTCTTACTTGTTTACATTAAAGCTTGTCATTCATAGTAAAGACTTTTGTACTTGCCGTTCATTTTGATCAAAGCGAGGTACTCGGTCCGATGACCACGACCAGGTGGATTCCTTCCGTCGGGAAAACCACAAAGAGTAACAAAAAATACACGCAAATCTACACAACTACATAAAACATGGCCACATATTTACCGCCAAGGCATTATAGCAGTTGTTCAATGTGGTACAAAGAAGATTCGGTATACCTACCAAATATTTTGTCTACTCGGAAAACGTCTTTAGTATTAGGCTGCCACACGATAATATGCACTTGTCATACTTCATAAATTAGCATCTTATCCGTCATCGTCATCTGAATGCTTATAAAAACACAAAAAATATGCGAAGAGCAAGTGCTGATGCGATATTTTCTTTTTGACATAATGTGACGTAGTCGCCACCTCTAGGCCACTAGAGCAAGGTGTACTTCACGCCGATAAATTTTTATAACGGATACAGCCCCTTAGATCAAAATTTGATTTTTCCCAAATATTTCCAAAAGGAATCAAGATAATGTAATCAAATTTAAGATTGAGAATCACAATCGCATATCATATCTAATATTTTTGTAGTACCTATGTCAGAAAATTTTTAAATTAACATTACTCGTAAACGGAATATTTTATTGAAGTAAAACAGGAGTAACCTTTCTTTGTAAAATTGTTCAACATTTTTAATGTTTTGATATAACGGCAAAAACCACGAGACATGAAAAAGTTACAGCAATATTTATCCAACAACTCTCCCAATTTGGCACGCCTATGACTAATTATGGTATTGTTTTTAGAACATTATATTCTCAATTTTAAATTTGATTACTTTATCTTGGTTCGTTCTGAAAATATTTGGAAAAAATCAAATTTTGGGATTCCCCTTTAAAGAACAATAACTCCGTTAGAGGGCGTCTACGGACCTATGTTTATATTACTTTTTTTTCTTATTTTTGATCGTAGAATCCACAGTTAATGGCAGGCTAATTTTGGGACACGTATATTATTACCAATAAAAATGTTTATTTTTGTCGTTTCTACATTTTGACAACACTATAAAAAAAAACTTCATGATAGATGACATATCTCAGCCATGACAGATGATTGTCATAGGCGCCGATTTTCCGGGGGAAAAGAAAGTTTTGCCCCAAATTATACACATCGAGCTAGAATTCCGAAATATGTTTTTTATAATATTAACCAAAACAATGTTAAATATATGTAGAGCGATTTTTTTAAAATGGCGTGTGCCACAGATGGAATGTTACGTAAAAATGCAGGGTTCGGTGTAAAACAACACGACGTGCTGTGAAAAAGAAATGGCTGTGACGCAGTAATAATCCCGTTTAAATCATTGACATTTATTCAGGAAGGTTATTGTTTTAGCAAGTCGAGCCGACCGCAAAAGGAAATATACCTCTAGACCGCGGCTGTCAACGGCACAACCTAATATTTGGGAACATAAATTCACAAAACACTGCAGAAATGAGTGAAATGAAATGATACAAAAGCGGGAGACATTGCCCAACACACTGACAGGAATTGTTAGGGCCCTATAAATATATTACCGCGATAACATTTGTAAAATGGACCTTTTATTTGGAAGAAGATATTGCAGAGGGCAGTATTTATCATCGGCGAGGAATGCGATTTCCACCAGATTATTACAGTATGTTATATAGGGGTTATTCCGCATCAATGGCCGACAATTTCATATGCCTAACCGCCACAATGAAAACTCAAATGCTCCAAACTGAATTTATAATTAATATTCCTTGTTGGAGCAAAACGTTCCACCGCATTACCAACTCTAATAATACATGCGTTGTTGGTCACGTAATAAGAAAATAAAACACTTCCACACTCACAGAAATATCTGCGTTATGCTTTTCCAAATACGTACAGAAGAAAGAAAGTATTATTTTAATCGAAGTGTCCTAGACAATTTAGTGCGTAAAAACGGTACTGGGTCATTCCATTTGAAATCGTCTAATTGGCAACCATTTTAGATTTTGCTGTAACTTTGAAAATTTCTTCTCTAGGGTCCCAAACAACAAAATTTACACGAGTTTGATTTTTACAAGCGCTTGTTTCCGCCTATTTAAATAAAGACTCTTAAAAATTGCTATTTTTAAGCTTTATTCATTTTTGCTGTCAAATTTTTCTGTTTCAAGATATTTGAATGATCAAGACGAAATTCAGAGTGGGAGAGATAGTAGTTTCAGTGTAAATGAAGATAATTGGCTCGGACGATCCCTTTGAATAATAGCAGCGTGCTGAAAATAAGTGTTTCTTAGTCATTTTTCGTGAATTTCAATTGACTCTAGCGTCGTAACTGTTGAGAGATAAAAATACATGCTCCGCGGGAATTAAGTATACATATCATAGACAAAATTCAGCCACAAGTTGTCCTCAGTAGCCCACTCTTTATAGAAGAAAACTTTGCTTGAAGTTTTGAAATTTTTAAAAATCCCAATTCAGGCTATGAAACGAGCGTGTTGACTGCGAGATAAAAATCTGATACTCACAGAATCTACTGTTCTTACCTTCAACTTTAAATGACTATATCACTTGTTTTGTTATTTTCATGTTTAGTGCATATACGAGCCGTTATTTTTACAGCAAAAATCTGAACGTTTTTACTAATGGATTAAAATTAGTTACCATCAAAAATAATTATAAATATTCGTATTCGTATACGTATTCCCGCGAAGCATGAATTTTTAACTCTCAACAGTTAAGATGCTAGAGTCGATTGAAATTCACAAAAAATGACTAAAAAACACTCATTTTCAGCACGCTGCTATTATTCAAAGGGATCGTCCGAGCCAATTATCTTCATTTACACTGAAACTATTATCTTTCCCACTCTGAATTCCGTCTTGATCATTCAAATATCTTCAAACAGAAAAATTTGCCAGCAAAAATTAATAAAGCTTAAAAATAGCAATTTTTAAGTCTTTATTTAAATAGGCGGAAACAAGCGCTTGTAAAAATCAAACTCGCGTAAATTTTGTTGTTTGGGACCCGAGAGTAGAGTTTTTCAAAGTTACACCAAAATCTAAAATGGGTCGACAACAATTTTTATTATTTTCAGACGATTTCAAATGGAATGACCCTATTGTAATGCAAACAAAGGAATAAGTTCAGCACATCACCACTAATAATTATCGCATTACTTAGTTAGTTTTAGTGAAAGAAATTACAGAAAATCTCGCAAAAGCAGAATGTCAGGATAATGTGATATGTTATTATTATAATCTTATTAGTATTTATCTTGTTTTTACGTTCTACTTTCAATACATATATGCGAACCTTATTAAAAGAGGGTGTAAGAAACTTCAGCTAACCTCAACTTTCTATGTACCTGCTTATCAAACTTGTGCTTCTACTTTATTTTGTGTACACATTAAACCATTTATTATTATAACCTACAATACCTCGACCAGCATTGAATTACACCTGAAAAACCTATAGCAAACAGAAGTCATTCGTGAGCGGACCACCACAGAGATACCGGGATTGAGCTTGTTAGCTCTCATCAGTATACCATACATAAGGCCACCAATGAGCAACCTGACGTAGGTATTGCCTATTGTTTTAGCAAAACGTCGACTTAAAGTAATAAAATCATGATATTGCAACACTAATAGGAAATATTGACACATATTATCTTAGCAAAACTTGATTATTGATCGATTTCCTTCAGTGCATGTGTCAATAAAGGTTTTTCGTTATCGATATGGTTATTTTTAGGTATCATGTAAACGTTTATTTCTTTCACAATAAAGCTAACAAGACCTTATATAATTTTGTTTAAAATGAGGATGGAAGGCAGCAGGCCTTAATCAAAAAGGCCGACAATCTTTACCGTTAAATTTATAAATCTCAAAGCTAATTTTGTCGGCTAATTAAAAGCCTGAGAAATACACAGCTCCGTAGCGTAAATCGGAGGTAAAGCAGGTGTAATTAGATTATTTAGAACAAACCCTTATAATTGCAGTAAAGTGTGCTGAACGTCGAAAATAGTATAAAAAGACGGGGCCAATCCAAGCGCGCAGTAATAAGAGACAAAGTCACAAAGTATAAAAATAAATGAAAAGTTAGCTCATTCACGAACTGATTAAATTAAAATAGGGGGACCGACTCCCTGTTACTCTTCTCTTTAAAAACGTGTAAAGATCTTTACCGAGGAAAATTATATCGCCAGGGTCTTGATAATCGCTCGGCGACATCAACCTGTTTAAATTACTTTGGTCTCTAACTGTATTGTCATGAATTTTAGTCTAACTGCACCCAGAAAAGATAAATTTTAGTGGAGGGTTTAAATCCCACTCCTGATGAAATATTTTTTAATTAAAACATTCTAAAAGTATCAGAATTCACAGTAAACTCATTTACGTTTTCAATACTCTCAACAGGTATTAAAAATTGAGGCTTCATACACTTTCATATTCATTATATCACTTAAATAAACTATGATAACAGGATTGATGTTTTTTGCTGTAAACCTACTGATGTAAGACGTGATTTTTTTTTAAATTCTACTTAGTTTGATGTATTATACATAAATAATCTTGATCATTCTTGTACTTGAGTTCTGTACTTTATTTTTGTATGATTTCTTTTTTTATGCTTATGTTTTTAGTGATATAACTCATGTTTTTCTTTTTATGTAGTTGACTTGTAACATATTACTGTATTTTCTGTCCTATAATTGGATTTCTGTCTGGGCAGCGTAGTAGTAAATAAATAAATAAATAACTATTATGGATAGAGGTGACTGCGTTATCATAGATTTTAATCCAACTGTATGATGTATTTAGTGAAGGATTGAAATATCATTCCTTTATGAAATCATTTTCAGTTAAAACATGCTGTATAATACCAAAATTTACAATAAAATCCTTAACCTTTTCTATTCTCTCAAACACGTATAGCAAATAGTATCTTTCTCTTTTTATGGTGAGATGTAACGGTCTGCTACTTCCTGCTCGATCTAAGCGGCTCGACTTGCAGGAAGGGACCTACATTGTCGTAGGTACTTAACCGCAGACCTCTCGCCCTGAGCGATGCGCCATTAAATCTATAAATGATACTGCAGGAAACAACAACTCCACAGACTAATGACCCGACCGGCATTGAATTACACCTGCAGTTAATAATTAAAACATTGGAAAATACAAAAAATATCTGTGAATGTAAAAGTTTGTTCGTACAACATTACAGAAGTTATTTGTTGTTATAGCAATATTTTAAAGAATTTCAGGAAGCATCAATGCCAAAAATATTTATCGTATCAAATTCTCAGACTTTACAGGATATGTAACGATGTTACTCTTTTCAACAGTTGTGAGATATTATTTTTAAAACTTTCTATAATGTACAACTGGAAATAAACACTGCCCACTCTGATGTGATTCCTCTAAAAATATGATAACTTAATTTACATACTTCACTGTAAATATACAAAGTCCTTTACAGTATCGAGCTTTCATTTACAATCGTCTGTCTGCACCTTGTATTATTTACACAGAAATTTATGATGTTGCTTCAATATTTCTGTTAATGGATTTCTTTGTATATTCTGGAAACATGAAAAGTGTTTTTCATACTTTCAGTTATCTTTCCTTTCCTTTGCAAATATAAATAACGACTGCAAAAAAATAATTTCATTAGATTTATTCCTAATTTCCAGTTTGTTATTAATATCAGTCATACTGATAACTTTTCAGGATTTTCATTTTGAAACAAAGCTTCTCGGAGAAGAGTATAAAGTTTAATTTAAATATTCGAGCTGGGTACTAAGCATCGAGCTGACGACTCTTGTTGTCTTTCACAGTAATGTGCTGTTAGCAAACTCTAGCGGGCGTCTTTAAGTGATACGGCCGTCCCGACGTCGTCGACGTCTATATCCACATTCGACCGTCTTCTCAAGCCCCGCCTCGAGCCGCCTCCAGGACTAGGCTACCAAATATATCTATATCTAAGCCACCGCATACACATTGTATAAACGCGATGCTCAGACTGAAGCTCCAAGTCCGATATTCCCAATCCTGATAACGCTTTAAAATATCGCCGCATTCTTTTTTCTCCGACCCTCTGCTTTGTAGTTTTAAATTTAAACTATCTCTCTTTCCACACAAACTCACTAAAATTTAAATAGGGGGGACTTACATGGGATTTCCCTTTGTTTCCTTCTATTGAATCTGATAAAATTCCTAGTCCTACCAATAAATCCTATCCTCCGCTTGATATACAATCTTTCAAAACGTTAATAGCACTCACCGAATAATTCTAAAATACCGCGATATAACTCTTTTGTCTAGGAATTAGAAACCTAAGATCATTAACTACTATACAAATTTGGAATTTATTTCACTTTTCTTCATATTTAATTGGTGAAAATTCCAACAAATTAACAAACAACTCACAGTGAAAAATCTACACATCTTAAACATACTCATTTTCATCAATTTATAATATTTTACTGCAAATTAACCATATTCTTTATAATATTAAAGTTAATTTTAATGTCATCTTTCTCTAACATAAATAAAATGCGAATTATTATTTTGTGAGCCCAAGTAGAGTATTATAGTCTGTTTCGAAATGAAAGAGAGTAATAAAACCCCGAGATAAGAACCGGCCATGGGCGTGGTAATATTTCGTTTCAGGTAATTATCGGGTAACACTAATGCTAACAGGTAATGGGTGTACCTACATTAGTATATTTTACTGGATACATCATAGGGCAGGAGCCAGTGTATTGTGACAGATCAATCCTGTCTTAGAGCTGAATATACGAAGACGTGCTAGTGCAGTAGAGTAAAATTCGACTAGTGTTTAGTGACTATTGTGCCAGTGGATATAATATTGTTTGGGTAAAATGTCGAGCTTATCAGATTACGTACCTGCTAAACGCGTGAAAAGATGTGCGCTGTCTCAGAATGAGAAGATTATATTAAATGTATTTAATGCATTGACACCAAAATCCTGCCAACAGTGTTGACGACATCGTGGAAAAGTGTTCCAAAATGACAGGGATTGGAAAATCGACTATCTACAGACTTTTAAAGGAATCAAAAAATGAACAAGATACTGTAAATCCCCAAAATCCCTTATGTTTTGAAATGCTATTTTTATATTGTTTACTTATAAGAGAAATGGACCGAGAAATTGAAGCGGCATAGACAAAGACGGATTGTCGGGGATTAAATTTAATCTACCTGCTACAATTTAGTACAACCCGGTCACACAAAGTTTTTTTAAAAGTACACCTCATCTATACCGATAATACATAATATGAAAATATTGAATATAAGCACCAGTACTACATTTATTTACGATTTGCATACATAATAAGCTTTTATTACTCTCTTTCATTTCTAAACAGACTATAGGAAGGATTCTAGAACATTTGCAATAATAGAATTTCTTCACCAAGAAGGCTGTTTCTCAGGCTTCGAAGACTCTTCATAAAAATGATGTTCCTAAGGGCGTGCTCAAGTCTACTGCGCATCTTTTTTCAAGCATCAAGCTTAAATAGTCAGTGGGTGAAGTGGGGGGAGCCGCAAAGATTTTTGAAAAATGTTTTCGTTCATACGTATCCTTATAGACGTAACTTTCAATAACAACGTCGAACAATTGTAATGACAAACGATAACAAGTTATTACATTCAGCTCATGTGAAATAGGGTGTCGAGGGACAAGAGAAATATATACACCGCTGCAGTTCTGACAGTTGACTTCTCTACCCTATTTAAATCATTCATTTCCAACTATGTCACTCTAGTAAAGAGGGTGATTCATTTAATCATAAACTCCCGACTGGAATTATGACACGTAATTCGATGGATTTTATTTATTTCTTAAATGAACTATTGTTTGCTCCAAGATGATTCCAGAGAAATATACAGAAGTGTGGCGATTTAATATTAAGCATAAAACAATCTTACATGAAACAGTTCGATCGTTACGTATTATTATGTGAATTAAATTTGCAACGAAAAATTGTTTCTGGATGCAACGATTTCATGCAACACGTGTTTGTTCTGTTTGGTAGACTAGTCAGATAAACAGACTACCAGAGACTAAATTTATTTTTAAATTGTCACAATCATCTTTGGAATCGACAGTCGAAAATATGTCTAAATCGTCTGCAACAAATAACTTATGACACGTCATTGACAGAATTTAAATTATTGATGAAAACTGAGAATAAAAGTGGACCCAGATTGGAGCACTGAGGAACTCCTGCTCTAGCAGTGTAAGCGTTAGATTTGAAACCATTGAACGTGATGTATTAAGAACGATTACAGGGTTCTCAGCAATTTTTCAGAACCAAATTCCCTGACATTTCCAGGTTTTCCCTGACATACTTTTTTAAAATTCCCTGACAAAAAGCATACAAAATATCATATTTTTTTAAAACTACACATTTTCTTGTTACGTCACCATTGAATACGTCTTGAAACAGGCGATGAATATGAATAAAAAAAACAGCTATACACTCCAGATCCATCTGTTTCTTTATACCAATCTGCAGGTACGTATGATTAAAACAAACAGAAATAGGCAACTGGGTGCGTTCATTAAATAAAGAATTTAGACACGGCATGAGTAGCATTCAGAAGTTTTCCCTGACGACAATAAAAATTCCCTGATTTCTGACAATTATTGGGAGTCCTCAAAGCCCGAGGCAACGTCTTTAAAAAGAGCACTTACTGCTAACTTCATAGAGGTATTACAGCCAGAACAGATCGCTCAATCAGACCTGATTTACAGCACCTGGATTCGTGCGAGCCGCAGAGCTGGTTTTATTTTGAAATGTGGTTGGCACTATTGTGACCTTCTCGCCAATAAATACTTATATAATTATAGTGCGATTTGCCGGATAAAGTTGTAAACGGGCGGAATGTGATTGAGCTAAATGCCGCCATAAAAACTGAATGCGAGTATGAGTGGCTCAGTCTTTCATTTCAACTCCCCGACGTGCCCTGACAAGTCAGTCGGAACAAAACGGAAAGGACTAGCGCTGCATGGAATAGATCAGCCGTAAGCGGTGTTGCCAATAAAAAACTTATTATGTCCCAGGAATTGCACGATCAGATCACAGGGCTGTGAGCCTCAAAAGAAAAAAATGTATTGAAACTTTACTTAAAGGTGTTCCCACTTCTCCATATCACAAAGTATTTTTAACCAAAATTAATTTTAAAAGTGAAAAATATTACAGGAATCTTTTGTTTCCCTGTAACAATATCTCAACATCACAAAAACTACCACAAATTGTGGTTTTATAAGTGCAAGTTGTTCACCAAATTGCAGTCTTTTAAATTGGTCCATAGTGGAGAAAATAAATAAAACAATTTTTCCCCACCTTCAGAGGACTGTAGAGAAGGGCTTCTTGAAGAAAATTATATGAAGGACCCTCCCCCCTTAGCTTTTGCTGAAAAATTATTCCTTAAAATCTTTCGCATCAATCTGAAAACACCCTGTATATAAGAAGGTGGCGCATACGTCAAAGAAACAACTTTCTGCATATTACTTTTGCCTGATCTAAAAGAAAAAATAAGACAAAATAAATCAGTCGGAAGGAGCCAAAGAAAAACGACGTAATTGGCAACAGTGGCCAGTGGCAGTGGTCCTCATGTCATTTTGGTCCGCTCTTCGCCCGCCTAATCAAATAACGAAAATGCATTAACGCATAACGCTTTACTGACGCTTGACGTCTCGCTCACGGACGCTCATTCCCCTAAAAGAGCGTCACAAAACGATGTCTAATAGGCACTACTGAACTAAATTTCAACTCTGCACCCCATACAATTACCTTAACTAATCACTCGACTCGCACTGGATTACCAGAATCAATTGCCGAATCACTGTTTAACCGGAAGATTGGAAAACATGTTTATTTACTTACATTTTTTATTAATTCATAAGAAAGGATTAAAGTTCTAGCGATGCCTAAATAATAAATCGTTTTTCTCCTATATTCTTCAAAAGAATGACTTAATTTTTGAACCGTAGGTCTATTTAGTAATTATCTATGACTTCCTCGTGTTAGAATTTTGAATATTTCAGGTAAAAATTTGAAAAATAAAATCGAAAATAGCTCGACATTTGGTTTCTTGTAAGCGAAATTCGTCCACGAGCAAGTCTTAGATATGTTTTTTTAAAGAATTTTTGCGTTTGCTCCATCTCAATATATAGAAAAATAACTAGCGTTGACGTTTTAGCGGTGCCTAAATAATAAACCATTTTTCTCCTTTATTCTTCCACAGAATGACTTCATTTTTTAACTGTATGTCTATTTAGTAATTATCTATGACTTCCTCGTGTTAGAATTTTGATAATTTCAGGAAAAAAATGTCGAAAGAAGCTCGACTTTTGTGTTGTTTATAAGCGGAAATTCGGTCACGAGCAAGTCATAGATATATATTTTTAATGATTTTTCATGTTTGTTCTATATCAATATATACAAAAATAACTGAAAAAAATGGTATGCAAGTTAGCCTCATTTCCAAAAAATACCTATTTAGGCCTACACGTTAAACACTGACTGAAATAAAGCAGGAAGTTTACAGTTTTCAACAATCGTCGAGCAGTTGTTAGCGAGTTAATTTAAATAAAAATTAAAGCCAAATCTACAAATGACACAAGAATATGTGGGTATTACGAATTATATATATTTTGACAATATAGATTATAATTTTTTGTATATTCCGTAAAGTGCCATGCCCCTTTCAAATTGTAGTTTCACTCAGCTGGGAAGCCAGCCTTAAATAAATATTGAGCAATGCTCATTTTGATTAATTAAAAAATTATGTCAGTGGGAAAATGAGAGTGAAGCAACATTAACTATAGTTGACAGATAGATCATGTTAATTTGCATGGAAAATAAGCCACAAAAAACGCAATGCATGTTAAAGGATGCGGTAATAGGACCTTCAGGATCCTATTATGTTATAATGGCCCCGGTAGAGCAACCCTCTCAAAACGGTGTGGCAACCCCTATTATGCAGGATATACATAAGATATGCAAAGAACGATGTTTGTTTATATCGTATCTTCAACAGCATGTGTAGCCATATGTCAGAGCCCCCGTGTTATCGGATCACTTTGCTGCAAATTGCCACGATCCTATACCAATCTGCCCGACAAGGAAGACCGCATTGTTCCCCTACCGTTGAAATAGAGACGGAGAAAATGTCGTCAGCTCGCGAACCAACATGAAAATTGCTTTCGGCGGAATATCTACAGCCGCACCTTACTACCGAGATGCAATTCACGGCTTACTTTGATACTCATTCCCTGATATATTTAATCGGGATGGAAATTCCTTCACCCAGGGCTTCCTTCATTTTTGAAATTTTTATGGCCTGCCTTTGAAACCACGCGCTGGTTAAATAAATAAGAATCTTAAGTCTACTTTTTTGAATGGAAAAAATCCTTCCACAATCATCCAGGCGTAGTCAGTGGCGTGACCTCTTTTAAGGGTCAAGAAGCACTGGAACTGGATATAAATTAAAATTTTGCTTGATACCATGATCTAGAACACTGTGCCAGCTTTGAAATTAATTCATTCATTGCTTTCGGTAAGGTCAAAACGAGCAACTTTGGAGTAAGTATGACTACACCTCGTATAAAGCATTCCGGGGCCGTCATCGCATCATCCTTGAGTGTAGTAATTCCTCGGCTAATACACAAAGATTCCTTGCACTATAAAAGGGATTGTCGCCCACATATATGGCGGCCATAAAGCTAAACGTATCCCGTCAACAGAATCCAAGACAAGAGTGGAACCGCGTATATTAGCCCCGGTAATTTGTGAAAGAATAAAGGAAACAAGACATAAAGCGGAAGGTGTTAGCAAGGTGGGTGAAGGCATTCAAGATGGCCACTTCCGGAAGCTGTTCGGTAAAGCGTACCCGGCCAGGATTGTAAAAGTAATAGGCATGTTAACGCGGCGATGTCTCGGCAATTACCATATTTTAAGCTAAGGAGCAGGTCGAGAGCGCGGGTTATGCCTTTACGCCCTGGGACGGAGTTAGTTCAGGTCCGCTTTAGATTCATTTAGTCCTTAAAAGGTTTTGGAAACGGTCGTTCTTGGAAAAATTCACTAGTTAATGTAATTTTACGTATAAATATGTAAGTCGCATTGAATTGAAAATTTACAGTGATGTAATTTCCCTGTAATTGTAATTTTACACTGACAGCTGTGATTTTGTATGGCATGTGTATGCTATTTTACATCCAAACTGTAAATGGTTTCAGTTGAAGTTCCAATATTGATTTGAATTAGGTACATTTAAAATTTTCAGTGAATCTACTATACCTGCAACAAGTTTAATGTAATTTTCTTTGAACTACTACGATTCTGTAACTATAATGCAATATTACGTTCTCTGTGTTTGTGTGTTCTTGTAGTTGAGATTGTAATATTACACTAACATTGTAAAGATACAACTTCAGTTGGGAATCGTGTTATGGAATTCCAACAGAAGTTGTATATTTACAATGATTTGATATTGAAAATTTACAATGGACGTACTTTTTTCTGCAAGATTAATGTAATTTGCACTGCTTATTATAGTCAAGGTTATAATATTACACTAAAATTATAAATATGCAGTTAAGTTGGAATTCCATAATTTATAGATATTGAAATTCAATGAAAATTTACAGTGGACATACATTTTTCTGTAAATATAATGTAATTCTCCTGAAATTTTACATTGACAATTGCTGTGACTATCTTATGCTCATCTGACATTTCTGTACTTGTAATTTTACATTGAAATTGCAAATTCGCAATTAAGTTGAAATTTATAACATATTGATATTGAATTGCATTCAAAATGTATAATGGATTTACATTTTTCTGGAAGTTTAATGAAATTTACATTCAATTACTACCATTCTCTAATTGTAATGTAATATAATAACATCTCTGAGTTCGTGTTTTTCTATAGTTGAGGTTGTAATGTTACAATTCAGATATAATTCTATAATATATATTAAACACTGGACGTATATTTTACTGTAAATGTAATGTAATTCTATAATTTGCTTATTGCGCATTTTATCAATATTTACTGCATCCGAGATCTTACGCAAACTGTTTAACTCCATCGTCTGCAGTTATTGTAATTTTATATTGAAACTGTAAAAATTGACAATTCAGTTGGAATTCATAATGTATTGATAATGAATTATATAGAAAATTACAGTTAGTATATTTACAGTTACAGTTATTTTAAATTTAATGTAATCTGAACTAAATTCTATAACTATAATGTAATATTACATCATCTCTGAGTAATTGAGGTTTCTGTGAGTTTAATATAGTGTAACTGTGACACTGACAATTGATGCGAATCTATAAGTGCTTACATTGATTACATGTTTTTATAAATTAATGTAATTTTTGTGGTTACTGTAATTTTACAATGACAATTGATTCGAATCTATGATGAGTGTTTACATTGATTGTTGTAAGTTTTATGCGATTTCTTTGGTTACTGTAATTTTACAATGAAAATGTAAAATAATGATTCTGTTAGAATGTAATGTAAATTTCTGTAATGTTACACATTTAGAAAGAAAATCAGCGTGCTAGATATTGGCCGAGGTTTGCCTGCAGGCATCTAATACATATTGCGTGGTTACTGTAATTTTCCATTAAACTGTAAATTACATTAATTTCTCGTAGATGTAAGTTGTAATTGTTCAAAAAAATTAAAAATGGATGTTACTTTTGTTAACAGTACAAACTGAAAATGTTTATGCTTACAGTGGTATTTTAAAAACTACATTAATTTCCTCAACTAAAATCACTGTAGTTTCGAATTAAAAAGTTTAGATACTACAATTCCGACATTGTGACCTACTAAAATCTAATAACGTGAGCTTCCTTTCTTAAATTCTGGAGCCAGTCCTGGAGGTATACACCCTTCTTGGCCACTCCTTATCCCCAGTGTTTTATCGGCTTTTTAAATTGTTGCACCCGGGTCGTTATCTTTTTAATTGTAACCCGCGAGCCGACACAGTGATTTCCCGAAGCCGAGCGTCGTCACCCGAGGCGGATTCCCAAAGTCTTTGAGCGACACCTTTTGATCGCTGACGCGATGCGCCCCTCTCGCAAGGGGGCCCACTCGCCGTAAAAACTCTGATACTAACATAATTAAAGTACAAGCACTGTAATTTTACTTAATTAAATTCCCTTTTCGGCCGACTGTCGCTAAGCATCACACGGCAGGGCGATATGAACTTTTTCCACCCAATGAACATTAAAACCCGGCATTTAATTTCATCAGAGATCTAAGAGGAGATTTTTGACCATAAAAAGAAGAGACAGTAGCTCGTTTCGCTGGCAGTTGTTAAGATTGCGAGGGTTATGCCATTGAACAGATGGACGTTTCGCGCTTATCGTGGAAATAAAAACATGAAAACGAGATAAAAAGGCGCTCTTACTTAGTGGGCTGCGACAATAACGGGCAATAGATCGCATAATTAACGTGGCCGCGGGTACAATCTTTCTCTTACAGATATTTTTTCAATTTAAGGAATATAATGCAATCCTTCCCATCTCTCCTATCCCTTTTTCTTATACAGGTTTACTCAGAACTTATTTAAAGAATTGAGAATAGATGCGTCATGAAAAATAGAGTCAATATCGTAAAACAATTTTTTGTAAAATCCTTATAGTTTCCAAGAAAAAAATTATTGAAGTTCTAATAGTTTCGACCTTTACATCGCTGGGCTAGTGTAGTCTCTAGCCAGGCGATTTCAAATATCCGATTACTTATCGTATTAACTTTATTGTGATGCAATATACATTAGTTTTTTAAATATCTTACGTATACAAATATCTGCCTGGGAGTTTTAAGTAAATCACCTAGCCTGGTTAAACATTTTAAAGTAATTTGACTTCGTTCATTAAAAACACTTTTTCTAAATTTTGTCGTCGAGTGTATACTTTATTGCTATGAAAGGACAACAGCATAAACGACTCTAAGAGTACATAATCCCATATATTTTTTACAAATTCGTAGATAGACATCATAAGGTTGACACTTTACAGTTTTATTGCCATGTAAATGTAAGAATTATTGTTGTCGCTAATTAAACGAAGAGATAAGAAGATGCGTTCCATGATAAACAAATTTAAGTCAATTTTCAAGATGCCGTTCGTATCCAGGGTCTGAAATTAAATATAAGTTTGTCTTTATACGTTGTAAATTTCTTATAAAAATCATCACCAAGGTTCATTGCGCTCTAGATAGGCGCTCAAATTCCAAATACGTTTAAAAGTTAAAAAACAATGCAGTGGTACTTACAATTTGTTAATTAAGCAGAAAAACCTAACCTAGCTTTATGTACAATAAGTTATACGTATAAATCTAGGTAGATAAAGGAATTCTCTTTCTTTATACTGATTGAAAATGAGAATGATTATAAATTATTTATGTTTCACTGTTAATTTATGTAATTTGACACAAGTGACCGTAGATAATAAAGTAATGTACTAAACAAAAATCGGTGTTGCTAGTAATTGAGACAGGGTGCGTTCAGAAACCAGTCAATCATTCTCGATCACCCTGTATAAAAATAGCACCATTCGCTAACTTCTAATGTTTCTATATTTTGTCTTTCAGTGTAGTGTGTCACTAAGATGATAGCACAAAGTATTCTAAAAGGTGTAAGGTGTACATAACCTCAAACATGTATTACCACGTAAACGTGAACTTGATTGTTGACACTTAAAATAAAAAATCAGTACATGGGGAATATTTACCATGGTCGAAGAGGAAGGTAGTCTTGGCCAGCGCGTGAGCAGCTGGTGGTAGACCTGGTACGGAGAACGTGTAAGCTCCATTGCTGTTGAAGCCACCCCCGAATAGAGGGCCTACTGAAACAAAGGAACAAGTCAGTAATTTCAGTATTTTCACAAAAGTTAATTCAATTTACACCATAAAAACACCAGGAGTCGAGTTTTTATTTTAAAGCAATTTTACATGGAATGAGGCAAGCTCCATTTTCAATCGAAGGTACTATCTTTGGGACCACTATCGAGTTTGACATTTGACAGCTGCGCGTGGTCTTTAATACGCACCATCCTGTATTCCCGATACTGCGATGATAGTTTTATTTTCTCGAGTTGGATATTGTCACAAATTCCAGCATATCGCGTATCGCATTGTCTGAAGCAAGAAGGGATTGAATGGAGAAAGCTGTAAATCGAATAATAAAATAGAAAATAAAAACTCCGACGCGGACGTATACATGGACGTACTTTGACGTCAAAAGGCAGATGAGCGATGCTCCATGCAAATAAATCGAACCATGTACGTCGGAAAAGCCCGTTCGCTATTTGAACGGTGACAGTTGGACAGTCGGCAGATGCAAGAAAGAAATGCCGGGTCTTCTGTTAGTACAGTCTTTTCTGATGCATAGATTCCAAATAATAATTCATTATTACGTGATACGAATTGTCTGATATACATATACAGTGTAGATAGACTCTAGGGACTATTAAATATATAAAAATTACACATTGGTAGTAATTTTTACTCTGTTACTGTAAGTACAGTATTTTTTTGTGCTTTTGCTAGATTCACTATTTAACTTGCTAATACTATTCTAATTTTAAAATTTTACTAGAATATGAGCTTAAATTCATTCTGAAGGAAGAATATTACCCTATCAAAAAAAAAATAATTTATTTAGTTCTGCTTCCCGAAAAAATGAAACCCTGTATATCTGATCTAAGACGTTTCTATGATAGTCTCATTTTTTTGAAAAGCAGAACTTTTTATAAAGAGTGAAATTCTTCGATAAAGTCAAAAACAAAAGACTCTCCTCTTGTCAACTCCATCCGTGGACACACTGTACATACTGTGTTTCAGGAGGAGATGTACATACTTCAGTATGTTATTCTAACTTCAATTTTAAGCAAAAATTTCATGAGCTTACTACAATACATGAAATAGCAGTTTAATACGTCGGTCAGTGGTCGCGCGGTTTAAGGCGTCAGTACTTGAATCGAGGTGACTAGATCGGAGTTGGTTCGCGCCCAGCTGCCGGTAGACCGTATATAAGCTATATTCGTGGAGTGGATTGGCACCCTCTCTGCGGGTATGGTAGGGTGGAATAATGTTAGCTTGGGTCAATGTGAGAGATTGATACCGGTTGATATTTGACTACCCCCCTAATTAATGAGGTTTTCCAGGTTTCCCTCATTCCTGCACTGAATAGTGGTTAGGGCCTACCAACGTGAGTCGTTCCTGGGCGCAAATGCGGCCTGATTAATAATAATATACCGCCCCCTCTCCCGCACAAGTCTCCGACTTCTGGGCTAATCCCTGTGATTAGAATGAGGGGTAGAGATATTAATATAATATTTCAAGTTGTCAGTTTTACTTCTTAATTCTTATTTAAAAGTGAGTCAGATGAATTGTGAAACGCCCTTCCCTATTTCCAAAATCCAAAGAATAATTGAATGACCCGATCATTTGGCGGTGGATTTTTGCAGAAAAATCTTAATGTGACTGTACTATCCGCGAACGATGACTTGATGATAAGGTAATAACCAGACCAGTCCGATATTTAAATAAATGAATTATGTAGATACGTACTTATTCGATTGGACATATTGATACTCCACTACACGTTATTAATAGTCAAAATTTACACACAATACAATACCAAACTCCGAACTCAACGTTTCAATACAATTTATATTCAAATTCAATACATTCATTTGTATAATTGTACAAAACTTCCAGTGCAATGTGAAATTTACATCAACTACTCAAGACGATGGATTTCGTGGTTTTTAAATCGATTATCTTACCTGCTATTTATTTCTATCTCCTTCCCAACATCGTTATTTACCATTGATGTGTCTTCCTGTATTCTTAGTGCGCTACACTCAAACCTCTTATTCTGAAATATACAGGGTGGACAGAAAAACACACTACACTTGTAAAAATGATAGTAAATTTAAAAAAATCAAATACGTACTATACTACAAGAAATTCAAAGTAAATACAGTACAATTACATATTTTATGCCACACATGACATAACTTTAATTAAAAATACGTCACGATATTGTAAAATTGCATTTCATGTGCTGTATTTAAAAATTTCAGTGACTACCTATTTTCAGGAATAATTAATGTTTTAACACAGGCACATCTACCGTATTAAGATATAACAGAAAGTACCTATAATATGAAATACTATAATATAACAGGAAAAACTATTTTATCTTTAACTTCTACTAATTTCAAGCGTCTAGTCTTGATGCGATGCCGGCATACAGATTTTAATAATCCAGATTTCATCGCAATAACTTTTAGTAGGATGCACATTCATCAAGCAACAATATTGCACAAGCGGTATGTGCACTGTGGTGCTTAACCGCTGGAAATGATTTTGGGAAAGCCAGAGCGAAGCTACAGAGATGCAAAAACAGATGAAAATCATAACCGGGTACCGAGTATACGCCATCTAATTTGCGCTGCTGCCTTTGTAAGTAAAATCGTTGTATATACAGGGTCAATCTTGAGAATCTTAGATTAAAGGTATGTAGAGGTATGCTACTTCCATTTTGTATCAGTGTATACCTAAACCTACTAGTTTCGAAATTATTTCACATTTTAAAAAAATTACAGTTAATAAAGTTTGTAAGAATCTTTATAATTTTGTTTGCGTTACATTTAGGCATCAGATTTTTGGAATACTATGAAATCTTAAGGTATTACATCTTTAGTATTAATGGCAGCCCTGAAATACTATACCATGTGTTGAATTTTTCCGGTTACATTTTACCGGCCAGAAAAAATATCATAAAAATTAATACATTTTTAACCCTTACAAAGCCTAGATCAATTTGAAACAAAAACATACCGGGTGTTCTATTTAAAAATAAAAGTTTTCACCTATTGAAGTTGGTAAAAAGTAACCTGAAACATGGTACACTTGGTGTAGGTGTAACACTCCTGGACTTCATGGTATACCAAAAAACATTGAATAATAAATATGCCAAAAATTAGATGCCTAAATGTAACACGAAAAAAGTTAAATTCTTTCGCCTCGTCAGCTATTATTAAAAAAAATGTCAATGTCGAATAACTTTGCGGGCAGCTGGAAACCTTTAGCGCATAACTCTGTAATCCGAATACAGCATTTGCAGGAAAGACAGGGTGTTTAGCTTGATTGTAACATGCTGTTCAGTTTAAAAATCAATACAGTAATCCGTTGAGTAAATATTTCTTAGGGGTAATTAGGCCGAGCTTTGCAGGGGGTAAAAGTAAATGCGATTACATGTAGGGCTCAATATTGTCACTTGCCCACCTCTCCGATTTCCAGTATTTATTTTACAATTTATACAGTTTTTGAAACCACCACCTGGGCTAATTTCTCTTCTTACCCCTTTTACCCAGAAACACTTTTTAAAACATTCGCGTATCACGCTTATTTGATACTAAAGTATGTTTTATTTAGTATAATCATAAGTTTGATTTTCCAACATGAGCTCAAGTTGCACATGAAACAGGTGAGGCTAGCATTGACTTGGATTGATATTATATCGTATCAACATCAAACCCTTATTTCCCCTTATAAAAAAATGGTTCGTCTGTCTTGATTTCACTTAAGTTTTGGAATCATAAAAAACACTTTCAGCGATCTGGATTGGTTTTGATCAGGGGTCAGCAAGGGGGTGAAGCTTAAAGACAAGAATGGCCGAAACTGATAATTCACCACATTTCTGCACACAAGTTTGGAACGGTGTGCAGTGAGTGCAAGTGTAGTGCAAACGCAGGTGTGACGCGGGAAATTTCGATATTTTAGATTGGCTAATATAAAAAATGTTTAACAAGGTCGTCTATTTCTCGCCGTAAAATGATTTGTGAAATTTGTAGCGTACGAAAAACTCGAAAAATAAAACACGTAGAGCAAAAGTAATATCAATGTTTTTATGAAGTAGTAAGTCAACCGGCCTTAGTTGTGGACCATATCGGCTAGAGGGCGAGACTATAATATGTGACTATCTCCTAAATGAGCCCTAGGCAAGTCAGTAAACAGGCTCAGTCTGACTTTGTTTTTAAAATAAAGTCAGTCTGGCTCTGTTTACCGATTTCTCTAGGGCTCGTTTAATAGATTTTGCACGTATCATAGTCCCGCCATCTAGCCAACATGGTCCACAACTAAGACCGGTTGGCTAACAATACTTACCTATATAAACACTGGTAATATCAAAAATAAAATTATTGATGTTTTGTTTATCTACTTTTACTATTTAAATTCTGCTCAAATAATATAATAACTTTTAAAACGCCTTTGTAATCTAACCCCACATTTTAACAATTATTTTCACATACTTATAAACAAAAGGGAACAATCTTATATGCAGAACTGTGTAAGTATATGTTATAACAATATTTACATCTACAGTTGAATTTCAAAAAATACGTACTTTGAAAGATTTCTGTACCTAAAAATTTGTTGGTTAGACCGCTTTAGATCTTCATTTTACTTCGGTACCTTTGAGTATTCGCAAATGGCATGAGATAACATTCCTGTTATTTACTAAACCCTATATTATTCAGTTCTTAAATGTCTAGAATTACTCATATTTGTAGAAAACACTATTTCAAGAATATGGTGCCCTTGATCACGATTGGACTAACACAGTTATAAGCTAATCAACAACTGTACGTTATATTAATGAATTTAATCATTTATTCAATAAACTTATGTCTAATAAAAGGTTTTCTATAAACCATATTCAGTATAGGCAGTAATTTTCGATGTGAGAATGTTGGAGCTGAAAAGTTTCTGGTAAATCACCCGTATTAATTGAATTTCCATATATACAATCTAGAGACTAGCGTTTACGTGTAGCAACAAGCGGCAACGTGTATCTTGCATTCTCTGGACCGAAAACCCGCAGACAACTTATTTATGTTTGAATTGTTTTCAAAATACCGACGTTTTCCCACTACCGTTGCTTGTCCAATGGACTCATCGGTGTAGGAAATTCTAAAAACGTTCAAACGTTTACAGAATCTTGTAGTCACGAAACCGTAGGTTATTTGGCGTTC
Organism: Monochamus saltuarius; assembly: GCA_025584915.1. Classification (NCBI taxonomy): domain Eukaryota; kingdom Metazoa; phylum Arthropoda; class Insecta; order Coleoptera; family Cerambycidae; genus Monochamus; species Monochamus saltuarius. The sequence goes on along the minus strand of CM046730.1, from coordinate 18,813,509 downwards.
CAAGCGTATTTAACGCATATGAGGCTTTCTATAAATGCCATAGGTAGCAGATCCTCGCGTTTTTACGTTCGAGAATCCTTTTTTACTCTACCGTCCCGAATACCTCTTCGACGATTTCCTGCTTTACATACAAGAGGAAGCCCGCGTCGCTGTATCTACAGGGTGAACAAACAACTCGCTTGGAACTGCTTTTCTATCAGCTTCAATTTCTGTACCGCTAAAATATAACTAGAGAACATAATAGTGTTCTTGTTTTAAATATAAAGGGTGTTTTTAAATGAAGTAGCAAAAATTAAACCACATAATCCTTAGGCAAAAATAAATAAAATTCGCAAATCAGGGGTTTTTGCGGGCGGGAAATGTTACTTGAAAAAGTTGTTCAGAACGGTAAATTATGGAGACGTGCAAAATTTCGAAAAGATCGGCCTGCTTTGATAAAATCTGTGCCTTGTTGAAAAATGACCCCGTCGATCTTCTTGAAATTTTGCACGCCTCCATAATTAACCATTCTGAACAACTTTTTCAAGTAACATTTTGCTGTATTTTCAGCAGAAAATGTACTTTACCTGAAATCAAAACAGTTTTTACTCGGTGCACTGAGCATTTCAAATAGGATTATTTCAAAAATTGTTACTCCTACCCACTTCAACAAGGTATACCTTTTTCAAATAAAACAAGTAGGAGAATCGATTGTTTTGATAGTCCGATAGATACACTAAGCTACAAAAAAGTTCTGCCATTTAAAAGAAACATGGTGTGCCACAAGTGGCGCCCTCTACTAGTGACGTCAAAATTAAAAACATATTTCAATTTCTCGCCCGCAAAAACCCCCGATTTACAAATTTTATGTAAATATTTGGATTTCTTAAGCAGTACACTGCAAATATCGAAAATAAAATTTAAACTTTGACACCCTGTATCTGTTTTATAATACGACTTGAGATATAGGTATGTTAGGTTAAATAGATTTATTTTTACTGAATAAACGCTTGTAACACCCTGTATATAACTTGATCTGTGTGTGGAGGCAGCTCCGTCTGATATTTTCCAGCGTACACCTTGTACATCCAAGCGCGTCGAAGCTGGTTGATGGCGATTCTTGCACCAGTCACTTAATTGATTTATGAAAACGAATTGTGTGATTTGTCGGCGGCTACTAGATAGTACATTCGTCCTAAACCCGATGTCACTTCTTTCTTGTGTTACACAGATTCCACTGCCGATAACACAAATATGCCAGCCCGAGCTGAAGCCGGCTAAGAAAAAAGAGAAAACCAGATTTATTCATTCAAATTCGAACAGCATCTGGAATTTTTAAGTTACTAAATATCAATAAAATCTCGAAAATTTATACTGAGAAACGTTTATTAGGGTTTTAAAACCATAATAAATTTGTACCAAGCAACAAAAACGAATGCTGTTACAACCCGAGAGATTTACTTTCACAGCGGCTATTAAAGTGTTAAGAACAACCACAAATGCAGTAAAACTGCGTAATATGTTTATTAAAAACGGATTTTCTTGTAAAACTACAATGCAGGTTTGTAAACTCGTTTCAATAGTAATATTTAAGCGCTTGACGTTTATATTTTACATAAATTCTATGATTTTCTTGTGAACGTAACGCGTTGGTTTTGTCGCGCTCTATGACGCTCTGCGTGAGCACACCTTAATAGCGTCGTATAATAAGCACATGTTTTATCACAAGCAAGACAGAAATAGACTTTAAATAACAAATGCTACAGACAACTTCTCAGGGAACAAAAGATCCTCGCGGAAATTTGAAATCGACAAGTAAACTTAAGCATAAAATTTTACGACCCTGTAATTGCGTTAGCGACAAATTCCAAGAAACGCAGCGAAAGTAAGTGACATAAAAAGTCGTGTTTTCAGTAAATATAATAACAATAAAATGCAAATTGATTTCTCACGGGGCAGGGGGTTGATTTTATTTAGGGGATGTTACTCGAGTTCACAGCTGGAGAGGCAATATAGGACACAAAAGGGTGGTCCTCATATAGGCACGGCGTACAGCATAACTGATACACACACATACTAGAGACGTACTATATGAAAATATTCTTTGTCTATATAAAAAAAGTGTCTTGAATTGGAAGCAAAACTTCTACTTTGGTACGATATATCCCATTTTTTAAACACTTCTATAAAAAGAAATCTATAGGATTTAGATCTGGAGATAGCGGAGGCGAAGGTATTTCATGCACAAAGTATTAAATTTTCCTGGGTGGCATGACGAACCTAATAAACCATATGATTTGCTGAAGGCGAGGTTGCCATGTCGTCTCTAAAATATTTTTTTTTACTTTAACGTAAATTAAATCTTTAAGATTGTTTCTAATTTAAACACGATTAAAAAATTAATTTCCGCAAGTTCGATACTACCAAGGGTAAGGTATTTAAGAAGTTACTTTGTTCAATAATGTCAAGAATTATACATATACGTGCACAAAAGCTAACCTACTTAATAAAAAAACAAGGATTTAAACAGTTATCCACAATTCACAAGTTAATTGTACACTGAGAGAAAGACACAATTTATTCCCTTAAGTTACTTTATGAAGAATAACGAAGAACTATGATTTTGACACAACATATTTTCTGCCACAATTACTTTTTCTATGTGGTCTCGTCACATAACCTCTCACACATTTCTTTATTCTCTTATTAAATTCATCACATTTCTATAGCTTTTTTATAAAAGATATATAAATTCGAAATAATTATCTCAGTACTAAAACGCATCACAATCCAGTCACAGATTATTAAAGGTTCTGAGCTAGGTTATGGTGCCGTAGGCATAGGTGTTACAGGCCGGGAGATGGGCAGTAGGCACAATGTCCCGTAGGGATATTTAATTAAAAAATGACGAAATTTATTTAAAATTTGACTTTTTTATTCTTTATTTTTTTGTAAAAAAAAAACTTAATTATGTGTTCTACACAGTAAACTGTACTGATGGTAAAAATATGTGTACTTATTTAAGATTCACCCTGTGTACATATGTGATATTTGCACTGAAAAATAATCGGTAAGATAACCCGTTAAGGACGTCGTATTCTTGAAATAATTTTCTACATCTACAACTAATTTAAGAACTGAATAATGTAGAGTTTAGCAAGTAACAAGAATGTTATCTCATGTCACCTACGAATATTCAAACGTACCGAAATGAAACGAGTATATACTGAAAGCTGTCTAACCAACACATTTTTAGGTACAGAAATCTTTCAAAATACGTATTTTTGTAAATTCAACCATAGATGTAAACATTGTTATAACATAAACTTACATAGTTCTGCATATAAGATTGTCCACTTTTGTTTATAAAAGTATGTGAAAATAATTATTAAAATGTGAGGTTAGAATAGCAAAACAATGTGTGTCATACAAATGAATTTTAAAAGTTATTATATTATTTGTGGAGAATTTAAATAGTAAAAGTGGATAAACAAAACATCAAACATCTAAACAACACAACTAAAAAACACCACTTTGGTAATTTTACGGTGAGAAATACAGCGACCTAAGAACACTTCCATTGACACAAACTGACCGGTAGGTACTCGACTTACGCAAGATAAAGACTAAATTGAAAAATACTCTTGTGTATAAAATGATTGAAGAAACAAATCGAGGTGTTTGGAGGGACCAGTTTGCACCTAGGTATTAAAAATCGACAGCGTGGCGAACACAGCAATTTTCTGTAGGTGGCATTTAATTAAAAACCGTTCATTCGGCGTTGAATTTCATAAAACTAAACAGGCAATCGCTCCGTGATTTAATAAAAGTCGAATATGGTGTGGGTGAAATTGAATAAATTTATTAGATTATTTGGAATGAAATGAAATGATGCAATTACGCATTTTACAGGGAGTAAAACGTGATTTTGTATTCAAGCGGTGTCGTTACTAGTTAGCTGGTACGGCGTGTGGTGGCGGCGTTCACCGCGCACCGACGCGTCGCGACGACAATTCACAGCAACACGTACAGGCTAATTGCACGCTGATGGGAACGTGCGTTTTACTCTTTACTACTGTTGTTATTGCCGATTTCGGACTAACAAATGCCCGTAATCGCTCTCCCAGCCGTAAAATAAAATATAATCCCTTTACCAAAACGTTTATTAAACTCCACCACAAGAAACAAATGACTAAATAAAAACTTCATTTATTAATCCTTAAAACTAAAGCCCGCACATAGTTAGCAGATCTCAGGTCCGGACGATATTAATATTTAAATATACAGGGTGATTGGAGGGACACCCCTAACATTCGAAAGGGGTGTTCAGAAGGCAAAATTTAACAAAAAAACCTAATAAACATATGGTCAAATATCAACTGAGATAGCAGAAAATATTTTTACTCGAGTTAATTATTATAATGCATCAGTGGAGAAAAGTGTTTATTCTGTAGGTATTATTAAAATGAATGATCACAACACGACTAAAATGGGCAGGGGCACCATCATGCTGAAAGTACATGTTTTGCCTAATATCCAATGGAACATCGTCCAGTAGATCTGTCAAATTATTTTCTAAAAATTCTACGTATCTACAGTAAGACGACCATCTAGTACAACTGGGCCAAGTAATTGATTATTAATCATACCATTCCACATGTTAATGCGAACCGATGCTGAAAGTTACTTTCCACCGTGGCGTGGCATTTTTCATCTGATCAACGATGTTCATTGTGACAGTTATTTATTCCATGACGAGTGAATTGAGCCTCATCAGTGTAAAAATGTATTTGTAAAGTGTATGGTTTGCGTTTATCCAATTGGAAAAATGCAACCGCAAATCATTATCACCGTCCTGAAGATTCTGGACGCGCTGAATATGGAAAGATTTTTTGATTAATTTGGAGACGGGTTGCAATGCGCCTTGTAATTACACCCGGGCTATGTTCTACCATATTTAGAATTTTTTCTTCCACTAATAGACCAGGATCGACTTACCTCTCAGATGTAATTCTCACACTTGACAACTGGTTATTCAATTTTAGTCTAGTACAACAACTGAATAGTTATGTTTTGTAAACTAATAAACTTATTAATATGAATAATGTTGGATATTAGAAATTACCAGTACAAGGTAAAATGTTGATTTTAACTTTTTGTAGGTATATGTTTGTACCTAGGCTTCTACAAACATTAACTTAGCGTCCTAAGTGCGCCCCTGATGATGACGTCATCTGCGAACGAAATGCGGACTTATAACCACATGGTAATAACTTTAATTTAGTTAAAATTACTTTCTTTTTGTTAAGAACTTTTTTTAAATTCCTTAACTCATTGTCAATATTACACGCCAATGTAAACAATGATACTTGTAAAAGTAAACTGTCTGTCTGCCTTTTACAATATAACTCACATTTTATTTGAAACAAGGTATAAAAATAACTTGATCACTACCGCGAGGATTCTTCTACAGCATATCGAATTTCTACGTAGTCACAAATTTATCAGAATATAAACCGTAGGAAATTGAATAAGACTCAATAAAATAGTGGCACATAATTCACGTTTTTGAAATATTGGAAGCACATTTTTATTATGATTTTGGGATAAGGCTGGTTTCGAAAATAACTCCACTTTCGTTTCCTTTTTAAGAGGAAATTCGACCATGAGTTAGTCATTTTAATCATTTTTCACGTTTTGTTTGTACCATTTCAATATACACAAAAATAACTGAGAAAAATGGTTTCCAATAATTTACTGTAAACTTAACGTGAGACGTATTGAGATTGGTGTGGTTCCTTTCACCATAGGAATATGATGTTCCATATCAATACTGTTACTGTTATATTTGAATTTTGTATATTCCGTAAAGTAGTGCTACGCCCCTTATCTCAGTTTCACTCAACTGTAAAACCGTGCAGTCTTAAACAACTCTTAATGTCGTAAGTATGAGCTCTGCCGTATCGTCGTTAAATTAAAATGACAATAAAAAAGCGACACAGTGGCGAAAGTAGTTAGTAGGGACCAATTACGGTACTATTTGTCAAATAATACAAAACATAAGTGACTTCTGGACACCTGCTTCATGGTTCACTGCACTAAATAGCAGTTTGCTGTGCTCATTTTGGAGTGGCATACAGTCATTCAATGCCTAGGGTGTCCTCGATCCTCTGTGTAGCGTTCCAGTGGCGGAGGAAAAAATAATAATACGAAGATGACTCATATTCCAAATAAAGTTAATATTATTATTTTTCCAAAAATTTAGCACCCTGTATCTGAGAAACAAAGCGTTTCAGGATTCATGTTTATCAGATTCTTAATTACTCTTTCTTTTTAAAGTATTTAGTAACCTTGAGCTGCATGGTATGGTATTCTCTGACTACGAGACATTTGAACGTTTTCCGCAAGCAGCAGCACTCATTTTGAACACCTATTATAACTATTTCAAAGGAAACCATTAACGTAGGAATGCTTATTTTGTAGCAACATCTAATATAAGTGTGCCACGTTGTCACATTCAAAACTTGTTTGCTGCTATAATTCTAAGTCAATTATGTTTTGTTATGTACAATGTATACCCTGTATAAACAAAAGGATATTTTCAGTGACAGCAATCTACTACAAAAATTGAACAAACAAAGGAATGTAACTATTTAAGAGAGGAAAATATACTGTTTGTAAAGTCATGTCAGCCATGGTCATTTAGAAAAAGCTTACTAGTAAAGTGCTTCTTCTCTATGAGACACAACAAAATATTATTAGAAAAAATTGTTCAGGATGATACATTGAGTATGTATGCAAAATTTCAATGTCCTAGGCCTACTTACTATAAATTTTTGCTTGATTTCGAATTATTATTAAGAGCACCGTATTCTTGAAATAGTGATTTATACAAATACAAATAATTTTAGACTTAAGAACTGAATAATATAGAGTTTAGAGCATTGAAATTTCAGGCACTTTTTCAATTTTATGACAAACTTAATAATTTTTCTTTTATTGTGAAAAATGAATGACCATGGTCAGGGTTGTACGAATTTATTTAAATCATACGTTTCGGCTACGCCACTGGCGTATAGACAGGGCACTGCAGGCTAAATCCTGTGACTTACCTCCCTTTAGACCCCTTCCGAATAGGCCGACATCATTCCACCCAAATTAATCCTATTACATGATTCGTATTTGAACAATAATTCAAGCGGAACCGTTATAAACACCACTATTTAAACGAATATATTTCACACTCTGCAATTTGTCATTCGAAAAAGGTACCGGTGCCGAAAAAGGTGCACTAGATTTACGCATTACACGGGGATGTTCACAAGCTAAATAAACTTGTGTTTTTGGACTGTGCGATACGAGTTTTCAATATTCCCTGTTTACAATCTGTAAGCTTTGGCGACGATGTCTGATATCGGCCAGGTGTTTTCAATTCTGAAAAATGCCGTTTAAATAAAAATACAATTATTTATATGGCTTTTAATTTACGACAGTATTACATGTTGTACTCAACATTAAAGTTGATGATGATGATGACAACGATGAAGATATTTTATTTAATGTTTCAACTTCATTTGCATTCAATATTTTTAAAGTTTACTGATGCTGACTTAAGCTGTTTTTTGTGACGAATCGTATTCATCGACTGTTTCAAAACGTATTCAATGGTGACGTCACTAATGTATTGCACCAAGAAAATATATAGTTTCAAAACGAAGCGTCATCAAATATTTGTTGTATAAAATTAGAACGATTGAAAGATTACTGTCAAATATGGATGTTACAGTACGAAATATAAATAAGTGCTGCTGAGAAATTCGATATTAGAAAACAGTTCAAATAATTCTGTAAATTTCGCAAACTAAAAAATTATGTACGTAGGTATATCAATTTTTTTTAACTGAAACCAATAATTATGTATAGATCTACGAAATTTTGTGCAGTGCTGATGAGTAACAATATTTTTAAATTTCTATTATAAAATGGCGACCTTAAACATACATCTGTAATCATGTCTGCTTTTGAAAATAGAACTTTGAAGTGATATACACCTAAAATGTATACGTAAAGTGGTAGAAACTAAAAATATCTAACTCTTTAATTACTTTCATTGAACAAGTGACCAATGGAACTAATCCATCAATTTTCCAACCACTTAAAGGTGGTACTAACGCTACCATAACGTTTCTCCACTTTACCTCAATTCGCCATAACCTCAAAATTACAATATATCTACTAACTTGTTTATTTTAAACAGAACATTCTGTATATGATTGTATTTATGGGTTTTACGTTAAATTTAAGTCAATTTTATAAACACTCGATTTTGAGTTTTAAGAAGACATTGATGGTTGCAGAACAATATTAAAAATGTTGTATCTTGAACAGTGAAACATTTTTAATTTAAATATTTACAATAATAATAATCTAGGAACTGTTACATCTAAAAATTATAGATAGCGTAATGTCTGAGAAATTTTTAATAAATAAATAAATTTTTAGCCACCGGTCACTTTTGACATTAATTTTCATTTTCATGAGATCCGTACGTTAAGTTTTCGATATTTTGAAGGCACCACAAGTTAAAATGTATTTATGACAATCCAACACTTGGTCGGGTTTCCTATACGTTCGCAAAAATCGGTAGAGTCCTTAATCCCTGTTGACACTACAAATAAAAGTTGAGGTTATAAGTTATCAATAACAGAAAAGGTGTTAGCCTTCATTGTCACTGCACGGTCCGGAAGTCAATAAATAGCTAAATAGCCTACGTCATTAACTTTTCAGTCCCTGTAGGTACCTCGGAATTGTATACCTATAGATGTACTTCCTCATCCTTAGCAGAGGACTTTCATTATTATACACGCCTAAGCAACGAAAAGTTTTACAAAAAATATAATATACTTATTTCTCTCAAGGAAATTACAAGCGTCGTTCTTTTGAATAGTCATAAAAATTTATTTGGGAAAAATGGTATACAGAGAAAAAAATTGGTGCGTCACAATGTCAATAAGTTTCGTTTTATTATCCTTAATTTCAAGTCTCAGTCAACCTAAACAAAATATGTTTCGCACTGCTCCATTTTCAATCGAAATTATTATCTTTGGGATTTGACAGAAATGACTAATGACGTCATCAATTATATTTTTTCCAACATGCCCAAAAATATCGCCCCAGAGTCTCAAAAGAAATACCACCTAAAAAATCACATTAGCGGTGGAATTGTGCATAAATGTCACAAAATACTTGTCATTACTCAATACGAACGTCAAACATATAACTTTTACAAAATGTTTTCTCATTCAGAAAAAGTTGATATGTTGCTAATTTACGGCAAGTCACAAAAAAATTCAAGAAGATTGTAAACGGGAAGTAATACAAACACCACGTGTCGCAAATTTTATTTAATTTTTTTTGTATCTTCACAGTAGCCCCATACTATCGAGCTTGAGACACTGTACATAAAATACACTGATAAAAATGTTTATATTAACTAAATCAATTTTGTCGTAATATTCGGCTTTTTCGAAGTAAAATTATTGTGTATAATATAGAATTTTTAAGGATTAAGAGGAACTTAGCACATCTGAAGAGCTTGGTAGCATAAAGCTCTCATAAAGTTGTTTATTGTTCCAATTGCTCAGGACTGCGCTAGACAAATGCAATAAAACCCCGTCCGGTTAAATTAAACAAACCGTAGTAGCCATAAGTTGACAAAACACTGGGAGGATTTACCATTTGTCACAAAAATGCATACCTAACAAACCGTCGACCGTCGTGCCAAAAAAAACCTGCAAGCGTTCCTGCATTTCAATTAAAAATGTGCAAACATTAGCTTGTCATTTATGCTTCGCGAAATTCCATAATTGATTGTGCTAGTTGTGTGCTTTTTACTGTTGAAACCAGCCACTTGGCGCAAGATAAAGGCATATTTCAGTTCAAAAAGTATGTAATAATAAGACGGTCCCCATCCCTTCCCGTTATGGTAATCGACGCGGTTAACACTCGCTTTAACATGGGCGTCGCAACCTCAAAGGCGTATTTAAAAAAGCTTTTATTATACATTCAAACGTTATTTAATACCTAAACGGATATACCGAAGTCTAAGCCATTAATTTTGATAAATACGTAAATATAAATTCGTAAGTATAGCGAAAAATATAGTGTCCCAAAATGATGAAGTAATTCATTTGATGCGCCTGCTGAAAAATTAAAAAAATATATTTAGATTTAGTAAAAGCAATACGGCAGTTTATGGGACTCAAGAAGGAAACAATATTGCAATATGACTATACTACTTTATTTTTAACTTTTCGATATCTTGCAAGCGGATTCTTCAAAATGCGACTTGAATACTACATTTTAATAACTTCTCTCAATTTTATAAATCGTTATATAACATTAGTTTAAACGGATACTTTTTTCGTTTGTTGAGGACATAACGGATCTTATATCTCCTTCAATGTACGCCACTGTAGATCAGCGTCCAACTTCCAACTCAGCTAATGAATACTCCCAAGCCGCAAAATGATATCCAGCTTTGTGTAATTATATTGTATCTGGTTGAGGGCTCTCTAAGCGTAAAGGGTGCCCTTTTGGCATTTTTCATCACTCCACCACCTCTACTAGACGTCTTGCTTATTAACAACAAGACCTTCACCAAATTTATGGTTGCTGATGGGGAATTTAAAACAAACTGATCAAAGGGTTTGAGTGTTTATTATTTCGCTTGCCATCGTTTCAAGAAGAAAATAATGGAGAGAATATGTCCCAAGTTAATATATTTTTGATATAGATAATAATACCAAGGTTTTCGTCATATTTGGCTTGCACTAGAATTGTGAATATTTATTTTGGGATTTGGGAAAAAACGTGAACCGTTTTGCTTGAGCCACATAGTACCTTGTACAATTCGAAACTGTAGTGAAAAAGTTATATCTTTTAATAATGTATAATCTATTTTTAGGATACAGAACAAATGTAAAAATAAAATAAACACGCATTAAATACTTTTTCCAGGATGAAGTTTATTATCAAAGCCATTAATTAATAATTTTGCAAAAACTATAAACAGCCATGGTAAACGTGCTATATATCTTCTGGAAACATTAATACCGCTTTACTGATGGTCGGTAGATGTTTGAGTCGACTGGAGATACAGGTTCATAAATTTGAGGGGCTTTTATAACCCAAAGTGACATTGGTGTTCAATGCTCAATCACTGAGCTGCAGATTTGTCTTTGGAGTGATATTCTTACAACTTTATATTTGTAGGATAGGAATTGATAATTATTTTATTTTATGAAAATATATCCAAACAAAGTTGTATATGCAGAAAATGACAATATTAATCAAAATTATGAAACAGATAATTTATTTTATATGTATATTCAGCATTCATGGCTGTTGTGACAATGTGACAAAATTAAAAATCAGGAAAAATGCTCGACTGTAATAAGCGAATATTTTTAAAAGTATTGAGAATAGGTATAGGATATAGGTTAAGGTCGATCAAATTTGTGGTGTTTTTAGGTAGCAAAAATAATATCAAAAATAAAATTATTGATGTTTTGTTTGTCTACCTTTACTATTTATATGCTCCTCAATTAAAATAATAAATGCATTTGTAAGATACACATTACTTTGCTATTCTAACCCCACATTTTAACAAATATTTTCACATAGTTATAAACAAATGTGAACGATGTTATATGCAGAACCATGTAAGTTTATATTAAGGCAATATTTACATTTACAGTTGAATTTTAAAAATACGTATTTTGAAAATGTACCTACAAATTTGTTGGATAGACCACTTTATCTCGTTATGTATTCGTTTTACTTCGATACCTTTGAATATTCGCAGGTGACATGAGATAACATTCCTGTTATTTGCTAAACTCTATATTATTCAGTTCTTAAATGATTAAAATTATTTGTATTTGTAAAAAACACTATTTAAAGAAAGATCTAAAGAAATATTGGCAAATATACAAGGAGTGCAATTTTAAAAAGTGGATTTTTTAATTTAACTTTTTTAAAATCCTCCATCACTTGATAATAATTTGCTACAAAAAATGTTTTAATTCTTAAAAATAATGACGATAGCTATTGACCTCAATTATTTGAATAACTACTAAGTTTAGATACAGGAAACCTTAATTAAAATGTTTCGAATTTAACGAAGAATTCAACATACCGTACTTATCACTCTGTAGAATTATTTCTCGATAAAGTAGCAATTCGCAGTAAATCTACTCACCCTGTACCTTCATGGTACATCAACGGATGTTTTATCATTCGAAATCTTAAGTCCTGCACTGCAATTTGGCAGGTTTAATTTTCAGTTCGCTCACAAAACTTCTGCTAAAGATTTCGTCATAAAGTCATCGTAAAATACAGCCACGTTTGATGTAACGCCATAATTTATTGACGTCTTTTTTTCCAACTGGATAGGACAATGTACAATAGCAACCGACGTCTGAACATCTTTTGAGTGCCCACAAGGGTACTGACACGCGGGTACAGGACTTGCCAAAATATTTTCAGCGTTTACGCGATTTGTAACAGATAACAAGCTCCAAAGAAAATTCGGATTACAAAGTTATTAGCAAGCACTCTGAATATTGATTAAATTGTTTATGTTACACTCTTATTTTAACGTTTAGCCTTTATAAGTGATTATGGACTCACTTACAACGAAGAAAAAACATAACACAATATACAGGGTGAGTCATTATAATAGTTCATTTTACACGGTGCTAAAGTTGACAAAATGTTTTCGATTTTTTGCTATATTTTAAAAACGTATGGACCGATTGTTTTGAAAATTTGTAGGCTTATGTTTTTTGAGGTGGCCATTCTAAATATGCAACAGTGTTGACGTCACAACTAGGGGGCACTAGTTATACTGTACTGTCGATGTAAAAATATGTCTAATTTTTTGTTCTTTACACTTTTCAATTTTTTAATAAGCAGCTATTGAACTACCTTCAATTCTAAATAGAACTCAATCGTTTACAGCAGAACTTCTAGTTTTTGCATGATGGTGCACCTGCACATTACCCCCGACGAGTAAGAGAATATCTTAAATCCGTCCATACGTTCTTAAAATAAAGCAAAATATCGAAAACATTTTTTCAACTTTCACACCCTGTAGAATGAAAAGTAGCAACAATTTTGACGTTACAATCTGCCTTTAAGCTATGTACCATTATTAATGACAACCAACTAAAATGCTAATGTTCTTCAATTTCTATTTAATACTAACAAATTGTATTTCATACGATTTTATTGGCAATTAAAATTGTCTGATTTAAAATTTAGGTGTGATTAGTCCAATGTTTACCGTCGATAGATATTTAAGGGTTGGATTGATGCCGCAGTAAAAAAATATATCATTTTCGGGTCTAATGTGGTTATTCGCATACCCCATAAACCACATTGTTACGCGCCTGCTATATTTTGCTATTTATTGGTTGGTGATCGATGTTGTTTAGCGTTTGGCTTTTATTTATAGATGCTAAGCCCGCGATGCCGTAAATGCGATAGTAAAACAAACTGCCAGTTAAAAGGATTATCCCAAATTACATTTCCAACCCTAAAATTTGAAAAGGTGAACATTATGTCACATTCCGGAGTTTTGGTGTTTGTTATGCGAATTATGTTCAGTACTTGTACCCTATGCGTCTTGTGTTACTGAATATGCGTACCAATAAACTATACAGAGCGTTCAAAATTAAGGACAACAGTTTTTTGAAACAATAATAACAATAATTCAATTATTTGCCCATCAGAAGACTTCCACTTACAGGAAAAAAATGGTGTGCTAAATGAAAACAAAAAATCTGTAGGTAATAACAACAACACATAATTAAAATGTTACATATAAGCAAATAGGTACTTGAATAAGAAATTATAACAAAAAAACAAAAAGAAATTGTTATTATAAAGCAAAAACAAATTACGATAAAGAGAGAGTGCAAAAAATAAATTATATACAATTGATTTTAATGAATGAATACCACTGTGGTTAATGTCACATTGTCCAGATATCATTTTAAAATTAAGTAACATATACTGGATGGCAACGAAAAGTGGGAACACGCTGTAACTGTTTTATGCCTGCTGATAAAAGTTGGAAATTGGGTGGGTTTATATTAGATGGTGCCATGAATTCTTTTAGGCCATTTCATGACATTTCCGGTCAAACCAGAAATGTCATGAAAATGTAAATTTATATTTTTACGGGACACCCTATATTTTTTGACATTTTTGGAATCAGCGGATCATTTTACGTATGGTAGGACCAATTTTGTGACACATTTTCTGGATGTAAGTAATTTTTTTTAATTTTTAAAAATAAAACTAGAAGGCCGCGACTGGCAGAAATTGTTGAATACGTATTTGTTTTTGCTTTTATAATAACACATAATACGCCTAGTCTTTAGTGAAGGAATATCAAAGGTTGATAATAGTAACTCATGATCATAACCTTTTCCAGGACATACACAAATTTTTTATACGTTCGGAAGAATTCTCGCTTTGAACAATGAACGACACCACGTTATTTTTAGACCCGAAATATATCATTTTTGCTGCTAACTTTAGCTCTGGGATTTTGTTATGACTCGAACTGTCTTTGAGGTAACGGCCTGATTTCAGGATATCGAAATAGTGTGAACATACAACTTACATTGTAGGTACAGTTTATTTTAATATAATTCTGAATATTTTTGCGGATATGGGCCTGTAAACGGTTTATTTGTCGGCCAGGTGGACACAAGCCACTTTAACGGAAGAAACAATAGCCTACTAAGATCATGTGTTTATTTAGCCAGAGCAGTTGGGTTTCATCTAGCCATATAAACAAAGTGTACGGTCTTAGGCAAACAAATAAAATTCGTATCTCGTCTTGTAACTTATCCACATATACTACAACAGAGTTTTAAGTTAAACAATTACCCATTTAATTACTTTTCATACATAAACTCCGGATCAGTTCTTTGCTTAATTGATTTATTAATAGTACTTGAATGTAGAAGCCAAATTTTTGTATGATGTATATTTTTTTCTCAGTTTATAATTATAGACATTGGTGGTTGAACCGTGCTAGCTCGTGATTCATTAAATGCATTCCCTAATAAATTCGGAAGTCCAGAAAATGAGTATGTAGTGCGGTAGAAAGTAAAAACTAAAAACCACGAAACACGCAAACCACTATGGCCGTTAAAATCACGCGCAAAGCCCAATTTCCCTCATAACACCGCGCATTATGTTAGCATTACATAGACAGTTAAAATCTGTTAGTAAAAGCTTACATATGATTTGTTATTGCGGCTTTTCACACCACAAAACATGGGCCGCAAATTTGCTTCCAACATATTTGTACTGAACGGATTCTTCGAATTTCCTCCAAAATTGATGCCCCAATCCGCTAATCAACAAAAAATCGATACTCTACACAATTTTCTTGCTCTTTCATGTACCATAAACTTGTTATTACGTCGAATGAGTTTTAAATTTTTAACTCTTTATCGATAATTAATATATTTCTTAATACACTGTGTGTTATATAAAAAATAAGTTGTGTGAAACATAGAAATGAGTCTCGTTTCTGTCTTGATAGAGTAAAGACCGCGCAGTGGGTTAAAACGTCGCAATTTGCTTTATTTGGTGTAAATTGAATTCAATAACAAGTTCAACTGTTGTAATCAAGCATCGGTTGCCGGTTTTCAACCCTTTCGACGCCTGGTGAAGCAGCCACCGCATAACGTCGACCAGGAACGGACGTGCACCCAACACACAAATTGAAATGTCACTGTCATTTTCACAAGTGTGATGTCCTACGCTACGTGTATTCGCGTACAGACAAATCGTCCTGTTTACGTTTGTCTGTAAAAAGGAAATAAACCACCCGGTCAGGGATTATTTATAGTTGTATTAGTTTCCAAAAATCACAAACGGTGCTAGGGTACAGCATTATATGTTTATGCAGCGTCGCATATACAGTGCGTTCATTAAGTCACGCATACATTCATTATTAGCTAAATAAACAATATAATTATAAATTCCCGAAACAGGTCGATTTTTAATTTACTGTTTTTTCAAATAATAATTTGGAACACTCCATTTCCGCATTTTCCTTGCTCAGCTGATTCCAAAAATGTATCCTAAATTGCTTCAAATTGGTACAGGGTGGACAACAATACCAAAATTACAAGTTATTTACAAATGAATGAATGCTAAAACTAAAACTAAAAAACTAAAATTTAAATGAAATTTTTTGAAATAACAATTTCATTGCTAACGTTCTATTTTCCGACGAAGCAACGTTTTATTTGAACGGGCATGCTAATCGTCAAAACACCCGTTATTGGTCTCAGGAAAATCCACATTGGATGCAAGAATATCATACGCAACGACCACAAAAGGTCAATGTGTGGGCTGGTACTGTGAGAAATATAATAATACCAACAATTATTGTTGGTCCATATTTTTTTGATGAAAGTTTTCCAGGAGCATTGTAGCTGCATTTAGTAACGTATAACTTTTTATTAAATTTTTACATCTTTGGTATTGCCCACTCTACCAATTTAAAGCCACTTGTGATACATTTTTGAAATCAACTCAGCAGTAAATTACAAGCAAAAGTCGACCTGTTTCGGAAATTGTTAATATTATAATACTGAATGTATGCGTTACTTTATGGGCACTGTATACAAGGCGGTTCTAAAAGTAGAACCATAAATTTAACTGCGGTTTGTCACCTGCGAATATTCAAAGGTACTGACGTATAACTAATACTTATAAAACGACTGAAAGCGGTCTAGCTAACAAATTTTTAGGTAAAGAAATCTTTCAAAATACGTATTTTTTAAAATTCAACTGTAGATGCTGAATATTGTTATAACATAAACTTACATAGTTCCGCATATAGGATTGTTTATTTTTGTTTATAAGTGTGTGAAAATAACTGTAAATTAATAAATTTCTAAGGGTAACAGAAAATCACTTTGGAATTGTATAAGGAAGACACAGTGCCGAAATTTTCAAAAAACTTTTTAGTATAATTAGTAAATTATCGAGTAGTACAGTATGTTAAGCTTTGAGTAAAAAATTGTCAAATAACAAACCACAATTATTTTCATGGATAGTTTCAAATACAAACAAAAATTAAGAGATTTAAGAGAAAATAATGTTTGTTTTGAAAATGGCAGTTTTTTTCATCAAAATATCCAGGATCAATCAAATATATTTGATGCATTAAAGGACTTCAAACATAGTTAAAAACAGTTACTATTATTCTAAATTTGACTCCCTATGTCTTAGTAGAATTTTATACGCCCATCGAAATACCGTGTATACAGGGTGAGCG
Organism: Monochamus saltuarius; assembly: GCA_025584915.1. Classification (NCBI taxonomy): domain Eukaryota; kingdom Metazoa; phylum Arthropoda; class Insecta; order Coleoptera; family Cerambycidae; genus Monochamus; species Monochamus saltuarius. Next base: position 18,796,153 of record CM046730.1, on the reverse strand, counting down.
GAGATTATTGCATATTTTAATGTATCACAAACGGAAGTAACGATTTCATCACACAATTCCTAAGAGTGTTATCTAAGATTATGTGCTGTCAAATTATTTTTTATCTGTGTCACCCCTGTTCCCATTAACAATTCAGATTGGCGGTGATATTTCTCCAAACAGGCGCCCTATTCTAAAGGCAGCCCAGATGAATAACTTCGCAGCTCTCGACACGATCATAACACACGGAAACGCGAATATCCCCTTTAGACAACCTTTTTTATCATGTAAAAATGTTAACAGTTGAGGGTTAAATCCAGGTTTTACATGTCATTTTCCGTGATGTGGAGACGCACGGAAAAACTCGCTTAATCTAAATTGATTTCCACGGTAAGGAAAGAAGTGTTTTTTTTTCGATTACGCATTATAATCACTTTATTACATACAGTGAAATTAGAATATATTGCGAACAGCGACGTTGATGAACTTTTCAATTTATCTCTGTGAATCGTAATAACTGTAATAACTAATAATGCAATAAAGTGTATAGGCAATTTTCAATACGCTCATAAGCACAATACGATAAATAAGGACGCATTTGAAGCATGATATCATTTTGTCGGTACTCTTTTTGTGAATTCATGCACAGTGTTTTTTTTTACACTCTTATGAATATTTTTTATAGTTTATTAATCTCTTTTTTTGTACAATTATTGTACCTCTGTAAAAGAAATGTTTATAATAAACTATCTATCTATCTATCTGAAGCATGAAATTCATTGGTAGCCAAATGCGGGAGAGACGACCACCGAAGAACAGGAAAACTGTGAGGAATATGCTAACGATATTCGCAATTTAGATAATCCTGTATTTATATTTTATGATTATCTAGCCTTAGAAGGATATTTGAGAAGCAACTATAGCACCTAAAGTTCTGGTCACCTTTTGACTTGTTCTATATGCACTGAAGTTTTGAATACTCACGTTACACGTCGTCATTTTAACCAGTGCAGGAATTTCACGTGAGTTCCGAATTCTGTAGGAACAGGAATTTCCATAAAGTAAGACTTTGTTCCGCACTTATTTCGCAATAAATCTCGGTTTGATTTGTGGCTGGGGAGCGTATCATTCGGAACCAATAACGGTCTTTACGTTTTTAATTTCGATTGTCATTAATTATGGGTGAGAACGGTTTCTCTGGCTAGGACCGTTTCGGAGCACCCCGGTGGATCGCAACTGATTCGAAATGAAAGTAATATATCCTCCTCGAAGGACTGCCGAACCATAAAAATACTTTAGTACTGGTGTTTGTATGTATGTAACACAACCGAAGCCATTCAAGAATGCCACTAAATCTTTAAGAGTGCTAGTGCACATTCGCAATTTTGCTTCTCAAAATTTGGTTCCAGAAATAATTAAAAATTTCTTCCTAGCTTGATCAAATCCATTCCCTCATAAATTTACTTAATACATTTACCTCTATAACAAATTAAAATAAAGAAATATATACCAGTAAAAATTTCGTCAAATAAATTTGTTTCCAAATAAACAGGGTGATTTATTTAAAGCTACTAACTTCAAAACGTTCCACAAAAAATGTTTAAAGTATAAAGGCACTGATTATATACAGAGTATTAATATTACACTTAAGAAGTTTCATATATAACGATTCACTTCCTAGCATAATATAAAGATAAATCATTATTTAATTTTAATAGTGTTTTTAGGAAAAAGTTTTGTGATAATATTACTTTAATAAATTATATTTTAAAAGCTGCTAAATTGAAAAATAATGTAGTTAAAAAGAGATTATATTATGGGCATATTAAAACAACCAAAACGGTGCGATCAGCGGTTAAATATTACAAATAATTAATGATTATTATATGAAATATTCAACAGTATCGCTTGGCCAATATTTAATGATAACAAATTACTAAAATTCAGGTTATTAGTCATATTGGTGACAGGGTGTCATTTGTTCATCGTATTTAAATAATTAATTATTATCGTATAATGAATATGGGGGTGTAATTGATTTTAAAAGTTATTTTACTTGTAATAGTTTATATAAGCATAACACAACTAGTATTCTCAAGTTATTATCTATCTACGTCAAACATATTTAGAGCTATATCAAAAATGTCCTTTTTTCAACACCTTACGTCTTGACAACCAGTGATATTTGACATTAGATGTTGATTGTATATTTTATCATTTATTTCAGTTCTTGCAAATACTGTAGTATCTAATCTGTTGTTTATTTCAAACACAAGTGTATTTCATGGCTAGCAAATGTTCACATATTGTTTGCTGATTCATATATAAATTTTGATAAGCTTATTTTATTTACTTTAATCACTTCCAACAGAAGCTAAAGGAAACAATAAACTGTTGGTATAGTCAAATTCTTTATTTTGCACTCAGTCAATGATACCTATATTTAAGACGGTGATTTTCACGTTGTATTAAATAAAATTATTTTTTCTGCAACATTATTATGCAGGAATATTTGCCATGGGAATGCAAGTTATATTGAAGGAAACGTTTTTGAAGCTTATCTTTTCAATAATTCCAAGAAAATAATCGAAAGAGTGGTATAAAGTTAGTAATTAAACCATCTCTCACAAAAGTTGTAGGTATGTGAAGAAAAACTTACTTCTAAATCCTCGATTTTCCTCATGAATTCCCGGCGAATCGTTACCATTCCCTTGCCCATGTCCGTCGCCATCCTCAGACATTTGCGCATCCAAGCTCTCCTCCTTGACCGCTGTTTGGGGTTGGGGAGACATGGAAGCGCTAGCAGGAGAACAAGAGTCTGTCCTCGGACTGGGGCCCAAAATTCTTTCTTCCGACGGCGAGAATATTCCGTGATTATGACTAGCATGAAGCGATTCACTATTCGTTTCGATTTTTAAACACTTCGGGGGCGCGAAAGCAGAAGGCGATGGGAACGATTTCAGGTCTCCGAGGGGGCGGAAGGCCCCAGAACCGAGCGAGAGACCGGGATGTAAGAATTGGGGTTGTAGGTGGTTGAGGATGTGTGCTGGTATGCCACTGTAGGCCTCCATGTGCCGTAGACCGAAGCTGGACGCTGTGAATGGTCTGTGGAGGTCTTTAGTTGCTTCCGACATAGCAAACTGTAAAAAATAATAGGAATGAAAATCACGCGTAAATAAATACACTTTAATTGTGAAAATCATATTAAAAACTAATAAGTAAATTTTGAAAAACCAATTTTAGATAAATTCAAAGTAATACGAATTCCAGGAACTGAAAAAATACATTTTTCGGAAAACATAACACTTCAAAAGATCTATTCAAATTAAAACAACGTTCATAACAAAAATGCTAGAAGTAAATGACAACAATTGCTTCATAGAAATTATAACTGAAAAATGCATTTTCTCATACCTACACATACTCAGAAAAGAGCTTATTTGAAATCAGGAATAACACATTACTTAATATGCCTCTCTCTTTAGCATATACATATAGTCTTAAATTAAGTAAATTGTTCTTTGGCCACAATTTATTAATTAAATAATTTTTACTTAAATATTTTTTTGTTAAACCGCCCCATTTAGGAGAAATATTTTTTTTAGTTCAAGCTTATAATTGGCGGTGTATAGATATGAAAATAAATAATTTATTTGCCCATATAGAAGCTTATTAGGTAGAATTCTGAACCGATTAAAAATACTTCACATAAATGTATAAATCTTAACCGCAATATGCTTAGCCTTAGAAAGATATAGGTACCTACCAATAAATATTATGATTCAAAATAATATTTTTTCTGAGTATGTGTTCATAACTTTCGAGTTTTCCAAAAAAAATTTATAAACCCGAAAGATGAGGTTTCAGGTGAATTTTTTGACAATTATTTGCCCACTAGTGAATCCTTTCAACAACCCTGAACATTTTTTGTTGAATTAGTGACAACTTGTTTCTCTTGGACATCAATTTGGAGTTGAAATATACTAATAAGATTAATAAAAATATAACTGAATAGATCAGAAAGTATGTATCTATTTTGTATTTTGTTATATTATTACAAATAAACATTCATTTACTGGTTTAATAGCCATTTGTACAGTAAATAATGAAACAGATACTTATACCAAAATTCCAGCTTCAGCTGAAGCTTTAGGCAGACTTACCGACGGCTCAAAGTTTTCATAAAATTGTATTCAAACGTGATTTGTTCTAAAAACCATGTACAGTGAATTCAGCTTAACAAATACATTATGAGGTTTTACATTTTTAATAGTTTTTAAAAGAAAACTCGTCTTTGGCTATGCATACGACTTCAAAGACAAATTTATAGGTAAAGGTCATATCCGTTAGAAGATACAATTTCCTATAAACTGATATTTAACAGTTAACTAACCTGTGGGTTGAAGGGTCTTTGGATTCTCAATGCATCTTGCAAACCTCCGGCAGCTTGGGAAAACACCACCAAAGCTGGGGAGTTCAAATGACCGGAATTTGGCACGTATGCTGAATTCTCCATCACTGAAATATAGAAGGAAATTGAAAGTTTAAAAGGGGATGCAGTGAATGCGGTGTATATATTTAATGGCTTTGCATTTTGTACTGAACATTGAAATATATCAAAAGTGATAATAGATATTTCTGAAGTGAAAAATTACAATTAGTTATCACGTTCCTTGGTCTTTTAAACTTTTGCAATAAATTTATCTTCATAAAATATGCCACCGCCTTATTGATTTGACATTGATTTTGGTTAAAACAAACATTGGTACCTAAATAGTTTTTGAAATAATGCTATTCTGAACATCTGATTATGCATTCCTTAATTAATAAGACTTTCGATCTTTTGAATATTTTAAATTTTCTTTAAAATAAATATATTAAAATATTCTTTTGTAAATATATAGTACAAAATATCGTATTTATTGAATTGTAATTTAATATATTACGTTTTTCTAGTACCTACTATAAGTTTCTTAGGTTGTGATTGGCACACAAATCTTTTAAAATGTGGAAATATGTAAATAAAAATGTGATTTATATTTTCGCACCCTACCTGTTTTTTTTTTCACGGCTCACCACCCGAAGTATTCGAAATACGTGGCCTAGAGATTACGCGTAAACCGATAACATAAACATTCCCAACCAGCTACCCGCGTTAGACTGACAGAAATAATTCCCCACTCCTTAAAACCCACGTTGTGCTCCCACCCCATGCGCACGCACCACGTGCCTCAAAAGCTAAAAGAACGCCTTATTTTGTGGTAGTTGCGGCTATGGGAGTATCTAATATCAAAGCTGTAATTATGGTTTTAAATTATTTCCCTGAACAGGTTTCCTGCAAAGCTCCAATTAGAAAATATCGAATGGTGGTAAAGTGACATGAACATCTCGAAATGATGGAATAAGTTACTTTTTTCTAATTGAGATTCAAAAAAATCGCTGAAACAGATAAACTGACATATAAATTGCCACTTTCTGCAATATTTTCTATTTTTTATCTGCATGTAACAGAGCAACATTACAGACATTTTTTTTTTAATTTAAAATAGAACGCTTTATTGATTTCTTTAATTGGTGGTCTTGGTTAGTTATTCAAGTTGTTTTTTTTTTATGGGATAAAGAGCAAAAATAAAAGAACACTGTATTTATTTCCTTGCCCACGTTTCGGTGTTATTTTTACACTACAATATAAAAGTACAAAAATGTCTTTTAAAAATAAACTAAATAACCAGTTAAAATATAAAATAAAAATTTTGTCAATAAACACAATTAAATTTTTCCAAGACTAAACATTTCAAGACAAATACATATAAAATATTTAGTCCTTTGACAGGATCAGGATAAAGTTTTTGTCATAGTCGTGAAAAAACGTGGTGGTCATTCAGGCAGCTATTTTTTGCCTATCCATAGATTTAGGAAAACTTCATTAAGGGAAAATGTGGAGGGGCACCATCTTGTTTAATTTAAACTAAACATCAGCAACACTACCAACAGGCTTATCGTGCTCATATACTTACGAAAAAGTTTTCCATAGCTGAAATTAGCTCAAAACGTAAGAAATCCAAGTAAGTGTCGGAGTGTCGCTGTTCTACTATTCCAACCCAAACATTTAAACCTGTTCATGGATCCGTTTTAAACAAATATTTCCTCAGTGAAAATTATGCGATTTTTTAAGTTGGCTTGTCATTCATTTAAACTCATTTCATCGCAAAATTGTAAGTTTCTGTTTGTTAACTTTATGGATGCAATTTTTTGAGACTTCAGAACTCTCTGAACCAAGGACTTCGACAAGTTGTAGTTGGCTAAGGTAGATCTAATGGATGAGCGAGGATTTTCATTAACAGCGAGCAGCACATTTTAAGTCATTTTTGTTTATCGTTCTTTGTCTTCCCAATAAAGATTAATATTTTATATTTTCGGTTTCTTCAAACTTTTCGGGCACTTCTTGAAAAAGTCAAAATTCCTATATACTAATTGCCTTTTTTGCGTATTTTTTAAATCTCGATGAGAAAAAAATATAAATTTTGTTACATCATGTTTAAACACACTGTATATAATATAAACGTGTCAGTTAAAATAAATAAAAAAAAAACTGTCGATATGGTTTTGAAAAATTTAAATATTCTTGTTCCTTATCTTTGTGTTGCACTTCTTTTAAATTAAAAAAATAGTATACACCAATGTTTATAATTTATTTCATGAAAATTATATAAAACTTATATATAATTATTTAGGATACAATAATAAATACCTAGACATATAAAATATCATTGCGGCCTTTCCATATAATTTTAAAAAAATGGAATGTATTTCTTGAGCATTATGTGCTTACAGATGTCCTATTTATTGGAATCTAATAGGAACATTTTCTTTAGTTATTAGTCAAATGAATGCATTTCGTTTTTGAAAAGAGTTCCATTTTAAATAATAATACCATTCCAACATTTCAATTTTACATTCGTATTTGGTAATTGATAATATGGCTAAAAGTGTAGTAGAATTATTTTTAACACAATCTTTCTCGGTTATAATTACTGACGAACTTCTATTTTCTCTCAGTAAACCAATAAACCAAAAATCCAATCAATGCAATGCTAGCGATCAGAAAAAACACTATGAGCTGCTCAGTCAGAAGGTAGCAAACAGGTGGAGGACAGACAGGTTTGATTCTGTTTAGGAAACTTCTAAATTTCCTCCAGAAATCAGGTGGTGGTGCTTCAATGATTATAAAAAATGATTCAACGCTTCCGTTTTCACCTAAACCAAAGATAGATGAATCGTCATTATCTGAAGGTACTGGAGTACCAGGTATGACTTCAATTTTGTCGAGATCCTCCTCCATTCCAAGTCTATAACAGAGATGAATAATATGCTTGAAAACCAACCTAATCAACCTTCTAATAAAACTGCAACACTAAACTTATTTCACATAAAATTATGATAATAAGAATACAGCAGAAATATTATTACCTGTCCACAGAACCACCGTTAAATTTTTAGCGACACTAATGTTACTACTGCTCTTAATAAGTGAATAATACATACTAATTTCATAACTCACACCAAAAGGAATAAAAAATGTGAGTTATTTATTACAGAAAATCTTTTAATTTCATTATTATACAGAATTTTAAATAAATATTGTATTACATTTTTGGTAGTTCCTAAACTTCATGTGTAAATCAAATAAATTATACTTAAAACAAAATATTTATTCAGACTAAGCCAGATACTAGACAATAAATATAATTAAATAATGATTTTAATCAGCTCCATTCATACTTGTATACGAAAAAGAAAACATGGGCCTGATAAAATATTTTACTCACATTTATAAACAGTAGGTAGATAATTCTGTACCGAAACCTTGAACACTCTTTAAACTAGACCCTCTCAATTGTCAATTGTTGCATGTAACCACCAACACGTTTTTAATTGTAAATTTTGCACAAGACAATTAAATTTATAGTTTATTCCCCACTTTGCTCTAAATCGACAGGACATCGCAGTTTGGTCTAGGTTTATTCAAAGTACTAGGTGAGAAAGAAGCAATCAGAAATAAAAAATCAAATTGTGTTTTTACGAAACTTTACAAACAAGTGGTGAATTTTATAAGCTTTACGTACAGGGGTTGTATAATAAGGTATAAATTAATTAATATTTTTATACTAATCCAATATTCAATTGTTATCTGTTGATATTTCTAAAATCAGAAAAGTAGATTTTATATACAGTAAAGCTTAAAAATGCTATTCTGTAGTTTAGAGTTAATTGTCATTTATTATTTATAATAACGTTAATTTTGTTCACAATAATTGTTAGACCAATTGACCATTTTACCTCTGCTTCATAACATTAGGATTGAGTATGAAAACATGTATGTATTTTGCAAATTTTCGATAGCTATACATATAAACAAAAAATTAAGTGACTAAAATATTCTCCAAGTAAAAGAATGCCAAATTAATAGATATTTTAGAAATTTGTGGTACGTATATCTGCCTGATTTAATTGGTAGTATGTTATTGCATTTTTTAATAAATAATATATCAGTCAACATTCACTACAACAGAGTAAGTAAACAATACTAATGTCATTTATCCAAATTATGTATGTATTTTCCATAAAAAAATAATTAAATTTAAAAACAATGTATAACGAGCCAAAATACGTTAGGACGCTACTGAGTTTTATTCTAAACATATTAACGCCATTAGCTATTAGCGGTTATCTCTTCTAGAGCATAATAAAAATAATAACAATAATGGATTTATCTTCTATGACTTTGGATATAGTAATTTGTTATACACTTTTTTACCTAAACAGGTATTAGAAAATTTGTATTAGCAGTAAATCAAATTTGTTTATTTCTTTGAATTAGATTTATTTTGAAGAATTTTTTTATAAATATTCACTAATTATTTTATTATTTACAACTATTTCAGGGTGTTAAATACTACTGCAGTTTGAAACAATATTTTAAATATAGCTATTGTTTAAGAAATAGCCATCTATCGAATAAGTTGCTAAACACAATATGATACATTACAGTTTTATTTCCATGCTAAACAAGTGTTTTAGGAAGTATGAGCGTAAGAAACGCTCGATTTCGCTAGAGGGAAACATCATCCGTATGTTTATAGAGACCATCGTTTAGCTCAGCGACAAACTTTTCCGGTAGTGGATAGAAATACATTACTTTCGTATAACGCCGAAGATGGCGCCATATTACAGAGTTTATTAAGTTTTTGAAAGAAGGGTCCTAGCCAGGAACGTATAATAAAACACGTCATTATTATGTGACTGTACAATCTATTACAACAGTAATGACACTCTCTAAAGCGAATTTGACGATTTATTTCAAACTGCTAAAGTATTTCTAATAAAATCTACATTCAACATTCCACAGGGGTTCTTAGTTGTTTCTACTCATTAATAGAGATCTTATGAAATTTCTACACATAACTTCCAGTAGTTCAAAAACTAATTTGAGGGACTGCCATTATTATTAGGATAGATTGTACAATTCTTTTTGGTATTTGATTTGACAGCTTTATTTCAAATTATTATTTTAGTTTATCCTTAAATAAAAAGGTATGTAGGTAATGCAAGGTGTTTCTAAATTGTAATTAATATATTCATGCAGTAGAATAACCGACGATGCACCATCTATGAGGAGAACGTGTCAGTAGCATTCTATTACAACTCAAATAGTTACTTTAATTAATTTACTGCTAGATGTCGCATATTTATAAATTTATTAAATTTGAAAATTAAATATAAAAAATATCTACGTATAATGAAAATGACTATATTTATTATTCTACCATCTACATATAACTAAGAAATTATACTAGTGGTTATTTATTGCAGTAATAGTCTAGGTATAGTGCGGTAATATATTTTGTACTCAAATTTATCAGTTGTCAAGTTGTCAATCATAACTAAGAGGCATTTACATGTTTGTGAACCTACCAATCACATCTCTGCACGTACGGGAACACTTACAACTAAATGTCCAGTGGCGTATCTAATTCTAGTAAAAAAGTTATTCCATATTTTTTTCGGTTTACGTACGATAACTTGTAAAATGAAAAGATACTTTTTAGAATTAAAATACTTATTTTCATTTAAATTATAGGTATACTTTTAATTTATTATTGTTAAATGAATAATAGAGTAAATAATTGAAATTTTGCAGTTGTTGGTTATTACTGAAATTAATAGATAAAACACTATTATATTGTTTGTGTATACATGTATATTTGCGTCGTCTAAAAGAATTTATAAAATTGAGTTGAGTTATAGAAGTAAATTATACAAGTACTTATAAAGGTTAAACTATTACTTGTTAAATGAAATGGTAAAAATAAAATCCTAGCATGTACGTCACTGGCTACTGCCTTCAATATAAGGGATTTAAAGAGGATAGATTATCCTAGTATTTAACGTAGGTATATTTCAAGATATTAATTTACACAGATCGCAGGTAGGGTTGTTTGATTGAATGCTGGCTGGGAAAATTTGCTGTAGTTAGGGAAACCCAGATTTTCCTCATCCTGCAAAGCAAAGAGTGCTCCACATAACCTAGTGCTTAGGGGTTGTTTTGCTGTAACGAGTGCACTCACGCGCAGTGGGTAAATTTCATTTACAAAAGTCCAGGGTGCAAGGAAACAGGGTGAATTATTATGCCATATAACAATTAACAAAACAGGTGTTCGCTCTATTATTATTAGGTGTTAAAGAATGTTGCGGTGGTTCTTGGTTGGATGGGTAGTTTTCAACATAACCTCAGTTTTTATTGATGCTTTCGGGAATTTAGAACCCCCTTCTAATTCCAGCAAATTACCACCTTGTAAAGCATGCAAAACATTTGTGGAATCTTTCAAAAAGGTATGTATTGTTACTTAGCTATTCATTTTAATCTTTTGAATGGATAAATGTTACAATTATATTTTTGCAGGGTCTCGAACGCACATCTAAGTTTAAATTTGAAGGGGGTGACACGGCATGGGAGGAAGAAAAATTAGGTAGCTACGCAACTAGTGAAATCAGATTTGTCGAAATTCAAGAAAAGCTTTGTTCGGAAGTAAGAGACGGCAAAGAATCTTGCTATAACCTTTTGGAGAAGTACGATGAAACATTAGAAGACTGGTGGTTCAATAAACAAAACAAAGAACCTGATTTATACAAATATCTGTGCATCGACTCCTTCAAAGTTTGCTGTGCGGATTTGCACTTCGGGAAGGATTGCTTGCCTTGTCCAGGCTACCCTGACAATATCTGCCACAAAAACGGTAGATGTAAGGGAGCAGGTACGAGAAAAGGAGATGGAAAATGTTTTTGTGATAAAGGATATGCTGGGGATTACTGCGATCAATGTGACAAATCATTCTATGTCTCTTACAAGGATGACAAGAAAACTTTGTGCTCCGAATGCCATTTGTCATGTGACGGGTCATGTACCAAAGCTGGACCTATAGGTATGATGTTCTACTTTATTAGTTTCACACCTTTGTTGATATTTATGTGTTTACGATGTTCTAGGTTGTGAAAAATGTAAATCAGGGTGGCTGATGGACAAAGAAAAGGGTTGTTTAGATATAAACGAATGTGCTGCTTCCAAAAGCCCTTGTACACCTTTACAATTCTGTGTGAATAAAGAAGGAGGTTATCGATGCCTAGACTGCGACAAAGCATGCGCCGGATGTTCAGGAGATGGCCCCGATATGTGTATACACTGTGCGTCGGGATTCTACAAAAAAGACAATATGTGTATAGGTAAATATCAAGTAACCAGTTTTTATGGAAATTTAATAACCACTAATAATTATTTTTAGATGCATCGGAGGAGTATCGAAAAAGCTACGTTGTCATAGCAAGATATTTAACATACCTAGGCCTGTGTGTTACGACGTGTATAATTCTCCATAAAAACACCTATCTAGCAGCGATTATCGGATTCTGTGTAGCTGTCTATATAACAGTCTCTGAATACATGCTTAACTCAGGCCCCAAGTCAAAAGACCTAGAAAACCAAGTAGCAGAACAGGTCCTAAAGGCTTTTAACTGAATGTGAAGTTTCTTCCTAACTCAATGTGATTTTAAGTCCAAGTGTTTACAATGATGTTTAAAATCTTTGTATGTGGATGGATACAAATCTATGTGATGTTTTAAGTTATTTAAATAAATTTCTTTTCTTTTTATATTAGTATTTTATTGTCTAATTTACATGTTATTGAAAAGGAACTAAATGATTATTAAAAATCTTGCATTCCATTGGTATAAAAAAAAAATAAGACCATGCATTAAACTTTTCTAATTAATTTATATTACATAATTTTTTATCAAATTAATATTTGCTATGTTAATAAATACATTTCAGTCTGTATGCATCTTATTTATTTATTTTAATTATAAAATATGAGAAACTAAATACAGGATGAAGTTGCAGTATTTTCAACCCTTACATTCGTGGGTTTTTGTAGTCTCTAGACAGGCGATTCTGAATATTGAAATCCAATTACTTTTTGTAGGTACTAAAGTTTTTATGTTGCCAGTCTTTACATTAGTTTTTCAAGTGTCAAAAATGACTTACGTGTATAGCAACTTGAGTTGATGGATATCGTTTTAATTTCTGGCAATGTGAAAATGCTTTAGCAGAATGATTTTCCGATAGGTGCAAAATGCAGCTACTTTTACCACAGTGTGCAGTGAGTGCAAGTATGGTGCAATGCGAGGGAAATTTGAAACCGAATTGTGGAAGGGCTGGAGATCCAGGACATCCACAGCAGTGTGGCGTATCATACACGAGGCTCAGTTATATCCTGCACGGCGTGTCCAAGATTAATACCAAGGACTTGAACAAAGAGGACTGGTGCCATGGTCACCACGATCCCCTGACTTTAAATGATTTGGACTTCTCTTTGTGGGGATATTTAAAAAATGAAGTGTATCGCACACGAAGTGGATACCTACTATTGATGATTTAAGCAAACGTATCATAGTTGCTACCAATAACTTACGAGTTCAAAGGGATAAGAAAATTTTGATGTAATATCAGGTATGGCAAACTATTTTATTTATAAAAACCACAAATTAGTTCTATTAATAATTAATAACAATAGCGGCAAAAGCAGTTGAATTTCCTGTATAAAATAGGTGTTATAAAGGTTATTTATTTCTTTCCATTTTTGTCCGGTCACCGATTACATTCGTGGGTTTTTGTAGTCTCTAGACAGGCGATTCTGAATATTGAAATCCAATTACTTTTTGTAGGTACTAAAGTTTTTATGTTGCCAGTCTTTACATACGTTACGTACTAAACCCACGGATTTCTGTTTAATTTCAGAAATCCGTGACTAAACCTTGAAATTTGCTATTATTTATTACTATTTTATTTAATAACATCCGTGTTAACATGAAAGTACTACATTTTTGCCCTTTCTTTTACCACCTTTTACTTTTGCCATTGAATAATAATGAGTGGTATATACTCAATGCTTTTGCGATGTTACTAAAGCGCCCTCGTATGGAGAAATATGAAATTAAGACAAGTTACACATCGCTTCTCTTCCTCCGTGTGTTTTGACTGCTCTTGCTGTCACTGCTGTCAGTTACGTGGCCACTGCGTGGCGTTTGCTGTTGCAGTTTTGATTTTAATTTCACTTCAGTTAATCCTAAATTTGTGAAACGTGTACTGCAGGAACAGTATACGGTCACTTACAAAACTGTTATTACATTTGAAGTCTGAATTAAACATACAGGTACGCATATCACAAACTGTTTAATTATGCTGTTAAAATTTAATGAATGAATTTTACCTAGGTTAACTAATTTAATTATTTCAGAATGTTTAAAAAAATTACTGTTCTCCTGGCAGTATTTGCTTTAGTGTTATGTGAATCTGAAGAAGACACAGGTCCCAGATTACTAGTTTCAAAACAAATTTTGAACAGATATTTGGTAGAAACTAAGGATATTGAGATTAAGTACACATTGTACAATATTGGAAGTGCAGCAGCTGTTAATGTACAACTTGTTGACAACGGCTTCCATCCTGAAGCTTTTGAGGTTGTTGGAGGGCACTTGATATCGAGATTTGATAGAATTCCTCCACAGACTAACGTCACACATGTCGTAGTTGTTCGTCCATTACGATATGGCTATTTCAATTTTACAAGTGCAGAAGCCACTTACAAGACGTCCGATGATGCCTCAGCTAAAGTAATTAAATTTTTTTATGGAACTATATTTATGTGACATCTTCTATTAAATGGTTTTTATAATTATTTGATTTTTTAGGTACAAGTATCACTCAGCAGTGAACCAGGTGAGGGTGGAATCATAGCATTCCGTGATTATGACAAGAAGTTCTCATCTCACTACTGGGACTGGTTAGCCTTTGCTCTGATGACTTCACCGTCTTTAGCTATCCCTCTTGCTCTGTGGTATAGCAGCAAGAGCAAATATGAGAAGTTAGCAAAGCCTACGAAGAAAGCACATTAGACTAGTGAATGTATCATTCTTATTTATTTTACATCAACATCGTACTTTAGTTTCCTTAAAAAAATCATTGTATAAAACCATTGTTGTGGTTATTTTTTTTTGTTAAGATCCGACTGTGACTGTTAATTTTTCCATATGTTTTATTAGAAGCTGTGAAGATTTTTCTATGAAAAATAAATTAGTCTTTTGTATTAGTTTCTTATTTATAAAATTTTCAATTTAAAAAAATATACAATTTATGTTGAAATACTGGTACAAGTAGTGGAAAGTAAATTATTTGTTTTACAAAGCCATTACCAAAAAAAGCCTAACTGAATATGACTAATATAAAATTAAGATTTTTTTCTTTCAAATCTGAAATGAATGTTTGGCTTGCACGTGTAAGTTGATATTCTTTTCACTTGACATATTTGTAAAGTTGGTTGCCTACTCTTTGTTAATTGATTGATCTGTTATGTATAATCTGATTTTATCCACTTCCATTTTTCCTGATTCCTGGAAGATTAGTAAACTTTGTCTTGTGTTTAAAGACGACCAGGGGCCACTATTTAATAATTATAGACCTATTTCTATTTATCAAATTTTTCAAAGGCCTTCGAAATGTCAGTCTATCTAAATCATATTTACGATTCGGGGAACGTATTGTCACAGCATAACGTTATGCTGTGGTATTGTGCACGGACTTCTCGAAGGCATTTGATGGCATCACTCATTCACTACTCTTGTTGATGCTCGAAAAAATTTTGGCTTTAGTTCTGCATTAATACCATTACTTAAGTCCTATTTCGTGAACAGGTTGGCATACAATGGATATCATTTCATCAGGAGTTCCCCTGGGATCTAATCTGAATCCACTTCTATTTTTATTATTCATGAATGATCTCTCAGATTATATTAACTGTGAAGATTTATATGCCAGATTTAAACATATATAGCTCCCATACATAAACCAGATTATTGTTTCACATTAGTAACATTTTCTAAGTAAATAAATAAATTGATACATTATTCATTACATGTACCCAGCATAGACAATCGATTAATCACACCAAAATTATGCTCTATTACAGTTAGGAATCGAAAACGTTTTTTTTTGTTTTTTCTAATAGTAAAATGAATAATAATAACTCATTAATAATTTTATTTTTCAGGACAAAATTTTTTCAAGTAGTTGTAATATTCTATCTGTATATTCAATAAAACCAAGTAACTGTTTTTCTAGTAACAAATAATGAAGGATACAGGAAAAAAACGTTTATATATTTTGATTAAAAGATTTTAGTGCCTTTAATTAGTTCATATTTCATTAATTCATTTTATAAGGGGAAAAACAGTTTTGCAGAATTTACATTCCTCGCCATATTACTCATTATAAACCTTTGACATATATTTATATTAGCAACCAGTATTTACACGATAAAGAAAATATTCATAATCATCAGATTAAGTTTAATTCAATAATCAATTTAATTGTTACATAAATATAAATTAAACTTATAAATTTATCTTGGTTGTAAAAAGATTTGTTTTAATGCATCATAAAATGAATTTAGAAATTATAGAATTTATCGTTAATCTTTATTTTACATTGGCTAAAAACAAACATTTGATAATTTTTCTAAACTGCAATTAAATATTTGATTATTCTGTTTTCCTAAAAATCTAATTGTTTCAGTTTTAGAATATAAAATATATATACCTATATATTTTTGCTGTAACAAACAGAAGTTGTATCTATAATGAAAAATAAATTATAATATTTAAAACAAAAATATATTTTATTGTTAATAAATGATTTACATAACTACCTACTGTCCTATATAGTTTGAAAATGTCTACTTTCCTTTTTACATTTAATGTTTACAGTGTAAGCAATTACACTTTACAAATTTATTTTTAGACGCCCTTTAAAAACTGAGTACATACATTACTAAAAAATTTTATTCGCCATGTACGAATATATATTTTTTATATTTCTAATCTCTAATTAAATATTCACTTAAAAAAATATAGATCCAGATCACAAATGGAGAAATCCAGCACCTCAATTACTACATAAATATTGGAAATATTCCATAATGCTGAAATATTCCATTGGTTATTTTTATGGTCTATAAAATTTTATACTTCTATATTACTGACTGCCTATATATAAATGTTTACGATATGAATAAATATTTATAAAGAATTTAATAATACAAAATCATATTTAAAATTAAAACTTTTTAATGTAAGACAATATGATTTAAAATTAACACAATTTTAGAAATTATTATTTTTTTACACCTTTGTGCCTAAAACTACAAATACAAGCACCTCACAATAATTATTCAACGATATTAAAGTCATTTCTGTTATAAAAATTAACAAACAGTATCACATTACGTTAACATTTTTTTTTACAAAAAATTTCGCTTCAACAATACAGTATTTTTTAACTTAAGAATAGAATTCGAAGGTAGGTATATAACTATCAATTTCTGAGCTGACAAGGATTTACTTAGCATGCAAAAATTTATTGTTTAAACATTTTGAAAATAATACTACACATAATACTACATACAAAGCCCAAATATACAGAGCACCACAGTTACCGTTCTTTACCTTCTTGAAGTTCAATTATTTTTGTGCATACAACCATGCACTTAAGCAAAACTTCTTTGATGAATTATTAATCGTAATAAGTATTATTGAAAATACAGTTAAGCAAAATTCTGTAAACTATTAGGAGTGTGATAATCTCATTACTTTATGTTAAAATTAGTCACAGCCACAAAGGAAATCTAAAAAAGAATTTAGGCATTACTGGAACCAATTTCAGGAGAAATTCGAATAACATTTTCACTAATATTAGGAGTACCGTACATGGAAGGTGATGATCTATCACGCTCAATGTGATCAAGAGTACTTGAACTAATTAAAACTGGAGCTACATACTGTTCATTAGTTTCTGGCAAGTGAGAAGTATTTAAAATAATTGGCTTACATGAAGGAAATGGCCCTAAGAAAAAGAAAAAGCAGCTTGTAACAGCAAAACCCAGAAAAGCTATGCAAGTCATTAGATTCAATTTTGCTCTTATAAAGAAAAATACAGCTGTTATAAGTTGTAATAAGAGAATAGCTATTCGTACCATAACTACGGCATCACTATGAATCTGCTGACCTTCTCCAGACATAGTTATAGGTCGATATACGTAATATATATTATATTTATCAACTAAATGCTTCAAACACAAATATAATAAACCAAATGGTGTTATTAGAGGACAAGTTAAACTATAAACTGTACTAACTGTGAAAATAAGTAAAGTCCAAGCGTAATGTATACCAAAAGGGAATTCTGATAAAATTTCCTTGCGAATCGTTGTTTTTTCAGCTTCAGACTTTATACGCAATAAACGCCAAGCATACATTGCCAGTTCAGGAAATCGGAGAAGCTCTAGTGCTGTACCAATTAAAGCTGAAGTTATAACATAATTGACAAAGAAAGCACCCTTATCAGCTAGAAAAATGCATTCCCAACGTAAAGTTATATTGTCTGGTTTGAAAAAGGCTTGTGCACTAGTTAAACCAAGAGATGGCAAAATTAATACCATAAAGAGCAAAAAGATAAAAGTTTTATACATTGTAGCATGGTTTTGCTTAGATTTGGTCCAGTGGGACATCCATTCGTCAGTATAAGCTACAATAACAGGCATTATGGCGGACATCAACAACAAGAGCAAAGTTGGTAAAAACTCTGACACTATAGGGCTTTTAAAAAATTTATCTGGTGCTATGAGATTATTGAAAATATTAACAATAATTACTGGAGTCGTGAGAAAAAATAGTATCACAAATAGTAGTGAGTTAATGATTATTGCTTTAGAATACCAGTTTCTATAAGATATTTCTAAATTTTCCCAGTTAATATCCGAGGGGGAAGGTGCTTTTGAAATTACCCAATTTCGGTGTGAACCTGGTTGGAAAGACTTTATTACATGTTGTGCCATTTCTTCAGAGTTCAAAGTGACAAAGGCAATGCCAAGTGGACTTTGCAACGCTCTTGTTCTTTCGGCAGAAACTAAGTTATTTAAACGTTCTTCTTCTCTTGTATAGTACTCAAGAGCATTTACGGTTTTACAACGACAGCAAACAATGCATCCATATCGCTGCACCATAATTTCATTTTTTTGAATGTTACTCAAGCAATACATTCTCGCCTCATGAGCTTTTTCACGTTGTTTTTCCAAATTTGTCAGGGTTTTTACTCTATGAGCTATTTTAACATCACATACCTCAATTCCAGGGTAACGCACAATAAAGTAATTTTTAATATCTTCGCTGTTTCTATGATTTTTCGAAATGTTCGTGACCAAAAGTGTTCTTGAAGCTAATAAGGTTGAACTGCGTGTTCTTCCAGATGATTTCCTCATTATTAATATGGTTACTGGTACAACACACATAGATCCCGCGATATGCACCCACAGCCAATTTGAATTTGACATAAGGTTACTTATGGTCGTATGGCCAAATGTCGTTTTATCACCTTGTAACGTCCCTTGAAAATTTATCGGCAAAATTACACAAATAGAAAACACTGTGATAGCAGTCATTAAAAGCAGTAGGTGCTGCTGAAATGATAAGTAGTGCGAAGCATCTGGGCCACATCTTGTGTAGATACGTTCTCTACTTATCTTGAAAATTGACGGAAACCATAAACAACCGGTATCAGGTATCAAAGAAACGTCTTGGCTAGATTCTTCTACAGCTACAGCATCATCGGTATTCTTGTAAAAAAGTTGTGTCCATTTCTCTGTATGAACTAACGCTAGCCTACCGTAGTCCCAAGCACGATTTCTTAAGATAGCGAACAATAACACAAGTACTAACCAGGATACAAGATTTAGAATTAAAGTTTCAGGTATTCCTTCATAAACATTACTTATCACTGTTTTGTTAGCTCTTCTGGTTGTAAGACAGGTATCGTTGAAAACTGAAATGTTAGTAAAATCACTGGTTATTGACATCTTGTTTGAGTTGCTGCACCAAAGCTATTTTGGTAAGATCATTATCCATATAAGTAGCACAAATTAACGCCTCGTTAAACATTCAGTCCCTGCTGAACAGATTTCATATGGTATACAAAGCAAAATTGATCGTAATTCACACGTCATAACAAAAACATAATGGTAATAAACTTGTTCACCAAATACCTAGTGCAATATAAATACACATTTACAATATGTCTTTCCTTTTCTATAGTGAATCACTATAAGTTTAGTGGGGGTGACATATTTTGAAAATTTGAAGATGTGATTTAATTCACACAGATATTTAATAATTATAATAATCATTATCTGATTTCTCTGTATCTATTTATATTATTTATTACTACAGAAACGTTATGATAACTCCTCCCTGATATTATTTATATTTGGCCTATGTGGCCTGACAGGTGAATATTGACAGGGGTGACAGATCTCCTCTTCACAATATAGCTATTAATTTTCTAGCTTGGCAGATGGCACCACATATCCCTCTTAAGTGTATGAGTTCTCAACTCGAATGTACATTTTGTGTCTACTGTTGTAGAGATTTGGAACTTGTTTGCAAATACGGCAATCTGATTTGTCAATTAACAAAACATGATGTCATGTTCCACCAATAACATTTGTTTATTCTGTACACTTGAACCAAACGGTTTTGGATTAAATAAATTATAACGAGTTTTAGTTTATTTAAAAAACGCTGTGTAAGTTTGCATATCAAAATTGATATGATAATGAAAAAACTGAAAAATTCCATTGGTGTATAAAATGTTTAACCTCAACCCAACCTGAAATTAGTCTTGTGAACATTTAATTTGAAATGTGGACTAAATTCAATTACTTTTTCTTATAAAAGATTTTAATAAACGCACTTGAACAGATTTTAATTGGTACATTCTTCGGTAGTATTGCTCTGTGATTTTGATCAATTCGAAATTCAACAATTAGGCGATCGTCTTTTGTTTTTAACTGAGCGTGTGTTGTGCCGCATTTACGTGATTTTAAAGAATTTTTGCTCAAAAAGTATCGAAAATTTGTTATATAACGTTCCGGAATAACACTAAATATATTTGCTTTTAATTGTGTTCGTTATAAGTGCGTATAATGTGTAATAATAATAAATAACTATCATGAATCGTAAAACTCTTCGGCAGCAATCTCAGAACCTCTCACCACATGACTACAAGGTAAGTGTGCATTATGTATGTGTAGTTATTTATTTAGATTATTCACACATGCAGACTGTTTAATATATTACTTGATTACCAACTTATAACATGAGAGCTCCATGTGTATATTTTCAAAATCGGTGAGAAAAAGAGTTCTAAGTTCAGATCACGTTATTCTTATTTGGATAAAGCTGAGAGATGAGACTATTAGCTTAGATTTTATAACGTTTTATTACTTTTTATGTTCTATTTACATTTTTAACATTTTTTAAGAGAAAAACAGTCATATTTCCTTATATATTAAATGGGCGAGAGACTTCTTTTCTCCGCTGCCGTTAGCTCAGGGTGCCAAACATCAACAATTAAAACCAATCTGAACTCCGTTCCATTGTGCCAAACCTCATGTTCAAAGCTATCGTCAAATATAAATATTTCACCTTCTTTCCAGGACCTAGAAATGACAAAAATGAAAATATTAAAAATGTATCGCATGCACATTTTCTTACTTAAAATGGTAATCGGTGAAATTTTCTGAATTTTTGGTGCCTTTGTTTAAAAATTGTAATCTGATTAAAATTGTAAAGTTCCCAACTCAATTCCATGACTTGTT
This sequence comes from Monochamus saltuarius, assembly GCA_025584915.1. Taxonomy (NCBI): domain Eukaryota; kingdom Metazoa; phylum Arthropoda; class Insecta; order Coleoptera; family Cerambycidae; genus Monochamus; species Monochamus saltuarius. The sequence continues at coordinate 18,774,857 of CM046730.1, read as the reverse complement.
TTAGAGATACAGGATGTTAACGTTAAACTTTGTATTCGAAGTTTAATTTGAATCTGCATAGGGATCTGTTATAGGTATAAGAAAATGTGCAAGGTCCTTGGACTTTGTATACAATAAGCTTCATAACAGACAAAAAACGTTTAAAAATAAATTTTGTATTAAAGAAATTAGATTAAGTATAGGGTTTTTCAATGGGGTGAGAATTTCAGAATATAACACATTTTCTTACATGTCCTAATTGAATATTATACTCATCAATATACGTAGTGCATAGAAACAGTAAAATCTCTAGCTCACATCGTGTGAGTTATATGAAAAAAATATTGTTTTGCAATGGAATTTGGCCATCTTGTATATCGAATCCGAAAAATTTGAAAGTTCAATGTGTGAATGCAACTAAAATATCTAAAGCATTCCAGCAGTTCGACACTAACTTCGTTATTGTAACCGGGACAACCTGTATATTATTGCATTTTTTGATTCTATGGAAAATTGTATGGTTGCTTTATGTAACATTTCCTTTAGCTAGAAATTACAAATATTGTTAGATATTAATTTATTAAATATCGATAATATCAATATCTTGATATATAAAAAAACTGAAAAATACACAGGGTGTCCAACAATGATGTGTACTCCTTTGGAGGGTGTGTTCCTTGGGTCATTTTAGGTGGGGTACATTCTATAAATTTTTTCGATTTGAGCCCTCCCTTACGAGATAAGGGCTTCTAAAAAATTGAAAAAATTTCGGTTTTCGTTTTTTTTTCTCAAAAACTGTTAAACTTACAGAATAAAAAGTTCTAATTAAAAAAACAACAGAGGTTGGTGGTTGCCACCCTCGTAGGCATTTGGTAAAAATAAAAATCGTATTCAACAATGTCACTTAATTAACTAAATGTATTCACCGATTTTCAGATTTATAAGTTTAACCGTTTTTGAAAAAAAAAAATGAAAACCGAAAGTTTTTCAATTTTTTACAAGCCCTTATCTCGTAAGGGAGGTCTCAAATCGAAAATATTTATAGAACGTACCCCCCTCCCCCCAAAATGACCCAAGGAACACTGTCCAAAGGAGCGCACATCATTATGGGACACCCTGTATACCTATTTTTTTGACACCCTATGTGTGGACTCATATTAAAACAACTTTTTTTCTTAAAATGAGCCAAGAAATCACATTCTTCGTTTTCCGACACGTTTTGAAACACCCCGTATATTTCCAGGATAAAGATGCGGATATCTTTTTTATTAATAAATTAATACAGCAATATCTACAACTATAAGAAATTTTATACAAAGCGACCCTAAAATTTTCCGTATAATTCAAATATGCGATTAAGTATGTACAGGTTGGCCTATTTAAAATAATGCTATGCTATCAAATTTTAAATTTTTTAGCATCAGTATTTTCTCATATAACGATCGACGCAGTTCCCGATAGGGCACCCTGTATGTCTAAACTCGTGTTTAAATAGCAAAGATGAATTATTTTCACTTATTATTATCACACGTTATCAGATACTTGCATAGTTATTAATTTATTATCATTAATGATAACATGTACTGTTTTTCAACTGAAAAAAATCTTACCTCGTTTCATCGGCAACCCTTATAAAAGTCCTTGGAGGCACTTTAAGGCCCAAATGCGCCCTTAGTCTGCAATTAGTTGGCCCGCAGTGAGGCCAAACGTGTGTTCCAGGATGCATCACGCTGAATTTTGTTTGCCCTCTTTTACAACTCTTGGCTTCCGGTACACGATCGATAATGCTGCACGTGATAGGACATATCTTGCAGTTTTTCAAATTCTTTTGACCCCTGGCGAACAACTCAAATTGTTTCCAATCTCCAGTGTCTTTAAGATTTTCCGATTCATCTTGGAAATAGCCTTTTTCATTTAAGATGGCTAAGCCTTCGTCTCGGATTTTTTTCCAGTTTTGTTTCAGAAGGCGGTATAGGTCTAAATACGGCAAGTCGGATAGGTCCCACCATGGCGTACCAGTCAGTCGCGGCACATTGTAGAGAGATCTTTGGTATTTTGACAGAAAAACGTTGTTTTCTACGCCTTCTTCGTACACCTAAAATATTTTTCTCAAAGCAAAATATAAATAAGTAGAGAAAAATGTAGAATATACCTTCATAGCTTCTTCGTTTTGACCCAAACGGGCTAGGGCGTCGCCTAAATGAAAGTAAAACCTGCCATCTACGACGCCTTCAGCTCTAGTTTCAAGGCCTCTTCGTAAATAATCTACAGCTTCTTCTAATTTATTATCTGCTGTTTTTAATATAAAACCGTAGTGAACTAATGCAAATCCGTTATTGGGCCATTGTTCAAGATTTTTTTTAATAACAGATCTTGCTTCTTCTACTCTAAAATATCCCAAATTATCTTATTGAAACAAAAAACTAAAAGAACGTGTATTAGAATATTGTCATATTGGAATCAATGGATTTAGCCTTTTATATTTCGGAAAGAATACATTAATCCTTTTCATATATGACAATACCCTATTACTGTGCACTTTTATAATATTTCAATTCAGTAGGAAAGTCGTGATGTGGAACTATCATCATATCGACCGCGTTTTAATGTTACGGAACTATCTATAAAATTAAAAATGTTTCTATTCAAATGTACAGTTAACACATAATAGTACCTGTGTTATATTACATTGCAATTGCAATTATTATGTCACAACAATAATCCTAAATTTAGAATTAAGTATTTAAATATTTTAAAATGTTCTACTGCCTAGACGCATAAATTAAGACTGATGGAAAGAGAAATATTTAATATACGAACCTATTAATTGTTAAATAAGTAACAGCCAGGTCGTTATAGTGCTTGGGGTTATCAGGATATTGCTGTATGAGTAATTTGTGTACGTTAATTGCATTTCTGTATTGTCCTGGAAGATAATTAATAAAAAACTGTCATTCATTAAAATATTTCAAAATTGAATTACCTACAAATCTCATCCGGTTAATGCAGCGCTCGGCTGCTACTTCAAATAGTGCCTTTGGCACGTTTTCTGTATTAAGAAGTTTTATGTAAAAGTTTAGCGCTTGCTGTAGAATATCATTGCTTTTTCTTTGGTCCGCCAAATAGTCCAGAGCTAATGCTTTTCCGTAAATGCTTCTAGGGGAGGAGGGGTATTTTTGAAGGATTTTATCGAAAAGCTTAATAGCGTAAGCCGAATTCTAACGGTTACAGAAACAAACAAAATATAGTTATTAACACAAAACAGTCTTAAATGGTATGGTAGTTTGTTAGTGTATTATCAAAAAATTGATAAAAAAAGTACGGAAATCACTCGATTTTTATTAATCGTGGTGCGGGAAATTAATAAAAACCGATGATTGACCGAAATCAATCTTAATCTAATGGAATATTGTACCAGAACATTTTAAAATGTATCAAACTAAAACACGCACATGTAGGGATTAAGTCAACATTCCAATTAATTCACTGAAAAAATAAAACATAGCTGCTTAAAGGCTATTTCGAGAAACAACAAAATCAACAACAATCAACAATCAGGTTAAAGCTAATAACTTTTGTTTTGTAGGGAAGGATTTTTTAAAAATTATTCCTATTAAAATACATACATAATTATTATAAAGTTGTCACTATAACATATTATTTTAACTTACATCTTGTACTGATTTTTGAGCCTCATCTATATCGCTCTTAATTTTATAATCATCTTTATTTGTTATATTTGAAAACTGATATCCAGCATCATCATCAGATTTTTCAGAATCTGAATTTTCAACATCTGCTTGTCTTTCGGCAGGTCCTACATACAAATAAGAAATTATCAAAACATCTTCAGTACTTATTAGCTGTTAATATTTTCGTTGACATTTTATTAAAATAAGAAATCCTGTAAAGCATAAATTATAATACAACAACGAAAGAAAAGCTAAAAATTATAGGACTTGAATGACTCAGTGAAATATTATTATTTAAGATCAGTCCTCTTTACATGGATTAAACTATCACATTTTAATAGTAAAAAAATGGAAAAGTTGGATGTATTTTGGCTAATGTACTAAGAATTGACAAACATATATTGTTGCTAGAATATTTCAAAATACTTTCTTTTATCACCTTCTCCTCGTAATTTTCCGTACTTGGCCTCAAGTCGTTTAAGTAATTCTTCGTCTTCATCTTCATCGTATTCATCATCTTCTTCTTCGGATTCGCCCTCCTGTTTATCATCATCTTCTTCTTCTTCACTTACTTCTTCCTCTTCATCATCTACATTTTCCTCGTATTCGTCATCGTAAGTTTTTGATGGCTTGTGATAGTCGATTTCGCCTTCAGGAGTTAGAGATCGCGTGTATGTCGATCTAAGTTCTTGGTATCTTGCCTTAGCCGATTTGGTTTCGTGGACTTCTTCTTCGCTTAGTTCCTCTTCCTCTTCTTCTGAATAATCTGATAATTTTACGAGTATTTTATTATAGTTACTTTTTAAAATGTATGAAGTTTAATGGACATTGATTTTCATGAACTTAGAATATCAATTTTGTTTAATAGTACCTTCCTCTTCTGGTTCCATATCCGGTTCTACTTCTTGGAAAGTTGGCGGCATAACAATAGTATTTCTTCGAGATAAATTTGGGCTTAGTTCATTAGGTTCTTCTGTGGGAGGTTTTGGTTTATCATCGGGAGCTTCAAATTTTAAAGAAAAAGAAATAATACATGTATAAATCGATTCTTTCGCCATCTCCCCATACAAGTTTCATAATTCTGTGAATAATATATGTATCAAACTATACTCGTTCCATTTTTATTCTTCTATAATATTTAATACTTAATTGTGAATATTATATTGAGTTTTTTTATAATTTTAAATAAATATACTAAATAAAAATGGAGAGAAGACAGCAAAAATACAGTGAAAGCAGTACAAATATCAACGTACCAGGAAATGCAGGTGTTAGTTGCATAGTAAGCAGAGGCATATATACAACATTTATTAACTTATTAGAAAAATATTTTTTACGAGAATGAAACATAAATCGCATGCATTTACTGACCAGTTCTCCATTTTCTAACCAAGACAAGGTGTGCTACCACCAATAGGGCTACGCCAACACCAAGTTTGACTGCTACTGTAAAATTCAGCAGCTATAAATATTTGCATTTCCTGATTTACAACTATGTATTTTTAAACACTAAGTATATAATAAGTATTTATTCTAAGTCGAATTTCTTTATACATTAACCAAAATATCCCAATATTTTCTCGATAAAAACTTGTTTTTTACGTATTTTATTATCTGGTCTTCATGCATCATAAAGAAAAAGCATTCTTTTGGTGAATATTATTTGACACGCCTAAATGACTTACATAATTTGAAATCGTTTATACTTTAAAAGACTTTACAGTTTTAGTCTTTTTATTAATAATATATAAAAATAACTTACTGCCAGCACTTTCTTGTTGCTTTTCTTCCCCTGGTGTCCTATTGTCTGCAGTATCTCTGCTGACTCTCTTAGTCGCATCAGGTGCCTGTAATTTTAAAATAGAGATATATAAGAACTCATTATTGTGGTCGAAGTTCGAATAAGAATATTTAGTTTAATATTTAATCGTTTTGTTAGTAAAACATGCTTATTAATATAAAATATCCCACTTTTTCCGTTTTTGTATCGTCCTCATCTTCATCATCTTCAGCATCTTGGTCCTCATTGTCCTCTTCAGATTTTGTCTCAGTAGACACTTCATTAACCGCATCATTATCTTCATCTCTATCTTCTTCACTTTCAATATTTTCTAACTCTTGTTCATCTTCATCATGTTCGTCGTCGTCGTCGTCTTCATCATCATCTTTTTCTTCTGATTCATACGTGTTTCTGTCTTCTTCAGATGCTTGCACATCTTCGTCTTCCTCGTCTTCGTCTAATTGATTTTCGTCTGATTCTTCCACAGTTTGTTCTTCATCTTCATCTTCATCGACTTCATTCTTTTCCTCAGACAGTTCAACATCTTCGTTTTCTTCATCGTCTTCTTCATCGTCTTCTTCATCATCTTCTTCACTTGGTTCATGTTCTTCATCCTCTTCTTCCTCGTCGTCCTCTGAAGCGTTATGTTCATCATCTTCTTCGTCATGACTTAAGTTATGATCATCTGAGACATCTATATCCTCTATATCATGATCATCATGATGGTCAGGGCTAGAATCTATCCAACCTTCAAATATTTGTGAAAATCTTGATTCTGTGTCTGCGGTTTCAACTAAAATATGTAAGCAATTGTTTATTTTTTTGATCACACAAATACGATTGAGTTTAATTTTTGTTTTCCAGGTATTTTGTTTAAGGTGGTTTCAATATGGGGTTGTTTATGGAACTTACCATCTGTGAATCCTCGATATTCTGTAATAATCATGCCAATAACTACAACAAGGGCCGATAACAGCACAAAAAATACTAGTTTAGCACAAATTCCACCCCCTGTACCACCTTCTTTGTGCACGTGGATATTAACATCGTCATTCGATGAATTCGTATGTGAAGGGGCATGAGTTTGGATGGGTATTTGTTCTCCTTCATCTAAAAAAGTCACGGGGAAGATTTCCACAAATAATTAAAATATTTAATCGGTTTGTTCGCACAGCACATTAAAAATAGCATTCGACGTACTTATGTAGAATAGCGAGGCTAAAAATAAATATTTAATATTATAGAAAATACCTTTTCTTCTCTTTTTGTCTTTTCTTTTCCTCGGTTGGACGTCACCCGACATTTTGGTGACGGGATTAAGTCGAAAAAGACCACACCACCATATAAAATATTCTTTTTTTCTGGAGTATTTTTAACACGAGGGATTGACAGAAGCGTTGCGCCGTCTAACTCGAAGGCTAACCGAAATTCACCGATACGGTCCGATCATATCTAAAACAATAATTGAATATAACTGAATTACTAAAAAATGATAATGTGGTTAAGGTTGTTGACAAGTAATTAAATTTTTTTAACGGCTTTGAGAGATATACGCTATAAATAGTACACAAAACATGCTTACGTAAAGAATTTTGAATGGCACTTTAATTTTCACATATTTGCATGTAGACGAGTTTTAGTAATAATCATGGCTTGTAATTGGTTTTCTTAAACAAAGACACATAATTATTACCAAATATAATGAGAATGTAAATCTAGTGTCCGCGATATTTAACTGAGTCCTATTGTAATAATAATGTGAGTTTTATTTAAAATTATACCTTTTGTCAATTATTTTTAGATACTAGGATAATTACTTCTACTTATGTCTATTATTAGTTATCGCGCTAAGGTATGGCTGAAGTAGCTAAGTATAGTAGGAGGTGTTTGAGGGGTCAGTTTAAATGTAGGTGTAGACATAAAGCATTTCTCTTTGTATAACATAGATGCCTCGTCAAAATGTATTTATCTGTGCAACAGTGGAGCAACCAATTACATGATAAAGTTTATAAAACGAAAACATGTAACTAGAAGAAAAAACCAACATTGAAAATAATTAGAGAATGACATAGTTATGAAACGAACTAACACCAGTACAAGTATGTATGTTTATGGGTTACTTTACTGGTTTTTTAAAAGTTGAAATACATTGTTTACAGTGAAGAATACCGCATGAAGTAAAAATCGTGTTACATACAGGGTGTTAAATTAAAAAACAACTGTTTCAACCACATATTTCAAATCCTTTAAGGAATCAAATTGATTTTTGGCTGAGGTATACAGGGTGTTTTTAAATGGGACCACAGATTCCTTAGGTGAAAATAAATCGATTTAAACTAACATACCTATATCCCAAGTCGCCCAAGAAACAAATTTGAATTTCTCGCCCGCAAAAACCCCTGATTTACATATTTTATGTAAATATTTGTATAAGAAGTTAATTACAAATATCGACAATAAAATTTTAATTTTGACACTCTGTATCTTTTTTATTATGCGACTTGGGATATACGTATGTTAGATCAAAGATAATGGAATTTACTTTAAACATATACAGGGTGAACCTTAAATAAGTACAAATATTTTAACATTTTGAGGACCGCTGCTTAACCAAGCTAATGAACCATATGATTTGTTGCGAGGTTGCCATAACTTCTCTAATATAAATATTACGTTTCCCTTAACGTAATAGTAAAGTAATACGGTTAATTCTATTTTAAAATTACTTGTTTGAAGCATAAGTACAGTAAAGTTGGGTATGTAGTATGATACGCAGCAATATTAACATACATTTTAACTGCTTAACTGATCTTACTATAAACGATTAAAAATGAATTTCCGCAAGTTAAATACTACCGTAAAGTATTTAGGAAGATATTACGTGATATTACTATGTCCAATCTTCAAAAATTATACATAAACGTGCACACAAGCTTACCTGTTTGTTAAAAAATTAACTATTTAATCAGTAATCCACATTTCACAAGTTAAATGCCATTGTATACTGTTAGAAAGAGACACAAGACACAATTTCCTTAAGTTATTTTATGAATAATAACGAAAAACTATGATTGTCACACAACATATTAAATTTAAAAGTTTGTTCAAGAAAAGACATGTGTGTAACACTGGCAACACTGTGAACTACACATTGAATCTGAAGTGCTATGACTCATAAATGTATGAAAGTCAGCGGTCCTCGACAAGCTTTCTACAGAAAAATTACAAAATTTATTTAAAATTTCACTTTTTTATTTCTGACTTTTTTGTACAACAACTATTAATTATGTGTTCTACACAGTGAACTATACTGCTGGTTAAAATATTTGTACTTATTTAAGGTTCACCCTGTATAATATGACTTTACATTTCGAAATATTTAATTTTAAGTTATTATAATTGCAACAGTGAAACTTGTTTGAACCATGCATAATGCAATATTTAATCAAATAATGCTCATTTTGCGATAAATTATGAAGGAAATTGGACACATTGACGTACACACTTAGACACGCGAAAGGAATACATTCTTCATAAGGCCATTTTAATCTTAGTCGTCTTCCTTCTTTTTTATAAGCATGCTTGCAACAATTATATATGGGTGAGGTTTTGTTTACCCCGATAGTATAGCACAATGCATTTTTGTTATGAGCTAGGCCAGGCGCGTGGCGAGCGGTGTGACGACCAGAAAAGTGCGTTTCCCACGATACCCTCAGCTTCTCCCTTCCACGTTACGAAGAACCACCCCACCTAAATTGCTAATCACTTCTCCATTCGAGTCAAAAATACTTCAAAATTATACATATATGCATTCGAATTGGCAAATGAATTTCAGCTGCACACACTCTTTATTTACTGTATAAAATTTTACAAAATTTAATTACAAATTCAAATATTATTTTCACTTCAAAATATTGCGATTTAAGCCAACTTGCTTTAATAAAATGTTGATAATAAAAAAGATGCGGAATTTAAAAAGTGACTTTTTGTAATAATTACCAAATTTTTAAATTGACACAGTCAATCACATTCCAACTGACATTCTGTATCTGTTTCATTATCAACATTTTATTAAGGCATATCGGCTTAAATCGTAATATTTTGAAGTGAAAACTCTACCATGTCTCCATGGGCTATTACTTGCGAATCATCCCGTACAAGCGAAAAAAAAATCGCTTTGTTCATATTGGTAAAAGCTCTAAAATAGCAAACCCTCATCTGCTTCCTTTGAAAGCGAATCTATATTAATAACGGTACATCTTGTATGATATTTTCCCGTTACCTTTTGTATATAAAAGCGATTTGTTTCCGTGTTTTTATACAGTTAACAACCACCTACCCCCTGTAAAAAACTTATCTTATTACTGTAATTTACGGTAAATATATTTCATAACTAATATTTCAGTGTGATGTGGGATCACGTGGAGTGAAAAGAATGTTCAAAAAAGAGGTGAAACCTGCCCTTTACAGGTAAAAAAGGAAAAGTTTGTTCCCACACCCCTTGAGTTCTACTATTCTGAGCGATGTTTTGATTTAATGAAAGAATGGTAGAATGATAATCCATTTTACAAGTTTTTTATCTTAGATGAAAACAGGGAACAGCCGTTGTGTGGTACATTCTTAGAAATGTTACAGAAATTACAAAAATGAAGCATTTTATATAACAGTATTCATATATATTCCACCCCCGTTTCTGCCTTTTTACCAAAATCTTAAAGAAATATAAGTTTGTATAATGTCCCTGAAATGCATATACCACCCTAGTTCTTAAGGCTAATTTACCTACATGTAAAAATGCTCCGTTCATATGTGCATATATGTAAACTAGTAGCATAAATCGTCGTATTTTTGCCTTAACCCTTTCGCTACGACTTTATTTTGGAAAAGCATGCTACCATTTTACTGATGGGATATATATGTCCCAGAAAGGCATGTGCAGCCAAATTACGACTTTTAAATATTGATTTTTTTTAAATATAGGATATAACTCTTGGCACACAAAATAAAACATATTACAACTTAGTATTAATTTTATTTTATACCAAATCAAAAATATAAACCGGGACGTATGTGTCCCAACAGTAAGCGATACTGGGACGAACGTGTCCCACCAGGAGTGAAAGTGTGATATACCAGCTAAGCTATTACATACAAAAATGCAATGAAAATAATGTTTATTTACAATATAAGAGTAACAATTATGACATATTTTCAACTTTAAATTACTGTTAAAATAAATATATTATAAAATAGCTAATCAATTACTCATAACAATAACAGTCAATATCATTATCAGTCACTACATCAATAACATTCATTTGCACATATAAACTACATCTATGTTTCATTTTACGGGCGGGACGTATATGTCCCGCTTGAAAAATATACTAATTCTATCAAACTTTGTCACAACAAATACGTGCATATATATCAACTAAAACTTACCTTGCCATGTTATTAATTCTCTTTTACACTTGAAAAACATAAGAAGCTATCAAAATAACAAAAGCACCATGTGCACCTGTTCACATATTAGGGACTTACTGAAATATCTAACCTCATATAAAAATTCTGGCGAGAGGTAGCGAGTGCCAAACTATAAATTACTATTGGGACAGCAGTCAATGTAAAAGTAGTACTGCTTTCGACCAACAGTGATTGAAATATTTCGTGTGGGACATATATGTCCCTACAGTAATGTTTGCACATGCTTGTCAACAATAAATGCGTAATTTAAATCCCGCTTTTTTACTGGGACACATATCACCCGACAGTATCGAAAGGGTTAAAAATCTAGGATGACTCGCTCGAAACATGCATTTCGGACATCCTGTATACAGCGTGTCCGAACATGATGGAACAAAATTCATACTTTTTTCGTTTAACGGAGATACAATAACATTAAACAATTTTGCATTGTTGATTAGTAATTATACACGCGTTGCCTGTAAATCTTCTATTAATTCCTGGGTATTGGCAGACAGCAATTTGATTGCGTCCGTGATGTGGGAAAACTCAAAATTTGGTTATCGGGGAGGAACACGCGCTGGCCATAGTAGCCGAATCACTCATCGGATGAATGAAAAGCACTAGAGAAAGATACACTATTGGGGTGAGTAACACATTCAAGTAAGAGGGTAGAACAGGTCGCGTGTGCCACACACTACCGGGTGGGGATGGTGGTGGGGGCAAAAACGTGTCTGGACGTCGCTAGGGCCGTCGGTTGATCAACAGGGCAAGACACATTCAACATTACAATCGGCGGTGAAACACGCGCGTTTTACAGACTGACAGGCGTTTGACACGCGCCTGCTTCCGATCTTCATCTTCGCCGCAAGTGCCAACTTAGTGCAAGTGACAGTGACCCATTTCCAATATGGATCATTCTTTGTCTCAGAACACTCCTCTGCACTGGGGCTACTCTGGTAGCAATCCTGCTAACACTTCTTGGCAGCCGGTGTCGAGAGGCAGCAAAAGACCGCTCTCTGAAAGTGACTGTGATGACGTTTACTCGGAGGAGTCTTCCAAAGAGCAGTAAGTATCCAAAACTTCCCAAAAATGTATTTACTAACATTTCTTAATGTCATAATTTGTATAATTGTAAATTCAAACCATTTTGTTACTTTTTTCAATTACTTACGAACATTTTTTTAATACTTCAGGATCAATTAATAGTTTTAAATTATATTTAAGACATATAGGACAAATTAATATTTTCTGGTTTCGAAAGTATGGGGACATTCTATCAAAGATGAATTACATGAAAAATCCGAACAAAAAAATTGAAAATAAAAGGTGGACAACTAAGTGTAAGAGTAGCTTAAAATAAGTTTAATACTTTTTATGGTGGAAACTATGCTTTAGTTGAATGAAACATCATTTTAATATTTATCAACATATCAGTATGTAAGCAATAATTGTTACTGCATACATGTGGAAGATTTATTAGAAGGAGCAGAATAAAGTTCATCTTATAACGTCAAACTACCATTAATTTCAATTGTGCCTCTATACAACAAAGCCATTGTTTAATAATATGATAATAATTCATTAACTTGTACAAAGTAATTTCAGTTAAAAAATCTTTTATCTGCTTCTTTAGGTAAGTCAGTACTTTCTATTCTCAAAAAGCCAAAATTCCTTTATAATGATGTATTGAATCTAACAGTTTTAATTCAATCGTATATCTAAAATATTATTTACTATAAAAATATTATTATGTCCTATATGTTACTTCTACTATTTTTTGGGAAACCGAAACGAAGATTTTTAACGTTGTCATTAATTTCAGCACTTACTTTTGTTTATACTTATGATCACAAAATGTTAAAAATTTTAAAAAATAATTTAGTTATTTTATTATTTCATTTGACTTTTATCTTTTGCAGATGTACCTCTCCAGGTGATGCGGACAGTTGCCAAATGTTATCCAGGAAGAAAAGGAGGGGTGTGATTGAAAAGAAACGTAGAGACCGGATAAATATGTCCTTGAGCGAACTAAAACGTCTCGTGCCAAGCGCCTTTGAGAAACAAGGATCTGCCAAATTGGAAAAGGCCGAAATTTTGCAAATGACTGTGGACCACCTTAAAATGCTCCACGCTAAAGGTAAGTGTTTGTTATTGGTATTTAATGATAATGCAAACAACGTAAATAAGGAAACAGGTACGTTGTTATAAAATTATTTATTTGAATAGAAAAAAATTTTACTTCACTTTCGAAAAAGTAGTGTCATATGTATATTTTAAATTATTAGTTCGGGAGAAGTTCAGGTAAAAAAACTAGTAAAAGATTGAATGGGGTGGCGTTACAGAGCCTACTTAATTTTTTCCATGTTGTAGGAATTAATCATAACAGAATAGTTTCATTCATAAAATCAGCAGAAAATTATTTGAGTGGTGCAAAATTTTGCGTTAGTTTCGAAAAAATAGTGTATCTGTAACAAGCAATTGAAATTATCATTTCCCGAATTTCAGATAAAAAACTAATAAAAAGTTAAATATGGTTTTGTTCCAGAGCCTGCTTAACTTTCTCCGCTTCCATATGTTGTGGGAATTAATCAAAACAAAACAATTTTACTTCACTTTCGAAAATGTGGTGTAACTGTCATGTACAATTTAAATGACCAGTTCGGGGAAAATTTCAGGTAAAAAAAAAACGAATAAAAAAAGTTGAATAGGGTGGCGTTTCACAGCGTACTCAACTTTCTCCGTTTCCATATGTTGTGGGAATTAATCAAAACAAAACAGTTTTACTTCACTTTCGAAAATGTAGTGTAGCTGTAATGTACAATTTCAATTACCAATTCGGGGAGAATTTCAGGTAAAAAACGAATAAAAAAAATGTTGAATAGGGTGCCGTTTCAGAGCTTGCTCAACTTTCTTCATTTCCATATGTTGTAGGAATTAATCATAGCAAAACAGTTTCATTCATTAAACTGGCACACCATTATTTGACCGGTACAAAATTTTGCGTCACGTTCGAAAAAATTATGTCTCTTAGCGAACAATTAAATGACCATTTCTGGCAGGTAAAAAAACTAATAAAAAAGTTAAATATGGTTTCGTTCCAGAGCCTGCTTACTTTCTCTGTTTACATATGTTGCAGAAATTAATCAAAACAAAACAGTTTTACTTCACTTTCGAAAATGTAGTGTAACTGTAATGTACAATTTAAATTACCAATTCGGGGAGGATTTCAGGTAAAAAAAAAAACAAATAAAAAAGTTGAATAGGGTGGCGTTTCAGAGCCTGCTCAACTTTCTCCGTTTCCATATGTTGTAGGAATTAATCAAAACAAAACAGTTTCATTCATAAAATCAGCGGCGCAGCCTAATAGTGGTAACGGTTGTACACGCTTATTGGTCGGCATCTAGTTAAGTAGCAGGTGAATATGAATTAAGGGGTTAAATGTGCGGCGTGGGAACTGCGGTAGGCCAGCTGTAGCACTAGACCGTAGTGCTTGCAGGCCTCGTGGGAAAACTTCGAGTCGCTGACTGATCACTGATAACTCGCAACAGGTTTGTTGATTCCCCACGTAATAAACGTTTAGCCAGCATATTGCCTTAATTCGTTTGCCTTTTATCGCCACCCTAAAAATTAGCGCTATATCTCCGGTATCTGATACTGAAATAATCGAAGCTGCTTTTCGTGTATATTACATTGTATTCTTGGGCGATTATATTTTTATATGGAAACATTAGTTTAGAATTAATTACAGTTTCATTTTGCTTCAGGTTTGGATTCCTTTGCCTATGATCCACATAAGTACGCGATGGACTACCATGGAATGGGCTTCAGAGAATGCGTTGCTGAAGTAGTGAGATATCTAGAACGAATTGAAGGCTTAGACGTTCAGAATCCTCTTAGATTGCGTTTGACCTCACATCTTCAGTGCTGCGCTGCTCAAAGGGAATTAGCTTCAAAACAAGCTACGACAGCACCGTGGGGTTATAGCAGTTCCCAACCTTACCCCCCTCTGAACACACTACCACCATCGCCAGCATCGAATCATGGACCAATCGGGAATTTGAATCCTCATCAACCCCCGCCGCCTCCACTCCACCACCAGAATATGCATCATGATCTAGGGCATTTCGATGTGTCTACATCTTGTGCGCAGAGTACAGCTCCAGTGCCTTCAAGTGATAGTAGCAGATTAGCTCCTTCTACATCTATCTTAACCCCTTTGACTACTACAACTTCTTCCGCTTTAGCGTATAGCCCTCACCAATACCCTGCAAATACCTTCAGTATTCCAACTACGAGTCATCACCAAAATTATAGTCAAAGTATTCCCACTTCGCAAGGGATGAAGCCTTATCGACCGTGGGGTGCAGAAGTCGCTTATTGAAGAGCTAGTTAGAGTGAAACAAGTGCCCTCCAGTGTACCTTATACCAGTGTTCAGGTGAAGAAATCCAAGCCTTAGCTGTACATTTTAAATTTCGCTTTGCACGCCTTGGGAGGTTTTAGTCATTATATTGTACCTTACGAATTTTTATTTATTTTTCTAGTGTATTATAGATAGTTTTCGAGAACAAAGAATTCGCCGGAAGGCGATGTATTTTTTATAAATATATCTTATATGATCTCACTTGACGTGGATGATTTATTGTGATTTCAAATTTTTAGTGTAATTGGAATAAATGTTATATTGAAGTTGTTTATTTCGCTTTTTCCTCTTGTTATACCGATGTGCTCAAATCCAGATATTGATGGCAATTAAATTTTATTTGATGTTTGTCTGTCAAGATATTTTTTTAATTGTCTTCCCAGGTAAGGGGATAAAATAACTGAACATGTTTAAGCGGTCAGTGAATAGGGCCTACCAAAAATCGTAGTACAAAGAAGGTCCTCCCCTTCCTTGCTGAAATAATCGTCCTTTATGTGATTTTCGCAACGCATTACAAACTAGTAGAACTGGAATAATACGTAAGGTAATGAGTTCAGCTGGTTGTTGTGCCAGTTTTTGTAATATACCAATATTATAATAGGTGGCCATAGAAACTAATATATTGCTTCAGACGTAATGCATTCACGAGGATCAAAAATAAAATCATTTAATTTAATATAAATATATTTTTTGGAGATATATAGAGTATATTTCAATATTAAAAATATATTGAGTGTTTTGGTTTATGTTTATCGCATAATTTATAAAAATCAACAGATATGAATAAAAAGGGAATAATTAGAATTATAAAAGTAGTAGTATATCAGTGTCAGTATATCAGCCTTATTATGAATACGAGGACGCGTATAGCTTACCAGAATTAGCGGGTGTCGTGGAAGGCGAGACTTGCTTCGTCTGTTTTATACAATTAGTTATTATTTCGAATGTTCGGTTCTTCGCGTGTTAAGAATATTCAAAAGCGCTAAAATGTTTTAATTTTATATGGTCCCGTTTGTACGGTAAGTGCAAAAATTCTGCAGTTTTTAGTAAATATATATTAAAGTGAAACTATATATATAAGCATATCGGTCAGTGGTCGCGCGGTTTAAGGCGTCAGTACTTGAATCGAGGTGACTGGATCGCTGTGGGTTCGGCCCCCGCAGCCGGTAGACGGTATATAAGCTATATTCGTGGAGAGATTGGCACCCTTTCTGCGGGTATGGTAGGGTGGAAGAATGTTGGCTTAGGTCAATGTGAGAGATTGATACCGATTGACATTTGACTACACCCCTAATTAATGAGGTTTTCCAGGTTTCCCTCATTCCTGCACTGAATGGTGGTTAGGGCCTACCAACGTAAGTCGTTCCTGGGCGCAAATGCGGCCTGCTTAATAATAATATGCCGCCCCCTCTCCCGCACAAGTCTTCGACTTCTGGGCTAATCCTCGTGATTAGAATGAGGAGTACAGATATTATTATTATATAGTTTTCTTTGATTATATTTATATTCAAGGTATATTAAACAAAAGTAAGGTATGTTCTATGCGTTGCTGATTTCCTTTTTTCTTCATTGAGACAAAATACTAAAAATGTATTTACTGAGCAATACATATTTTTAACGCTATTTGGCAATATACGCATCCAAAGAAAATTTGCCAGGGGAGCAAAGATAACTGCAAACCACAAAACTAGCACTTTCTTTTTATTTGATGACAGAAAACGTATATAATTCAAAACAATAAGAAATTAATCACGTGGTAACATTTTATATGATTTTGTGCACTGATGCAGAAGTCAAGAGTGGGGGGGGGGGGCAAGCGCCTCTTCTTACCCCCCCATGCGGAAGCCCATGCCCGTAATACATATTTATACGACTACATGGCATTTGCGAATGAAAAACTTTCAGCAAGTATTTGCGCCCCTTATTTGCAATTGTCAAAACCTGTTTTACCCATCATCCGTGAAGATAATCTCGGTCAACAAAGGGCGCGTTTCCATTTATTGTATTTCGCGCAAAATAATATGCGGCAAGGGTTTTAGTTTTACAATATCCATAAAAAACGGCCGTTGCGAACATATATGAATATTTTAACAATGCCTGTGCACGTGTGTTTCTCTGGACAGGAAGTTCATTAGCTACATTTAAGCCACCACCTTTATTATGAACTAGTCGACCATTAAAATTTTGCAGTGACCGATGGTCAGTTGTTAGTATTTTTTTTATAGACAATGCACAGGGAAACTGCAGAAGATTGGACTAGAACTATATTCATATACGCATATCGTACATGTAATTTGATATTATCCTTTACATAAAATTAATATTTGAGCAACGTGTATCGCGTAACATCCTGTATCTCAAATCTTGGACATTTTTTTGTTTATAAACGACTGTAACAATGGTGTTTCGTCCTATGCCAAATAAAAATTATCCATCAGGTGTTACTGCCGAACCCTCTGCTCGAAATCTTCAGGTTTTCAACCCCCAACCCCCGTACGGGCAGTTCGCAGTTATCCGGATCAGAGTGGCGTGTGTATCGCCACAGTCAACCGGACGGTGTTCGACTGTTCGGCGTACGTATGAGAGTCGGCTTCCCAACTATTTCCCACGTTTAGGACACCCTAAGCAAGTCATGTCATTACAACCCCATACCGCCATAAATGCTACTTACTATTTGCATTTCAGTTTCTCTCCTTTTTCTTCGAAAGCCTTCAAAACGCTTTAGAGCAACAGCCAGAATTAATTTTGTTGATTTAATTCTCGACATAGGGTTTGTTTTATTAGCATTTTGGGAAATACTTATTTGTCATTATAAAGGCTTATACCGATGCATGCATTACGGCTGTACTTTTTTAAGAATTGCATTTTTGGACAAACGCATTTCATTTCGACAAATGTATATAATCAGAGAATCAGATGGGGGTTTTGTAAGGGAGATACAGGTTGTTGATGTTTCAAAAAATTATGGGCTTTTTGTACCATCAAATTTTGCGTTATTGTAATATTATTTTACATTGACTACATTTTACAAAAAATCTTGTTCTTTTTTCTTGCACATATCATCCAGCATCTGCCGCGTGTTGAGCACATACCCTCAGGTAGGTAGGAAACTCCGTCCCGTCAAGGATTCTACAGTAAAGATAAAGAATAAGTGTGCTGCTATTGTTTAAATAAGACTACGACGCGCGTACAATTTCGGGTAGTCCCTACTAGGATTCCCGTGTGTGTTATATGCTAGCTTTATTCCAGGAGTAACCGGAACAAGCTTCGTCTCTCTCTCTCAACGGCACCGGTTGATAAAAATGGTCCTACCGTTCTGTCCTACCCGCATTATAAAGTCAGGTAGATATCAACCGAAGCACCTGTTTTGATAGCAGTGTTGTTAGTGGTTCTCGATTATTTACGTAGATGGTTTTTTGCTATTCACATTATCTAGCATCTTGGCCTAGTTTAATCAAGCTTTATTTAATTTTGCTGCACAATAATACCATAGCTATTAGTTACTTCAAAATTTGTATTATGAAGATGACAATTAGTTAATAACAAACTACTAATGTATTTGCGTCACTTTATGAAAATTGCGTTAAAATTTGGTTTCTTTGGTGATAGATTAACACAGTAGTACGGTTTTTCTTTTGTTGACATTTCATATTAAAATTACATTAGTAAAAGTTATGTTTTTAAACAAAGATTGTAAAGTAATTAGAATGCCACAACGCTTACGTACAACTAAATAACGAATCTGTTAGGATTACCAATTACGAAGCTAATAATTTATTATCAGCACATCAGGACAAATAAGTCGTGATGACCGTATGGCAAATTTTTCCTATCATTTTGAAATATGACGTTAATACGTTTATGACATTATATTCCATATGTTTGATCAACTTCATCTTCACGTATAAAGCAAAAATTGTTTACATTAAATACCCTCACATCGAATTTTCTTCAGGTGTTTCAAAAGACCATCGAAATAAAAAAAATAATTGAAATAACATGGCATCTGAGCTCTGAATATAAAATGGATAGCACGAATGTTAGTTAATTCTTCATAAGTGCAAAATATTTACTTAAATAAGTCTTGTAATACCTGTATCTTCTAAACAAAAGAAGTTTATTTGTGTATGTTTAAGGAATTGTAGAATAAGATGTAATATATAATATTTCACGCATGTTTTGAAATTTCTTTTCTGGAATTTAAAGAAGATTTCTATTCTGTTCTATTTTTTTGCTATTTCTATGGCCTATGGTATAAGTTCAATATAGTTTACTTAACATAACAACACCGATAATTATTACTTCATATTGTTTTGATACTGTAATTGATATATAGTCGCTAACACAACCACATGCCCAATAAATCATGTGCATTGTTTTCATCATAATTTACCAAAATCTGTGATTTTATTTGATTTAGTCATCAGCACATTTAGGTATACAAATGTCGTGTTTTTGTATTATTCCTCAATTCACTCAACCGTAAAACGACAACGATCCCCCAAACGAAATGTGATGCACGATCATAAATATTTCTTGGAATATGAGATAACTAAATTGTATTTATTACAGGGGAAGAATAATAAGGACCTTGTTATAAAAGCCACAAAAATGTCGCGACAAGCATTATTACGCAAGTTCGTAGCGAAAAACGTGAACACAGTAATATGTTTAAATTCAAACTGCAATGGTACAACACACCGAAAGCTACACTGATGCAAAGCTTTATGTGATTTCATGCATAATTAACATCATTCTTCCGATATTCCGATTATGTTAATTAAACACAATTACTGAAAATTAATTAGTTTTTTTCTAATTAATTTTCAGTAATTCCTAATGTCCTAAACGTTTCTTCATATCGTCTATTTAGTTCTGTTTTATTTTAATTTACTACAAGCTTGTATGTTTAAATTACATGCTACGGCTTTTTTACAGTTTTATTTGCGCAGGTTTTATAAATGATTTTATTAGTTGATTCCCCTGCAAAAATGTCCCACCTAAATACCGTGTGAATTGTATCGAATATTTAAATAATAATTCTCATGCGACATCGTCCGAATACACAAGTGTGGGAACATTATTATTTCCTATACGGAGCTGGTTATGTAATTAGAGGGTGGTTGGAATAGGGTGTAGAGTTAAGTGCAAGAGAAGAGAGGGGGGTCAATGCATATTATATATACGAGAGTAGTAGAGCGCGTGTTTATCGTTTACATTCGCGAGCTGTAGAAGCAACGCAGATCAAACGCGAGTCATGTCCGTGAAAAAGTTCTTCCAGTGGACTAGCCATAACTGCTTAAAAGTAAGTTCTGCACATTTTTTTTCACTACTGTTTCGAAAATATTAAGATATAGTTTTTTACTACGTTTTCGAATTTTAACGCGCAGTTTGAATAGCCTATTTACGTGTTGTTTTCTTTTGGCAGGTATTCAAGAACTGGACGACGTCCATTCAAAACAGGCGGTACAGGAAAAAAATTCGGAAGTCTGGGTCCATGCTTTCAATGTCAACCTATGGCAGGGGGAGTGTGTCAACAGAAATGACAGTGCTGGATTATGACATATCAACTTTTGGATACCAATACACCAACAATGAAATTAATGAGAATAGAGTAAATGAGTGCATCGAAAAAAGAAAAATGAGCTTCTAAAGCCCTCTAGATATATTTTTTTATATTGTATTTTTTATATGTGTATGTATTTTTAAGCTATCGTTGACTGTGATACTATTATTTATGGAAAAAATAAATTTTATGTGCTATTATAAGTAGTTTGAGTTTGGTTTATAATACAATAAGGCATGAATTGACATTGTTTTATAAAGTACTTGTTTCCACTGCTACTTTTCTTAAATAATTCAGCATTAAATGCAAATTCTAATTTAAATATACGTAAGAATAGTATTTATAAGGTAACGGTTAAGTAGTAATACAAATCTTACTATTATATTTTTTTCTAAAATTTCCACTCTACAGAAACCATATAAATCAATATTCAATATTGATACAGTATTTCTGCTAAATAGTTCCTTAAATAGTAGATAATTCAATATTTTTTTGGTATTCTATAATCTACACTATTTTCTCAATGCAAAGAACTTTATAGCAAACAAATCAAATATAATTGAGATGTTAACAAAGAGTATTTGCATATATATAAAGCTGTCTAGATAAACCTAACAATATAATGACAAATGCTTCTTTCTTGTTTGGTTGTAGCTTAAACCCATTGTCCTAATAGCCTTTACTGCGTACTATCACACGTTTCGAAACCGAAAATTATTATTTTAAGATTTTACGGCATTTATGACGTATGAGTTTTAAATGATTGAAAATGTAGCAATATGAAAATTATTGTAAGTAACAAATAATAAATTAAATTTCTAGACACATACACATCAGAATTTAAAATTATATGGACTGCATGTTTGGATTTTTGCATAAAATTTATAAAGGAGCACATATTTTATTGTAACATATTTATTGATGACTCACAATTTGTTTATGTGTGTACATTATCTCGCATATAATAGTTATGCACTTGTTTCGATATTTCCCGCAATTATTACATATTTATTGCACTTAAAGGATTTTTGCAATGAAATACATTTTTCACCGATAACAATCTATTTTATGTTATCAAAAATACATAATAAAAAAATATTTTTGTTATAACTGTTATCGCAATACCTTAATAAAGGATTAAATATTTACAAAAGCGTAACAACGTAAAAAATGCATTGACGCCATTTTTTGTTAAGTCACATCAGATTTTTTTATATCCCCTTTTAAAATGACTGTCGATATAACGCAATTAAAATAACAAATTTTTGATATATTGAACGTGGAATACAATAAGTGCAAGCCTTTATTAGATGTGACTAACGTTTGGTTAAATTAAGAACACAGGGCCGTATTCAGAAAATGAAAGTCAAGAAATTTCTTTCTATTTTACATTAAAAAAAAATGTTGTAAATGTTTCTATTGAAATTAATGCCTTTAGATGTCATTGTTGAAATGCCACACAAGGTAAATTCTTTCAATATTTTGTTGAAATGCTTCCGACCGTATTCTATTCGAAAATAATTCTGATAGGAATTTTTCAGGATAATTTAAAATATTTGCATTTTGTGTGACGCTAACAATTTTTGTCAACATTATATTATTCAGAGGCAATGAACCCTGGATTATATTATTCTATGGGATTTTAATTGAACGTTATTGGACCATTCAAATATTTCGACGAATTTACTATAATTTGACGAACGAATTTGGGCGCTCTTTGCTAATACACCAGGGATAGCCGAAAGAATTGATCAGACGGTCCTGAAAAAGGGCATTAAGGATATAAGTCGGCCATTACGGTCACGTGCTGGTTTGAAAATCGGAAACAATAGACAGAAGATCAGCGTGTGTACGGCACGCGTCACTGACGTCATAAACTCAAAATCTTCAGCCACTGCTTCTATAGTTCATTACTTTGACATGCCGAAAAGGTATTAGCATTAGCATGATTCATAAAAGTATCGATAATTTTTCAGAAACCGCCGACAGGGGCGTAAATTTCTAATTATGTTGGTAACACTGTTTAGCTCTACGTTTGGAAAAACAGTTTTAATAGGTCCACATAAAATAAAACAATTGTTTCCTTATTAAAATATTATTCGGAAATTCTTGATATTATTTTTATAAATAATTACACATGGAGAAGAAATATGATTATTTTTTCAATATAACGGGCATAGTAATATTTAAAAAATAAAGAAAAGGTACAATTTTTGAACTATTTACATTAGACTTTACTTATTGGTGAGTGGAACAACTACGAACTAATGTTAAAAAATAAGAGTATGTATATTTCATAAGAAATATGTCAGCAGTTCAAAATAAGTTGCCAAATTTATTTTAAAAAGTGCCATTATTATTGCTATTGTACTTATGTGTCAAAATTAATACTATATCTTAATATAGTCACTTAAGTTTTGTTTCATTGAGTAAATTAGTTTCAATTATTATAAGTAATGGAGCAATATAGCGCATCGTTTATAATGTTACTATTTTTTCGTATTTTATTAATTTTTAATTTGTTCTCACTTCTATCTCAAAAATTTTGTTACTCAACCTACAAATAATTTCATATCAGTAGAATCAAAAGCTTTAATGATTCCAATAAATTAAGAAGAGTATTAAGAAAATAAAGTATATATTCGTTAATTTTAAGTACATATGAACTACATTAATTCCACTGATCTCAAATCAGACCCAACATTTTATGCGCTAATCAAAGAACTTTATTTTCACTCGCTTTCCATAAATATTTACTGTTTTTGTGTGACTATTCAGTATTCTGTTAAATTGGTTAACGGGTTTATATGTTAAAAAATGTCGATAATTAATGATAATTCCCCTTTCTAGGTTAGCTTTTAGCCTCAGGGTATGATGCTTCCTATCTATCTTCTGCAAAATTTGTATAACAGATTGTATCAGGGAATGCCATGTAGTTTCTGAGGCAAACTTTGAAGTAAATGTCACAAATTTTAACAGTGTTGGGAGGGGAAAGACAGATGTAACACCGTCATCGTAAAATCCAAAACATAAACAGAATTTGCAGTACCGACATTGTCGTAAATTAAGTGATTTAATAGTAAAACGTGATACAATCAATGTAGTTCGAGGGTAGCGTCATAATGTCCCATTTTAACAGTTAAGTTGGTGATGCACATTAACACATGCTCACCAATTAGATTATTTAATATTAAGGTTACTGCATACTTGTGAGGCACGTGGTTTTGAAATTCAGCGATAAAAAATCATTAAAACGAATAAAACAATAGAATGAACGCCAGACTGAAATACTTGCTGCAATTATTTTTATTAAAGAATTTTTGTTACGTTTATGTTGGTTGTCGTAAAATCCATTAGTTTTTATCGGTAGCAGTAAATAAACCCCACAGATGCTCGAGATGATAATTTTTTACAAATATAAACTTCGTTAGACGGTGTTTAAGTGCAAAGCGTAAACCCATAGACGCATGACACTACAAATAAACATTTAGTGTCATGGTATTAAGGATCGCTCCTACGGACGTCACAGTTTTCAATGAATTCACTGAATAGAATAGGTTTTTGTTTTGCGTATGCTATTTACATTTTCTGCCTGATTCATCCATAGTACCGATTAATAGTAACTTAAGTCACGACGTCACGTGCAGTTAATTTTGTTAAGTTTTACACTAAACGCTGTATTGTTTAAAATAGTGAATAAGCCATGGGGGTTTTGGTGAATTTATTACACCACGTAATTACTGAATATTTATTTTATCGTAGACGAATTCCTAGTAAGATATAATTAGCAAATTTAAAAATTTCTCCCATTGAATGAGTCTAATTTTCGGAATTGTTCTACTATTTGTAACAAATAATGTTAAAAAAGGAGTTGAAAGTATTACTAAAAAGGAAATCCCTGACTGATTCCCTTTTTCCGTAGACTCCAGTGGCGTATTTTTTTCTGGAAGTAATATTTTTCAAAGTTGTATTTTTTTAATGGAACATTCGTATATTTTTCCATAACCTAATTCTGATTAAAATTCATCAAATGATATTCAAGGTGTTTTTAAAATTTCATAATATATCATACAGTTTTTAACATGCACTGAAATTTTGAATGATTTTAAAAACGTCTTGTATATCACTTGAAAGAGAATTATAAGCAGAATAAGGTTAGGATACAAATCTATCTATATTTACAAGAGTGGTTAAATGCACACAGAAACGAAGAGTGCGATGATAATTCTGTAACGCTGTTTTTCGAAAAAGTATCACATTATTATGAACGTCATTCTGAGTTATTTTCAATAATTTCCAAGATATCCATAAAAGTAATAGAAAATGGAACACACTGTACACATAAGGAAGTAAACAAACCGTTTAATATATGTATAGGTACATTTTGTGCGTAAATTAATTTTTAAAATCTATTACGACCACGAACCTATTACGTCAAAGGCATTCCTCCAAATATACGTGACATATTTTCCAAATCATTTATATCACTATAGGACCCCACTAGTTAAACAAGCGAACGGTTTCTCACAACCTCTTAATGACTCTAATATTATTTACTTTAAATACAATAAAATTTAAAATTCTTCTAGTCGACATTCTCCCAACGCCTAGCCAAATTCTAATAAAATTATTATTACAACCAAGCTTAGCTAAATTAAAAACTCCAAAAAGAATGTAGATTAAATATGAATTAAAAGAAATATACATTATTAATTAAAATTACCGTCCCATTTTTATATTTGTTTATGGATTATTCGAATGTTGATCCAATAGCAATATATTTCATGTAATCAGCACATGTCTGTGTTGGAATCATTCCAAATCAAAATATCCTTATGCAGTACTGAAAATTTTATATAAAAAAACCGCGCGGTTTTCTCTATATCACAAAATATTGCGACAAGCATTAAACAAACAAATACCTCCTTTTTATTTCTTCGAATGGTGTTGACGTCTTTCTTTATTATCTGGGAGGTGTGTATGTGAATTTTATGTCTGCCCATAGTTTTCCCACCCTTTTGTAAACGAATACGCAGTATCGTCCAGTGTGTTGACAATGTGGAACAAACCAGGTAAATTCTTGGATATGTATAATTAGCAATTCGAAATTTACTAGTAGTAAATAATAAAACAATCTTAGAGGCCATACAACTGCGTTTTATTATAGAGATCGATTTACATTGAATTGTTTTTCTATTAGTAAACATACGTAGAGGAACGATGTTTATGTCCCATCAAAAAACAAACTAATTCGATAGTTAATCAGCTGTGAATATTTATTTTGCCGTAACTCGTGGCATACCTGTAACATTACAAGCACCGAATTGCTGTTTGACTGCAACGATTGCAAAGAAACTGCGAGATGGGACAATGACTCGCATTTAACTCTCTTCCTGTGAACAATAAGAATATTATTGGCGGTGAAATTGGATTGGAATCCTGGGTTCGAACATTGAAAATCGATCAATCATATTTGCGGTAGGTAGTAGGGCTCCGTTCAATAATGTAATAGAAAGCGACTACTTCATCAATGGCGATGTCTTCTCTATTGATAAATCGGTCCAGGATGATTGGTTAAGTTTTAACGAGTTAGTTTTACAATCACATCCGCATTGTAACTAGAGTAAAATAATTATAATATCAGTAGAGGACCTAAAGTAATCAATTTATTATTTATGAACGTTAAAGTTTAGGGGCGGTTTGCTAGAGGGATCAAATCAGAACAGAAAGGGACACAACACACACACAGAGTGTTCCACCATGAAAGACCACGATCGATATATGGAAAAGTATACACTGCGTCCTTAAAGTCACGCACAAATTCATTATTAGGTAAATAAAAGACATTATTGGAAATTCCCGAAAGGGGTCGATTTTTGATTTTTAATTTACTTTTTTTCAAATAATAATTTAATATACATTACTCGAAGGTAGATCAAATCAAATTTAACGTCAAAAACGCAATATATATAGGGTGTTTTATTTGAAATAAGCAATTTGGTATCCACTTACTGACGTTGGTAAGTAACCAAACTTTCAGTCACTGTATACACTTTTTATATATATCTACAGCCGTTCGTGGAAAGACATACTGTATAGAAATTGCCCCTTTCTGCCATATTTGTTAAAAAATAAGTAATGTAAAAATATGACATTTATACCATATTATACTGGGTCTATAATTTCAAAACAATACGCGCATCATGTACATTTCTAATTAACTTTAAACTGTTGTTTTATTCGAACTACTTGGTCCATAACTCATAAAAGTAAAGTTCACGTCATGAATTTTTCTCTATTTTTCTTCATCCATCACTCTGATTGGTATTCTACACCGCTCTCCTTCGAATATTCTGTTTGTGGCACAAAGGTCATTTTATACGGTCACGTTCCAAGCTTGGTTAAAAAAATATACACCCTTCCCAGTTCTGAAGAGACTAATGATAAATAAAATATAGCCCTAATATTCTTAGCATTAAATTCTCTCAAATTAATTTCCTCTCGGGCTTGCACGTTGTTTACTGTACGAAATTGTGGACCGATATCGATTAAAAAATCCTGTTTGCTAATTTCAGCGGGCGTATGCAAACGATAGCCGACGCAAAGTGATCAGAATTAAAGTATATTCAAAGTAAACAATATAAAGAAGTTGCATAATTGACTTTGAAGGGTGTAGGCGTGTGCCCATCGGTCAGTTGTTCCCTAGGGCTTCTGTCATTGTCATGGCGCGTTTGGTCAAGTCCAAAGAGAGGCACTTAAACGGACCTATGCCGAGATAAATGTTTACAATTAATATTTTGGTTGTGGTGTCGTCCGAAATTAAATGATTCCGATGACCATGGCACACGCGTGAATTGTTATACTGGTCTACAAGTTAATTTGAATTTATAAACGTGATTGATTTAAATATAATAAATACGTCACAATTTTGGGAAAACATAAACAAACAACTACTTATAAAACTTCCGACACAATCTGCATTCTAACACTAGGTATGAATATAAAAGAAATTAAGTATTGACTTAACTCTTATGATAACCTTGTATGTTGTATATTTTAACAGTTTGCAAATCTGTATTGTAGGTCAAGTGTCAAGCCTCCAACATACCTTGAAGCACATTAATACCTGTTATGCAAGAATAAGGTCCTAGAAGAATATTTGCACTATTACGAAATACCAAAATTGAGAACGATGATTTTAATTTCTTCGATTTCTCTATTGTAGTTTCTTTCAAAACGAGTGGACCATTTCTAAAACCACAAAGGCCTTACACTTAAATTAAAACCGCACCCTCTTTACGTTTGCAACAATTAAACGAATTTCACTGTAACAGAGGGGTTGATTTTTTGTCAGTTCGTATTCTCCGTTGACGTGTTCTTGACAGTTGTATATATTATTGCATGCATTACCGTGCAACATATTTAATTAATCTTTAATCCGTGTAAAATTGTCTGGACGATTTTAAAACCGCACAATTGATTTTTAAAAGGGTAGGTTTTAGAGTAGAATGGACACGATACGGTATTAAATGAGATAAGGTAAGCTCCATTTTCAGTCGAAAGTCACCTTTACGTACTGAATTTAAATATTGTTGGATACCTCTTGCACCCCCTTGTAATAAATATAGGAAAACCATCGAAATATGGCGTTAGAGTCAAATATTGTAAGTTATTATAATCATAAAGCAAGATAACGGGAGCACTGACTGTATTAAGAGGAAAATACTAATAAAATTAATATGAAACTGTCATTTTTGTATAGACGACTTGATTTAACACGGACAACAATTGACTTCGAACTTACGACCCGTGAAGAGGCCAGATGTTGCAAGATTCGTGTTTAGTTTTACTTTACAAGGGGATGGCACATTGCGTAAAACTGACCACTGTCCATTCTGATACCACTTATGATCTCCATGGTCTATTAATTTTCGGTCAGTGCGGAACCCACACTTATTTTGTTAATAAAACCTATTGATGGTACGAGCCTCCTAAGAGATTAAATGTATACCACTTATATTGGGGGTGGTATGTACTTGGTATTCCTTTTTGTATTCCTACGTCAAAAAGAATGCTATCATGCCATCGATATTGTTGTGGCAACTGCTTACTATTCAAAATACATAAATGCATAACAATGAATGACGGGCACTTTCAATAAATTACTGATACTATTTTTGAAGTTGTTTTTGTTTTAAGGGTTTAAATGGGGCGTATATTGTGCATTATTTGTATTAAAATATAGAACACATGTCCATTTTTGCTTAAAATCGGCTTGTTGCAGAATTAGATGATCTGTTTAACAGAAAATCAGAAAAAAACACACAAGTCCTGGACATATGCTGTTTTTGCGAAACTTGACCATGCAGAAAAGTCACACAAAAACAACGTATTAAGAATGTCAAATAATATAACTTTTTATGGTTAAAAGAAAGTAACATTCTAATATTAAAATGATTTTTCCATTTCATCATAATTTGCTTTTGTGAACATATGACGCATATATGGATTCAATCACAAATTCTAATTTTGCATACTAGTATGCCTTTTAAAATCCAGTTTATTTGCAATACAGTTGCTCCCTCTATTAACAAAGCTATATACAAACGAACACTAAATACAAATATTCGCGTATCAACAAGTGGGTGTATTTTCAATGTCTATAGCTATCTAACGTTTAATTATACAATAATTTAATTGTAAAAATATCATAATCATATATACATAATGTAGACATGCTTAACATACCTATATATTTATTTATTCAGGTACCTTCGGGTATATCATGTACCTGTACCAAAAAAATATTTACTTAAATTGCTCTAGTCTGCTACTCACCCTTAAAACGAAACAGTTAATGATTCTGATAAAACTAACACCAACTGCAGTGAATTAAATAAAAAAATATGTTTCTGTGGGTCTGAAAGCGTTATGCTGACAGAGATTTTTTTTTTAAATGGGTCTTCAACCTTGGTACTCAAAAAAATTCGTTTGCTTGTTTGAATTTGGTAGTTCCTTCTTTATATTTCGAAGTCCTATCATAATAATGTAGATAAGGTAAAAACAAACACAACCGGATAAAATTATTTATCCACAACTGAGATTCACTGACATTTGACATCAGTTCTAGATGTAAATATGCAGGTTTCTGTAATTTACATCTGAAGCATCTAGTGGTACAAATTTGCTAATGCCGATGGGTTAGGACAGATTTCTGAGACTTGCTAAGGACATTATTTTGATCGCGAATAGATGGCGCTGTAAGTATATTATGGATATTATAACATTGAATTCTTGTCCGACTGTTTTCCTTGCAGAAATTTGTCTATTATAGATTCTTATAAAATTCAAACTACGATAAGTTCTCTTACTAAGGATACTTATAAAATAGAGGTCTATAGAAAACACTGTTTTATTGTTCAAAACCAAAAACAGCAATTTACAGATACTTAAATCAAAAGAATTGATACAAAATATTTTTTGTTTGTACGAAAATATTTACGTTACTTTAAGTTTGATTTGAGTAATGATAATAATCTTCTTTCTAAGCTGACCCAAAAAAGTTCCAAAGTACCTTGTTTACTACAACATAGATGTTTTGAATCGTTTACAAGTTTTTAATGTGTCTTGTTGACACTCCTTTGCTTTAAATAATGAGGGATGAAAATATTTTATTATGACAACTCTTATAGCAATGTCCTTGATGTTTTCAACTAATTGAAGGCTTTAGAAGGAGTATATATGTATGCATTTTTTTTCACTAGCGAAGCTTTTTAATGAGTGCGTAGCCAACGAATTGTGGCAAATGGCAAATAACAGTTTGGATTGAGGTATGGAAATACAAATTCGCCTGTCTTTATTCGTAAATAGAAGCCTTGGCTCAATATACACAACGTCAAAAGTCTTGGATAAATGATTCGATTAAAGCTAGTGGTTTTAGGAAACAAAAAAGACAACACAAAATTGCAGACCATGAACCTTTATTACCAATGTTTTTTAAATCTGGTCAGTTTGGCAGTAAGTGTATTCAGTCAAGTGTTCCTTTGAATTTTTGTACTTTATGCCAGGACGTGAAATTTCTGCGTTTATCCGACCAAGAATGACTGCTTTATATGATGCAGGACATTCTAAGCTATCGGACATGTTGTGCATTCCTAGATAATGTGTTGTACGACTAGTACACAGATTGAAGAATTCGATACAGTGGAAAACAGACCACGTAGTGGACGTTCTCGAGTATTTAATGAAAGGGAGGATCGGTATTTGGTGCAATATGCCCATAGATATTGCACATATTCAGCTCTCAGGGCCCACATTCAAGGTCCCCACTGTGCTTCCAAGGCACTTGCTGCCCGTCTCCAGTGGGCGCGAGAGCATAGGGCTTGGCTTTTACCCCAGTGGCGGTGGGTCTTATTTACAGACGAAACCAGATTTGGGCTGGTTACTGATGACAATCGACAAATAGTCTGGGGAGAACCAGGTCATCAACAGCGACTTCATTTTCCCCGTGAAGTTGCTCCGTATGAAGGGGGTGCCGTAATATTTTGGGGTGGAATAATATTCAACTTCCACACCCCATAAATTCGCATACCACAGAATATGAGCAGTCAAATTTACATCGAACAATTTATTACGCCCATTATATACCCCCTACGTAATGAATTAGGTGAAAATTTTGTGTTTATTGACGACAACGCTCGACCACATCACGCAAGAAGGGTTCAAGAGACACTCGAAGCAGGACATATCAATAGATTAGATTGGCCAGCCAACTCACCTGACATGAATCCTATTGAAAAGATGTGGGAGTTCGTTTCTAGAGCCATTCATAATCATATTCCTGCACCTCAGACTGCAGATGAGTCAATCGTGGCGGCAGAAGAGGAATGGAACACTATTCCGCAAGAGACCGCTTGATTGTCTCATTACACAGACCTGTCAATATGCTATTGGAACGTAGTGGAGGTCATACCGACTATTAGTCAAGTAGAGAACTTGCTTTGTTACTTCCTTTCGATTTAATAAATCTTGTCGAAAATGTCACACATTTGCTGGTTTTTAATTTTCTAAATACTCAGTTTATCGAACATATTATTTTCACAAAGAAAAAAGATTCAGAAAACAATATACTTTTATAAATGTATTTGGTTTTTCTGACAAAAATATTTCTTTAACAAGATTGAGGGTGAGTCCAAGACTTTTGACGTTGTGTGTATTTTAAAATCGTTTCGCGCCCCTAAAGTATTTGCTTCGTTAATTATCCATAATAAGCGATTTCTTCAGTATAGTGATAAGAACGTATCCTGACGAAAATTGCCTGGAATTTTCGAGGAAAATCAATTATTGACGCAACCCTACTTCACTTGCTTTATGCATAATCAAGCGCTTCTTAAGTACTCCCTCCGAAATTGATTTATCAGTTAGATGTGGGCATATATTAGCACGGATTTATTTTCACGCCGCCTTTAATAATAACCAGACTCGGTCATGAATTTATAATATGCACCTGATGTTTCTACAGTGTTAACTATAAGTTTGGTCAAACTCCATCGACGTATTCTGTCGATGGAAATAATTGGGGTTTGTTATATAGCAATTTTGAATCGAAAGCTCAATAAGGGAGGTATAGGGTGGTACAATTTTATTCCTACATATATTTTATATATCTTAAGGATTATTTGACAATATTTGGGTGGGATGTTTCTCCAACATGACATATTTATCTATGCTCTCATGTATTTGAAATATATACTCCAGTGGCGTAGTTACTGGATGGACAGTGTGTATTTCCTAGAGGGTTTCAAGGATTTACAAAACAATTGGGGGTTTCTAGATTTCTTGAAAATTTCGTGGATTTTAAATGATAGGAGCTAATACAGAATACGTTATTTGCAATCGGAATGAAGCGCTGAATACAATAAATGAAAAATTATTGTAAGTTTGCTTTACCACTAATTTTCTAAACGCCCTGTATATATTCTGTAGCTTATTTTAGACAAAAATATAAAGATGTTTTCATTAATTAGGTAATTGAAAAGTTATCAATATTTAATTTGATATATTAAGGTTGATGTATAATTTACAGACATGTCTTAAAAGATAGCAATATTCATAAAGTGCCTGGTAAAGGGTGTGATTTTAATTCCTTTTAAGAGCACCATAAATGTGATATAAAAATCGTTTGTTGTATATTAAGGACGTTGTAAGTGTTAGGGGAGCTATTGATTTCAATCCTGAGAGACTGAGGACTGAAAAGTCTAATAATGGAGCCTGTCCTACCGAAGAATAATGTATTGGAAAACCGCGTTCCATTCGATGTAAGGAAAGATCAATAATTTTTTAAACTGCATTCTATATTATTTTATTTTAGCATTATACGAACCTTATTGTACAATGTGATTCTAAAAATAGTACCATAAATTTAACTGTGCTTTCTAGACTCCGAACTAAAACGAAGTCTATTAAAACATGTATCCTAAAATGCTTTATTTTCGACATACAGGGTGTGAAGAGTTAGTGCTTGATGACGGGTTTTAAACCTAAACTAAAAATATTTTACATTTTTTGTTCGCTATTCGTCATTATTTGTCCTCAGCTATAATTTTCCCAAGTTTATGGGTATTAAGGATCACCCTGTATAATCGTGATTATTTTCATATTATAAACAATTTAAGTCCGTATTGTCTTAATATATCTAGTTATATTTTTCTTTTATTTTTCGTTTATTTGTATAATATACAGGGCATTTTTAAATGAAGTAGCAAAAATGAGACCACATATTCCTTAGGTGAAATTAGATTTAACCTAACATACCTATATCCCAAGTCACATAATAAAAAAAGTACAGGGTGTCAAATTTAAAATTTTATTATAAATATTTACATAAAATTTGTAAATCAGGGGTTTTTGCGGGCGAGAAATTCAAATTTGTTTCTAATTTTGACGTCACTAGTAGAGGGCGCCACTTATGGCACATCATGTTTCTTTTAAATGGCAGAACTTTTTTGCTGCTTAGTGTATCCATCTGACTATTGAAATATCGATTCTCCTACCTGTTTTATTTGAAAAAGGTATACCTTGCTGAAGTCGGTAGGAATAACCATTTTTTAAATGATCCTATTTTCTCGCACGAGAACACCTCCGATTTACAATTCTTACCACCTAAGAAATCTGTGGTCGCATTTTTGCTACTTCATTTAAAAACACCCTGTATAAATCTCGGTAATTTCTCACAAAGGTTTTGACTTTTTTTCAGGTAATAATAATTACAATTTTCAAATTTTGTGAAGCATTTTAATTTTAAAATTTTATTATGTAATGTATAGAGAGTGAAAATTTATCAAGAAGTAATTTATACAGGGTGCTCCAAAAATTTGTGACAAACCAAAGTTATGCTTCTTAAACTTATTGCTCAGTATATTACTATATTTTTGGATTCTACTTTCAATTCGAAACATTTTCATATAAAATTTCTTATACATAAACTTCGTAATTTTTTTGAAATACTTACCTGAGTACCTATTAAATAAAAAACAGTGCATTTGTGCAACTGGATTTAAGTGTAGTAATCGTTATTGCTTTTTACATCAAGTTACTATAAAAGTTATCTGAGAATACCACAGAATAAAATTTGAATTAGTACTTATAGGCAAATTTGAAGAGATTATTATTTCTTAAAAATAAAGTTTGTTAACTATGTCCTGTTAATCGGCAAATTGCTTGATTTTTTCAAATACGTTCAAGATAACCACCACATCACCAGTAATAATTGTGGCATTACCTACACAGATTTACACTGATCTAAAAATGCAAAATCACAAGAAACAAACGCCTGTTTACATCACCAATTCAATATGGTTGAAAGATTAGTCTGTAATGCATTTCAAACCAATATAAAACTCATGCAATTTCCCCAAGTTTGTATCGGTCTCATATAATTTATTTTTTATACTCGAATTGAGGTTGAGGAGGGATGTGACTAAATTAAAGACGATACTAAAACACAAACTTTAATTTTATTGTATATGGTTGA
The DNA here is from genome assembly GCA_025584915.1 of Monochamus saltuarius. NCBI lineage: Eukaryota > Metazoa > Arthropoda > Insecta > Coleoptera > Cerambycidae > Monochamus > Monochamus saltuarius. The sequence continues at coordinate 18,739,918 of CM046730.1, read as the reverse complement.
CTACATTTTTAACACAGGTATTTTAAGTAATACAGTACAGAGGAGCAATATTTGGAAGCACATAGCATGCTTATAACCTGACATCACACATAACTATACCAATGTAATATTATTGTCCATTGCATCGACTATTCATAGCAGCGAAAAGCCAAGGAACATATAAGTAACAGTATTGTCTAGTCTAAAACAAATTTCTTTTTGCTATAAAACAAAACTTCGTCAATTTTGACATACATATTTCCATATAACATCTAATTTTATTGTTAACGGTAGCAAGGCCTAAATTATTTTTATCATCCTTCTAGATTTTAAACAAACAATGCGCCGGGAGAAAATTACATTGCCCCAGATATTTGCCGTTGTCCCTGATAAAACATATTTATTTACGTATTGAAAGACGTAGGAAAATTCTGAAAAGACGCCAAAGTTACATCTTGATAATACTGTATCCCGAATGAATTTTATAAAATGGCTTTTATTTCCTCTCTATTGTTACGTGCTTCTTATTGTGTTTTTTGAATATATTAAAGGTGTGTCATTTTCGACACTACGCTAATATGTTTTTTATGTGACTTCACACGAAACCCTACAAATTTTAAAATGATTTACTTTTAAAGTGTTCAACGTCTAGAACGCAATTACACGATACCCTACAACATGCATGCATACTTAGGGCGGTATTTTCCAATTCCCTCTTATAACTTCAAAACAAATCAAAGTAACTTAAATGGAATAGTCTTTTCCTAGAAATATAATAAATAATTAAGCGTATTGATCGAAAGTCCATTACACTCAGTGAAATATAAATTATGAGGTTCTTAATCCTCTTGTTCCTCACTACCTTCGCCTTTATTATTTCAAATTATTATAGTATAGTTTAAGTGTAGTCAAAAAACTCTTATTATACTTGTAACACTGCTGTCCAAATTTATATTGAATATTAGGATTATATTTTCATGAATTTGCGTATCGAAGTTGAGAAAAAATTTAGCGCCTTGCTCCCGTTGTGTATATTAAACATATGACACTGATTATGTGTGATACATACATTTATTGTAAACTTATATTGGCAACATTTAATAAAACCTTACAATGTACATTTTTATTTCGTAAAAACATAGGAATTAATTCATATCAAAATAGTCATTCTCAAATAATCATGCGATTTGTTGTAAATGTTTAGCCCACATGAGAAAATTTTACTATAAATACTGATAAATATATAATATTGTCTAAAATATTGTCAGATATGTATTATCACTTGTTTAGAATTTATTATACTTCTTGTTGTGCTTTTATCATGTGAGCCATGGTTTTAATATAAAATATAAGATTTTCATGCCATCAATAACGTTTACCAATTAAATTTTGAAAAAGTTCACTGGCATCAACGTCATAACTCGTTAAGCATTTTATTAGTCAGGACTAAGCATTATATTTATTTTAATAATTATGTATTAAAGCTATTTATTTAAATATACCGGGTGTGAAGTATATAATGTATAAAAATTAAAGTTTACTTATTCAACATATTTATTTTTTTACATTATACACGCCGTACCTTATATACAGAGTGTCTGAAAATTCCCCCGCGAAAAATATGTGTAAGAGCTACGTAACCTCAAAGTTACTTGAATTTAATTCATTTCTTGACCACAGCTGTTTTTAATAGTGGAACGATTAATTTCAAATTTGGCGTATTTGTTGTTTTTATAGAAATCCCTACCTATACCCTAAAGGGTAAAAAGGTATCCTTTGCTAGTTGAAAAAATTGTCATAACCTTTTTAGTTTTAATATTATGGGAATTTTGATAGTATTACCTTAAAGACTCAAGGTTACTCTTGTTTGAAGTCGAGAAAACCAAACATTTGTGAGAACAACAAGATTTAAATCTTCGAACAACCTGTATATATGTATATTGTTATTATTGTCTATCCTATGTCAGTCTTTTCTACGTAATTCGTACTCTACTTTACACTATATTGTTTGAAATATAACTAAGCAACAAATAAAATTATTTAAACACGTCAATAGGACGGTATAATAATATTACACTACCTAACATGTTTTAACAACATTTCCCAACTTATTATAAGGGATAATAATGACTAGAATCAAATTAGCTAAAATTTTGTCGTATTTTTTTCAAACCCGCCTTTTAAATTTTCATGAAACATTCAGTATATAATAAATAAATGACATAGTGAGCATATTAGTGCAGTATACTGGGTAATTATATACCACCCCTCACTAATTTCTGAGTTAATCCTTTTTTATTGTTAATATTAATAAAATAGTAATACAATAAGTATTTTTTAAATATGTATACAGGGTTAACTACTATTCTAGAGCTCGATTTTTTTTAAAAATGGGAAAGCCCCTCTTTTCCTTCGGAAAATCGACTAGCATGCTGCTGTTTTTTTACAATATTTCCAAATGTAGAAACGGCGAACATTTTTATTTATTATACAGTGTTTTGCATTGGTTTTTCGTCCCAAAGTATCAAAACCCGCGCACAGTTAAAAAAAATGCCCATTAAATAAACTTGAAAAGAAATGCTAAAATAAAAAAGCACTAAATAGTAAAATTGAAAAAAGACACTCAAAACTGAAAGTAAACACAAAATCACAACCTAAACACACATATTTTCAACTATAACGAATTTTGTTCGCTTTGTAAATAAGTGGAAATTTTTTGAAGGGTGATTCTTATTTTTCTCTATCCCCCCTTAAAATATTTATACTTTATAGTCATTAACCTTGTATAATACTGTATGTAATTCACTAAATATACTGATTCACAGTAAACAAATTGACTATGTACGTATAGTTACAACTTGAAGATGCCAGTGAAGTAATACTCCAGCAATCAATACTTCGTCGTGTCCTCAAGCCGATATTTTTGTCGTTTGGTTGCACATAAATTAGACGATGATGTCGATATGAAAATTCTCAGCGTTATTAATGGCATTCCGATATGACAAAACACAATCTAGAAATACGTAAAAAGTATTTGATTAGTGATTGCCCACACGTTTTAGTTTTTAGTATTATCGCACAGTCAAGGAAATATACCTATTTTTTTTGGAAGCTTCTAGCTAATGTAATGTGCCTTTTAACTTCTCCGAAAGTCCATAACGTTCTATGTCATTAAATTCGTAATCTACGCGCATAAGTTTGACTAACATTAATCTAAATTACTTGTTATAAAAACATACATACAAATTGATTTAAAAAAAGTTGTTCTGGCAACATATATATTTCGTAAGAGCGCCGTATTCTTCAAATAACGTTTTCTGCAAATACAAGTAATTTTAGAAGTTTAAGAACTGTACAATATACAGGGTGTCCCAAAATTAGCCTGCCAAAAATTAACGGTGGATTCCATGATCAAAAATAACTAAAAAGGTCCCTAACGGAGATAAAAGGGATCAAGATAAAGTAATCAAATTTTAAATTGAGAGTCCTAATTAGATAGTGAATCTAATGTTATGAAAATAATTCCTCATAATTGGTCATAGGCGTGCCAAACTGGATGGTCAGTGGGTAAATATTGCTTTAACTTTCTTGTATCTTAAGATTTTTATCGTCAGATAAAAAAAATTAAAATTCTGGTCTATTTTACATAAAAAAGGTACTCCTATTTCAATCCGATAAAGTGCTCTGTTTTCTTAAATCTTAATTTAAACCAAAACTTTGTGACACCACAAAAGTTTAAGATGCAAATTAAATAGGCAAAACATCCCTAGCAGGCTCTGAGAACATATTGCTGACTTATTTAACACATGTTAAAAGTGTTATTCAAGCATTTTAACATATTAAATACTTTTAAAATGCATATCAGTAATGTAATTATTTGTAAATTTTTGAATTTCCACAGTTAATTTTTGGCAGGCTAATTTTGGGACACCCTGTAGCATTTAGCAAATAACAGGAATGGTATCTCATGCCACCTGCGATATTCAAAGGTATCGAATATATAACGGCAGAAAGCGGTGCAACCAACAAAGTTTTAGGTACAGAAATCTATCAAAATACGTATTTTTTTTTAATTCTGCTATAGATGCAAATATTGTTACAACAGAACTTACATAGTTCTGCTTATAAGATTGTTCACTTTTGTTTATAAGTATGTGAAAATAATTGTTAAAATGTGGGGTTAGAATAGCTAAATAATGTGAGTCATACAAGTGCATTTCAAAAGTTGTTATATTATTTGATGAGAATTTAAATAGTAACAGTGGATAAACAAAATATCAGTAAGCTTTAGTTTTCGAGATTTCTGTACCTCAGATTGGTTAATTTTACGGCGAGAAATACAGCGACCTTAACCTTCAAAGTCGTATGCAAAAATATTTTTACTTATATTCAAGAGTTTAAAGTTGGTAGTTTGTAGCAAAGATTATTTAGAATCAGGATATACGTTTATTTCTTTTATCTGTTTAATAAGAATATACAGGGTGTTTAATTGGGAAATGTAATACGCTAACGCTGACTACAGCGCTTATTGTTGGAGGGTTTAATAATAACTGACCACCGTCATTACCGAGATACAAAAACAGCACCCTGTATAAAGGATTTTCAAGGATCTGTTTTAGCATCGGAGTAGCGCAAAAAATGAACTACACTGAAAATATTTATTTATTTGTAATTTTACTTGTAAAATAAGGGCGAAAATTTTGTAATTTTACAATTTTATTGTAAAGATGGCTTTGGTATATTTATTAAATTTTTGTATGCGATTTTAATGTAATTTGTAAATTTTCGGTATGTTTTTTTTGTACTTTTACAATATCTTTTTTATTTTGCATTGTAAAATTTCTGTGTTTCTAAAATACTTCCCAAAAATACAATGTAATGTTTCTGTATTTTTATAGTACGTACTTAAATTTGCAATATAAATTATACATCATTCTAACATTTGCATCTCAAATAAAATAATATTGTACGAACTTATTCTATTGCATTGGCATTGCAAACTTACAATCGTTATTGACAAAAAGAATGTATTAATGTGCAGCAAATTTACAAAAAATAATAGTGTAAACACAAAAATGCGTTTTTATTATTTGTATAGGAATGTAGATTAAGTTATTCTTGTATATGCAAATGTATCATGTATAAGCATATATAATATCGTTAGCTTGTGTACGAAATAAATGTATTTCTTGATTCAAAATAATATTTTTGCTGTATAGGAAGGGATAATTTCATAATATTTTGAACGTTCCGAACAGAATTCCGCAAACAATAAAAATGGAGCGGCTATCAAGTGGTCCTTGATTTGAGATATGAAACTTGACATATCAATTAAAAATAAATGAAATGCATGATAAATTACGTGCTTTATTAGTTTTGCGGTTACGACCAATGTATAAACAGTTCTTCCGAACTGTATTTATACAGTCGGGATGTAATGACGATTTCGTGGACTCTCGGTGACAGACGGCATATTATATGGGCTAGAACGTTCCTGGGTTTAGTTGACAGCAAGTAAAACCAGTTGGTAACAAGAGAAAAGGGTTTTCCTCGCCGCAAGCTGGAAAATTCATGACTTGCGCGGAGAGTAGACACTAGATAACATCGTTATAAATCTATAGAAAACTATGATATCTTCTCTTTCTAAGGGTACAAAATATATTTAAAGCATTGCGGAAGGTTCCGAATTTTTACGGGAACGGCAGAGCAATCATCAAGGCCCAGAGAAATTTTTCCTATCAATTAAAATTTAATTTTAAGACAGGTTTGAAATGATCCTGTATTAAAAAGGGAAGCAAATGAGAAAAAAGGACCTTTTATATTTCCAAGGACGAAAATTATGATGTAACATAATTGAAAATAATTACATAAACACTCCAATAATTATATTACGCCAAATAAAAATTTCAATTTTACCCCAAAAATTAATAACACACTTCGAGTGGTGCCAAAATTAGAAAGTAGACTTCATTTTTGTAGAATATATCAAATTAATTTAATTAAGGACGGGTTATACTGAAAAATTATAAAAATCTCTTAATATTAATAAATGCACTACTGTTTCGAATATTTTATGATGCGAAAACACAATTCTCTGTGGGAAATGATAATTTCTCGATGTCCTACATTTTGGTGTGGGCTAAATTGACACAGTTACACATTCCACTACTACCTACTTAAACAAATTTTCGAAACCTTCAGCATAAGTGAAAAATTTACACCTTATTTTCTACCGCCACATACCCTTCGGAAAAATCGGTTATGTAACTTATATAAGTTTAAAAATTTGTATAGTTGTTACGTTCTAAGATAATACCTACAAAACTATGTCTTATTTATGATATAAAAGATATTTTCTGCCTTTTTTCACATATAGTAAACCTAGAAGTAACATTCACAATTTAAAACAGCGACAAAGATAATCGTTAAAAATATTTTCTAAAATTTTCTTATTACTTTAACGTTATCTTTGTTCGCTGTGTATAAAAATACTGTTAACAGGGTATAGATATTCATTATTAAATTTATTTCTCCCTTTATTAATATTTCTACCGAATTTAGTGTTTGACAGAATCGGCAATGCATTGTTGAGTTTTGACATACAAATTCTTTCAATATTTCCTGCCTGGAAGTTCTAAATACTTCCTTCTATCGAGTTTAAAATCTTTCACGGGTCGAACAAGATCAGCTTGGATAAGTTTTGATGAATTTTATTTCAGATCGCTTCTATACTACGGGTCAAATACAGACCTAGTTTTCTAATTAATAACTGCTTTATTCCCATAACAATAGTTTGTTATCGGCACATGCACAGTTTTCTAGGAATTGCTCCTAATAATCAAACCCGGTTTTAGTCTTTTAACTCTATTGACAGCGGAATATTGTTCGACAAATAATTAGAGATGCTATTGACTGGTAAAAAGCAAAATTGTGACATGTTGTTTAACTTTAAAGTTGTAGAAATACCTATCTTTTGAACTTTGTAAAGGTATAACTTTTGAGAAGGGTATCTATATTACTAATTTACCTGTTTACGAAATGATTTTATTAATACCAACGCCTTTCATGTTCAAACTTTATAATGGAATGTTCAGACACGAAATTTCGGTTTGTTTATACACGGTGTTCCAAAAAGACATGACAATTTTGCTAGGGCAGATAAAACATTATTTTTCCACGTCTTATCAGCTTTATCAATACTGTTATGTCGTTTTGAAACACCCTGTCTATATATAATCGCAAGCAATATCAGTTAATTTATAATTTTTGTTGTGTTATACTTGAAAGTATTTTAAAGCTGACCACCGTAAATGTTAAGCTAGTTCTTATATCAAAGTTTATATAATTTCCACTGTTGTATTAGTATTATTATTGATATTTAATACCACAACATACTGTACAATAGCCCAAATCGTATCTGTTTGGTTAATACCATTCTTGTATATCCAGATAGTTTGAATATTTAATTACTATCACTAAAGCAGGACGATATAGATTTTTCTAATTATTAATGAAAATTATAACCCCTAGAGAAAAATGGATGTACCCCTCTGGAATGTTCGCGAAAGAGTTCCGTCGTACAAGATAAAATTTAGTCACCAAAGAATCTGTTTGATTGAGAAAGTTAACATTTTAAAATCATATCGTTCCGTTTCGATGATTACCAAAGTAGGCTGGGAATTCCATGAATTAAAGAATCTGTTTGATTGAGAAAGTTAACGTTTTAAAATCATATCATTCAGTTTTGGTGATTACCAAAATAGGCTAGGAATGCATTGAAATTGGGAATGGATTTTCATGAATAGCCTCTAAAATCTAGGTATTACAAAATATGCAATTCAATTATTATTTCATTTGCAGTTAAATTAATGGCCATTAAAATTTGTTATAGAAACAATTGTTTTCTCAGTAAACATTGTTGATTAAAATTAAATTAAATTGCAACTGCGTATAATACTATTTTAATGTATATACAGCGTGTCCGGAAAGTAATGGGACCCAGCTTAAACATAGCTTCCTGTGATCAAATAGAACCGATTTAGACAAACTTAGCTCAGTCCAAAAGTGCTTCATTTAGAAGTTACAGGGCTTCAAAAAAAATTGTTTTCTTGTTATGGGTATAATTAAGAAACGAATCGTCCAATCATGTTGAAATTTGGTACAGTTATGTTTTAGATAAGTACAAACATTGCGAAGGACAAACTATATCGTAGGGGCGCTCTTGGCAGTTTATTTGTAACTCATTTTTATCGTATCTTTTTTGTTGGTCCTTTTCTGATACCTTTGACGGAAAATCATGACGAAAAAATTAATTTTGCGTAGAAAAGCTATACCTGTTCCATGTAACTGTACCTTCTTTCTGCAGCTCCTCCATTAAATTGATTTTGACAATAAACAGCGATCATATCTGCCGTTTCTGAGTTGGAAAACTGATTATGTCGAGGTATGTTTTCAAAATTTGACAAAATAATAATTAGAAATTATTTACACATAACGTTTACACTTTACACAACTAGACAACGATAATTGCTAACTTTGTACAACAATTAATATTAATCTGACAGGCTTTTGATCAGTTTTATCTAATTTAAGCTTATCAACAGTTTGACAAGTGGTAACTTGATCCAATTAGAAAATTTATTTCTATTTTAATGTGCCCTGTAACTTCTAAACGTGGCACTTTTGAACTAAGCTAAGTTTGTCTATATTTGATCACAGGAAGCTATGTAAAGTTGAGTTCCATTACTTTCCGGGCACCCTGTATATATGGAGTTCAGTTGACTGGTGTAAAAGAAATCCTAAAAATTTCATTCTTACAAATTTCTTTGTATTCGGGAAGGAAAAGGCAGGGAAGGCAATGTTGCGACCACCCTGTACAGCATAAAAGTAGTCACATCGTAGTTAGCCCCAAAAATACAAATAAAGCGGTATTTTTGACATCGACACATTAACTATACGTCTAAATCTACTCGAATATACATACCTTTAAGTTTTTCAAAGCTGGTGGAAATAAAGATTAGTGTAAGTGGGAAACATTTGCTATATTTCAGCTTCAGCTCGGGAAAAGTTGCCTCGTTTAATTACTGATGATATTTTAAGTAGCATCATCGCGGGATTGTGTGCAAGCGGCTAAAACCGTAAGGGTATGTAGCGAAGCAAATTCGGTCTGATAAAATTTGTCACAATTGTGTATATGTTACAGCTGTAAAATTCAGATCACATGTAGCGGTCCGCTCGAACACTAGGTGAATTGTCACGAGATATCACTATTAAAGGATCAATCTAGATATTGTGCGTAGCTCAGGTTTGTGGCAGGGAAAAAATCTGCTTTACCACAATATAACAAATGCGTCTACATAACATTTGTAAGCATTCTCATTGTATGTAAATGCTTTAGAAAATCATAGTTTACCTTGTATAATTTGTACCTTTCAATCTTGTTTCATTATTGTCAAATTAATTGAGTTTACTTGTTTATCTATAAAGAATACTAGTCTGAGTATTTCCGCATCTGGGAATGGATCCATGGGATGTATTTGGGGACGTAAGCGTAGACTCCTGGTAGATGGGGGTGGGCGCATTTTATCCCCCAACTTACTATGCCCCCCACGAACCACCGTTCCGGGTCATCGCTGTCGTGATCGTGACAGAGCAATGGCCCTCCAGAATCGCCCTGTATAATCAGAAATATTTTACGTAACATGCTCTATAACCAACCGCCGAAAGTCTAGAGAGTGACCCATAGCTAGCTAGCGCGGCGGGCGAATTTGATAAGATATAGCAACCCATTTTTTTTGTCGAAAGGTCCTTCCGCGAGTTTCCACTATTTTCTATTTCGCAATTGTACTTCTTTGCCACTCATTATTGGACTATACATATATGCTACTCACGTACATTCTTGTTAATGAACTACCTGTCAACATCACTTACACTCATATTTTTACCTCGCGCCCTAAACCCTTCATACATGTCATTCATCCAATACTCCTCATTTGTCAAATTAGGGCGTTTACGATTTTGAGAATACGCTGTGGAGCTTGAATTATTCTCCATTCTTAAGAACACAAAATGACTAATAAATTAATTACATTCATAATTAAATTAGCGGAAAGATATATCCGAAATTTTGCCCACTCGAACCACCATGATAGCGCTGGAGATGGAACAGGTGGATCCGTCAATTCGTCACAACAAATAGAAATCTAACGTTCCGATCTGACGCATGCGTAATCGGGTGTGCTCTCAGAGATCTGCGGCACACGATTCTATAGGAAAAATATACGAACTCTGCATGTATGTTTTGCTATAAATTGTGAGCGAGCTTATAACATAAGTCACTCTCTAGATTTTCCGCGGTTGGGTATAAATGCTATAAGTCACATCGAGTGGATAAAGCTTTAACTCCCCCCTTCTAAAAAATTCATTAGTTACTGTTCGATACTCTGTACAAGCGTCCCAATTTAGTTGTAAGAAGCGACAACTGTCAAAATCATGTGAATCAAGGTTAAAATAAACTCACCTGACAGGCATCCTTCCCTCCTTCCTTATATCCCGCGCAAATCATACCCTCGGTGACATTCAGCTCACGATTTTCAAGCCACATATTGCAAAGATCCCGATTGAGTACTGGAACTACAACTTCGTTGACTTCCGGTTCATATTCGGACACTGAAACAAAGACTATGTTGGAAAATGCGCACTTACTGAATGTAGCGATCGAAGTTAGTCTTTGTACCGTTTTAATGTGAAAGTATAAGTTTTCTGTGAATAGACGTCATGAAGCAGATATGAGTAGCACGGAAAATTATGTGAATCATGGCCACGCCGTGTCTAAGCCTATGCCTTGAATCGCGATGGCCTAGTGCCACTTATGCATCTAATTAAACAAATGCAAACATCAGTGTCGTATCAGCTCTGTCAATGTTAACTATGTTTGCATTGGTTCAATTTGAAGGTGCGTGTTATTTGCACTTGCGATGACATGATCTCTAACGAGTATCATATTAAAAAACATTGAATCAGATTGCCTATTCCTTCTGAAGATGAATGTTTAAAACATACGAAATTATTTCTATTATGAACTCAGCAAGGAACATAGTTGTAGTCGGTTAATTACGGACAAATCGACACCTCCCGTGATCGTCATAATGAAATTCTAATTAAACGATGGTTGGTTATTTGTAGCATTATATAGATAATTACCTTCAACTGATGTCAAATTTATTGATTGACAATAGTGCCTTCGCATGGTGCTCCGTTGACGGATGATAAAGATTGACCTTTCAAAACTTGAAGCCAGTAAGAAAATGTTGGGATGAACTTTGAAATAAAATAAATTTCTCTCTAGACTGTCTGATAGTTAAAATTGCGGATAGAAGCTAATTTGCGTCGTTATAGATAAAGAGTTTTAAGTGCCAATTAGAGGAATTATTGAAATTAAAAGAAAAAAAATAATTGCAAAGAAAAATATAGAATCGATGTAATATAGCGAGCTTTTAAAAAAAATTTCTCACAGTTTCAATCATCTAAACACAAATTAATTGTATTAATTATTAATAACAATTGCGGCAAAAGCAGTTGAATTTGCTGTATAAAAATAGTTTAAAAATTTCCCTGGGAATTTTTTTCAACTTGTTGTTTCCAGTGCCGTGCGGAAGTGTATTTTTAAATCATTTTTGAACTACTCTGTTTGATTTATAAGTCCCCTGTACATTAAAAATTTTTTTTAGATAAGTTCTTAATCACCCTCTATAAATAATATTAAACCACAAAATTTCCTGTGTTTAAACATATTGCAATGATCATGAGCGTCCTAAAAAATTTGACTTGGAGGTTGTATATTCTGTATCTTACTCCAGGCCTGTAAACACGGTAATTTTATGAAGTAAATTAATCTTGCAAACGTAAATTTGTATCCAAAATGTAGTACAAGCAATATTTGTATATAGGAATTCTGGACGCAACACAAAATAATATATTTACCTTTCCCTGAACCAATAAACTTTTATTTGAGCTGGGACTTATCGTAAATTTGTTAGTACCCTATTTTATTCTTTTAATTGAAGGCCTTTCCAGAGTCCGATCGGCTTTATTGAATTTAGTTTGAGCGTTTAAAGCAAGTTTAAAAGTTTTGTATAAATAGCATTAATTAGAAATAAAGTAGCTCGCGATATTCGAATAATCCCTTTACAAATCTCAACTTGTTTTAGTATAATAAGATAATTGTTAACAGGTGCAGAACTCGTTATTCAAATCAAATTCGCTCGGGGAATAATAATTTAAATGGTAAGTGAAAAGAAACATTTCGCAAGTTTAGAGACACGGGCTGTCAAGAAATTTTGCTTTTAGTTAATCTCGTTACTTACTTCCCGTGTCCTCCTTCTTCCCCCAGCCGATTACAGTGCATTTCGTCCCAGGTCTCAGTTCTTTATTTGGGGGCGGCAGACACACTGGCAGAAGATGCTCATGAAACGTCACTCTCGAAGAAAGCTACAAACAAATTAAAATTATTTTAAAATGAGATACATCAAGATATTCGGGTTACATCCCTACAAAATCTATACCGGGATTATAATATCATTATCTTTAGTTTTAATTTTATTTTATAGTTTATATTATAGTTTATAGACTAACATTAAATTTTAAAGAGAAAGTCTACTACTGACTTGATTTCTTCTAATAAAAACCGTTAAATCTTATGCTCACCCTATATACAAGAAATTATGAATGTAGTGAAATTTACTCTAAAACACTGGCAATTTTATACATAATCTACCGCAACAAAATTTATACTGTTTAAGTATATGTACAGGAAACTTCTCCCTCGACAGTTGCTCCAGTTAAAATAGAGCTTCATGTATATTTTGACAGTATCAAATTGCCTCGTACTATATTACCTTAGTGGAATTGCAAATAGGCCTTAAACGTCAAATTGCGGATACTGTATTTACCGCGGTGGAATTTCCAACAAGCCTTAAACGTCACATCTAGAAATGTCAGTGTCTATTTCAAAATTTGTAGATGTGCGTCAAGTAAAAAAATGTTACAAAGCCCTTTTACACCTTTTCGAAATGCGTTTATACGTGATTTGAAGGAGATAACCGATGAAGAATTGCTGGAACTTTTCTACACTGGTCTGAGGTAAGTTATTTTGCAGTTTAAATTATTCTGTGGTAAAAATTTGGATCTTTAGATGGTTGAATTATTTCCAAGACGAAGATGATCTGTTCATCTATTTGAAAATCGCGCAAGACGTTCATATGGAAGTAAAAAGAAGGGGACTTAAATATAAGTGGACCAAGAAAGATGTCAAGAAGTACAGGATTTTGGGGCAAAAAATGTACTACGGTTCTCTGACTTTCAAAGAGCTAGAGTGGAGGTTAGGACTAATTATAAAGTATGCCATACCGTAAGTACTTGATTTATTTTCTTAAAATTAAGTAGTTTTGTATTCAATGGAATATGGGATGGTGTTTGGAAACTCATAATAACTTGTTATTGGAAGTAGACGAAGAAAAGTTTATCCAAGACGATTGTAAAAGTTAATAACACACATTTCTGTTGTGTCGATAATTTCGTAAGGCTTTCCATTCGTTTTAATTCCCTAATCGATTTGAGTTAAATTAAAATACAGATAAAAAAAGTATTTGCTAAGTTGACAGATATTTTTTGCTCAAAAGGTCAAAGTTGAAGTCGGATTCATACCTTTCCCTTCCATATCAGTGTATTTGGGGAAGTTTGTAAGGACATGTTTCATGAAATACTGTCTCAAGCTTCCGCAGGTAGCAGGTTGTTAAAAACTCGAGGAACTTATAGTTAATAGTAACGTAATAGTAACAACTAGTTTTAGTATATAAAAACAAAATCTCTACTTGTGTTTCTATCTTAGTAAAAAAATCCTAGAAACATAAAGTACTTCTAGAGAACTGCGTCTGATTGTTATATTTATAGCTGGATAACTTTCAGATAATGGTTAGATGCGTATTTATCCACAGACCCAGTAAGTTCTTATCGTTGTTCCTCTAATTTTAAATTATGATAATGATTTCTTGATTGCAGTTCAACACACACCGATGTATAATATAAAATTTATACGCGAATATGTCCGTGAATGATGCTGTGGAAAGGTGTAGGTTACAGTCTGTAAAATTGTCGCTTTAAGCTATCTTCAATAATATTTAGACGTACTACGATAAAAAATAGTCTGTGTAAATTAGAGGAAGTTAAAATATTAACGATTTATTTTTAGGGTGTACAAGAATATTGCTAGAAGCAAGCTGTATTTGGTCAGAGAAAGGATTCATATCATCATAGAAGCTATTCACCAGCAGTACCGTTGGAGCGAACTTGAATACAACAAAAATTTACTTAAAATTATGGATGCGCCATTTTTTAGCTTTGATAACTTTGGCGACATCTTCAAAGTCCTGAAAGCATTTTTCTTTCTGAACGAAAATATCTTCATATTCGTTTTGTTTATTTTTTACACTCTTATAAGACAAATTCCTACAGTATGGACCTTTATTGATCCAGAATACAATTGCCTGAAGAATATCATCATGATTGTGATGATGTTTTTGGTCATTTCCTGCTATATGCAGAATACGATTTACATTTAACTGTTTGTTAATTTGCGTTATGTTTTGGTTGGAAGTTAATTGGAATAAATAAATTAGTTAATTTTCTAGTTTTTTTAAATCTTTAAACTAATTGGAAGTAGAATACAAGGTGATTCAGACCTTATCTAAAAGAATTTGGGAATAGATGCGTCATGAAAAATGGAGTTAACAAATTTTTTTATAAAATCCTTATAGTTTTCTTATAATTATGTTATAATTATTATTATTACTTATCGTATTCACTTTTTGGGTGGAAGTGTATTTTTAAATCATTTTTGAACTGCCCTTTTTGATTTTATTTTTACAAAATTGTATTTGTAAGCGTCCCCTGTACATTCAAACATTTTTTTAGATAAGTTCTTAATCACACTGTATAATGTGTTAGTCACGTTCTTTTAATATAATGTATATTTAATTTCGTGATATTAATGAACATTATTCATCAAGTTTGTTTTATGGTATTTATACAAAGATTGACATAGAAAAATATGACCCAGGCCCTTTTCATATATTATCTGGGTAAATCCGTTGTGTTTAGTATCTAGCGTCTAAGCACAAAAGTAATGTGTGAATTCTTGGAAATCCATATTTCATCAAATGCGTTTGATTTCCCTTTGAAACTCATCTCGTCCACGCGATTTCTTCGGTTAGTTTAATATTCTTTGTATTTGCATACGATTTTTGAGTTTTGTTCTGAAATACTTTTCCGGATGTTTAATTTCCTGCGCCTTTTTTATATAAATCCAGACTTACCTGGAATAACGCCACGTCATTGTCGTGTGCGACGCCTAGGTTGTACATGGGATGTGGAACCACTCGCTTAACTTTCATTTTTTGCCCGTAGAAGGAGTGCGCATGCCTGCGCGTTATTCCCAGTTGAATCGTCCAACCGGAAACATCCGAGTGGCTGAAAATTGAGTAAGTTTTATTAGCTGGTGTGATCGGTTAATGGCGTACTCTAAAGCTGTACAACCACCGACGAAGATTGGTTTTTTATTACAGAGGGTAACTATTATCTTTTATTTCACAACAAATTTCGTGCTGGGTTATTGCCATATTCGCGACATACAGAGGGTAAGCGTGATGTTGCGACAAATATATACAGTGCCTTCATAAATGATTACAAGCCACGTGATCAGGGTCGAGATTCTCGAATAAATCGCAGAGCAATTCATATGCGAATATCCTTTTCCTCACTACGGCAATTGAGAGAGACAGGAAATCTATTTGCATACGAGTTGTTCTTCGAGAATCACAGTCCTGGTCACGTGGCTTGTAATCATTTATGAAGGCACTGTAGATACAAGCAAGGAGAAACAATTTTTCTTAAAGTAATTTCTTGCAACTATCAATTTCCTGCTATTTTTAATCATCAATAAAAAAACAGTTGAATATATGTATAATGTCCAGAAAATACGTGGACAACACTGGATCATATGCTTTTGACCTCAATACAGATCGATTGACTTGTGTTGGTTGAGATAATAAATCTTGCCAAATTTGAAAAAGCCTTCTCTTACAAAACAAGACTTGACAACTCGGATTGGAACAGAAGATTTTGAAAAAGCGAGACAACCAATATTGCTACGGCAAGCTTGATTGATTGGCTTACTGATACAGAGGTGGCAATTTTGAAAAAGAAAATATACTTCAACCGAAGACTACATCAACGTTTGTAGTAACCTTCATTTCGTTTGTAGTTCCTCGAAATTTAAAGTAAAATCACTATATGTACTTCAAACGGAGCCTAATGAATCGTGTGTAATAACTACCATTTCGTTTCTAGTAACCTTCATTTCGTTTGTAGTTCTTCGAAATCCAAAGTGGCGTAACTACAAGCGAAATGAGAGTTACGGCAAACAACTACAAACGATTCTTTATTGTCCGCTTGAAGTAGAGTTACTACAAGCGATAATCTATAAGAACCACAAAGAAAAAAATGAATTTTTTTTGGTAAAGTCGAGTGCCAGGTTCACGTAGCCTTCGGGTTCGCCTATTTCGTTCATTATTTATTACTTGCAAGATCGATCAAGAACAAACCTTTACATAAACCTTGTATTGTTTTGCAAGATTAGACATGACTTTTGCTTTCTTGTCTCAACCAACACTAGCTACTAGCGTACTGTGGGATGGCTTTAATAAATATGTTACCTTTGTTTTTTCCATAGGCACGAGTATTACTATTATTACAGTTGTACTATGTTGAAGCAAATATATGAAGATCTGATTTCAATTATTCTTTCAAATTTGAAGATGTCGTAGCAATTTGATTCTGACTAGATTGCATTTTGACAAATAAATAGATAAATTTACGTCTTCTACTTCTATATTTTATAAATACTTGTTATTTTCAGCAATATTGTCTTCATTACCAACCACGAAACTGCGCCGACTGTTATCTGGAAAAAATACTGGTCCAAAACATTGAAAATTCGACAGCATTCAGTTATACCGGATTCATTTCAACTTCGTTAAATTGAACATCCTGTGTATTATTTATATTCCCTATCGCTTTAGTTGTTATAGATGTTGCTATATTAATTTATTATTATAAAAAAATTACGTAGATAAAAAAGTTATAGCTGTTTGAAGTGCTCAAAATGTAACAGAAGAATGAAATGCTTGGTATAATATTTTTAAATTTACGGATATACCGTATATACCATTTTGCGTTGTCTAAGTTTTTTATTTTAAGTCTAAATTCTTTAGTATAACCGGAAGTGCTGGAGGGTTCTAGATATTTTAGATATGTTCGCGCCATGTTGCCAAATTGTCAAATTATTCAGTACTTTTCCAGATAACGATCGATGCAGTTCACAATTTGACAACCTGTATATGTGTAGGTCTTTTCGAATCTTTGACAAAGCATTCTGCTAACAAAACTGTCAACGATATATTACAAGCATTATTGCTTTTTTCTGTTAGTTTTCAACCTCTGTAACCCTTCTTTTTCCATATTTAGCAACAATGTTTGATGTAGAGCCATCAAAACCGTTTGATGTATTTCTTTTAAAGTTTTAATCGATTTTAAAATGCTTCCGGGATACCACATCATGGAAGCCTTGTTGGTTTCAGAAGCCAGTGTTGTGCCCAGGAAGTTTAAGCAATTCGGGAAAGTTTTCGATTAAATATGGCCGTAGTGGGAAATGGATTTGCTCGTATTAATCTAACACAAAAGGGACTTACTTTCCAACGCAGTGCGACGCTGTGAGCACCCATTGATCAGCTATTAGAACGCCTGCACAATAAAATATTTCTTCAGGGCC
The DNA here is from genome assembly GCA_025584915.1 of Monochamus saltuarius. NCBI lineage: Eukaryota > Metazoa > Arthropoda > Insecta > Coleoptera > Cerambycidae > Monochamus > Monochamus saltuarius. The sequence goes on along the minus strand of CM046730.1, from coordinate 18,722,055 downwards.
TCCTAGCAGAGCGGCGAGGAAAGGCCAGTCCCCCGGTTTGGATCGAACTCCTCCAACTATTCTTGCTCGACTTCGACGCCTGTCGGCGTCGTAACTCTCTCGAGCCTTGCCGCACACTGAAATGCTTCGATTAGCAAACTGTGAACGCCGCTACCCAGATGTATCGCATATCTTAAGACCCTTCTGATTATCTCTGAGTTTTCCCTTCACTTCACATAAAAAATTAATCAGCCCTTGGATTTCCATAAGATTATACTCCTCCCTCCCAGAATAATAGACCAGAATTGCACCTAATAGACTTTACATTACTTTACATATGGTTGACTTAGTCATATTTTGTTCTCTTTTGGAATTAATTGACTTTAAGCACCTAAAGCATTATTTAGCATTTTTTTATTACATTTTCTTAATGATTTTGTAATTTTAATGCGATCTGACTGTGTACGAAATTATTCGCTCGAACAGGCTTACAATGCGAGAGAAATCTGTTCGAGCGTATTCGCGTTTTCACTGCAGGAGAAGCCTTATCCTGAACAAATAATAAAACAGCGGAAAAGTTGTATCGCATCTCGGCATTTGAATTGTTAAACGTATTTTGAGAAATTTAGAATAATCAGTAGAATAGTAAGGCTGTTATAGGTACACCTTTTCCATTAATATTACAGGGTGTTAATACTTTGTAGGTAATGCGATAATTATTAGTGGTGATGTGATGACCCTACGATATTGTAAGCATAGAAATCGTATACAGATATGACCTAAAGCACACTGCTGTATTTAGGCATACAATTTCCCCATTCATAGAGACTTTGACGTATCTGTTAATGAAATATATACGTACATGCTTTTGCAACAATAACGACAATACTTGAAAATCATTTTTGAACTTCTTGAAGTTCTGAGTAGATATGTCATTAAATCTCTATTGGTGAGTGAAACAACTAAGAATTAATGTTAAAAGTTGAACGTAGATTTCATTACAAATGCGTCAACAAATCGCGAAATTCATTTTAAAGAGTGTCATTATTATTATAAACGATTGTACATACATAACCCGCCTACAAAGGTTTTTGAAATATTGTTTTTATTGAATTACGAACAAAGGCAGCTTGTGTTGTCGAGTTTTATAATACTCTGAATGTTCAAGGCGCTCGAATATTTTTTCGTTTTCCTTAATTTTCGATCAATCGTTTCATATATTACTTCAACTGTCTTACCTCATCATTTCATTTGAAAGACTTTCTCTCCTTTATATAACTGCGTCCTTTATGTCTATTGTTGAGAAATTCGTTTTTAAAATAGGAATAAAAAATAACGCGAGAAACGTTGAATAAAAAAGTAATCATTCCCAAACGCTTGTTATGTTCGGTTTTTACTGATAAAAACAATTTTTCATTTTCAAATTCGACCTTTCATTACGCTTTATTTATTGTCAGTCATCTGCACTGGTGTCATCGTGTATTATTTCCGAATGATCTGCACATTTTTTAGTTTTCTATAAAAAAACAAACGAAGCATTTAGTATGGTGATGGTAACCATAACCTCAATTCTCATATGAGAAAAAACAATCCTCTACACCCGATTTAGCACCCGTGGATCTATAAAATGATTTTTTTAAATATGTTCTAGAAGGATGTAAATAAAAATTTGGTTGCTGTTTGTTTTAATATACAGGGTGATCCACAGATGGTAACCAAAAACGAAACCTGTTATTCTTTGGTCAATTTTAAGGCGTGACGTTTCTGTGACGTTTCGTAAAAAAGATACAGGGTGGTTAACTTGCAAAATTGTTTTTGATACAAAAAAAATGGGGTACATTACTACTGTATAAGTTAGAAGTGCTATTACATTATTAATATAGAAATTATTAAAGCATGAAAAAATTGGTGAAAGAGAAAAATTAATATGTATATGAGCCATATTTTTAAGTATAGCATGAAGCATGAAACACTATGTTTATGTGTTTTCTGATAATATTGATGTAAGCACTATTTTGCAAATAGCAAAAACGTACATTCGCTTGACATGTCTGGTCCCACTATCATTTCACCTACATTACAAACTACATGATTGTATAGACAAGCCGACCATTACTGGAGTAAGACGATGTAGACGCATGCGTTGGAACATTTAAAACAAATCGAAAATAATGTAAGTTTAACACTATCTTAACACTCTTGTGAACTACTCTGTGCTCATGTAATTAGTCAAAGCCTTAAGCGCTTGACGTTATATTTTATAGAATATGCGAGACATTTGGGTAGCGTAATAATGACAGTTAGACTTACTATAGTTTTTGCAGGACAGCAATACAGTTGGGTAATTTGTTCCGTTGCACGAAGCAAACTCTCTTATCAGATTTTTGGGACGTTTGTGTTGGTTGAATCTCCAAATTGCCGTTGTTTCCCGTATTGGAGGTGACTTAATGTGGATCCCGTTCAAGAGGCTGCTGTAGTTTGCCGTCCTGTAACAAAATTACACTCTGTACGTTACATTACACGTGGGATTTATAAATGAATAATTCTAAACTGTTACAAACGTACGTACATGTGTCAGATTGCAATTACCAGGTTGATTTTATAAATTTTACAAGTTGTGTTTGTCGGCAAATTGTTTTGATATTTGTGTCAGGACCTGTGTGAAGCTCTAACAGTTTAAATTCGAGTTCGTAGTTGTTAGTTCGTGGTCAGATGCATTTCTGCATGACATCTACATAGTTACATGAGAGATCTTCCGTTAATTAGCACACCTAATAATATAAACGGCAAGTGGTAGATAATAGTAAGGGTGTAGGGTGCTTACTAAAGAATGGGTCATACATAATGCTAGAAAATAGCTACTTAATTTAAGTTACGGTTGTATTAGGGTGAATGATGTGGTGGGAAGGTGACTGACTTTTAAAATAATATTCCAACACTAAAGAAATTCAAACTACAGTCACGAAGGATTTGCCTGGATGGTCGCGAAAAGTTTTACCTGGCGTTCGCTAATTGACAAATAGTCAAATAAATCCCTTAATAACATTCAGTATTCGGTACACCGACTCTAAAATGTTAGATCCCAAATAACTTAGTGAAACTTTCACCGTTCTGTTGACATAATGAGACTGTATTGATTCTTAGTTACAGATCTATAGCCGAACTGTTTTAAGATAACAAGCACTCCGTGTAGAATTTACGGACCCCCCCTCGTATTCAAATTTATAATTCCGAGCTGCTTCTCCCGTGAATTCAAGCGGATCGAGTCGAACGAGGTTATTAACTTACAGTAAGGTGGCGAAAGGGCGGCAAGTCAGAAGTTTTGGGGAATTAAGCTACTACTTGTTTATTAATTTATTTAATTCCACTTTGGAAGATATATACTTCCACGGTAGTGACTATATCAAGAAGCTGGTTTTATTGTATTATTAATTAGCTATATTAAAAGCTTACTGGTTCGAATAAGCATCATTGACTGATTTATTATAATTAAATATAAGCTATTAAAAAGGGGAAGAGGCTTAAAAACGAAACAAAAATTATGGTTTAACCAATAATGACATCAAAGGGTTTATATACTGTTTTATTTGGCAACGCTTTGTTAAAAACATAAAATTAAAAGACTGCAGCAAATTCGAATTTATTATTTACTTAAATACTGTTCAATTATGAATTTATCAATTATTATTTATCACGCTTCGTAGTGGGGTACTTCGTGTAACGTTCGTGTTATTAACGTAAGATACAGAATGTTCGTGATAGAATGTACAATGTTCTACTAGACAGCTTTTTGCATTACACTTTTTCACCGTTATTCCAGTTTTATTCATTTAGAAGTTACAAGAAGAAATGGGACAGATCGCATGGGACAGCGTGTGTCAGTATGTATTCCACAGTCAAAGCGCCTAAAGGCTCCTCCATGTTGCCCAGGCCTCGGCCGCAAATTGCCAGTAACTTACTGAACCACACGTAAAAACGCTTCACTTCACGTTCGCGGATGATATCTTTGGGGAAGTCTTTAGACAAGATGATCTGCAACCACTGAATTTTGATATAAAAGAAAGCCATTACCGATATTTCTACATTTGTGAAATGTTCAAACCGGGTCTTTCTATTTTTTCGAAGAGTTTAAGGGCTCAGCGTGTTCAGCACCCAAAAATACGTATAGAGCCATCCTTAAATCGCAAATTTATTTTTTAAATTTTTTGTGAAATGTTCAAAGGGGGGGTTGTTAATTTTTTCCGAACACTTTAACGGCTCAAATAATTCTGAAATAACTCACCAGTAGTAAATCGACCCTAGGGATTCCAAAACTGGACTCGGTTTCTTTCTAGCTCTCGTAGTTTTCGAGATATTAATTTTTTCTCGCCAACGGAGCCTCCTACACAAAAACGGACTACACCAGCGTGTTCAGCGCCCAAAAATACGTTTATTTTTAATAATTTATTTTTAAAATTTTTTGTGAGATGTTCAAAGGGGCTTCGGATAGCTCAAGAGCTCAGAAAATTCTGAAATTCCAGAACTGGACTCGGTTTCTTTCTAGCTCTCGCAATTTTCAAAAAGGCGGCTCCCCTCTACAGTCCGGCTATATAGTCCTACAGCGCAATAATGAGGGTGAAGAGAAAACCCCTCTCGACCCAGCACATACGACGTCTTTTATCCTGCCAAGAATATTGGCGCGCACTATAACATTTAAAAACTGAGAAAGAGAAACACAAAATTTAACCTTATTGAGCGTAAAACTAACAATTTGATTTTCTATAGAAAAGTTACTTAACTGTTGTTTGAAATCTTTATTTCAGTTATTAGAATCAGTAAAGTGGATTGAATAAATACGTTGAACTAAAATAGTAATAATATTGAAGTAGTTTTTGGGTTCGCCATATATAACCGTTAAAAACTTAATCTAACAGTTTTTGAGTAAATTTAACAGGTTTTTTTCTCAATACTTGAAAATATACTCGAATAGGACCACAAATGTAATGTCCTGACTTGTTTACTTTACTTGCTAACTTTACAACTTTCTGCGTATAGGCTAAAAGCATCCTGTACATTTTACAGTAAATAGAGAGTAAAAATGTTAGCAAGATAAGTATTGAACAGTTAATTAATCATCGTTCCTGCTGGTATTAGTAGCAGGAATGAATCCCTAACAAATTATCGACGAAAGGCAGTATGCAGTACGCATTTCTCATCGCGGTATAACCTCGAGAACGGCTGGAAGACAGACTACATTGTTTTTTTGGTAATGAAAAATGGCTTTTCTCGACTGAATTTAGCACCGGCAGTAGTTAGACAAAGGTAAAATAAGACCTCACTCACAGCGTGGCGTTCTAAATATGGTCCTGCGTCGAAAATAAATGATTTTCTTTGGGGGGCATAGAACTGGTGTATTGCCAGGGATCGTTCTCCACCTTTAGTTGAAAATAGTATAAAACTATTTAATTATGTCTTTAGAAGCTCCTTTGATCTGTTTATTTCTTTATTCTACTGGCAGTGGGTAATTTATTTTCAAAAGTTTCTTTGGGGTCATTCTTCTGTAACTGCAAAAATCCAACACAATTTAGAAGTTATCCGACACAACAAGTTTCTACTTTGCTCCACTCCACATGTCTACAAAAGTTGTGCCCTTTTTTATTTTCTTTTTTGCTTTCGCCTCTATGATCTCTAAGAAGAAACAACATGGTTTTCTGGGAATCCGTAAAATCAAGTAAGCTTTGGAAACTGTAGTAAAGTGACTTTTCTCTATGAGATACAACAGTCTTTTCTTATAATGAAAATTTGAGTCAGAATACAATGTAGCGTCCTAGACTTACTTTCTGTATGAAAAGTTCTTCAGAAGGAAAAATTATAGCATAGTCTCTGTTATTCTTTGGTTTTAAGCACTTCATAATATCTGCTTTCCTCCATGCTCATTCTGGTAAGTTTTCGACCCTTTTGCTATAATAAAGTGTGATTCATCACAACTGATCCTGGTTCTACATATTTCAAACACACCAGTGTCCATATCATCATCTATTTTCTAAAAATCTCGTATCACTTCCATTTTGCGTTATTATTAATCTTCGTCTTTTCCAGAAGGTGTTTTACCTTTAATCCTGTACCAAATACTTCTCTCGTACTCAGAACGTTACCATCCTGCCAAATTTTTGATACAGTCTGGGATTAAAAATGTTTTACAATCCAAAAGTTTTCGCTCAGTTCACTTTGTCTTAAGCAATGAAGACATCTGAAAATCGCACTCAGCTGATTGTTTTCAAGTTCAAGAAACGTTTCAGTTCCAACCAAAAAGTTCAACAATTTTCTTGAACAAGTCTGATCAACAACCAAAACAAAAATGTGTAGGCAGGGTTGTTATTTTCAATATTCTATTGCATTTTTAATAGAAAGTATGGAATGCCAAATGGAAAGCTTAAACAATTGATGGATGCCACAATAATGTTTATACTTATTTTGTGAAACTAACGCTTCCAATCGCTGACTAAATTCAAGAAAATAGTGAACTGTATAATAGTTTGACGAGAGAATTGAGTCAAGAAAGTTGAACAAGAAAAAGCTACAGTACAGTTTCGTCTTTTTCAACAAGCATGTTTTTAAGATTTTGTCCTGAAAATTCATTTCATACATTGTTGTATCAGATAATTTAGCCATGTCTTCGTCTTCAGTTATTGCAGCTTGAATTTTCTTCACCGTCGGTATTTCATTTCTGAGAGAGAATCCATGTATTTTTCTACGAATGAAGTATTTAACGTTTTCACTCTTTTCTTCTTTGGATTTACTACACTTACAACACGACATACAATAGAAACTGACACTTGTGTCAACGAACTACACATATCAACAAATTGAATACACCTTTGAACGACTGTTTACGTGCTTTTAAGAAGCTATTATAATATTCCTTCTGTAATAACAGACATTTTATGGAGTGTTGTGTATTTACCGCGTATTACACATATTAATATGGACTTTACGTGTTGTTAAGGTTCTCTTTCAATGTTTAAATTGTTTTTACTGGTCTTCCTAGTAACTTCTCCGGTACAGCACTGAAGTAAAACTCAACAATTTAGATTAACTTTGAAATTTGGGCTGCTTAAGTTGCCATAAAAATTTTAATTGGGCAGTTGACTAGAAATCTTGAGGCAATAAAGGTAAAACCAGCCCCCGTCAGTATCAAGCATTACGTTTTAGGATAATCTACTTTTTAGAACCGCTAACCTTCTAAGCTGCTTATTAGGATCCAGCTTCAGAAGCAACTTTAAGAAGATAGCTGTCTGTATTAACCGAAGTACTTTGGCAAACAAAATAATTAGCGAAATCAAATCTTCAGGTTCGCATTACAGCTAACAAGCAAGAGGATTTGCAAAGTTTTATTCCCTGATACGATTTTTCTTAATTGTTATTATAAAAGGCATTGTTGCCAACTTTATAGATACAGGATGTTCTTCCTGAATTATTCCGCGACTGTTTTATTTTATGATAGAATGTAGTACTTTGAAAAACGTAATATTCTAGGGTTTTGTGTACGTCAAGTAGGGCACATTTTACAACAGGACTATATAGTTTTTTTTTTGTGAACACAAATATCTGCTTGATTTTTATATATGTATGTATTATGTATTCTTTCTTTCAGATTTTTTTAGGGAGAGAATTTTAGAAAATGATTAGTGACTTTGATACAGCATTTTATTGGTTTAGAAAACTATGTTTGTTACATGTGCTAAAATGCACTATATTAGACTAAACTGTATTTAAAACTTAAGTTGTAAATGAATGAATTACTCTGCAATGTCAGGTATTCATAAAACAGTGGGCCTTACTTTAAGGAAACCTTGAACGAAAATAAGGTGATTTAAGTCGACTTACCTTAGTACAACATTTATTCTTAAGAAGTTATAAGCCTGAGGAAGTTTTTTTAAAATAGTTTCTATAACTTTATAAGGAAGCAAAGTTGTACTAAGGTAAGTCGACTTAAATCACCTTATTTTTAAAGAAACAATGTTATACTAAGGTAAGTTGACTTAAATCATCTTATTTTTAAGGAAGCAAAGTTGTATTAGGTAAGTTGACATAAATCGCCTTATTTTTAAAGAAACAAATTTATACTAGGGTAAGTTGACTTAAATCACCTTATTTTTAAGGAAGCAAAGTTGAATTAAGGTAAGTTGATTTAAATCACCTTATTTCCGTCAAGGAAGCTAGCCTTAAACTATGACTCATTCTTTAATAGCCATCCTGTATGGCAGCAATCAGTGTTATAATATATGCATTATGCTCAAATAAATTAATGAATTTATTATTTAATAAATTATTTAATTTATTCTTTAGGTACCTGCAACTGATTTGTTCACTGTCGCTTACGAGCATGCTTATTAACCCGTAGAATAATTTCGAGCGCAATTTATAATTTAATTCGCACGATTATTTTCCTTTTATAAAGCGAATGTAATTTGAAGGTTTAATAGCCTGGCTTTCGCGAACAAAGTTGCATATTAACCGGACCAGAAAGGAAATACCTTACATAAACTGTATAAACCCTTTTTCATGTATCATCCGCAAAACGGCATATAATATCGCTATCGCGTTACATTATGTATTCTGTTTCTGCTACTGGCTTAGAGAGGAAATTAGTTGCAGGCAACGATAATGTACCATAATAGGTTTGGATTATCAGTTACGTTTATCAAACCAAACCGAATAATTCGTCAGTTGAACCGTACACCGATATGGTTATTTACGTTATTCAAATAGAATAACTTTAGGGATTAAATTAACTTACTAATTTTAATATGTCGCTCTGTATATGTATCTAGTTGTTAAGGAATTAATGTTTTTAGAACCTTGCCCCAGAAGTACCTCTATACCGAGGGTCCCGAAAAGCTCGTCGCAACAGATCAATGATGATAGATGGCCTGCGAGTGCGCCAGACCTAAACCCACGTGATTTTTATCTGTGGCATGAAAAGTTTGATGTTTGCGTAATAATGGCACTCCTTCAAATCAGTTTTTGAACTATTGCAAGTTCTGAGTAGACATTTCAAGGCCGACTTTTGTCGTACATCCCATATTGGGCTTGTTCAGCATTATTTATTTCGTAAATCGAAAGTGAAGTGAAAAATAATGGATATGCAAAATATTCGAAAGTTTAGTACCTTAAAATTAATTACAAATCTCCAGTGCAACATCATGTTATAAACCCTAACCTAAATAGATGGACACGAGAAAAAAAATGAGTAGAATGCCATGAAATAGAAAAAGTATTTAATATGTTAATAACTTTGTACTTTATTCTCTTCATTTCTGTAAAATCATGGACATATCAACTTCTGGTCGATTATCAGAATCAGCTTATCAAATTCAACTCCAATTGAATATATACTAAAATATTTACAACACAGTAATGAAACAACATAGCACATTTTAATTTGATCGGGTATTAGTTAGTGTGTTCGCGGTAGATCTCCTAGTTTAGAGTTGCGTGTAGTGACGTCACAAGCGAGCGTGAAGTTTTAATGGAGTAATAAGAGTATCATGTACTATTCAAAAACGTATAAAAACCATATAAATGAAATACGGAACAAGCCTAGGGTGTCTATTGTCTCGCTGCTTTTACTTTGAATCAAACCATCTTGGTAATGATAGGGCTTATTATTGTTTTGTATGCTGTTTTATTTTCTGTTATGTAAATACACCCCTAGGTGCTTGAACCCGCCCTTTACCCTTATTATTTCAATGTGAATATTGAGGTTGAGTGTATAAGCTTATTAGTAGTAGCGTTATATTTCTGGTGACTTCTAGTTGATTCAAAACCGCCGGGTTTTGTACATTGTATTCAATTTACGCGAAGGATATATATATTTCTTGTGGTATTTTCTCAAATAAGGTAATTTTACAAAGTTGTTAAAACTGTTTACGGAATATTTCACTCATCGTATCAGTTAGTCTCAGCTAAAACTGGCAGACTTTCCCTGTCAGCGGAAATTGATTGATGATTTTTCAATATTTTTCAAGTGACATGTTGGCACCTTCTACCTCCTTGAAGTCCTATGGGTGTAGATGGTGTTTTTCCTCGAACATATTTTTCTTATTTTGTCCGTGGTCGATGTAAATGAATAAATTATTTAAAACGTTTAAATAAAATTGAACTACTGAAAGTGAGAGATTTGTATGGTACAAGGCAATAAATAAATACACGTTTCATGAATTTATATTTGTTAGTTTGATTGGCGTTACCCGTTAAAATTACGAATTTAATTTAGAAATTAATTCAGAATTTGAATTTCAAAGGGTGTTAAAATTTATTGAAATGTATTTAATTTCGTATTCCACTTTTGTAACTTGATTTATTCTTCTTTTGTATTTTAATTTTTGAACATTTATGCGTCCACCATTTCAGAATATTGATCTAGCGCTTCAAATAATCACCTAATAACTTCCCTTTTTAAAAATGTTTAAGAATTAATTAAGTACAAAATTATTGATTATGTCACCAATATATACAAGGTGGCCAGAGCGTCTAAGCGTTTCTCTACAATCTTGACGCAGTTCCTGAAAATGGCTCTGTTTCGTTTTCATTTGGCAGCCCTGTATATTGTATTCCTCTCTAGAGTAGTATTTTATTATTTATATAAGGTGGGTCACATAAAACATGTTCACACATATAAAATAAATATGTGTGAACACCTGAAAGACTTGCTATCTCTCCTCAGTATGCCATAGGTAAGGCAACCAACAACTTATCCGACAGAAGCGAATTTGTAATGGAACATCGAAAGTATAAAAATTATTAGTCGGTTCAGTCTTGATTTTGCGCAATTAGGTACATTTCTCTATATTTTAATCGTCGAGAGAGAAAAATAATCATTGGATAAATCTACTGGCCACCTCATTTGACATCGGCTTTCGATATAAGCCGTCTAGCCTTTCCCGAGTTAAGCCGGTTACGAACTAACAATCTAATTCAAATTTAACTTACGAATATCCAAGCAGAGAACATATGGTTTTCGCAGATGTGCGATCCCAATGGGCTACACAGGCAGGTACCCATTTTTCTTGGTCGGGTCGATATACTTCTAATTGACCTTTTCCTTCATCCCCGTTTCTCTCGCTTAATCGCACTGGAAAGAAACCAGACGATTAATGATGTCATAAGGTACTGGAACACTGCATGTTGGACCGAACACAAGATCCACATATAATCAATTTTGCATCGGAAATGAAATTATTCAAAATCGTAACAGCAATCGAAATTAACTGTCAAGTGTGTACATCATTGTCGAACAGTGTAAACAGTATAAACACTAATAAAGTAAATATAATTATTTTCTGTTTATCGTATTATTATCAAGTGACATTTCATGTCTAAAATACCATTTATACAGGGTGATTCAGTCATAATGCCTTAATTTTGAAAGAAGATAAGGAGAAATTAGTATAATGCTAATAAGCGGTTTAAAAAAATTTAAATGTATATTTACGTCAAAAAAAATATTTTCAAACCATTATTTAAACCTCCTTTTCAGACTGTCACTGACTGCTGGCGGCTATTCAATTCGGTGCCAACCTGACGCGACGTTGCCAAATTTAAATATTTTCACGTGGTAGAGGTTGGTGAAGTTCGTGTGTCGCCAGTGTAGCTTATAATTATTAATAAAATTTGCTATTTGCCTCAATAAAAATGCAATTCAAGTTGAGTAAAGTGAAGTAGTGAAAGACCGGGGTTGTCTTCTACTGAACAGAGCCGTGAAAAAATTTATAAAAGACATTTGCGTCCGTATTTTCCGTGTGCGTCTGTTATTAAGTACCTACTGATCATGAGTAGTGAATTTGATTCTGATTCATATTCATAATCAAATGCGATTTGTATTATTTGGGAATACCAACTTGAGTCTACTTTCGAGAACATAACGAAAAGGTGACGAAAAAAATAGATATGTTTTTAATATTTTATCCAAAATTATTTACTGTATAAAATTTTGCGGAGCTATATAGAACTTGCATTACGAGGGCATGATGAATGAATTTTACGTCAGAATTTAATGACAGTTTTTAAGGGTACCTCAAAGAATATACAAAATGTATTATTTTATGGATGTGGTTTTGACTGGCAACGCTGCAGGACTTCTATATAGCGTCAATACTCGTACGCATCATCAGAAAATTGTAGCTTACCAGGAGGGTCGTATTCTCGATTGTTATGGGGTGGTTTGTTTATCTTTTGAAAGGCCGAGTAAAACTTGTGTTTTCGACTTTCTGCCTTTATTAGACCTCCCGAATACGTGGTTAAAATGAATGACATTATAACTGCATCACTCTGTAGGAGATTTTTTATTTAAAAGTGTTCAAAAACTCTAATATCTCATATCGCCAAGTAGCCTGTGACACTAGAAAGCAGTGGCTACAGTCACTGCCCAAGCAACCGACATAGAATTTGATATGCGTGACAAGTTAAATTGTTTTACGTTTTTAATCTGAACTAGGAAAAAAATATATGGATTTTGTTTTTTTTTTTGTGTTTTATTCAACTTATGCAGTTATTTATAAAAAACGTAAGAACTTACAGCAATTCCTTTCGTCTTGACCCCAAGGGCAGTCCACTTTTCCATCACACATGTGTTCTTGCGTGATACACTTGTCGGCACCGCAGTTGATCATGCCTGGGCCGCATTTGTGACAATTTAGTTCGTCGGATTGGTCCTTGCAGTCAACGTGACCGTCACATTGCCAATCCTTGGGGATGCATCTCTTCATGTCGCATTGGAAACCGGTTGGACATACTGAAACAAAATGATAAGATTCTACAGTCTTATATATTAAAATCTAAATATTTATAGATGCCCATGTTGTCTCTCTCGGGTACAAGTAAGTCACATAAAAGGCATAATTAGGGTATATTTTGGTAATAATGTATTTTATATTTTAACATTTTAACATAAAGTTGGTCTGTATTTGTTTTAGGTACAATTATAGGAATACAACTTTTGCCGACCAATTATTAACTTCCATATTAGTTTAGCCTTTTTCCCCACATAAGGAAAAAGGCCAACAAATATAGGTAAACTTTCCGTATATGAAGTAGGTCATGAAAAAATTCAGTTTACCACTAGTGTACAAGTGTTTTTTGGAAGTTTTTTGAAAAAGTTCTGGTAAGTTTTCTCAATAAAACAGAAAAATTTGTTATATAATTATTAATTCGGCATCGTAAGATAGAAGAATAGATTTTATATTTAAAAACGAAATGGGTTTGTTAGATATATTTCATTATTTCCACGAGCTGTCACTGGGTGCAGAAAAGGAAGTTAATAAGTTGTTTTCTTAAGAATACTTATGTTGAAAGCATCGATATTACTTTAATTAAATAAATCTAATAAATTTTCCTTTGTCGAAAGATAGATAATTTTTTTAAATTGGAAATAATTTCTTATAAAAGTAAGGTATATGAAAATGGCAAAATTCCTGAAATCCAATTAAACTTTTAAGAAGTTTATATATTTGTATAATTTCAGTTTTTATTGAGCAAAGGAGAAGAGAGGTAAAACAAACAAATAATTAATTTCGGGGTTTTTTAGTTCCCCTATCAATTTATCGTTCATGGACATTCCTCGGAAACTTTGCCTGAAACTTTATATGTTCACGAGATCTTCCGCCTGCTCTTTCTTCAAGATTTCCCGCGTGGTGGAAATCCGAGTTATTTTACTGCATTAATTTCGTTTTTTGTCGGGTGCTTCTAGGACTAAGCCAAATTCACGCCCATTCTGAAATAATTGTTTTATAATTTCAGACATTCATACCGACATCAATTTATTTAATAGCACCGAACCTTAAAAAGCAAAATTACTTAATTTCAGTAGCATGTAGATTAAAAAAATATCCCGTTGCTGTAATTCGGATTTGGCTTTTTTAATAAACTATGTACAGGGTTCCAACAAACATTTAAAGTTAAAATTACGTTAATTTGACCTCTAAATTGGTTTTAAAAAAATGTATAGGGAAAGTTTATTCGTTATGTGGGAAAAAAACTAAAGTAATATGGAAGTTAATAATTGGTCGGCAAGAATTTTATTCCAATAAGATAATTGGACTTAAAAGAAATACAGACCAATTTTATGTTAAAATATCAAAATATAAAAGACATTATTACCAAAATATACCCTAATTATGCCCTTTATATGACTTACTTTTGCCCGAGAGAGACAACATTATATGTTTGATTAAATACATTTTAATAGCGAACAGAAATATGAAGAGAAAGAGAGACTGCAAAGCCACAAGTAGAGTAGGAGTAAGTATATGGGTATCTATAGATATTCAGATGATTTTAATATAATATAGTCTGTATTTTTGGTTTCCATTCAACAAATTTTACAACACAGGACATTTTTTCGTATAATGTGATCAAACTTTCATAAAAATAACGCGCCTTATAAATATAGGTAGATATTTATTACTGCTTCTTAATAATTTTACTATATAATTAAAAAAAATACTTTTAAACGATTGTTTGTATCTCAGAGAATAGCTGAGATATCGCAATGGTAAAAATTGCTTCTGATAAAGTTTTTTAAGTAGAATCAGTGACGTACGTTGTAATAAAAATTGTCTTATATTTTTGTAAATTATATAAGTTAAGCTCACGAAATAAATAATTTAGTACTGATACAATGCGACGTGCGAAAGCTACGGGTGCAATTTTTAGCACCAAGTTTTCACTCAACGCACATATTTGTGAAATTGTTTTACTCGAGAGATCATTGGGAATGTTAGAATTTATAAAGGCACTGGAATTTTCAGAAAATCAAATATTAATGCTTGTACAGAATGAATCTCAAACAGGGATTTTGTTTTAACTATACATAGACATTAAAAAATTAACGGTAACAGTATGGACTTCTTTTCTTCCAAAGCGAATGACTCGCTTAAACTATCTCCATTTTTTTAATCATATTTGCCGAAACTACTTGAAAATGTATTATTAAATATTCCACCTCTTTGTGACGCAAAGTGGTTAAAGTATATTATACCTACAATAGAAATGCAATATTTATTTTTTCGTTGGAACTACTGATAATTTTTTAGTAATATCTAGTTTTAATTGAACGAGTACTTAAGTTTCCGCGAAAATTCCATTTCATGTTCCCTATCGACTTCACTAATGAACTCCATTATATTATTATATTATAGTATATTTAACGTAAGCTGTAATTTGTATAGCCTTTACCTATTTGGTACGTTTACCAAGCGAATTAAAAAATCTTGAAAAGGGGAAAGGAGGATTTTCAATACAATTTCGCGTATCTGAAACCCTGTTCAGCTCCATTTATTTCAATTTCAGTGAATGTTTTACACTAGATTAAACATGAACACATACTGTTTCCTGCGCCACCATTTTTTAAATATTTACAGGCTTAATATTTCGCAATCCTGGTAGTAAACTCGTTTTCTCACAAGTTGTAAAAATTTGTCCGGTGCAAAATGTGTGCCATCTGTTAAAAACAATAGTAATACGTTTTCCGTAGAAACATACATTTTTATTAAACATTTATATATCGTTCCTTCATGCACTATTTGAAGTATACAGGATGTTTTTTAAGTAAACGTAAAACATACATACATATTCTGTGGCCAAATATAGGTTTTTTTTTTGTTATATAATTGGGGTTTTAGGACAGCCATTGTTTAGCTACAGTGTGTAAAAAATTATACAGGGTGAACCTTAAATAAGTACAAATATTTTAACTGCTGGTGTAGTTTGTCATATAGATCAGTCCAGTGAAAGCCATTTTTAAAAATTTCTAATATTTACGGAGATATTATTTTTTTATAAAAAATACCCACATTTTGAGGACCACTGCTTAACCAAGCTAATCAACCATATCACTTGTTGCGAGGTTGCCATATCTTCTCTAATATAAATATTACGTTTCCCTGAACGTAATAGTAAAGTAATACGGTTAATTCTATTTTAAAAATACTTGTTTGAACCATAAGTACAGTAAAGTTGGGTATGTAGTATAATACGCAGCAATATTAACATACATTTTAACTGCTTAACTGACCTTACTATAAACGATTAAAAATGAATTTCCGCAAGTTAAATACTACCGTAAAGTATTTAGGAAGATATTACGTGATATTACTATGTCCAATTTTCAAAAATTATACATAAACGTGCACACAAACTTTGGTCTGTTAAGCAAATAAAGCAATATTATTATTATTATTATGATTTTCACAAAACATATTAAATTTAAAAGTTTGTTCAAGCAAAGACATTTGTGTAACACTGGCAACACTGTGAACTACACATTCAATCTGAAGCGCTATGACTCATAAATGTATGAAAGTCTAACAAGTTTTCTACAGAAAAATTATAAAATTTATTTAAAATTTCACTTTTCTATTTCTGATTTTTTTGTAAAACAACCATTAGTTATGTGTTGTACACAGTGAACTATACTGCTGGTTACAATATTTGTACTTACTTAAGGTTCACCCTGTATACAGTGCTTTCGAAAAGTAACGAATAAATTCATTATTTTTGAAATAGAGAAGTTTTCGAAAAAATCCCCTGGCACGTCGATTTTGTTTTTAAAAAAGGCAGTTTTTGACATACGACCTACATTTGTGACGTCATCGTTGTTCGGGATATGACGTTATCGACAATTTTTTTAAATAGCAATTCCCAATTTTGACCATGCCATTTGAAAAAGTGTGTCATTCTACATACATACATCATGAAAAATTGTGGTGTTACATAACAAAAATTTCAAGAGAATAATGTTTGAAGATTTTGAAATTGGAGTACAAATTAATAGAAAGCTTAATATTGTATCTTCAAATTTTTAAACAAAGTAAAAATTGTATAGATTTAAATGACAATTATTTTTTGTGAAAATTAAATATATTGACAGTAAAATTTTATCTTGTTTTATAAATTGCATTGCCCTGAATTGGGTAAGATGTCAGTAGTTGTTACATTCGGGGTGGAAATTGTGACAATTTTAAACCATTTTATATATAATTAACCTTTTATTAATCCGACTAAAAGGCTTCTGTTTCCACCGCGAATATTTCTCCCTTCCGACGCCTAAGGCGTCTCTGGGTGTTGCTTTGTTAGGGCAGAATTTTAATTCGCACAATTGCATTCCCTGTTTTAGACGTTCGCTGCCGACTAGGTGCCTGGGGCGTTCTACTTGAAACCTTTCATGTAACAACTTTCCCGAGACAAAAAAGTAAATAGAAAACCGTTCGATATTCATACCGAGTCAACAGCGAATGACGGAATGTACTTAACAACACCTCGAAGTAAAGAAACCCCCGTTTTCATCTTTGCCGCAAAGTCGCGATGATTTTAAAAAAATCTATTTCACTCAACTTTCGATTGGTCTAAAATTAACAGTAAAGTTATGTATAGCTAGCTCTTGTATCAGTTTCACGAATGTTTCTATTTATCTAAAATTGAGGATAATTACTGATGTTTCGAATATTTCGTAAATTTTAAATGTTCGTCATTTACACTATATATGACGAGAGTAAATAATATTCCTTTACACCTGTAAAGGAAGAAACAGTGAACAAAAAATTAATCGGGTTCAAAACCACCTGAATATAGTATTCATTGAGAGTGATCTGCAATTTAAATGAAGTGGAGGGTATTTATAATAACGCTTAAAGAGATTTCGAACGAAAACTTTGTTCATTAATTTTAATACTGGCAGTTGAATATCGCATCCAAAATATTTGGTTTTATATGCTTCTGAATAGGTAGATAATCTTACTATTATTCATCCTTTGAAGGTTTATGAGCGGAACATAATTTCACATACCTAAGGGAAGGTAACCCTAAAATTATATTCAGCACGTTTTATAGAAAAGAAATAATCTGAGTGCCGAATGACGGAACTGAAGGGAACCAAGTAAGCAAGAAGATTACCCAGTACCCCGCACAAGCTGATCATTATAGCCTGCGAATAAATATAACGAAGAGTGAACGATCTCCCTTTACATCTGACCACGATATTTATCTAAACTGGGGTAATTTGTAAAATCTCGGTTACCAGAGAAAATCCAACATAAATATTGATCTTAATTAAAATAAACATAATCAATTTGGATAAACAATTCCGCGAGGTTCACACCAATTCCTGTTTTCAATGATTAAAACGAAAATTGTGCTCATTTTCGTCTTTCTCTATACCAGTTCGTTTGATTTAAATTGTCACAGTATAACACTTGAACAAACAATAAAATGAAGGGGATAAATTATAGTTTATATACAGGGTGTCGTTATCTGAAAAAAATACTACGATATTTGGAAGTTTCTACTATTTTGGCACTATTCATTTTATCTGTTATAAAATTTGCCATGGATATAAACATTTTGAAAAGGACGAAATTGGCTTGGTATGTGGCAAATATTGTTGTATTGCGTCTTCATAGAACCTGGCACTCGGCTTTCAAAAATTCAAATTTTTCTTTGTGATTTTTTACATTATCGTTTGTAGTAACATTTTTTTTCTTTTGTAGTAATTTAAAAATATATATATGTCCTTGACTTTTACAGCACTAAAATCTGAAGGGTGTTTCTTATAGAGAATCCTTTGTAGTTGTTTGTAGTGAAAGAATTTTCGTTTGTAGTAACAAGGCAAAAAGTTATTTTTAATATAGTCTCACCTGTAAAATATATGAATATTCTCATGTGCAATATATAAGAATCGTTTGTAGTTGTTTGTAGTAACCTTCATTTCGTTTGTAGTTCTTCGATATCTGTAGTAAAGTCACTATACTTCAAACGGAGGCTAAAAACTTGTTTGTAGTTGTTTGTAGTAATTTTCATTTCGTCTGTAGTTTGTTAAAGTCTAAAGTAGTTACTTTACTTCAAGCGACAGCTGAAGTATCGTTTGTAATTATTCGTAGTAACTTTCATTTCATTTGTAGTTCCTCTAAATCTAAAGTAAAGTCTCTATACTTCAAAAATCTTTTGTAGTTGTTTGTAGTAACTTTTATTTCATTTTTAGTTACTTGAAATCTAAAGTAGATTCAGTATACTTCAAGCGGAGGCTGAAAAATTGTTTGTAGTAACCTTCATTTCGTTTGTAGTTCGTCGAAATCTGAAGTAAAGGCGCTATACTTCAAACGGAGGTTAAAAAATCGTTTGTAGTTGTTTGTAGTAACTCTCATTTCGTTTTTAGGTCGGCGAAATCTAAAGTAGTTACTATATTTCAAAAATCGTTTTTAGTTGTTTTTAGTAACTTTTATTTCGTTTGTAGTTCCTCGAAATCTAAAGTAGATTTATTATACCTCAAGCGGAGACTGAAAAATCGTTTGTAGTAACTTTCATTTCGTTTTTAGTTCGGCGAATTCTAAAGTAGTTACTTTATTTCAAAAATCGTTTGTAGTTGTTTGTATTAACTTTTATTTCGTTTGTAGTTCCTCGAAATCTAAAGTAGATTCATTATACCAGAAGCGGAGACTAAAAAATCGTTTGTAGTAACCTTCATTTCGTTTGTAGTTCCTCGAAATCTAAAGTAGATTCATTATAACTCAAGCGGAGGCTGAAAAATCGTTTGTAGAAACCTTCATTTCGTTTGTAGTTCCTCGAAATATGAAGTAAAGTCACTGTACTTCAAACGGAGGTTAAAAAATCGTTTTTAGTTGTTTTTAGTAACTTTTATTTCGTTTGTAGTTCCTCGAAATCTAAAGTAGATTCATTATACCTCAAGCAGAGGCTGAAAAATCGTTTGTAGAAACTTTCATTTCGTTTGTAGTTCCTCGAAATCTGAAGTAAAGTCACTATACTTCAAACGGAGGTTAAAAAATCGTTTTTAGTTGTTTGTAGTAACTTTTATTTCGTTTGTAGTTCCTCGAAATCTAAAGTAGATTCATTATAACTCAAGCGGAGGCTGAAAAATCGTTTGTAGTAACCTTCATTTCGTTTGTAATACCTCGAAATCTGAAGTAAAGTCACTATACTTCAAACGGAGGTTAAAAAATCGTTTGTAGTTGTTTGTAGTAACTTTCATTTCGTTTGTAGTTCCTCTAAATCTAAAATAAAGTCACTACAAACGGTGGCTTCAAAATCATTTGTAGTATCCTTCATTTCGTTTGTAGTTCCTTCGAAGTCTAAAGTAGAGTTGTCTCAAAAGATTGTAATTGTTTAAGGCGCGGTTTTAATAAGAATCGAAAGCAGTCCAGGAGAAATGATAGCGAATCCATCCCTAGAGATTGACGGCATAACAACACGGGCCACAGTAGATGAAATAAATAACTTTTGTCATCTATTTGCGAGTAAACAAATATGTCTCCTATACACACACATGACTAAACGAATACCGAATTTTAAACAACATATCTTTCAATTCCATTCCACCAGAGAATGCGCGTTCAAACGTCAGCATTGGGAAATTACGTTACTGTGGAACGCATTTCCGGCAGATTCAGTGTAGCCCAACCTTAAACCTGTTTAATAAAATGACCAAAAAGTTAAACCCTCTTTCCAAATATTCCGCGTTTCCTTTAATATATGTTGTATTGAATAAATCAACCGTGTTTTCCCCGATATCCCTTACTTCAATATTAACTCAACACGATGGGGAATTTCTTCCACGAAAATTTAATTCTTTTTTGAGGACCAGCGGAGCGAGCACGACCAAAATATATATCGTGATTCTCTAGCCCTTCTTTGTCTTATAAATTGGTTCAAAATCGTCCAGATAATTTATTTTTCTGTACATTGAAATAAATACTTTGGATTCTTTGAATACAGTTCTTCTATGCATGTTTTTGGGATAGATTGACTTAAGGCAGTTGTGTGAACATGCTAGAGACAAGATATCGTTTGTAAATGTATGAAACGTTCCTAAGCGAATAGAATAGAGCATACTCGGTTGCTCTGAGCTGGCGGTTAGAGTTTATCTCGAGAGGCTTAATCAATTGGCTAAAATTATTCATTAATAATTGACTACAAAGCATAAGCTTTGTGGAGGCAATCCTGCAAATGTGGTTCTTTGCTAGACTGATTGTTATTGATCCGACTACAGGCTTAAATTAATATCAGATCATCTATGATTTAGCGTGCAACGTAAAGGGTCGGGGAAAGATTAAATTACAATAAATTACACATTTTACTGTAGATGGGAATTATCGATCAAGATTTTCTAAAAAATTTGATGGAGTGGACTTTCCAAACTCAATTGTAACGCTAGGACAAACTTACCACAGCTTTACCAAGTTCTTCAGCTGAATTGCTTTTCTACCTAACGGCATTCGATCAATCGCTACCCTTAGTCCAACCACAAGGATTATTCAGAAAGCCAGGAAGTGTGGGAGAGGGGGACGCATATAATTATTCAACGAAGAAGAGTTCCCTTTGCTAGTTAAAAATTTAACCCGTGTAGATATTTTGCAGAACTGTGCATTGAGGTTGGGAATAGCCGAACGTATTCTAACAAACGTACATGTAAAGGATACGCGGGACCCCTTTGAGAGAAAATTCGACTTCCCATATTGAGAGAGATGTCGAGAGAAGCTTGCTTGGCATGTCTGCCATTATTAATATTTTTACAAGCGATACATATTAATTTTAAAGGCAGTTTATCATTTTGGCTGTCATTATTCTTTATTAAAATGTAATAAATCTTACAAGCTGTCAGCTCTGCATTTACATTAATTATTGTTACGTGATATTATCTATCTATACCACATCGTACATTGTTAATAACCTCAAATAACCAACGAATTCGGATATGTATCTGAAAATCATTTGTTTTGCCTCCATGTTCCCAATATTTATCGGTCATACCTACAATTTTTGGAAACAGTACCTACCTACTAAAAAATATCGACGGAAGGTACACGGAGAAAACAACTTTATTCACAAATATTAATGAATAAAAGAATTATACTGTTATACATTTTACGGGAACTTGTCATCTTATTGTTTCATGTCCTATCTGCACCCGAGAGATTTCCCACATTTTCCCGGACATCCTGTATAGTGGCTAAAAATGGATTTTTCTTAATTATTTTTAAAACGGATAAGGATATCTGCATTGATTTTTAAATGAAATAATACGCCACTGGTTTAACCGGACCGGACTCAACGGCAATATTTTAAAAAATCAAGAATAATTTCGTTTAAGAAAGAGTTTAACACCCTGTATCTTTTTAACGAAGCGTCCTAGATTAAGTTTACACAACCCCCACCCCACCCCTAAAATTCACAAAAGAATAAGACGTTTAATTTTTGGTCATCATTTGTGTATCACTCTGTATACAGGGTTAACTATGACTAAGTACAAAAAATTTAACCACGTACTCAGGGAGGCCTAAAAGACAATAAAAAAATGATTCCAGAATTTTAGTAGCTCCATATTTAAAAAATGGGGCAAAACCCTTTTTTCCTACGGAAAGTCGGCGCCTATGATAAGAACCGACTGAGATGGCTTAGATTCATAGATAAAGCTTACATCTGTCAACAATGTCAACTACCATGCGGTCGTCTTTTTGTAGCGTTTCTAAATGTAGAAACGAAAATTAACATTCTTATTAGTAATAATACCTGATAGATAGGTAACAGTTAATCCAGTTAGCTCCAGTATTTTGCATTCGTTTTTCATTATTTCGTTATAAACTGGTAGAACTACATATTCGCTCATTACAGCCACTCACTACCGATAAAAGACACTTCCCGTAGGTACAATTAGATAAAATGCCTATTTATTATAACAAAATCGATCAAAAGGAACAGATAATAGACAAGTTTTAATGTAACCGCGGCAGTCTTGTTCCATAACCTAGAAAACCAAACCGGCGAACTATATTGTGGGAAAGTATCTGCACCCAACACAAATGTCTTTATTTAATAACTATAAAACGTTTAAAAATTAAAAAAGGCGCTAAAAACTGAAGAAGAACACAAAATTACAACGTAAACACAGGAATTCAATTATGACATGACGATGAGCGATACCGACTGAGCGACTGTTGCATGCTTGTAGAGTAGGCAACCAACAAGCAAGTTAACATTGGCGGCGTTAAATAAGGATTTAAAATAGTATCGAAAAAAAAATTTTTGGCTTTATAAATAAGTTTGGAATTTTTTTTAAGGGTGATTCCGTTAATTCTTATTTTTCCCTATTCCCTCTTAAAATATTTGTATTAAGTCATAGTTAACCCTGTATGAGTGTGTGTGTGTGTTGGTATTATTAGCATAATCTTTCCGAGTCGAAGAATTTAAAAACATCGCTGGGTGCGGAAGATTTTCCACGTCGCGTGAAATAAATTATGATATATGACTTCCCTCGCATATATTACTTCATAGTTACAGTCATTTATATTTCTCATCCGCATTTTAATTTGAGAACGTATTCCGTGCGATGCGACAGGGTGGGAAGGGCAATATCGGAAGATAAAAAATGTCTGGGTATTTTTCATTGACCCGAAAAAGTACGTCACGTCGAGTGTCGCGGTTTATACAGTAAACAGCTTCCGGTTGTTTTACTTCGATAGTTCACGGAACAAATTCCGACTTTATTAGAGAAATCTCTACATTGGCTGAGTGTAAAGTTCACATTCTAACTTCCAGAAATCTGCCGTACCAGTAATACAAAGTTTGTATTAAATATTTCATTAACACGTTGAATTTGTAAGGTCGAATAACGCTGTATTGTGAATAATTTTAATACCATCATACTTATTTTACCACTAAAGCGGGCATTACACTAACAATTTATTGTTAATTCATCAATTTCTTTAAGGTCGCACTTTGGTTTTACACATGTTCAGAGCTTTGTCAAGTTTCTTAACAATTTTGCTGTCAGATGCCACCCGTACCAACTTAAAAGTAATTTTAACTTTTGACGTTATATCATTACCATTTGTATACAAAACAAAAACTGTTAAAACAGAAAAGTAACTTTACTAATTATATTTTAAGGCAAAAGAAAAGTGAGAAACAGTTAAAAAAAGCTTCCATTGCATTTATTATTGCTGCTGCTGGGTTACTGGTTAAATATTTACATTTATTTTAGGTTGGTATTCGTGAATTGAAGTAAAAACTGTCGAAAAATTAGAACAAGTTTTAAGTCGTCAATCACTTCCAAGTTTTAGTATTACATTTGTCAATTGATTTGACGAAGCCACTTGATCCATTAATTGACAAAGAAATTGTTAATGTAAAGCGGGCTTAACGCCCGCATTTTGATCGCAGATTTCAGGTCCGGTCTTGGTCACGGCTTTAATATTTTAATTTACTTTATTTATATTAAAACAGATTTAATCTTATTAATGCCAGCTAAACAGTATTCAACAGAAACTACACTCAAGTGATCCTACTTCTATTTTATATGCTCAACGGATATTTAACGATCCTAGAGGTCGCAAAGATTTAGTATACATACATTTTAGTTATTTATAGATACCTTCAGTTTTTCACCATTATGAAGCAACTGTGACAGCATCAGGATATTCAATAAATAACGCAGTAAATATTGTTTTTGTGAGATATAAGTGCATTTGTGTTGGGTGCAGATACTTTCCCACAAGGCATTTTATCTAATTGTATCTACGGGAAGTGCCTTTTAACGGTAGTGCTTACTTCCTGCTCGGCCTAAGCGGCTCGACTTACAGGAAGTGACCTACACTGCAGCCGGTACTTAACGCAGACCTCGATCCATTCAATCTGTAAATGATACTGCAGGAAACAACTACTCCGCGGACTAATGCCCCGACCGGCATTGAATTACTCCTGCAGTATCTGTGAGAACAGCCAAGAACCCTTGTCGGACACACCACCAAACATAGACCGGTTTCGGGGTTGTTAGCCCTCATCAGTATGCCATAGGTGAGATGACCTACTTAAAAAAGTTAGAGAGTAAAGTGTAAGCGGAAGTACTAGTAACTAGCGCTATCTACATTGTACAAAGAAACTGATGATACCAGCGTGCTCAACGCCATCAAAGAATCATCAAATTTTGATAAAATATTTTATTAACGTCACTTATTTTTCAATGTTTTATCATCTCTAGCACTACTGCCATATCTTTTTGTCCACCCGGTATACAAAAATATTAAAGCATTGCTTTAATTCTCTTGACTCGTGCGCTTTTCCGTGAATAAATGAGGGACATTTTAAGTCTTGAAAACTTGAACTTGAAAAATTACGATCCTAAAGAATGAATACTAAAACTAATTATATTTACGTTCCTCATTTATAGGCAAGCGAATATTTCATGTTAGCGTTAGAAATTTAATATTATTTTGCTTTCAATCTTACGCCGCGTTCATTGAGTAGTATTTTGAAATTTAAATTAACCTACGAAAGGTTCAAAGGCATTGATAAATTCTAAGCAAACCTTAGATACCGTGTAAAGGTAAAACACACTTCAGATTGACTTGGAAACTAGTCTGCTATAACGTGTGTGGGACGAAAGTCATCAATACGAGTCAATTTAAATACATTAAGGAATCATTGAAAATGTTGAATTATGCAAATTATAAGGTACCAGTACCATCCTGGAACATTTTGCTACGGTACTGGTACTGTATTGAAATTATACTATAACAAAAACTTACCAGGTCTTGAAGCCCGAAGTTTGGCAGCTTTCACTTCATAATGACCAACACAAATGTTAGGGTCTGATGATTCAGGAAACAGCGCACAGTCCAAATAGTCAGGAAGAGACAGGCCAAAAACGTCGAGGAAGAACCCACATCGTCTTTTGTTTTCTAAAAAAACATCAACATGAATTTTGAGGTGCTGATGATCGATTACTCGACTTACCGTAGCATAGACTCCTGCAGGGACGCACTACAACACCACTGGGTCCACATTTAGGGAGAAATAAGGAACACAAAAACAAAGCTGCTAGATCATAGCACCTGACATCAACTACAGCGTCGTAGACCTCAAGCTCTTGTTGTGCGTCTCTCTGTCCGAATTGACCCATGTAATTGGGAAACACAGTATAGTTATAGGGTACTCCATGTTGCTTGCAAAAAGTCACTATAACCGGTAAGCATATTCCTGGAGCTGGATTGTCACTTTTCCGTTCAATTATAACTGGAGTTGTGACGTTTAAGGTTTTATTGACTATAGTTACTGAATTTGGGTATGCTAAAATTAATGCAATTAATATAACTATAAATGTATTCCTTTAGTTCCCTTACCCTTAAAATATGCTGCCATGCCAGCGCCTATAGCAAATAGTGCTATAGCATTTACTATTAGTTGAGCAAATCTAAATTTCAATCGGTTTGCGCAAGCTGTAGACGGACGTCGGATGTCTCTTATAATCTGAAACCAGATTTGCACAATTAACAATCATCTTAATGTTAGTTCTAGTGAAAAAACTCACCCTGTGATGTAATGACATGTTGGAACCATTATGGAACCTCACGATCGTCTGCAAGCTAGCTGGAGTGGAGACACTCTTTGTAATAGTAGTGTTTCCATTGTTGTCATCCTCGTTGTCTTTAATCTTGGGTATAAGACCTCCGTTTTGCTGCTTGAGTGGAGTTTTTGGAGGGAGTAGTGGTGTCTCCATAGTTTTTGTCGTGTAACTAGGCGAAGATGTTTGACTGAAACTGTCACTAGAAACACTCGAGTCTTGCCTGATGGAAACCCTACCGTGAGGTGGTTGGTTTCCTTGCACTTTATTCGCTGTCATATTGGGTTTGTGCATCTTTGGAGCTGTTTGAGGGGGCACGGGGGGAATCTTCGCTTCTTGGTTCTGACTAGCATTACTGCCATCAAAAGCAAAAGCTGATGTCTTTGGGTTCTTAGGACAGTTTCTGTTCACGTCAAATCTTCTTATGTTGTTGATGTTATTTGCTTCCATGGACATCTGTCTTAGTGGAGGTTTCGGTTTGTTATCTCCGAACGGATTGTTTGGTAGCGCTCGACATTTTGGGGTTGGTGGTAGTGGAGGGGGTTCAGCAGGTTTGTCGCTTATGGTCTTAAGAGGTTTGTTTTGTGCTATTAGACCGGGCATGTTGTTCCTTTTTGGTACGGGTGGTGGACGTAATGGTATCGGTGGAGGTATCTGCAAAAGGAAACATTCTATGGTGCTGATAGTCCTGTATCCTGGATACAATCATTAATGATTTGATTTAAGTTCAGGATATGACCTGAGCATGTATGGTAGAATATCCGTAAATATCCCTCTATAAAATATAATGTGAAAGTGTAGCAACGAACTTTCATTCAGGTGAGATATCGCAACGGTTTATGGATTATCATTAAATTTGTTTTAAGAAAGATCTAGAGTGTTAAACGTGTCGACTTTTAATAGAAAGAAAGCGGTTAACGCACGTTTTATGAGGATATAATGACTACTATAAATCACTTAATTCTACCTCACATTGTAGTTATATCAAACAAGCGGTGTGTGTGTTAAATTATTGTGGTTACCAAATATTAAAGGATATTATGGTTTACTGCACAGTGAATTGAATTGAAAGTCATTAAATGAATTAATACCAATTCTGCGGAAAATCACGGGGAGTATAGACGATAAACACTGGTATTGATTGAATAAATCTTTTTGAGGGCAACATAATTGTTTGAAGGTTTCCTTCTTGACAACTTCTGAGTGATTTAAAAGAAATTCCTTCTGAACACTGACTTTTCTCTTGCCGGCGTGATGATACAAGCTTTGTGTTTGGTTGTTTCGACTGGGATTCGTTGTTGTGTCCATTATAATTTGTCTACTAAGTATGGGGATCTCGAGGTTATAAATTTTCAGGAAGTTCCCGCAATGTTACCCTTAACGATTAAGATACTCTGCGTTTTAGTATAATAAAATTTATTACAATAACGTAATAAATTATTTGAAAAAATTAGGGTGTATTCATTAAAACCGCTTTCACCCTTGCAGAGTGTAACGCTTGACCTATGTTTTTGGTACAGAAGCCGTGAGATTCTCTGAGTATCACTGATTTTTTATAAACGGAACCGAATGGTATAATGATATAAAAACAAAATTATATCAATCAATACACTTAAAAGAGATGTTACGAAACAAAATTTAATATGATAGAAATAAACGCATATAAGAACAATGATTACATTGCCGTGCTTCTGTGAATATAGCTGAGGGCTAGGTTACTTTAATAAAATGACAGGGCTCTACATTTTAAATAATATCAATTCGCAAGGCCGTCTTTTTGTTTTGCCAGACACTTTTCTACGATCCTTTTATTTGATAGATAATTAACAGTACATTAGAAAGTTAAATTATGTTTTCATGTAAAAGTTGAAAAAAATAGGTAATTAACTAAAAAAATATGTTGAAACTCGGCTCAACATTTCTAATTCCTTTAAACACTTAGTGCAGAACATTAATGGCTGTTAAGTACGTTCCGTAAACTTTTATTTCAATGAAAGCTCTTTTGATGCATTGCAACGACAAAATATATACACAGTGTGTTGTTGGCGACAAAATAATACTTTTTAATTATACTACAGTATTACATCTATAAATAAAGCTTGTACGTTGATATTCTCAAATAATGTAAATGGCATTTACCTAGTGAGTATTGTTATTTTATCTCACTATGTAATTGGCTTATTACTTCCGTTGGAATTTTGTAACTTCAGTATTCAATATTTTTTAAACTAAAACTTAATATGTTAATTGGACACTTTAAAAAGTTAATTAACAGCATTCTTTACATATTTTAACATTACCGTAAGTACTAGGAAAATATTTAAATTTGGCAACGTTGCATTAGACCAATACCGAGTAGAACTGCCACTACCGGTCAGTGATAGTCTAAATAATGGTTTGAAAACATTATTTACGGTGTAAATATGTATTATACTCATTGTTTCATGTCCTCGCTTAAATTTAATGACTATCACTGAATTATTTTGTTGTTTTTTACGTTTACGCGCAATGTTGTACTTACGGGTGTTGGTAGCTTGGTGTGTTGCTCCTCTGTGACGGGACAAGTGTGTGCCGAATGTCTTCTAGCGTAGATATTGGAGTTTAGCGGAGCAAGCGTCAGGGATGTGGGCTGGAGAATGGGATGGTCTCCATCAAGAAGATCTAATAGAGCTCGTTCATTAGCCAAACTTCCCCATCTTCGTGTGGAGAAAAGTGACATTTAGAAAGTGACGTTAACGAATTTATAGCAGTATATTACCAGTACTCAAGGCATGCTATGAAGGTGCTATAAAACGCTACTATTGTCACGGGAAGTACAAATTAGTTCTAATACGGTTGAAAATTTTATCTACGGAACTGAGTGTGAGCATTAAACGCATTTTATCCAATTAATCCATTAAATATACTCCGTGATAAAACACCTAAACTGACCTACGAATTTTTGTTTTATTTTATTAATATCTTTCTTAAATTGTTTGTTATTTATCTATTAGTACTCTGTTGTATAACCCAGTGTTTCAAAATATTCATCAAATCGAGGGAACTACATCGAGGCGGGCCATTTTGAGCTTTAGTAATTGAATTTGCAGTGCTGCTCGTTCCGCAACCCCTTTTTAAGCAAATATCAATCCTCAAAGTAACATAATGTACTGTACGAGGGAATAAACAGACACAGTGGTGGGTAACCGTCATGTTTGACGTAAGAGTTACTACTGTGTAACGCCAGGGTTTGAGAAGGAAAATAGAAAGGCGAAGTATTAAAATCTAATTAAAATTGCTTGTTACATCAAGACGACACAATTATTTGAAGAAATGTCACCGATAAAAATAGGCGGAAATTTCCATATTTTGTTCTTTTTACATAATATTTAGGTACTGGTAATTTTTAATTTACGTTATATTAAGGCAAAATCAAATATATAATATTAGGAAATTTCAGGAATAATGTGTTACAACTTAATTTATTATGAAATTTTACAGAATTTTCGATGTGGCCAGAATCACATCAACCTAATCTCTAACCCAATGCGTTGTAGTTGTGTTAAGGAGTGGTAGACAAACAAGTACGGTTCATTAATAAGGACTTTTTGTGAGATATTCGTAAAAGAATAAGATTAAATTTTATTACGTCTGAACTTGCAGTTTATGTCAATTTGGTTATACAAGGTTATAGAATACGTTATACGTTATAGATACGTTAATTGTATATTTACTGTAACTAAAATTCGAGCTAAAAATATATATTTTCACACAGATATACGTATATCTACAAATATATTTGCAAAAACCAAGGAATATTAATTCATGTTTCAAGAATGAGATGCAAGTTTTAGCGAAACATTTTTAGATGATGGGTGAACAATACACCTTTAGAGAAAGCGATGGATAATTGACATTTAGAGGATGCACCTTGCTTCCTACACAGAAGTTATTTTTGCGTAGCGCCTTATAAATATAAAATATAAGAAAATACAAATTATCTACTCAGTAAAATTACGTATCTATATTATACAATTCCAAACTAAGAATTACAATGTATAAAACAATACACAATTTGGAAGTTTATTTCTGTAATGTTGCAGTTTCATTAACAAATTTATTGTGTAATTTGTATATATTATAACTGTATCGAAGATGAAAACATATTAAATGTATTTTAACGTTCAAGTTTATCAGTGTAACATGTATGGTGTTATAAAATAGACTGAAAGATTTGGTTTATCAATTCCTTTTTAACAAATTGTTCAGTAAAAGCTATTTTAAAATAAAAATTCGCTATTATTTTTTTAATTGTAATATTATATTCAATTTTTTATAATTTTTACCATTTTTATTTGATATATAAATTCGCAAGTTGCAAATTATTTTAGAGAGGTGTAGATCGTTAAAAAATATTGTATTAGTTTTATAGCACCTTAGAATATGCGATGGTCTATTACCTTGGCCTAGACCTAGGCTCCTCTACGTGGTTAACAGTGCTGCGATGTCGATCCACCATGGCGCCTTCCTAAAGCATCTTGATCTAATGGTATACAACAAACCTGTTGCACCTGTGTAACAAAATACTACCTCAGAACAACTCGCATCTAGCATCGGGATTCGGCATGATATTAATTCCTTGTGGAATTAGACTACTTGGAAGTATTTACTCTTCCACACTCCTCCCCAATATCAGATTATCCCAATCTCTTCAAATTCGTACCTCGTCAGATCTCGGATATCATTGACTTCTAATTCAATCGTGATTTAGGGGCTCGATTTTTCAGTTAGTTAAAAAAAATACCGAATTAAACAAAGTAAAGGTTTACGGACAAGTATTAAAGTTAGGTACTGTTGTAAAACTCACTTTATTTTGTTTTTATGGCTGCAACTCAAATCAAGAATTCCGCGTTCAAATCACGAAAATGTTCGAATTATTTTACGAAGAGGTGTTAGTTTTACGCGTACCAATCCTAATTACTACAGATGTCACAAGAAACATGTTTTTCTCTAAAATGTTGTAGTATTAATACTTTAAAAGTTTTACTTAAGATCGCCGTATTTCTCGCTGTAAAATGATCAAATTTGTGGTGTTTTTAGGTACAGAATAAAGTAATATCAAAAATAAAATTCTTAATGTTTTGTGTATTGTACTCACTTTTACTGTTTAAACTCTCCTCAAATAATATTAGTTTATAAGACACGCATTATTTTGCTATTTTAACCACACATTTTAACAATTGTTCTTAAAAAATAAATAAAAGTGAACTGTATGCAGAATTATGTAAGTTTATGTTATATCTACAGTGAAATTTAAAAAAATAGGTATTTTGAAAGATTTCTGTACCTAAAAATTTGTTAGTTAGACTGCTTTCTGTCGTTATATATTGGTTTTAATAAAATTCCTGTTATTTGCTAAGCTTTATATTATTCAGTTATTAAATGTCTAAAATTATTTGTATTTGTAGAAAACATTATTTCAAGAAATGGCGCCTCAAAATCATCCAAAAATAAAACACGTAAAACAACACTAATATCACAAATAAAATTATTAATGTTTTGTTTATCCATTTTTACTATTTAAATATTTTGCTATTTTAACTCCACATTTTAACAATTATTTTCACATACTTATAAACAAAAGTCAACAATCTTATATGCAGCGCTATGTAAGTTTATGTTATTACAATATTTACATCTACAGTTAAAATGATATCCGTGAATATTCACAGGTGGCATGAGATAAAATTCCTGTTATTTGCTAAGCTCTATATTATTCAGTTACTAATGTCTAAAATTATTTGTATTTCTAGAAAACACTTTTTCAAGAAACGACAATGAAGTTAAATCCTAACTAATATTCCATTAAAGTAAAACTATTAATTTGTCACTGACCTGACGGAATCAATGTCACTGGCGACTTAGTATTAAAAATGTTTAGTGTAACTTAAAGAGTAATTTATTTCTCCCGATGCATTGAAAATTGTAAGATTTTTATAATTATAAAGGAACGTAATATAAATCACATAATTTTAAAGGTATTACGGTTACGGGAAAGTTTTTAAGAAGTTAAACAATTTGAGAAGACGCACATATATTTAGGAGGTTTTTGGCAAATTTTTAATTAGTTTTAACGCTTACAACCGCGTAAAAACGACAGTAGTGGGAATCGAGGATTTTCGTCGCGGATAGACGAAAGAAGATGAAAATAAAGTTATTGTGGGGAGCGATTTTCGGGAGCGATAGGGATATAAAAGCGTGTAAAAGGTGTTTTACATTTGAGGTTACACATAATCAATCATGTTCCCACTGGGTGTTAAACACTGAGGGACATGGTGCGGGGCATCGATAATTTTTTTAGAGTAGCGGTTCGAAAGTGAAGTGAAAAAAGTGCGCAAAACGGCAGTAATCGTCGAACGATCATAGTCGGGGGCCTGAAAACATCGAAATTGGCGGGAATATAATCGACCGGTCACTGACCTATAAATACGAGAAATACGGGAACACACACGTAACTCACCTGGAGTGGTGCACGCGTACTCTAGCAGTGTGGCGTACAAGACCGCGGTGTGGCAACATGTGCACAAAAATGTGTCTACCGCTGGTGCCTCCGCGAGGCCTGCGCTCCACGGAGTAGCTTGCCCGGCCCAAGCTGCGTTCGATGCAGCGCTTCAACACCACGTGGAATCCAACTTGAACTTGGGGCTTACCTGTCTCCAAAACCGAAATTTCCGACAGACCATGAGGGGCCACGGGTATCTTAAATCTCACTTTTTCCCCCCCGCACCGCTCCCCACCCGTCCGGACGATCCGGTAAGGCCGCCGCCGAGCGAGACAAACTTTTGAATTCCACGGAAACAAATGAACACCGCCCACCGGCCCTGCCTCACATTCGAATTTAAATTGCAAAATGTTCCGATTGTACGTCCATCAAAAATACGATATACTTGTTAATATTTACATACAGATTCCGAACACAGCAAACTGAACGGGAAATCAAGAAAAAGGTTATATTTTAACTGAAACTTGATTTAAGTTTAAGCAAATCCACAATAGGGTTGCTATATCTGCACTGTGGATTTAGCCGGACAATTTGCCCGAAAAGCCGGACAACTCCTTTTTTTGCGCATAAACCGAATAAAACACATTTTTTAAACAATAAAATGTGGTTGTATGTACATATTAGATAAGTACAGATTACAGGTAGAAGTGTAACAAAATAGAAAGTCTCATATTACTCTCATTTCAAGTTCTGTTATGTTGTGCCTATGACTACGTATTATATTAAAAACCGGACAGGCCAATTTTTAGCTGGACAAAAGTGCAAAGAGCCGAACATGTCCTAAAGTCGGACATCTGACAATCCTATCAGTAATCTTTCTTCTGTACAAAACAGCCAACATTTTATTCCATCGCGTTGAAATCTTATCACATAAAAATCACATTAGCGGTGGAAGGATCAAATAGTCTTTGGAAAATAATTGAATGTTCGTTGTTTAAAGTGCATAAATGTCATTTTAATTAAACTCGATAATTCTTTAATACAGTTGAAACAAACTGATCAGTAGTTTCTACATTTACTGCAATTTGAGCTATAAAATTAAGTCTGTTTTCAATGTGACACTCAGGCAAATACTCCAA
Source organism: Monochamus saltuarius (assembly GCA_025584915.1). NCBI lineage: Eukaryota > Metazoa > Arthropoda > Insecta > Coleoptera > Cerambycidae > Monochamus > Monochamus saltuarius. The sequence goes on along the minus strand of CM046730.1, from coordinate 18,688,070 downwards.
ATTGTGAATTTTATAGTCATGATACCCATTGATCTTTAAAATTCGTTGAAGGTTGATTTAACCAAAATTCCCAACTAGCCTGCCGTATAGAATTTCGTGGATTTTGTTTGAAATACTGTAAGAGTCTAGCTCTATTAACAGTTTATTTTATTTTTGAAAAAAATCTATAAGCCTTCTAAAAGTAGTCGAAGAGCAACAAAATATTCACAGTTGTTTTTAGCGGTCGTATTTGATTTTTCGTTTTTAGAAAAACGTGTAAGGCAGCAGCAAATTTTTAACTGACTATGAGTTGATTGATATTTTTTTTATTAAGCATCTTTATTTAACACCCTATGCAAGAGCATGGATGAATAGTGTCAGTACTTCCGTCAGTGAAAGGGCTGAATCAGGAACCGCACTAAATTAATTTCGTATTGCTTTCACCGAGAGAAACTGTAAAAGTTACTTTCAAATTAAAAGTTCGCCGATTTAATTCAAGTGAATGCTGATATGAAATTTAAGTTATTAACTTTGTCAATATCGTCGCATTACGTTTGGAAATTCATTTAAATTGTTGAGTGCGACCAGTTAAACGCTCTAGGTACAGGGAGTCGAAGAAATATTGTACCAGTACGTTTTTTCAAGCTTGTTTGAATTGAATTGATGAAACTTGGGCTAGTGCCATTCAAGGTAAAGATTTACTAATTTGGTATAGAAATCTGTCAACCAGTTGTAACGTTCATTTTTGCATGGAACGTTCCCCTGTACAATAATCTGCAGTGTAAAATATTGTTTATGATAATTACTGTAAATTATAGATATTGTTTTGAGGATTATTAAGGGAACTGAAACGCTAAGCCTTCTTCTGCAAGCTGGCACGCGGGTCGAGCGTGATTTTCTAACCTCTATGGCGCAACTCGAGAATTCTAAAACCACGAGATTTTTGGAGTTTTAATGCTGAGCATACATTAGTCATTACTAGTTAAAATTGGATTGCCTAAGCAGAAGGAACATTCAAGGAATAGAGACATAGTGGCTTCTGACTTTGGTGAAATTGACACAGTAGAGAGACGCACTCAAACTTTCCTTATGATTATTAAATTTATTCAACGGACAGATTTTCTTTAGATAAGGATTTATTTGTTTTGCGGCTTTGAGCCATATTGAAAATCTGCAATCATCATTACGGTTTGGTCATTATGATATTATTGTTTTTTTAGGTTTAGAGCCATATGTAAAACCACTATTAATTAACTATTTCATTTTATTATTTAAACAGTGTGAAGGACAAAATAGCTATTTTTTTCTGAAAATATTAGATGCCTGTTAGTTTTAATATTTAAAATTTGTTAAGTTGAATATTAATGTCCGAGTGGTAGTTATTTTTTTGGCCAACCACAATTTGATAACTCAGACATTATTTTCACGGTTGGTGGAGCTCAACAATTAACATCTAAATAAAATTTATAAAAATTATTCATACATTTATTCCGTACCACGACCTAGGCTTAGATAGACTTAAACAGCTAGAGTTATTCGTCGGATACCTCACCTATAGCATACTGATGAAAGCTAATAAGCTTGAAACCGTTATATGTCTGGTGGGCTGCTAACGAATGACGTTAGCCATTTATCAGGTTTTTAAGGTAGTTCTCTGGAATTCCGTGTTTGCAAAATGTCAATCTATACATTAACATCAAAAAAATTCCTGTATAATCACATGCGAGTGAATTTCCATGGTAACGAAACGGATACAAGCTTCTAATTGGTTAAACAAATAATAAATTGTGTTTTCATTCTCTCGTGACAAAATTCTACGTCTTGAATTATTTTCCAATCAAGTTTACAAAAGACATCGAAAATAAACAAATCTTTAATAGAAGGGCTGGTTAAAATGCTAAAATATTCGGCACGTTCACCTTTGCTTTTGCTCAGAAGTTAATTTTTCCCCAAGAATATACATTTTTAATTAAATTGCCGCAAGAAAGCCGCTATTGCCAGGAAAGCAATCAGAGGATTTTACTTTTCTTGACTACACGGTATTATCGCTTCCATTTAATTCAGTTCTACGTTTACTTTTTAAATTCAGGTTGTCCCACAATGGTAATTGTAAACACTACGTTGACTGGAATTTAGTCAAGTAGAATTTAAATCGAAAATCAATCAGCTGCAGAGAAACAGGGCGATGGACCTCATTTTAACATAAAATTCCACATCCAGAAATTGGAGTTATTGATTGTTATCTCGACCTTGATACTTGTTGTCAAATTGTATTGAAAATGCTACAATAGCATTCTGGTTTGAACTCAGAGCAATAATAAAAATAGAGGTAACCAAGTGTGTATCCCATTTTGGTCATAATGTGTAAGAGATAACATCGCCGTTATTTCTTAACAGTTAAGGGGATATATACTAAAAAAATTAAGGTGATAAAATATAACATTTAACCTTGAAATGAGGTAAATGTATTATGATCAAAATGGGATACCCTGGTCCCCTGGCTTCGACTATGGTGTATTTTCTTTTGAAATGAATTTGATACCTTTGTTATATTTTTCAGTCTATAATTTTGTGTATTGCATAGTCTACTATAGAACGCAAAAAGTATGTAGTTTGTGGAAAAGTGGTAACCTGACCTATATTAGGTTAGTTTTGGCAGTCATAGGCGTAGATCTATTTAAGACCATATATTAAAAAAATCTAAAATTCTTTTGCAAACCACAAATCGTGCTTTTAAGATCATAAGTAATCAAATAAACATTGCAATCTACTTTGTTATTTGAAAATAATACACCACTAGAATATGAAACAAGAGCGACAATGTATTTATATCACGCAATGTAAAAATTGCTAAAGAAGGTGAGCATAAATGTAAAAAATACATTTTTAATCAATAGTACTGAAGAAAGAGTTAGGTAATTGTTGATTAAAACAATTTTATTTGAACATCAATAATAATTCTGATATTAAAATGTGATGTGCAGTTAGTTTTGTTGCTTGCACATAAAATTACTTATTAAATTGTATTGGTTCTTTTGCCACTGGTATTTGTTTTCATTCCACATCAATAATAATTCTGATATTAAAATGTGATGTGCAGTTAGTTTTGTTGCTTGCACATAAAATTACTTATTAAATTGTATTCGTTCTTTTGCCACTGGTATTTGTTTTCATTCCACGCTAATAATCACATAATGTTTGTTTTGATAAACTTTGATTAAATGTTTGTTGATTGAATTGTGTATAATAAGCGGCTTTTGTTGTCCCTGAATTTGTTTTATTACTTTGAGGGTTTGTCACTCACAATGTGTGGCAAAAATTATATAAATGTCATTTATATTAAGAAATAAGAAATACGTATAAATAGACGTTTTGAATTATATTTTGTTTGTTGTTCGCATTTTAAGCCTTTTTTAATAATTGCTCATCACTATCAGCAGCAATGTATATCCTTCTAAAGTAGGTACGTAGTTAAAATAATATCAAAATATATTTCGAGTGTTACGAAGTGCTCGTTTGGTTATTGACAATAATTGTGTCGTCAACTGAAATAAAAGAATACCCCTTAGTTTTACTGTCTGGACCTTAATAAGCTTAGGTTTCCTTAGCAATAAATCATTAATGATCCTGAGAAGTTAGGTATAATAAAACCCAAGAAAAATAAATAAATAAACTCGTATATGCTGTTCTTGGAACAGACAATTCCTCATTAAAATGAAATTGCCCAAGATTGTTGCTCATTTGTCAGTAATACGCTCTAAGTCTATTTGAAGAGGGTATCCATCATGTATACAAGGTTGTTACGGTTCAGATTTTATACTAACATTATGTGCGACCAACTTTGGATTTATTGAAGGCTAGGCATTGCTTAGTGCATTGTAATCGAGATTTATTTAATTCTTTAATGGACTGTATAAACTTTCTAGTCCATTCTGCCTTTTGGCTGACTTGAACATTTTTTTAACACCCTGTATACAATGAATTAATTTGGCGTGGTAGAAGCGTTAGTCTTTTAAGTATGTTATTTTGTTTTGGCATGCTGTTTTAACAAACATGCAAGCAACATATTTCAGTGATTGTCCTTAGGCATTCATTTGGGGTGTACCTCAGGGTTCTATATACAGTCCTGGTCTCATATATTTATACACGGTGCTGTGGCAGACATCAGCTTAAAATATTTTCAAGTGCTTTTAATGAAAATGATCGTATTAAGCGAACCTTTGGAAGTGGAATTGGAATAATAATTCTATCGTAGATAGAGACGTTATCCATCTCTCATATTTGCAACTACTAATTGGCTGTGGCATTTTCTAGGTCGCATAGCATGTTATGAATATTCATATTTCCGTCTCCCTCTCGCCTATAAGCTGAAACTAGAAGCCTCAGGTATTTTCCGGACACAATAGAGCTGTATAGTGGTGTAGATAAATTTATATCTAGCTGTATTTTCAGGATATATGCCAGAGATCGTATTTTATTATTAATTTTTCTCCATTCCAATACAGACAATCTACCATTCATTCCAAATCTACTGGCTTTAGCGTAAATGTCTGATTCGAATTGGGTATTTAACTTAAACTTTAAATTGTTTGAACATTAGACAGACATGATTATGCAATACATATATTATTTCCAGGTTTTCCTCATTCCTGCACTGAATAGTGGTTAGGGCCTACCAACGTAAGTCGTTCCTGGGCGCAAATGCGGCCTGCTTAATAATAATATGCCGCCCCCTCTCCCGCACAAGTCTCCGACTTCTGGGCTAATCCCTGTGATTAGAATGAGGGGTAGAGATATTATTATTATTATTATTAGTTGAATACGTTGTTGTATCACCAGTGACGGCTCGTAACAGGCAAGCGAAAGGATAAATAAACTTCAGGGTGAATTTGTTATTTTGTATTAAATCTGTTAATGCTGTAAACAATGTCGTCGTAGTTCATTTAATACTCATTTTCCATTTGAAATTTTTGCCAAATTTGAAAGTTTTATTTCCGTCCTTGAGTTAGGCAGATAAGACAGACTTTTTTTAAATATCCCCACAAAAAGAAGTCCAAAGGATTGAAGTCAGGAGATCATGGCGGATCGCGTGCGGATTTTCAAAATCCCAACCATGACTATTATACAGGGTTAACTATGACAAAGTACAAATATTTTAAGAGGGGATAGAGAAAATTAAGAATTAACGAAATCACCCTTAAAAAATATTCCAAACTTATTATTTTAAATCCTTATTTAACGTCGCCTATGTTATTCTGTTGTTTAAACATTTTATAGTTATTAAATAAAAGAATTTGTGTCGGGTACATATATTTTCCCACTATATAAGAGGCGTGGCAATTAAGTTCCGGGAATTTAGTTAACACGGAAACTGGCAACACTGCATCGTTCGTCAGCGTTTTTCTAGAGAGGGTGGGACCTTGCTTTTACTTTCAGTCCTAGGTTGAAGTCGATAGATATTACGTTTGGTTTGTGTTTTATGTGTATTTTTTGGAAGTAACTTTTTTCGTGTTTGAATGGGGAAAACGGTTCAAGGAGGGGCGTGAACCGGTAGAAGGCAATCCACGTGAAGGAGCTCCCGTCACCTCTCGTACTGACGCAAATGTTGACTGTTTGCGTGCACTGATCACATCTGACCGGCGTCTAAGCATTCGTGCGTTGTCTGACGAGTTAACCGTCAATAAAGAAACCGTTCGCAAGATGTTACACGAAAATTTGAATATGCGAAAGATTTGCTCAAAGATGGTGCCAAAAGTTCTCACCCGTGAACAAAAGACATGCGAAAATCGATCTGCGAGGGTTTGTTGTCCCGTATTCGGAGCGACGGTAGAGACTGGATGAGTCGGGTAGTCACTGGAGATGAGACATGGATATTTGAGTATGACCCCAAGACCCGTAAACAAAGTCAGCAGTGGGTGGAAAAAAGTGGAGAGCGGCCAACAAACGCACGGATGTCCAAGTCACGACTGAAGGCAATGTTGACAGCATCATTCATCGTGAATATGTTCCTGCTGGCCAGACAGTGACTGAACAGTTGTATGTTGGCGTCCTGGAACGGCTGGATCTTGCATCACGACAACGCGCCAGGCCATTCCTTGTTTATTGTGCAAGAGTTTTTGGCAAAAAAAGGCATACCAACGTTGCCGCACCCACCCTACAGCCCCGATATTACCCCCTACGAGATGCTATACACGTAAGCCATGTACAAAATTTATATTAGATTCAAAATAATTGTAACTGGTAATTTTAGATGAAGCCGCCGCTGTATCAGAGCCCTAACAACATTTAGCGTCAAAATTGAGTTGCCAGCGACGAATTATCCTTATGTAGCAAAAATGGGGCACATGTTTGTATGCAAATTCAAGACGAGCTTGTTTGAGTTGTCAGACAGTCTGCTTGAGTTGATAAAGCTGAAACATATTCTTAATACTATTGTCTCATTGCAGATATCAGTTTGATGAAGGGTGTTAGAACCCATTCAAGATTTCATAAGCGAACCTCTCTCATATCTAAACAGCGTTGTGGGGCTGTCTGCGATATTCATCCCGTCAGCGAACGTTCCTTAATTACAGAATTTTAAAAAATACGTATTTTCCCGTCGCGGATTTAAGGGACATCAAAATTTCGCAACAGAGGAAACACAAATAAAAAGAAAAAGTACACAAAGCGGACATGATTGTCGGTGTTCCAGAAAGCAGGTAGAAGGCACTAAGTAAATATTTAGTGAGTTGTGGAAGGTCGTTGTTGTTATTTGTTTTTCTTTTATAATTATCATGCTTCCCGAGTTTCCTTGTGCAGACGACTTCTAAATATATAAACTTGAAATATTTCAGCAGGAATTCTAAGAAAATTGCTCTTAAAATAAAAGTGAAGCGTATTTTGAAATCAACATGATAGTATTTCACTCGTAGTATTGCAAATAATTCAATAGCTCATAATTTACACTAAGAAAAATATAGTTCATAATATTAATAAATATCTTTTATTAGAAAAAGTCAATTATTATCTTATAGTTACTTCTAGGAGGGACGAAAAAACTATTTTAAATACATTTAATAAAATCTACTTTATGAAATGTTATTATACAGGGTGATTCAGAACTTATTTAAAAGAATTTGGGAATAGATGCTTCATGAAAAATGGAGTCAATATAGTAAAACATTCTTCTGTAAATTCTAATAGTTATTTAAATATCCGATTACTTATTGCATAACTTTTTTGTAATGCAAGTATTTACATTAGTTCTTTCAAAATGCAAAAATGGCTTACGGCAAAAGCAGTTGAATTTGCTCTATAAAAATAGATGTTGTAAAATGTAATTTATTTCTTTCCTTGGGAATTTCTTTCATTTTTTGTTCTGTAGCCAATTATACGCCTTATTAGGTTTTACAGTGGACCAGTTCCCAGTGCCGTGTGAAAAGGTTTTTTAAATTTTGAACTGCTTTTTTTGATTTTATTTTTTCACAATTGTGTTTGTATGAGTCCTCTGTACATTCAAAAAATTTGTTTAGATAATTTCTGTATCACCCTGTATGTATGGAGAAAATGATCATTTGATAAAAACCCATCTGGCTTTACATTGGTACGTACGTATATATCCGATGCGAAGTTAAAGGCTTCATACACTGAATTTTAATCGATTTCATATTATAGTAACGTAACTTTTAACTATATGAAGACTGGTTCAATTATTTATTTTCTCTTCATAAAATGTTGCCCTCTATTTAGTTGCATAAGTGCATTGAATTAAAAAAACATGCTGTAAGTAAACGACTGAAAAATTATTTAAACCGGCAAAACATTGTAAGACTACCCTGCTTTTTAATTCACTTAAATTCTGTTTGGGTCCTCTTAGGAAGCTGTTATCTTTGTCCATCTACGACTTTGATTTAGTAAGTCCATCGTATCTTTATCTTCACACGACAGCATTTGTCCCGGTTGTCAATGCTTTGTCAATCGAGGACTATAAAAAATGTGTTGGTTTTATAGAATCCAGGAAAATCGAAAGTCGAGCGAAATTCGGGATATCCGAAAGTGGAGCAAAAATTGAAACGCGGACAATCAGTATGCTTGCTTTTCTCAGATGAGGATTTTACAATATTTTCTTCACAATTAATAAGAAAAGAGAGAGGGGAGATGTCTCTTTTTTAGCACGTTCGTGTGAGAACATTCTTGTGAGACAATATCGGTCTATATTAATTAATACTATAATAATGTTTTTTTAAATTGTGTCTTGAGAAAAACCTGTAAACCGTTTTATTACCAATAGCAGTAGCGTAGATGCGGGCTTTGGGTATAAAAGGGTGTATAACATGATGAAAAGTTAAAATCGTAAATATCTGACTGACTATAAACCACTCTATATATACGTATATATAGTTGGAATCAGAGGAACTAGTAGATTTCAAATTTGGAAAAATACATTTTCGCCCCATTTTGAAAGCGCCAGTAACATTAATATAAATAATAATGTATAATATTTTAGATAAAAATGTAAGACACAATATTTGAGTGTTTTATAAAGGCTTTAAACTTTTCAGCTTATTCAATAATGCTTTACATATTTTCTCTAAACGTTGTGCTACCTCTTGATCTGTAAAATTAAGTCTGAAAACCTTACGAAGCAATTATTGTATCTTTCTTTTAATTCCAAAGTTGCCGTTGCTGTTTTAGGGAAGGCGTTAAAAAAGAATGAAAGAAAAGTCACGATTCCTTTTGAATTTGCACCCCTTTGCGAGCTTTCAAATAATTTTTGTACAAGCGTCTACTTCTTATTCTATTGTACTTAATATACTTAAATACATAGTGTTGGGATTGTGAGGTCCCTTTGGACTTTCCCGGCGAAAAATTGGGCTTAAATGATTTCTTTCATTGTGTTCATAAAACCACGAGAATGTTTTTATATTCGCAGCATTAACAAAACAATGTTGTATCATTCTTCTGATCGGATTTAATCGATGGCTAAATTCGCGCAAAAGGAATTGATTGATGGGAAAAGAATTCTATGGGAAATATACATGTGTAAATAGGTAGTATGAATGCTTGAAAGTTTAATTTCATTTCCGCTGTTTTCAAACGAATTGTGATACATGTTTGAGACTCAGAGTACGTTGGAGGCAAATATATTCCAATAATGTTGAAATATCACTGAAGTTAAACATTCGTTTTTTAGTCAGTCTAATTAAATTCAAAATCGTATAAACTTTATGAAATCTCATACTTTGCAAACGGTTAAACTCTTTCAAGTATACTCCTCAAGGAATTTTAATATATAATGACGTGAACTCGTTCAAGGAATGTGGATTTAAAAAAAAATCTGGAAGAATGTATTATCGAAGACGTGCTGGGCTTAAAGCATCTGGTTCACGTCATAGCTCTTGAGTTTATTTAGTGCTAGGGTCCAAACTCTCTGTCTATCGAATTTCTTCTTCCCACTATTAAACCAAAATTGCGGACGAAATTTCACTTGTAAGTGATGCAAAATGCCATTAAATTGGTATGTCCCAGAGGCGTACCTACAAACAAAACAAAAATATTAGTTATAAATATAAAAAGTAATTTCTTCCTATAAATTCTCGATATCAGTCATAATAACACAGTTTTACCCTCATATTATACCAACGAACTAAAATTGCTTTATCCCAGTGGCGTACCTACGTACAAAACATAAATAGCAATTATAAGTATAAGAAAAGTTAATTTTTCATATGAATTTCTCAGTATCGGTCATAATAACACAGTTTTACCCCCGTACATGCAATTAAGCTAAAATAATTCAGTTTCATTTTTCTCTAAAATTTGTTAATACTTGTTGAAGGTTATTAAAATTTTAATATTTATTAGTAATTGAATTTCGCTATTTAATAATATAAAATAATGGAAAAATCATTGAAAACGTAAATGTGGAAATTATATTAACAATTTTTAATTACATTTTATTAAAGCTGATAAAATTTATTTTAAACAACGATGTAATGAAAAATGAAGGTATGTCGACTAGATATTCTCATTGTAATGTAAGTACGTATATCTGCAAATATAATGCATATAATTTAATTGATTGTTAACCTTAAATTTCTTGCTCTTTAAATTAACCCAAATGCTGCAAATAGCTTTTATTATTCACTCAATCTCAAGAACTTGTAAATCTAAAATAATCCATCGTATACCTTTACCACCAAGAAAAAATATACCTACATCACTTCCAATTTTTTTTAGCTCTACCCTATCCTTTGCAAAGATTTATTTCACCTTATTACATGTTATACGAACACGAAATATGAAATATTGTTATGTGTTCGAAAAATGACTATATTGTATTTGAAAAATTGTCTAAAGCAACTTAGTTTTTTGGGTTTTCAATCGATAACTCAAGAATTAATTACTTTGCCTTCTAACTTCCATTACAGAAAATTAACATAATATCTCATATTGTTTATTATATATATTACAAGTCTAATATTCTAAACTTAATTATAAATTCTTATTCAGATGTTTGTACTTTGAGCTAAAATCAATTTAGTGTTACAAGGTATAAATTGAATAATAAATTGTAGGTAAAAGACTAAGAGGGCAAGTAAAAAGGATGATTTATCTCAATTAAGTTCAGAAGGTCTATTGTTCTTAAGACTAATAGTCCAAAACATTAATTAATTTTGCGAAATAGTCAATCAACCGTCAAAAGTGAAGAAAAATTTTATGGCAACAGAAATATAGCATAAGTTTGTCTTGTTAACAGTTGCAATAGTACTTAAAAAATGCGTTGGGTTTAATGAAGTTTAGGAGAATCGAAAATGGAACAAAATTTTATAGAAATCGAAACCAGATCAAAAAATCTATGCACCAATTCGAAACAGGAGCGAAAAATGTAATTGAAAGAAGAGAAGTAAATCAAAATTTTATGAAATTCGTAAGTCAAAGGTGGATCAAAATTAAATGAAGATACAGAACAGAGCATAACATTTGTACATAAATTAAAGTCTTGCCAACAGTGACAACAGGACAAAAAAATACGTTCGTTCTATGACGTTAAGAATCGAAAGTGGAACGAATTTTTATAAAAATCGAAAGTGGGTCAAAAATTGTAAATACAAATTTAGTAGCAGCTTTAGTATTTGCTGTTCACACAGATACTGCAGGATTAATTCAATGCCGGTCGGAGCATTAGTCCACGGAGTAGTTGTTTCCTGCAGTATCATTTACAAGAATGACACTCAATTTGAATTTAGGTATATGAAATGCTTTCAAGATATTTTTGAATACTATATTTCTATATTTCCAGGTACTGAGTGTTAGATATTTATCGGTTTTGAATTAAATTTGTACAATCTAAAGTAAAGCATTGTTATTTGTTACAGCGAAATATACGAGGGCTTAATAACCCTCGCATAACAGCAGAGTGTTTTATGAATGCAGGATAATATTTAGTACTCCGAACGGCTAAATATCCATTAGTGTCCGTCCAGACATTTCGGCTAACGCGGTTTGGCCAGACGGTTTATGTTAAGTTCTAAACAGGGCCGAAGTTACAAGTCTTTCCCAACTTTCCGAGCCAAAGGCCAGTTTATTTTCAATTGAAACCTTTACTTCGTACTACCTCTTCACCCTCGTTAAGCCACAAAGATTTTAACAAGAAATTAAAGCCTCAGGGATTCCACTAGTAATATTTCATAAAGTATGTTCTAAAAGTAGTCCCAAAATTTTTGTTTAAAATCACAGTTCTTAGTTCATCTAATCTTTATGTCAAACTAATTCCAAATCTTAATTCTGAAAAAACTACTTACAATTAAGTTGGTGGTCTTGCTTTTTTTCGTGTAAATCAACACTATACATAAGAATTGTATATGATGTTGGAACGTCACAGTTATTTTAATATATTCATATGTCGTAGTATTATTGGAAGAATTGGCATCTGCGGACAAACTGCCGATAATGCTGAAAGCATTTGGTTTATGAAAAAGTAAAATAAACCAAACAAATCTATTCGAGGTGGAACTGAACTCATCTCAGACCAAGTGTAACATTAATGTCTTCTTTTAATAGGTAGTAAATAAAGCTCTTATATCCCTGTACTGTAACGCAGTGGAAATGTAGGTCATCGCAAAGATTTTTGATTTTATTTTACGATAATGCAGTTTGGGTATGAAACATTTGATTGATTTTAATTTCCTTTATACTATTAAAATGTAGTAATAAAGGTTTTTCGTAAAAGATTTTTGTTGCAAGTGCTTTCAATGGGTGATATATTGAGATGGGATACGATTTTATAATAATCTATAGTAGTCGTAGTAGTAGTAGTAGTAGTGGCAGCGTAAAGAAGGATATTAGGCTTTAGGGAGTTTAGCGCTTAAAATATATAGATATGGATGTCTAGCTGGAGAGCGATCGATAAGGAGCGTATTTTTCAGCAAACGGTCCTGGTCGGCGACTGCTTTAGCATAATGAAATCAAAACAAACCGATCACTCCAGCTCTTACGTCGGCATACGACCGTTGGGGAAAGACATTAATTGTGGAGCTTAATGCTCCCAACTCTTTGACACCATAAGTGAGTAATGACACCTTTCAACAAAAGCTGGCCCCCGGTTGTGCTCGCCAGTTCTGTTTAAGTCATTTGCTGGAACAACACCGACCTTTATTATCTCGATGCTGGTGTTCCCTGGAATTCAAGATCGCATTCCATCGTTCGTGATTTCACTACAAATGTTGTTTTGTTTTCTATTTTACAACCGCTGTTCCCGCAAAGGCCATTCTCGTTGCATTGTTTCTATTTTACAACAGTCAAATTAACTTTTGTTTAGATATTAATTATTGGTCTATTCTACTCGTCTTTCCTCCCTTTCTGTCAAATATACCTAAAAACTATACCGATTTATTCTGCCTTATGCGACAATTAATTTTAATACCATTACTATAGACAAAGTTCTTGACAATCAATAACGAATAAGCCATTTTTATATTATTTTATTAAATGAACTCAATTGCGATAGCAGCTTAATATGATTTTATATGATTATGAAAACATTGGTTTTATGGAATTCTGAATAATCGAAAGTGAACCAAAATTTTATGAAATTTAGGAGAATCGAAAGTGGAGCGAAATCTTATGAAAATCGAAAGTAGAAGGAATAAATTCAACAAGTTTCATCATAACACATAACAGGATTGAAAAACGCATTCAAGATTCCAATTTAACTAAAAACTATGCCTATTTGTGCTGCCTTTTGTGACAATTAATTTCTATCCAAAATTTTTCTCCATTTCGTGACCCAATAGTTCTAGAAAATCAGAACAATTGTTCTTTGGTTAATCGAAATTAAAAGGAAATTTTATATTATTCGAGACAAAGTGGAGCAAAATTTTCATTATAATAAAAGTTTGAACACAAAATTTAAATGTCTTCATAACAGTTACAATAGCATTACTTAAAATATGTTGAAAATCGAAAGTGGAGCAAAATTATATCATAATCGAAAATAAAGGAAATATTTAAACACAAATCAGTCTTTATAACAACTGGAACAGTAAAAACAGGAAAAATACGTTGTTTTTATGAAAAGCAGTATAATCGAAAGATAAGCAAACTTTTATGGATTTTAGTAAAATCAAATTATTGTGAGAAATGAGGGAAATACTGATGTCCTACATTGAAAAAATGATATAACAACGGATATTTTTTCATATCCGAGATTCATAGACTTAGATTTGCTATGGATAGAATAAGATGTTGAGTTCTCAGGTTTTTTATGTGAACCTTTCTTGTGTAAAGATCAGTGTCATATTTCGGGTTATTTATTGATATTTCAATCAATAGAATAAAGTGAAAATATAATTTCAATGTTACAATACATTCGGTCAGTGGTCGCGCGGTTTAAGGCGTCAGTACTTGAATCGAGGTGACTGGATCGCTGTGGGTTCGACCCCTGCAGCTGGTAGACCGTATATAAGCTATATTCGTGGAGAGATTGGCACCCTCTCTGCGGGTATGGTAGGGTGGAAAAATGTTGACTTGGGTCAATGTGAGAGATTGATACCGGTTGGCATTTGACTACCCCCCTAATTAATGAGGTTTTCCAGGTTTCCCTCATTCCTGCACTGAATGGTGGTTAGGGCCTACCAACGTAAGTCGTTCCTGGGCGCAAATGCGGCCTGCTTAATAATAATATGCCGCCCCCTCTCCCGCACAAGTCTTCGACTTCTGGGCTAATGCTCGTGATTAGAATGTTATTACTGTTTTATAGAAGCTATTTTGTTTATCAAAATCGTCAATGTGGCTAATGTTAATAAAATGCTTATAAAAGTGGTGTATACAGCAACTCGAATTTTTGTAGTTGAGATACAATACAAAACATTTTAAAACGTATACATTTTATTTATATTCGACAATTTTGTCGTGTAAAATATGTTCTATAAACATTATTTCACCTTCTACAAGACATGAAATTGCAAAAGAGTAGAACTGTGTAACTTTTATTAGAAAATATTTTATTGAAAAGTTCATGACCTGAGTTATGTTCTTTCAAGCTCTCTATATTATTCGACCTACATTTGAACTATTTTTAAAAGTCAATATACTCCAGATACTTCATTAAATACTTCGCTCTTGAAACATCCCCTTTAATAAAATATCCGCGTTTTAGAAAATACGTATTTTATAATAAAACAGGTAAATAAGGCTAACAGAAAAGTTAGTGGTTTGTAAATATTAGTCACGTAATTTTATTTGAGTTTAAGTTAAATGTTAAGGTTTTCATGGGACGTAAGTAAACATTAAATATATGATGCCAGTTTGAAATTTAAACGAAAAGTAAAAAACAGAAAATATATCATTGTTTTATAAAAAGAAGTATGAGTTCAGCGTGAGGTTGAAGTCTATTACATATCGGAAAGTAATTTTTTAAATGTTCAAAAAAACTCATTAATCAATGAACTTTGTAACCTGGCGGCAATTTACGCTTCCACAGCCTACTAAAACACTGGAAAAAGAGTACAGTGAGCAACACTTCACGTTATTTTGTTCCCTTAAAGACATTTTTGAAATGCGACGTTAATGACTGTTACTATTTTCTCAAGTGTGAAATAGTTGATTTGGGCAAAATGAAATTTATAATATCAACCTTGACTGATCTACACGTATTTTTATATTTCAGTGACAGGAATACCCTATTAAAAAACAAGTACCAAAAAATCGAAAGTAAAGTGAAAATTATTAATATAATATTCACCCCTTTAAATTCAGCCGTCCAAATTGGGAATAAAGTATATATTCCAGACCATCTAACATATTACGCCTCCATATCGATCGGATGGCCTTGGGTAATGTTGAACATTTCATCCTATTATTTTTCGTAAGACGACCAGGACAATTTTGTGTGAGATAATTTAAGTAGTTATTCTTTTACTACATAGAGTCCAATTTTGACAAGGTGTAACCTTTACTCTAAATTCAAGCAGTTAAAACTACAAATACTAACCAAAAATAACTGCATATAACATTTTAATATCACAATTATTATTGATGTTTAAATAAATTGTTTTAATCAGCAATGACTTAACTCTTCTTTATCTTTATTTCTACGGGAGTATCTGTATATCTCAATAAATATGAATATATCTGTCAACGTTGGAAGAAACGTTGGTTTTGTTTATTGTTGCATATTATTTCCCTCTATTTTTATTATTGTTCAGAATTAAACAATATTTCAACAAACAATTTGACGATATTATGCAGTTTATGGAAGTCGTAATATTCAAACCGATTTCAAATGGTCCTATTTTTTTTTAAATTGTGCAGCATTATCCGTCTAATATAACGTCTCTCCTTTCTACCTTTGTTCTAAATTCCGAAGGCGAATTCCTAACATTTCCCTTAATATGCAAAGGAATTTATTTCGGCTGAAATAATCAACATTTTAGACACTTCATTTAATACAAATATTTGACTCGTTGCCTGTATCATTAATACTATTATAAGACAATATATCGTTAGCATTGGTATTTTGGCCTAAAAATCTTGGCATAGTATTTATGACAATAGTAATATAACCGGAATTAATATGATCCGTAACTTTGGGTATTTTATTTCCGTCAAATTTCATGTGGATAAGAGAAAAGAATGTTGATTAGATTGGAAAAAGAGTATAATTATGTATTACGGTTATGGATATCGAATATTAAAAAGGATAAAGAAATTTTTCATTCATTTGGGAACAGGAGTGAATTATTTCATAACATGAAGTTAAAATCAACAAGTTATGAACATTATACAGGGTGTTAAAAAAAGAGTGTAAAGTAACGGTTGCGGAGATATGGAATATTTTATGTTCTTTTTTTATTTTGCAAAAACGTTGTGTATTTTCTTATAATAGTTGGTTGATGTTTAGTGAAATAAACAGCACGTATTTGACAGTTGTTCTCAGTGTACAAGTTTTCTTTCGCTATGGCTGGTTACTCTAACGCAGAATTAACAGACATGCATTTCATGTATGGTCGTGCTAATGGGAACGCCACCGAAGCGCGACGTCTTTATGTTGACGCTTATCCAAATCGCCAGATTCCTTCACAACGCAAGTTTGGAAGAATTCACTAAAGATTGCGTGATACCGATTCCTTGAGCAAACAGTGCCATTTATCCGAAAGACCAAGGTCGGTATCCACTCCTAGAGCAGAAGAAGAAATTCTAGCACTGGTAGAGCAGAATCCAGGTACGAGTGTGCGGAGAATATCAGCCGAGGTAGGAATTAGTGGTCCTCTTGTTTGGAGAATCCTTCACGAGCAATTGCTTTATCCATACCATGAGCAACGAGTACAGTCTTTAAATCCAATAAATGATCATCAAGCACGTTTGGTTTTTTGCCGCTGGTTTCTACGTCATGATGCTGAAGACCCTCGTTTTCTTGCAAACATTCTTTTTACTTATGAGGCCGGGTTCACAAGAAATGGAGTGTTTAATTTTCACAATACGCATATTTGGCCGACGAAAATTCTCATGCTCTATTAGAATCTGGAGATCAGGCACGTTTTTCATTAAACATTTTGATGTGTATTGTAGGTGACAGGTTTCTGGCTCCTGTTCACCAAACCGATTAATAGGCGCTGCTTACCTCAACTTTCTGCAGAACACACTGTATGAGTTTTTGGAAGACATTCCTTTGAATCAGAGGCAACAAATGTGGTTCCAGCATGATGGTGCTCCAGCTCATTTTTCCATGGCCGTTGGAGAGTATTTACACCAAACTTTTCCACATAGATGGGTAGGAAGGGCCGGACCTGTTTTATGGCCTCCAAGATCGCCTGATCTGAACCCTCTAGATTTCTTTGTTTGGGGATATTTGAATACATTAGTGTATGGTGCTCCTGTAAATAGCCTGGAAAAGCTGCAGCTACGGATTAATCAAAAGTGTCAAGAAATTCAAACCAAGGAGGGTATTTTCGAAAGAGTTCGAATATCGTTGAGACGAAGAAGTAGTGGCTGCTTGGAAATGAACGGAGGGCACTTTGAACATCTTCTGTAACTTTGTTTTTTGTTTGTTAAAAGCTTCCTTTGTCGGTTTATTCCTAATAAAATAAAATGTTTGAAAAACGAATAGTGGTCCATATCTCCGCAACCGTTACTTTGCGGACCTATGTTTATTAAGACTTTTCTGCTTATTTTGGTTCATACTATTACCTCCTGAAATATTTTACACTATTTTTTTAACACTCTGTACATACAGAGGTACAAAGAAACCATTATATTATTTCTAGTTTTATAGTAAATTTATACGTTTTGAGATTTGAGTAGTAGATTTATTACATTTCAAGGTGTGGATGAGGTTCAAGAAATGTCTGGGGCAGGTTTGATATTTAGTTAATTTATAGATTACGTCGATTCGGTTTTTGTTCCAGTCCATTTTGGAAAATGTCTGGCATTGCTGTGCTTCGGCTGCTGCTGACATATGAGTTAGGATACTGTATCGTTGTTATTGGATTTTCTAACATTAGAACAATGCGGATGATTAGTTACCAGCGGTTAAAAATTGAAAGCTAGTACAAATGTTTCTTATCTCGTTTAAAAATAGTAAAACTGGACATATACGTAGCAGGAAAGGATGTAAAGTTTAGAGTATAAAAGGATTATTTCAATGTGATGTATAATATTCAGGAATACTTCAAGCTACTACTATCGGGATAGAAAGATAAGATGAAGGATCAATATCGGGACAGTATGTGTTATAGAAGAGTAATTTTCCCGAGATGCTTAAAAATCTTTTTAGTGTCGTAGAAGTCTTCACCATTTCATTTTCATCAGTTTCTTGTTAAACTCGAATTCTTTGCAACCTTTATATTTTGTCCGTTGTTTCTTTTCCATAAATTACAATGTAGCAGGAACTGGAAGAAATTTTTTATTAAAAGTTTTTTGTATTTAAATTGTTGTGTGATACAAGGTGTTACTCTGAAGAAGGTTTTTCTTAACTATCTTTAAATTGAGTGAAAATAAAACTTATACACGAATTAATAGCACACACAATTCCTTTTCACACCTTATTGTATATATACTCTTCGGTTCTTCTGGCAAAAGACCTAACATCGTAAAAACTTGATCTTATAGGTTGCCGCATACCCCAATATTTTATGCTTCCTTTGAGGGATAATTAGTCAGGCAAATGCCTGTAGCTCTATAGACGACCCTGTTTTATATCAGAAACCACCGACGACATATTTCTGTGAAATTTAATAGAAATATTTTCAATATACGCGCGTATACGACCGAATTTGATCTTTATTTTAAAATTCTGGTCCAAAAAATATGGATATATGCTACAAATTACCAAAGTTAGTCCCTCTTTCAGATTATATTAGGATCGTTGTATTAAGCATTTAATTTATAAACACACTTGGTTTTAACACGGTCAGCGCAAGGCCCACCAAAATGTAAATAAGGAACAACTGCACAGAAAGAAATGTATATAAAATTTTACTGCAATTATTGTGCACAACAGTACACCGCATAGGTCTTAAATCGTAACAGAAACATACTCACCACCAGTATATGTCTTGTGAGCTGACGAATAACTTTGGCATAGATTTTCCGGTTGTTATTCAATGCTGGTTCAAAGCAGTTTATTTAATTTTTATATGAAAACTTGTCTTGTAGTACAACTGTGAATAAAATGCTTAAATTTTTAATTAACGAAAAAAAAAATTATATTCTATATATAAAAACCAGAGAAGAGGTTTAGAAATATTTTGTAGGGTTTTTAAACGATGGCCGCTGATATGCTTATCGCAAAATCAAGCGTCAAATGGACAAAGTGAAAGGTAAAAGAAAATTTTAGAGGTTTGTTGTAGCTTTAATATTTATTTGACGTCCCCTAAAACCGTCTGTTAAAGTCCCACACGTATCTTTTGATCTTCTCATTTGATTTTATGATGCGAAAAAATGTAAATAACCTCTTATCAATTCGTAACTCTCTTGAACGAGGTAATTCTTTGACTGGAAAATTTGACTTTATAACAATTTTCTTTCCATGTTTCACAACGTGTCTTACTGAGTCCTTATCTGCCTTTTTGATTATGAAAGAAACCAGATGTGGGGTGATAAATATATTCAAAATATTTGACCTTAAAAAGGGCCCAGGTGTGTAGATTTCTACACGTGTATTAAAAAAGAAGCACAGAAGCATTGTTATGTAATATCTTACGCATTAAGTATATTACGTTTTTGACACATTTATAATTTGAAAATAGAGCTTTCCAACATTGATACACTTCCTCACAGATTTAAATATGTTTATGACAGAGTAATTAACTTTAACGTTGAATGAAATCGCTTTTGAGATAATTGTATTGTATAAGTATAATATTATGGACACGTTAGAGTCCTCCTAAAAGTTTGTTAGCTGTTGGATTATGCTGAATTACGACCTTTAGGTCTAATACAGGGTGATTTATCAGCCCATTATGTTTCACTAGGGTTTAACCGTAAATTAAATATGATTCATACAGGGTGAGTCAGTCATAATGTCATTAATTTTAACCACGTATTTGGAAGGTCTGATAAAGACAGAAAATTGGAAAAAAAAATTTCGACCTTTCGAAAGATGGACAAACACCCCATAACAATCTGTAATACGATGCTCCTGTTCTTATCTAAATAATTTTTACAGATTTGTTTTGTACCAAGTGCCATACATTTAGATTTACTGGAATTTAATTTTAATTTATTAGTACATAGCCAATTGTATAAAATATTCAGTTCGTTATATAGCCGGTGGATGATGTTATCATATCTTTACCCGATATTGCTATTAGCGATCATCTGCAAACAGACTCGCAAATGATTCATTTAATGCCTTATTCAAATCATTTATATAAATAACAAATAACAAGGGACTCAAAACACTGCCTTGCGAAACACCTACTTTGCTAACAACGGTATTTGATAAATTATTATTAATCTTCGTTTTCTGCAACCTATTACTTAAGTAATTACTTAACCACTACAATGCCCTGTGTTTTATACCATATAGCTGCAACTTTTGCAATAACCTTGACATATCAATGGTTTAAAATGCCCGTTGAAGGTCAATAAAAACAGTTAACACAACCTTTCCATCACCAATTTCTTCTTTCCATTTGGCACAAACAAAATTTAGCACTGTCTCACACGAATGCTTTTCACGAAAACCTGATTGTCCTTCATAAATAAGATTGTTGTGTTCAAAATATGTTCTTAACTGTTCACAAACTATGATCTCTATAATCTTGTCTACAACCTTTAACAGAATAATTGGTCGATAGTCACTTGGTTGTACAGGTGAACAAACTTTTGCCACGGGCACTACAGTACTCTTGTTTTAAGATGCAGTGGTATGGAAGCTGTAGATAATGATGTATTTATTAAATAAAGTAACGAAATGCCTATTAAAATGTAATAATTTTTTTCACGGCAAATAGCAAATTTAATTAATAATTATAAACTACACTGGCGACACAAACGCACGAAATTCACCAACCTCTACCACGCGAAAATAATGACTGATGGATGAAGAAGGGAGAGAAGTCGCGCCGCGTGCATCTGTTCCAGATGCAGTCAGCGGCGGGCTCGTTTGCATAGGAAAATGGACTCAACGGGATTAAGGTATTAAACGGGAATTTGAACTGCCAACTTTGTAGTTGTGTTTTTTGTAAATATGCGTTTAAATTCTTTTTTAAATCACGTATTCGTATTACACCCATGTTTCCCTATCTTCTCTTAAAATTATTAATTAGGAGATATCGACGTGTGTGTGTAGTATAAATATGTTAATAGTACATTTTTGTGGTTCTTAAGTTGAGTGAAAATGTCGCCTAAATTTTTTCGAGTAGCGTAATTTTTGCACCCTGTGTTCCGCAAAAAGGGAATACCTATAAAGCCTATCTGCGCCCTTAGACTGACATCCGCCACACGTAGGCGGCTTCAGCTGGAAGCCAGACAACACGTGCTTTGAAAATTCACGTGGGAGTTACTACTAAATAGTAGTAGTACTATCAGTCACAAATAGGTCAGTAAAATCAATTCTCTTTCCCTATGCGACGGTAGCAAAACGAATTCCAAATATGCTGAAACCGACTGTTGCCAACGGGCTATCGACTTTCTATCTATATGTTTGGTTTTTAATATGCAGCTATTTTATTAGAAGGGTGCTTGTATTGAATAGTTCACTGAACGCTTGTCTTTGACCAGATGTTTTGAAAATTAAATTATTTATTTGTGGTTTAGCACATTTTTATACAGCACAATTTCAAAAATACAGTATGGGATCGTCTTTCAACAAATTGCTGAAATTATATAGCCGAAACTGAACAATATTAAACCCCTTTTTTCTCTCGACGTCCATGGTCTCTCACCAGATGCTAATCTCGCATACGTCAAAAATGAAAAAAGACATTTTGAAAATGTAGTCGATTATTTATTTAATAAAAAACATGGTTTATGTTTTTTGCGCAAAAAATATCCACCTCTACGTGTATTAATGCATTTCGTTCTGTTTGCATTAGCTTAATATTTTTAATTTATTTGTTCTGTAAGCAATTCATTTCAGCAACACTCAATTCTGGTGTGATATTCAAAATGTCAATATTATCCTGCATTTTAGCTATGCAACCATCAACACAACAATTTCATATGTATGAGTGACTAATCGCTAGCTTGTAGACAAGCGCGGCGAGTGAAGCGTTCGAGGAGCAACATTTCATTGCCGTACCAAATTTGAAGGCATTCAGATATAAAAAATATACCTACAAAAATTCAAAAATAATTGCATTACATAACATCCATTATTTTTAGTAGAATATAACAGTTTTTTCCAATTTCGAGGTGTTGTTAGATAATGAAAATGATTAGTTATTTCCACATTTAAAGATTTTATTTTGTATTATCAAATACCTAAGGTCGGAAATAATAGAGTGATTGATTCACAGCACAGAGAATAAGTTGACGTCGAGTGAATCTCACACATTAACAATTTGCTTTAAATTCGTTACAAGTAGATATTTTCCCACCATTAAATAAATCGCGCAAAATTTCGCGAATTTCGCATCCATAAGGGCAAAAGGCTTTAGAAAACACATTATTCACTATTGGTTACTAGCACTGTCACTATAACGGTCACACATTAACACTTATTACAACATGTCGTACCTATGACCTTCTGTATCCATGTTTCGTCAAAATTTAATATACTGCGATTCAGAGTCCGACCGTTTAATATTTATTTTAAATAGTAGTAGCAAAATTCATATGTCACGTATAATTCACAAAAGCACCCCTCATTTTCATCACGAGGATTAGCCCAGAAGTCGAAGACTTGTGCGGGACAGGGGGCGGCATATTATTATTAAGCAGGCCGCATTTGCGCCCAGGAAAGACTTACGTTGGTAGAAGATATACCCACCCATGATAGCGCTGCGTCGTAGAAGGCTAAAGTTTAGATCCGGCGCACGCGTATTCGCTGCAGCATAAGCTGTGTAATCGGGTATGCTCGATTTATCACGATTGCTAGTAGATTCTACTGACAGTACAGATGATTGTTTTTAGGTGGAAGAGCTCTTAAGAATAAATTAAGGGAATATTGCGCTCTTGTCTCTTGTTTATCTTGTCGATAAGTATTACATGGTAAAGTTATATCCCGCATAAATGTTTTAGTGAAAAATATTTTGCCTCTGGCAGCGATAAAGACGCTTCATATGAAGATATGTTTTAATAGATAAGTTTCGGATAAGAAATTTTGCAAATGATGTTATGGGAAGCGGGTTTTATCAAGTTAACTAAGTTCGTACTCGCACAGTGCGTATTATAATCGAATGCAAGAAGTTCCTGCCTCAAGAAAATATAAGTTGCAAACTGAATTGTTTTCTACAGATGTCGGCTGGGGTGGCGGCTTACAGACTACCACTTCAGCCACGCAAAAAGGCACGGAAGTTTCGAGGGCATAGCGGAGAGAAAACACAGCGATAACCTGAGAGCTTTTAGCACTCAACATTTTGCAGTTTTCAACTTCCGTTGGTTTTGAAACAGCCGTTTTTTATTATATTCCTCAACGCTTACTTTCGGTACGCTTTGTCCAAGGATCAGGTTTTAATCACATTAAAACTGCCTTTGAAACAGATATCGATGTGACAAAAGAAGATATCGACATTATACCATCAATGCTTAATAATAAACTTCGTTGAAGCATGTACTTATACCGTATAGGCCATCGAAGCCTTAACAGATTTATACTGTCGTTGTTTTTTTTAAGTTATACTTCTTTGCTCCCGTTAGACACATTGGAATGGGATGTTGGTCGAGAAACCGCGTCACGCTCAAAAGGAAGAACAAATTTTTAAGAACTTTTTTTTTTGTACGTTCAGGCTTTGAAAGGAAGTTTTTTGTTTTAAAAGAAGTATAACTTCCACCGTCTGGTCCGACGCAGACCCAGTTTTTTCTTATTTCTGATCGTAGAATCCACAGTTAATTATTGGCTGGCTAATTTTGGGAGACCCTGTATTAAATGTAATACTTGTTAAAACGTGTGCCATATCATTTAACATGCCATTTAAACGTCTGATTGGTACTGCAAGTTCTTTATAACTTGATGTATGTGACCTGACTGACCTGAAAATTTCCTTTGAATTTTTTACCGTACAAATCAATTATTTCTTTATAAAAGAATCTCACCCTCTTGCCGTATCCCAGCCATTGCCACAAATTTTCTTGGATATTTCATGTTTATTATGGGTCCCTGAAAGAAATTTTGTTGCCGCACATACAGAGTAGGCTGTCTCAGATCTATTCTTCGGTATGTCGTGAGAGAAATCAAAATTTTACGTGTTCAGAGAAACAAAATAAATATATGAGACGCTTTCACAGTCATATCAGCGAGTGGCAGAGGCGTGCTGTTATAAGATACATCTTAAAAAAAATCGTTCTCATATTCAGGTATGTATTTAATAAAAAAATATTGAAATATTGAGGCAAAGCTATGCAAGTGTACAATCGGGTGGCATCTTCTTTCCCTCTGTAAAAAGAGGGAGTATCATTTCTAATGTATCCAGTAGAACAATAAATTTCAATTAAATTTTACAGTCAAATCCGTCTGGAAAATTCCGATGGGTTTAATGGGGATTTGCCCTTATTTACCCTTGGCATTAAATCATTTATAGGAAGTTTCATTAGTGCCTTAAATTTAAATTATTGTTGGGATTAAAATTGCCAGGTATTCTATCTAATTCCACTGATAAATCCAGGATTTTCCAGACTAAGTTCTAAAAAATAGCGATAAATCTCTCAGGATCGCTACAAGCATCAAATTTCAATTGTCTTAGAATGCCAATATACACAGAAATACTATTTCATAATATACAAGGTGATGGGGGGGTGGGGGTGGAACCGCCAATTTTCGAAAAGGGTGTTCAGGGTGCAAAAGTGAATAGAAAAGCCTATTAAACATATGGTCGAATATCAACGGTTACTGAGATAGCAATAAAAATATTTTTACTCGAGTTAATTATTACAATGTATCAGTACAGAAAAATGTGTATTATGTTGATTAAAGATCTAATAAACCGAAATTAATGAATTAAATTTTCAAATATACCACCCCGATCGAATAGCGCCTCACTTGTGTTAACTTTTGTTGCAAATACTAATGATTTAAACCAGCCCCAAAGGCAGTAATCAAGGGGACTCAAATCTGGTGACCTTGGTGGCCAATTTTGGAAACCACTTCGGCCAGTTCAGCGTTGTGGGTAAAAATTCTACATATCTAGCTCCAGTAAGAAGACCATCTAGCACAACTGGGCGAAGTAATTGATTATTAATCATACGACGCCACACGTTAATGCTGAACCGATGCTGAAAGTTACTTTCCACCATGGCGTGCGGATTTTCATTGTGACAGTTATTTACTCCATCACGAGTGAATTGAGCCTCATCAGTGAACAAAATGTATTTGTAAAGTGTATAGTTTGCGTTTATCCAATTGCAAAAATGCAACCGCAAATCATTATCACCGTCCTGAAGATTCTGGACGCGCTGAATATGGAAAGGTTTTAAACCGTTTTTGTGAAAGATGCTGTAGTTTGATTAATTTGGAGACGGGTTACAATGCGCCGCATACTTACACCCAGGCTATGTTCTACCATATTATTTAGAATTGCTTCTTCCACTGCTAGACCAGGACCAGATTGCCTCTCAGATGTAGTTTTCATACTGGGAAACGTTCCAGTTTCACGTGCATTGTTGAAGACTGTCTGCATTACATTTCTATCTGGCACTCTTCTGTTCGGGAAGCGACGTCGATATTCAGCAACTGCACGATTAGCGCTACCATTGCAATACCCATAAATAAAAATAATATCAACATATTCTCGATATCGACTAAACGAACGCATATGTAAAAATAAATGCGACAGTTATAAAATAAGCTTATAAATCACAAACATCAAAATAAACGTAACAAGTAGTAATCACTACTGTGAGTTTGGGTTAGAATGCCATGACCTACTCAAAATAAAATAATAGCTTTCCCAAAAATAGCAATAAAAATATCTTCATTGCCATCTCAGTAACCAGAGATATTCGACCATATGTTTATTAGGCTTTTTGTTCACTTTTGCCCCCTAGATACCCCCTTAGAATATTGGGGGCTCCCCCAATCACCCTGTACATGTATTATGTAATAGCATTTGGGCGATTCCGCTGGAGACGATTGTCTACATCAATTTCTGAATTCTAGTGTTTGTTACTTTTTTTTGGTGCCAATATAAAGAACAATATATGAATTTAGTAATAAAACTACTTTTTCGGACCTAAATTCATATTTGAATTTTTAGTGCGCTTAGAAACGATAACATTTGAAATGTTCGGTGCGAACTGAACATCGGTTTCCGACAGCACTTGTGTAAAACCGCTGTTACGGAGAATTTGGGCTTACATTCTGCTAGTTAACCTTAAAGTGATAGCATTGTTTATTTGTTCATGCAAAAACATATAAGTACTTATTATTACTTTTCATGCAATATTGACTACAAGAAACCATTATTAATTTGTTGCACCCGCGATATAAAATATATGAAAGTTCGGTTTTTTCACAGAAATAAAGTGCTAATGTTTTGAAACTTTATAAAAGTAAGAAGAAACAAAAGGAGAACTTAAATCAACCACAATTAAGGGCATATTGTAATTTCAGCTAAAATAAACGTTGACTCAAATTGGTTGCACCCGCGATCGCAATATTCGAGTCGCGGTGAAATAAGTTTGATTCTTAACATTATGGTGTCATTTATCATATTTTATTGATTTATCGAACCTTGAATAGTAATATTATGATATGTGTTATTAGTGGTTTATATTTAGTCAGTGTTTATGTTAATATTTCACACTTTTTTATAGATAGGTTGGTTAAAATGACAGAAGAACAACGGAAAGAGACTGCGTCACAGAAATATAAAAAAAAAACTGAAAGAAAATTCAGAACTCTATGCAGATCGGTCAGTGGTCGCGCGGTTTAAGGCGTCAGTACTTGAATCGAGGTGACTAAATCGCTGTAGGTTCGACCCCCGCGGTCGGTAGACCGTGTATAAGCTAAATTCGTAGAGAGGATTGGCATCTCCTCTGCGGGTATGGTATGGTGGAAGAATGTTGGCTTAGGTCAATGTGATAAAGATATTTCAATTGTTGCAAGTTTAAGAAAAAGTTAACTAAACAACAAAAATTAACAAAAACATTAATTCTTTTACAAATCACAGATAAAAAATACTGACAACAAAAATAAATTTTTACAAATACAAATTATTATAGAAAACCATTTAAAAAATCATTTTTTTAACCTCTAATTTTTGTTGTTTCGTTCTTTTATTTTAAGTACTTTTTTGTACCCATTGCACATTTCAACATGTCAACTTGATCTTTATTTTTTAAATATAAATATTTCTTGACAATTTATATTCCCGGAGATTTTGTGTTAAAACCCGGAACCCGGAGAAATTGATTCTAACCCTGAAACTTCGGGTCAAACCCGGAGGGTTGGCAACCCTGCGTGTTGCACCCGCGATAATTTGGCGTTGCACCCGCGATTGCTTAAGCAGTGAATAATTCACAGTTTATTTTTGTTTTCTATATTTTTTTATTACTGAAAGGTTGATTAATTTGTTCTCTTTTAAAATATGAATGCATAATAAAATAAATGTTTCACAATTCACAGACTTTTGTATTTTTGTTCTATGATCTGTGAAGGTGGGCCGATTATGTTGCACCCGCGATAGCACATTAAACCTCTCTCATGATTATTTATCCATTTTATTTGAATAGTTATAAATGAATCAAAAGACAACAGGTTCAAATGTAGCTTTTCAAATAATAATTTCATATTTTTTTAAATTATTTTATTAGTAGGAAACCTTAAACGAGTCTAAATGTTGCACCCGCGATAATGGAATCGCCCATTTACTTAAATTCCAGGTTTGAAATCTGAAATTAAAAATTTGAAACGATGTTTCGTACATTTTTCAGTCGGTTAAAACAAACAGCACTTGGAATTAATAGAAAAGCAAAAAATTGACAACGAAAACGTATTTAATTCCATGATATGAGCTCGAGAAGGCAAAAACGTTTATGAGAGGTTCCACCTGGAGCTTACGGTCAATCATGTAATTTTAACCGAACCGCACTCATAGAGACGGTTTTCCATGCAAAAAATTGTATAAATACGTAAACATGTCGGTATATTGCCTTGTTTCATGAAAAATATTTATTAGGAAAGGTATTTATGTATTTAATATCTGTGAAGTACATATCTTTACAAAATTTTAAATAATAACAAAAGTAGATACATTACATATCAATACGAGAGAGAGAGAGATCACCTACATACATGATAAATAATTACTACCAAAGTTTTTTGTGTTTTCCTCGAATACGGTGCGTTATTAACAAATTTATTAAGATTAATTTGTGTAAGGAACTTAAAAAAATACAGAACAAAATGTGAGTGGAAGCGCTAGAAACTAGCGCTTCTACATGGGATAAGAAACACGACAACACCACCAAATATATACCTGTATCAGATTTTGATGATGTTGTGCTTTAAAAATATTAGAAAAGACCTTAGATGATGCTAAATTGTGGTATATCCATTAATTTAAACATATTATACCAAGCATTTTATTTTTACCGTTAGGTTTTGACAACATCAAATAGCTATAACTTTTTTATCTCAAATGGAACACCCTGTATTTTTTTACTGTGTCTTGTGCACGTTGAAATTCGCTTTCATCCTATATAAGCATTGTTATGGTTGCGATTACTCCTTTTGGAGATTTGGAGAAAAATTATATATGCTGTTATTATATTAAATAAATATAGCATTTCCATTCTCTCAAAAAGAAAATAAGGAACTAGTAGTTTTCGTGTTACCCGTAGAATACTTGTAATCATTTTAGAGGACGTAAGTTCCATTAAAAAGCTGTCTAGAGAACTTCGTTGATGAATAATTCATTGCTCCAGTATATATTGATTTAAAAGAGGAAAGTCAGGCAAAGCTATTTTTTATCCCTTTTTATTAAAAATGTGGTGTTATTGTATTCTCATAAATTATCAAATATTCTCAGGGATTTATGGGTTGATTTGTAAAAATTTGGCATGAAAAAATATGAAGCCTCGACAAATAAAATAATTTATTGTGAAATTTTCTTTGCACGGGTTGTTCAACTTTGACACGAGAAATGCTTTTCCATTATTTAAAAAAATACATGCTGTTGTTTTTAAATCAATAGATAAATAAAATTAATTTATTCTAGATATTTCGTTATTTAAGGGGTGTTACAAATTAGTAGGCCAATCCGTTAATCACATATTCTTTGAACTAAAATAATGACACTTTTATTATGCCACTTTTTAGTTTGTAACAACCTATATAATTAAAAAGTGAAGAAAAGTACACAATATTATTTTCAGCTGGTAATATCTAGAAAACGTATCACTGAAATTCTTACATATATTCGGCTTGGTGATCTAGAAGGATGAAGCTTTATCATAACATAACAAAGCTTGTACATAATCCACTTATCATTTACTGTTTCTGACAAATTGTTTCATTCCTCCCCACATTCTACAGTTATAAGCCCGTCCCAGGCCATTTTACAGAGTGGTGTACAATTACGGCTTTGGACAACCGCTGTTATTTATTACGGCTGCACAGATCAATTTTTTTGTGAAAGAGACCTTTCTCGACGATTTAGTCAGATTAAATTAGACCAAGTTCTCGAAACGACTAAAATACAACAGTAAATCCTTGAGTTGCAGTTTCACGATAGAATTACATCTTTCTGGATAATTGTTTGTTAAATTTACAATTTTTATTATACATTAATTGAGAAATAACATATATTTTACGTTTATGATGCACTTTGTAAATAATTTTGTCATAATTATTAATTTAACTTCAACGTGAAATTACATCAACCTCGGTTAAGTATACATAACAAGCAATTTACCAACAATTTTAGCTTTAAATGTAAAATTACATTTATGATGAGACTGTAATTCACAAGTGTTTTACATTTCTTTCCAATATGGTTGTAAATTAACATTAGACATACATTTTATGTTTATGTGATTGCAAATTCACATTACAAGTAAATTTGCCTGATGTCTGAGAATACATTAAGGTCGAAAGTAATTTTACAAGTTATTCCTGTCCAATATGGTTGTAAAATGACATTATAAGTAATTTTATAGATTATTATATATATTAAATTTTTAGATGTGATTGTAAATTCACATTACAAGTAAATTCGACAAAGTTTTAAATTTGCATGAAATTACATTAAGGTTGAAAGTAATTTTACAAGTTATTACATTCAGTTACAATATTGTTGTGAATTGACATTATAAGTAAATCATTCGTCAGTAATTTTATAGATTATTACATACATTTTATATTTATGATGGTATTGTATTTTCCATTGCAAATAAGTTTTTAATTTGCCTGAAGTTTGAAAACTGAAAATAATTTTACAGATTATTACATTTACTTTCCAATCTGGTTCTAAATTCACTTACCAAGTAAACTATCAAAATGTTTAACTCTTCCTTAAGTGTGAAATTACATTCGAGAGTCGATAGTAATTTTACAAATTATTACATATGTTTTACGTTTATAATGAGACTGTAAATTCACATTGTAAATAAATTTCAGTTTCAAATTACATTAATTTCGAAAGTAATTTTACAAATTATTACATTTCTTTCCAATATGGCTGTAAATTAACATTATAAGTAATTCATTAGATAGTGATTTCATACATTATTACATACATTTTATGTTTATGTGATTGTTAATTCACATTGCAAATAAGTTTACCAAAGCTTGAAAGCATTCACTTTCCAATCCAAGTAAATCTATCAAAATGTTTGATGCTTCCTTAAGTGTAAAATACATTAAAATCTATAGTGATTTAACAGATTATTACAAACATTTTACGTTTATGATGGGACTGTATTCACGTTGCAAATAAATTTGACAGGTTTTTAGTTTGCCTGAAGTGTGAAATTACATTAAAGTTGAAAGTAATTTTACAAGTTATTGCATTGCTTTCCAATATGTTTGTAAATTAACATTATAAGTAAATTCTTCGTAATTTTATAGATTATTATATACATTTTATATTTATGATGTGATTTATTGTAAATTCAGATTACAGATAAATTTGTCAATATTGTCTGCTTGCCTAAAGTGTGAAATTACATTAAGTCGATAATAATTTCACAGTGCACTTAAAAATGTAAATGTATTAAACGTTCATTTCTTCATTAAATGTATACTTCTGTAGTTTTTATAAATATTTTATTTTTATTATAGTTGTACTTTATGGAAAATAATTTTGTGATTTTATTTAAAATGTGTTATTCAACCTTATCCTTAACAGGATTAAGACGTCAGTGGTTAGTGTCATCTTGAAAGACCCCCGTATCCTGATTTGTGCGCCACTGTGCGGAAAATAACGTCTTCTCCTTTCCTTCATAACTAATCAGGTCTTAGATTTAATAAATATGCGTCCTCGTACAATTTAAATGGTAATGGGATTTTCCAGAAATTTATCGGAAAAACCATTTGAGAGAGGTACCTAATTATTACTTGTCACGTACTCTACCGAAAAATGAAAGAGGACTTAGTTACACTAAATCTAAATTTCGTAAATCTTGTGTGGACATATCTTTTTATCGTACTGGCAATTGTTTGAGTATATGTTGTTGTGTTATATACGTAAATGGAAACTTGAATCGAAACTGACGTGAAATTGTTAATCTGTTAATTTAACGCGATGCGGTTCAATTCAATCTACTATACCGTAACAATTTGCGTTTTATTAAGTGTAATAATAATATGTAACTATTACATTCCGCAATGTAACACACTTCTCACACAAGAACGCTGCGAATAGCAGTGATTGCCAAACTCATCGATACCTGTACATAATTTAATCACTGCCTCGTTGCATATGTTTGCCAGTGCCAATAACAGTGTTTGTATAAATTCTTACGACTTAAGGGCGCCGTATTCCTGAAAAAGTGTTTTCTACAAATATAAATAATTTTAGACATTTAAGAACTGAATAATATAGAGTTTAGCAAATAACAAGGATGTTATTTCATGCCACCTGCAAATATTCAAAGGTACCGAAGTAAAATCAATATTTAACATCAGAAAGCGATCTATCCAATGAATTTTTAGGTACTGAAATCTTTCAAAATACGTATTTTTAAATTCAACTATAGATGTAAACATTGTTATAACATAAACTTACATAGTTCTGCATATAAGATTGTTCACTTTTGTTTATAAGTATGTGAAAATAATTGTTAAAATGTGGGGTTAGAATAGCGAAATTATGTGTGTCATATAAATGCATTTTAAAAGTTATTACATTATTTGAGGAAAGTTTAAATAGTAAAAGTGGATAAACAAAACATCAATAATTCTATTTTTGATATTACTTTTGCTCTACGAGTTTTATTTTTGAGATTTCAGTACCTAAAAACACCACAAATTTGATCATTTTACGGCGAGAGATACGGGCACCTTAATCTAGCAAACTAATATCGAAAGTTTTAGTTCACGTGTTGGTTATAGCACTGATTTTACTAGAAGTGCAGTTAGTTCGTGCTTCAACTCACAACCAGTGGCATATCCGAAAGTGGGGAGGAACTACTTTTTTGTGTTATATTTAGGCGCCTAATTTTTGAAATGCCATGAAAGACGAAAACTTTTATTGCTTCAAGTTGTGGCATTAAATTCTTTTGCAGTAGTTTTTGATACATTCTACTCTGCACATTGCAGAACGTAGAATTTTTAATTGAAGTTGAATTTTATTCTTTAACTTTCGAATTACGTAAAATAAATACGACTTGGCGCGCTACTGAATCTTGTTGACAAACAAATACTTACAAGTTCACTACATGGCTAATCAATAAACACTGTAATCAACTGTCAGATTTACTAATAATTCACAATTCAGTAGTAAACATGCATCTCATTAGATACGACTCTAAGTCTATTTTCAGTTAGAGTTCGATATGAGTTTGCACTGGATGTTTCTCGATTGCAGATATAGACACGTTAATAATTAAATACAGGGTGATTCAGAAATTATCTAAACAAAATTTTTGAATGTACAGGGGACAGATACAATTTTGTAAAGATAAAATCAAAAAGAGCAGTTCAAAAATTATTTAAAATTACACTCTTTGGCGTAGAAGTTCTGTTTAAGAAAGGCGTTGAGCACCTCCTCCACCACTGAGCATTCCTTTATAAGCTATAATGAAAATTTGAGAACAAAAAATTATATTCAACGTGTATCTCGGAAACGAAGCCTTCTACGACATATGTTTATAGGAACTTTTCTTCTTAAAAACACGTGTTCTATCATCTGTTAAAGTTTGTCTACAAAAAACTAACTCACCCTGTAGAAATGATGACTGAAGTATTCTTCGAATATTAATTGTGGAATAATGTGAATATAAGAGATGACATATTTGTTTTTGAACTGTCTCGTGATTTTATTTTTGTTGTGTTTATTTTCGTAACAGTAGCAATATTGCCAAAACTATACAAGTCTGTCACATTTGATCGATACATTGAGACCTAATTCGACCTCCTCAGAGCCAGGTTCACGAAAATATGTACAACTTTTGATATATAAACGATTGGTACTATATTTGATAAAACTTGTCGAGATATAATTTCTTAAAGGCAGTACGTCAAGTATATCGATAAGATGTCACTTTAAATTTTATCTGCTTCATTTACTTAACTTTTTGTAGCCAACGGCTGGTTTTCTCCAACGTCATGCTTGACTTGGCTTGGATCATCTAGATTTTGATAAGTGACATGTTTCAAATTTCACCGAGGAAATAAAATCCGATGGATTATTTTCCTGGCTCTATTCTAAATAAGATCAAATATATCTCGCAGCCGTGTAGTTTGGTGAAAAATTATTTAGGATACTGCCCGTTGCTTACCAAGTGGGTACGGACAGAGCTGTAGTCAGGCAACTTTTCAGATCGGACTAAATGAAAATTTAGTGTGGTTTGAAACAAAACGTTTCATTTCATATAGAATAATTTAGAAGTACTAGGAAAAATTGAGACTAATATAATATTTACCATATTCATTGAAGTAATACCTAAAGCGTGTAATAGTCCTGTTATTCACAGAATATATTGCAATAGTTCTATTTCACTTTGTAATTTTAGCAGAAAATCGTGTAAAGTTCTGTAAATTTAGTAAAAATTACCAATATTGTGTATTTTTACACAGTTATGGTAAACACAATCCAACGCATGCGCCTACAGCGTACAGATTCAGTTATGGTCGGCTTGTTTATACAATCATGTGAGTTGTAGAACGTGATACGAAACATTTCAGGTATATGTACGGTTTAGTTGTGCTGTAAAATCGTGTATGAGAGGCTATCTGTAGGTGATATAGAAAGTGCAATATGTTTAAATGCACATTATCTGGTGCTGCCCGAAAATACAACGTACCTACCTCAATATTATCATAGTGTCACGGAATTTGCCCCACTCACACCCAAACCGACGACTGTGGTATCGCGAAATGCTAAGATTGCCCCGATCGCCCCTACACGATTCTGTTAAACAAACAGAATGCCGCGGATCGAGATGGGACTGGAAAAATCGGGAATCGACGTGAAGCATTCGAGTCGTACGGGAAAATGGATCTAGAGATACTGGAATATACCTGGAATATTCGCTGGGTCTATAAAAGAAGAATAAACGGCCGAGTTAGTGAGTCTTGTATTACAGTCTGAATTGAAGTGTTTAGTTAGAGAGATCAAAGCGATTTAGATAGCGATTAATTAAATAAGTGTTTAGTTGACCTGTAATTAGTAGTCAGTAGTGTACTGAGCAGTTAATAAAGAAGTGATTAATTAACGTATTGTTTTTCTGGAAGTAAGACAAAGACGGATTGGGAAATCCGTGACAATAGAAATTCTCAAACAATATATAAATGTGTTTTCCTACTATTTTTTTTTTTCAGAGGGACTCTAAAGAGGTCTAAGTTCCACCTGGTGTCAATCTTGCTACGACCCTGGATACGAAAATCTCACTTCAAACTAGATTTACAGGTA
Organism: Monochamus saltuarius; assembly: GCA_025584915.1. Lineage (NCBI taxonomy): Eukaryota > Metazoa > Arthropoda > Insecta > Coleoptera > Cerambycidae > Monochamus > Monochamus saltuarius. Next base: position 18,652,935 of record CM046730.1, on the reverse strand, counting down.
CACCACGACTATTGATTTAACAAAAAACGAAGCGTAAATATTTTGTTAATTTAGAGTTAAGTACTTAACGTAAACACCGTTCAAGTTATGTAGTAATTATTTTGAATTGTGCAAGACTAATTTGACTGAGACATGCTTAAACAATAAGCGTCTTAATTAGACGAAAACATGATAGCTGATTTATTTACTTTGCCCTGATAACACTCTTCGTCGTTAAATTAATTTATGACGTTTAGGTGTAAACAGGGATCTAGTCGACAATATATACGGATGGTTGATTAAATTAGAACTGATAATAAAGTAGGTGCGACTAATCTCAATTCCAATACTCACGCGACTGCTAGACACACGGCTCACAAATTACAGGGTGTTAAAAAAGAGTGTAAAATATTTCAGGAGTTAATAGTATGAACCAAAAGAAGCAGAAAAGTCTTAATAAACATGGGCCCGCAGAGTAACGGTTGCGGAGATATGAACCACTATTCGTTTTTCAAACATTTTATTTTATTTATTAGGAATAAACCGACAAAGGAAGCTTTTAACAAACAAAAAACAAAGTTACAGAAGATGTTGAATGCGCCCTCCGTCCATTTACAAGCAGACACGACATCGTCTCAACGATATTCGAACTCTTTCGAAAACACCCTCCTTGGTTTGGATTTCTTGACACTTTTGATTAATCCGTAACTGCAGCTCTTCCAGGCTATTTACAGGAGTTACAGGAGTACCATACACTAATGTCTTCAAATATCCCCAAACAAAGAAAACTAGAGGGTTCAGATCAGGCGACCTTGGAGATCATAAAACAGGTCCGGCCCTACCTACCATGTGGAAAAGTTTGGTGTATGTAAATGTTCTCTAATGGCTATGGAAAAATGAGCTGGAGCACCGTCATGCTGGAACCACATTTGTTGCCTCTGATTCAAAGGAATGTCTTCCAAACACTCATACAGTGTGTTTTGCAGAAAGTTGAGGTAGGCAGCGCCTGTTAATCGGTTTGGTAAAACAACAGGACCTAGTAACCTGTCACCTACAATACCTATCCAAATGTTTAATGAAAAACGTGCCTGATATCCAGATTCTATTAGAGCATGAGGATTTTCGTCGGCCTAAATATGCGTATTGTGAAAATTAAACACTCCATTTCTTGTGAACCCGGCCTCATCAGTAAAAAGAATGTTTGCAAGAAAACGAGGGTCTTCAGCATCATGACGTAGAAACCAGCGGCAAAAAACCAAACATGCTTGATGATCATTTATTGGATTTAAGGCCTGTATTCGTTGCACATAGTATGGATAAAGCAATTGCTCGTGAAGGATTCTCCAAACAAGCGGACCACTAATTCCTACCTCGGCTGATATTCTCCGCACACTCGTACCTGGATTCTGCTCTATCAGTGCTATATTTCTTCTTCTGCTCTAGAAGTGGATACCGACCTTCGTCTTCCGGATAAATGGCACTGTTTGCTCAAGGAACCGGGATCACGCAATCTTTGGTGAATTCTTCCAAACATGCGTTGTGAAGGAATCTGGCGATTTGGATAAGCGTCAACATAAAGACGTCGCGCTTTGGTGGCGTTCCCATTAGCACGACCATACATGACATGCATGTCTGTTAATACTGCGTTAGAGTAACCAGCCATAGCGAAAGAAAACTTGTGCACTGAGAACAACTGTCAAGTACATACTGTTTATTTCACAATATATCAACCAACTACCAACACCAATTATAAGAAAATACACAACGTTTTTGCAAAACAAAAAAGGGGCTAAGAAACATAAAACATTCCATATCTCCGCAACCGTTACTTTGCGGACCCATGTTTATTGAGACTTTTCTGCTTATTTTGGTTCATACTATTACCTCCTTAAATATTTTACACTCTTTTTTTAACACCCTGTACAAGACATTTAAAAATTATTAGATTGTTTTGCATATTATTAAATTGTGTAACATGCAAAAGGAAAAATACGTAATTCGTTCCCCATTTTGTTTGTACATTGTCAGGCGAATGGTTAATACCAACTGATAATTAATATAAATCAAACTACAACATGGGTGACTACCAAGTTATTATGTGATGTGACATTAAGACAGTCACCTAATCCACTTACATGGAAGGCCCTTTGACCTTTGAGATTATTTGTTCAGAAATGTCAGCACGTTTATGGGCTCTCCCCTATAAGTCTGATGTTCAACTTGATAGATCAAATAAGCACATATAATCTCTCCTCTCCTTCAAAAATTTACAACGGTTGACAATAATTTCCAGGAAAAAATAATAGCGAAATGGATAGTTTTATGATATCTTATATTCTTACATAATAAATCCAGGATCCTTTTTTATCTATTCATGCGGCTTTGTTATCAAAAGGGACTAAACAAATAAAAATAAAGACGAATGAAAAAATAAAAATTCAGTACGTCGCACGAAATATAAAATTATTCCTGCAAAACCCTCTTCTGAACAACGTGGGAACAACAAATATGTAGTCGTACGTTCGATGTAAACATGAATCCACCAATACCACCTTATCCAAGTGAATGCATTGACATCGCTTTGGATGCAAATGCGACCAACGTCAAGGGCGTGAGTCTTGACTAGGAACAGCCCCGATACGGTGCGGATGGAACCCTTTTCCACCAACAGTCTGTGCATAATCGTTGCCTAAGCGAATAATCCATGAGACACCCCAAGTAACAATTTTAGTTTTTTAATAACCTACAGGATATTCATAAGAACTGTTTATAAAACCACTAATAAGTGTATATATCTACGACAGTAACCTTAAGAGCCCAATAAATTTAAAAAGGGCCCAAGAAATAACGATCTTCAAGGGGCTGTCAAATTTAAATGTTTAAAACAATTTTAAAACTTATCCTACTTAAGAACAACTTATCATGTTGTCTAGATGCAAGTTTAGAGGGTTTCATAAAACCTACAATAAAAGCAGTTTGTTGTTTGCAATAAAACAACATTTTACACCCATACGAGACGACTACAGAGCATTTTGTTACTAATACCTTTCCAAAAAGCTATTTAACTAATGTCGATAAAAACTATCAAACGACAAACAGTTTGCCGATGAAATGTATCAAACTACCTCCAAAATTTTACCCCTCTTTATATTTTAATTTTTACGCCAATTCTTAAATGTTATAAAAACTGTATTTCAGAAAATCAATGTTCTTTATAATTGTTATAAAACCTCTTTAATATAATCTGTAACTGTATTAAAATGTTTATACAGAAAATAGGGGAATAAATATACAGGGTGATTCATTAACAATGGGCAATCTCTGAACTGGAGATACTACACACCAAAATATGGCGATTGAGCCAAATACGCCTTATCCGAATGTTGCTGGTTTAAAAAATACAGGGTGTTCAATGATAGAATTTTATTTTGAAATATCTCAATAACTTGTCGGAGTATTAAAAAAAATTTTGCACAATTATGTTTTTTGGCACGGCAAATAAGAATTTTTAACTAATTTTGGCGTCACTAGTAGAGGGCGCCACTTATAGCACAGCATGTTTCTTCTAAATGGCAGAACTTTTGCTGTTTAGTGTATCCATCTGTCTATTGAAACAATCAATTCTCCTATCTGTTGTATCTAAAAAAGGTATATCTTGTTGAAGTCGTTAGGAGTAACAGGTTTAGAAATAATCCTATTTGAAATGTTCAGTGCACCGAATGAAAACTGTTATCGTTTCAGGTAAAGTGCCGTTTCAACTGAAAATACAATACTTGAAAAAGTTGTTCAGAACGGTAAATTATGGGGACATGCAAAATTTCAAGAAGATCGGCGAGGTTTGATTTTGAAACCATTTTTCAACAAAGCACAAATATTTTATCAAAGCAGCAAACGAGCAAGTTTAGACAGAATTTAAATTGTTATTTGAGACGCTACATTTTTTACATTAAAATATATTTCGTCAAAGTAGGAATTGAATTTTCGTAAAAATTAATAAAAATTTATAGATACGAGAAATCATAATTTGTTTACTATTTCAATAAATTTTCTAAAGGGCACCACATAAACCTTATTTATGACATAACATTTCTTGTATCTAAAATATGTAGTATGTCTTCCTGTACCAATAGGTACGGAACACTCAGTATAAAATAATATATTTGCAATGTGGGTTCTCCACATACAGTTAATAATGTAGAATGTACCTATTATTTGTTACTATTATCTTTGTTTATACGTAAACAAGACTACAATATTACTACTGTCTAGTTTTTTATTCAATTCAAATTTAACTGTCACGGAATACTTATATTTTTTGTATTTAATTTTGTTTCCCTTTCCTTAGGCAGGCCACACACCAGATACATGCAACATACACGCTACAAACGAACCGAGACACATTTAATGATCCCACATATTTACCAATTAATTTATATATTTATATTTTAAATATCATAATTCTTTAAATGCGTTCCCATTAATTTGTAGCTTGCATCTGTGGATGTGCGGCATGCTTTAGCTACAAAATATTGAAAACCGTGGAGACTGAGGTAATAAAAAGTAGGTAACTTTTTGCTAGTTAGCCGGTAGCGCAAAAAGCTGGATAGCTCAGTACATTTGCCATGCCTTGTTTAAATACCATGTATTTTAGATACGTCCCAATTATAACGAATTATAAACGTTTCAGAAATTATAGAGAGCTGTACAATTTAGTGTTAGTCCCAGTGTGTAGTGTTTTAATAGTTAGTGATGACATTTATAAGACCAGCACTGTAAACAAGGTAATAGATTTCGTTTTCTACTATTATTGAGTTTAGGAATTTCTTTTACTTACATTTGAAACATTAATTTGCGGTTGTCACTAACATTTTTAGTGTAAGTCATGTCCGGTGTACCACTTTGTTTTTTGTAAAATCGTCCTTTCGACCTACGGTGGAATAAACCCACGGTCACGGCATCCAGACAAAAATTCCTGGGTTATTTTGTCGCCGATCTCCACACAACGTACGAAATTTATCTTGACTAAAGGTGAATTTTAAGGTAAAATAAACGAGAGTACTTTAAATTGCTTTAAAACCGATTTATTGTAGAAAGCCCTAAGTGAATTCGAACTCGAGACCAGCCTTACATAACATTTGAAATATCAACTTTAAAGGGAATGTCACAACGCGTTACATGTCACTGAAATGTTGTTTTAACGTCATAAAATGACACTTGTGATGTTACTAACTTTAATTACCTAGATGTTTTAATGAAATTAATTTAATATTATATTTCAGTAAGGAATTTTGGGTGTATCTTTTATACAAAATCGAATCGAAAAATAGTTATAATTATAAATAGAAATATTTTGAGTCAGTACAGTATCACTACTGCATCTTCTAAACAAATCGATAGTTTAATATTAATTTATCTTTTAACACCGACACGCAAAAAAAGTGGTACGTTGACCAGACCCACCTAATTTTATGTATTTTGACGCATTAAATCCGAATCTGAGGTCCGTTCAGCTCAAACATCCTCAAAATTTTTAGTAAATGGTAAAAATATTGGAAAATCGTATAACTTCACTTTAATGAGCAGAAAAAAATTTCGGAATTTTTTTCTGACCTTGATCAAGTGTGTGTCTTATTATTTCGATGCGCCGAATTCAAATATGAAGTCTATTGAGCTGCATCTCCCACAGATTTTGCAAAAATCACTAGAAATAGTTGAAAAAGGCAAAAAAATCGTTAAAAGTCACGTTAATGAGCACAGAAATATTTCGGAAATTTTTTTTGACCTTGATCAAGTGTGTTATGAATTTCGAATCGTTGAATTTGAATCTGATGTCTGTTGAGCTGCATCGCCTACATATTTTTCAAAAATCGCGAGAAATAGTTGTTAAAAAGCAAAGATTCGTTAAAAATCGTCAAAAAAATGGTCTGTACATTCGACAAGATCCACTTAACTTTATATATTTTAAACACTGAATCCGAAGCTGATGTCGGTTTAGCTCAAACATCCTCAAAACTTTGAGTAAATCGCAAAAATTTTGAAAAACTCAAAAATTACGTTAATGAGCACAAATAAATTTTGGAAAATTTTTCTGACCTTGATTAAGTACTCCGTTTTTATGTATTTCGATACGCTGAATTCGAATCTGAAGTCTATTGAGTTATATCGCCCACAGATTTCGCAAAAATCGCGAGAAATACATAGAAAAGGCTGAAAATCGTTAAAAATCGCCAAAAAAAGGTCTGTAGTTTTGACCAGACTCATCTATTTGTATGTATTTTGACACCCTGAATCCAAATCTGATTCATTTAACTGAAAACATCTTCAAAATTTTGAGTAAATCGTAAAAATAGCGAAAAATCACCTTCATTAGCACAACATTCAGAATTTTTTTGACCTTGATCAAGTGTGTTATGAATTTCGAATCGTTGAATTTGAATCTGATGTCTGTTGAGCTGCATCGCCCACAGATTTAGAACAAAATCGCGAGAAGTAGCTGGAAAAGGTGCAAAATCATTAAAAATTTGCAAAAAAAGTGGTATGTACTTTTCATCAAACCCACCTATTTTTATGTAAAACTGTAACTTGATTTTTTGCGATTTTTCACTATTTTTAGCAATTTACTCATAATTTTGAAGGTATTTGAGCTAAGCGAACTTCAGATTCAGATTCAGTGCGTCAAAATACATGTTAGGTGTCTAGTCAAAAGTACAGGCCACCTTTTTTGTGTGTGCCAGTGTAATTTAACAAGCGCGACTGCTAAAGGATTTAAAACAGAGTTTTGGGCTATTCAGGGGATCGATAGTCTTAGTATTCCCAATAGGGTACACATTATGTGAGATGAAACTTTGGTAATAATTCAATTTTCGCCTATTTTATATTAAAAGTGGAATAAAAGAAAAATTGCATTATGCTTAAACTGTTTTATAATAAACTCGGTCAGCTGGATAAATTGCACATTGAAATGGAACACGGCATGCACTTTAGATTCGTTTCAGCGGAAGATTTTGTGCAGAATTTAAATCTGTACTCAGACAAAAACTATACGGGGTGTATTTAAATGATCACACAAATGCTACCAATTAATACTGGAACTAAAATATAACAATTACCCTAAATAGTCCTTAGTTCAGTGTTGAAATGAAAATTTAAAAAAATATTTCCGTCTATATCTCTGAAAACAATGAATGAATTTGTCTCATAACTGTTCTATTTTCTGTTTTATGGTAGATTCTGTACAAAATTTGGAGGGTATTCATTATTTATTAAAACATTTTTAATAAATTTTAGTTCGTTATTGAAATTTTTACTACGATTTTGAGAACGAAAACAGAGAGGTTTTCGAAACGTCAATAATACGGAAGTGCGCGATAGTGATGTGATTTTTGTTATTTTTTACTTATCTGCTTATTTCAGTGTGAGATTTTTTGGTTAGGCAAACTTAGTTTCAAAAATAACCCTTGACTGTTCCGTTTGACGCAAGGGCTTATTTAATTAATCTTTATTATTTTTTCAAAAGTGTGGCAAAAAACCTAACAAAACTAAAGAAAAACTAAAATTATGCCACAAATAAATAGCTTCAGACAGTAAATCATAATCTGTTGTCTATTTGACGTATTGGCCATTTTTCAGAAAATAGCGTTTCAACGATCAGCTGCATAGTTCATTGTACAATAATTTAACGTAGTAGGCATGTATTATAGAGATATTATCTCGAAAATGGTCAATTTCTAAGACTAATGACAATGCAGGTTTAAAATGTTTACATAAAAAACGTGATAAGGTAGGTTAGGGTAAAAAAAGTTCTGATATCCAAAAGCATCTATTCCCAAATTTTTAAATTGCTGTAGTCAAGCACTGTATAATTATTATAAAAATTCACTTTTTAAATTTCAACTTTGACACTGTATCTTTTTTATTATCAACATTTTATAAAGCCGTAATATTTTGAAGTGAAAAATCTAGGTATATCTCCATGGCCTACTGTATACAGAACACCCTGTATACATATGTATTGTAATCTAAATGAAATGTTCATATTTTTAATAACCGAATGCATTACTTATAATGAATAATGAAATAATTATCGATAGGGAATTGGAAAGCACTTTAATGCAGTTAAATTCAAGGAGAAATGCACGTGTGTAACATACCCTCAAGTTGAAAACAGCCTTAGGATTTCTCCCATTTTAATTAAAACCCATCCCGTCTTCTAATCCTCCACTAACCCTTGTCTCCTTACATGCACTGGAGTCACTAGAATCTACATAATTGAGTGAAATTAATTTAGCTTGTGCCGGTTTTTTATGCATGTTAATTAAAGGCCTTTCAAATGGGGAAGTGTTGATTTAGATGAGAGTTTCCCTTTCCTGGAATTCCAGTCCTCGATGCACAAGTGCTATGGGTGTTTTACAATGTTTTTAAATTAGGGAACGGTCGGATCAGCCCATGTCCCACATATTTTTAAACATAAAATAACAATGAACAACACTGTGGTAATAATATTTAATAAGCATTTTTCAATTAATATGAAATACGTTATATGAACTACTCCCACTATTTTTACAAATATCTCCCCCCCTTTCCCCCTCCCAGTTATTTTGAAGTACACCCTGTATTATGTAAGGAATAAGCATACAATTTATGGATTTCTTACGACTTTTTTAACTTAAATATTTTTACTAGAATCTAACAAACTTTCTTCGCATACTTCTGAATTTGGACTTTTCTAGGAATGACTACGTGGCGCAAATTTACTAGCGAGCACACAAGTTTTAAAATAGTTGCTATTTCAGTTCGAATTTATTTGTAGAAAGTTGAAAAGTCCTGGAAACGGAAATTTCGAAAGAGTAGAATATATGGCCTTAAAGTTTTGTAAATAGGAGTGTATTCTTATTCTAGGTAGCACCACATACGACATCATTTATTTGCCGTTAAAGAAAATGGATGTCAGAGGAAATGTAGTATATACACACAGGCAGAGTTAGGTATTTGTTAAATACCATTGCCATTGACAGTCGTTTCTGTCAAATCCCAGATAATACTTTCAATTGAAAATGGCGCTTATATCATCCCATTTAACAGCACATGTCCCAAATTTTATTTAATTTTTTTTACATCCTCACAATACCGCGGTTGTAAAGTCAATTATCAATATTATCATACTTTTTATAGTTTACTTGCGAATGTACGTATATGGTTACATAATTTAAATTTCAAATCCGAACGCGTGTAAAAATCGGAATTTTCACAAACTGAGATGCCACCGGAAATTAAACAGTATATTTCATCTCTGTGTGGAAAATAAATCTGTTTAAACAGTGGTCCCTCTTGCAAATACCGCTTTGCTAACGACGTAATTACTTACAAAACTCCAGTAAAATGCATTTAAGCCTTTAATGGTAAATGCAACCGGCTGGGCGTTGTATTTATATGTAGTTTACTTAATCCTGATATTTAATGCACCATGGTAATTTTGATAATTTTATTTTTACATTAGGATACGCTTAGATGCTTTGATAGATTTGCAATACAAATATTTTTTATAAAAAATATTACCCACCAAGTTATATATAAGTGTAGAATAACTGGGAAGTATTTAACAAAAGATTTATGTAATAGTAGTTGTATACAGGGTTTATTATGACTAAGTACAAATATTTTAAGGGGAAATAGAGAAAACTCAGAATTAACGGAATCGCTTTTCAAAAAAGCTTATTTATAAAGCGGGAAAAAAAAGTGTTTTCGATATTCTATTAAATCCTTATTTAACCCCGCCTATGTGACCGTCCGCCGCACGTTTACAGAGGTAGAGTAGGCAACCAGCAAGTAACGGTAAAATTCACTGTCATGTCACAATTAAATTCCTGTGTTTACGTTGTAGTTTTGTGTTCTTCTTCAATTTTTAGTGCCTTATTTCCATTTTAAACGTTTTATAGTTATTAAATAAAGGAATATGTGTCAGGTACAGATTCCCACAATATAGTTCGGCGGTTTGTTTTTCTAGGTTATGGCCGCGGGTGCATTAAAAGTTTTCTATTATCTATTAATACCTACCCATTTTATTCGTTCACTTTTCATATAATAAATAGGCATTTTATCTAACTGTACCTACAAGAAGTGTGTTTTATCGGTAGTGAGTGGTTGTAGTGAGCGAAAATGTAGTTTTGCCAATTAAAACGAAATAATGAAAAACGAATGCAAAATAATAGAGCTAACTGGATTAACTGTTACCTATCTATCAGGTATTATTACTAATAAAAATGTCAATTTTTGTCGTTTCTGCATTTAGAAACTCTGCAAAAAGACGACCGCATGGTAGGTTTATGGGTCTAAGCCATCTCAGTCCATGCTTATCACAGGCGCCGACTTTCAGTAGGAAAAAAGGGTTTTGCCCCATTTTTTAATATCTAGCTAAAATTCTGGAATAATTATTTTATTGTTTTTAGGCCTCCTCGAACACGTGGTTAAAATTGTTATAGTCATAGTTAACCCTGTATAGAAAGTGTTCCACTAAAATACATCCTTGTACTTGTGATGATCTCTGTTTTCAAACAGTAATTTAAATTCTTACCTTTGCATTTAAGGACATTGTATTTTTACTCAAGAAGTTGTATGTATATGTTTTTACATTGTTGCGATGTTACGCCAATGGTGGGCACCGCAGTACAAAATTTATTACACCGAAAAGAAGACATTACATTATCACAACGCCGCACGACATTTTAGTATTAGATTTGCATAGCAATAATTTGGAACTCGTCTGGCAGAAAATGTTAAGTTTTTCATGCGGATTTCAGGGGCGAATAAGTTTATTATGATTTAAGGGGCTGACACAAAAGATTTTAATTTAAGATTTTACTCCTAAACCAAGCAAAACTTTATTAAGGGCGCTACCTACAATGAGATGTTGGGGAATAATACATTTTCACCAAAATTTTAACATAAAACATCTTTCCAATTTTTTTTAAATAGCGTATCTTAATCTGTGTCACAATTACATTAAAAATTAAATTATTATTTTAGTCTTTCTGTTTTATTATTTATGTTTATCCAGCTTGGTCCGTGTTTTTCTCGAGATGCTTTGAAGGCTGTAATAACGAATTTTCAATATTCAATCTATAGTTCTCCGGATCCTTATGCCGTTACATAAGTAACTAGTCAGCGCCAGTCACAGAATTAATATGTACTTCTAATACCTATTACCATAGTTGGGTACCCTTTGACCTGCCCTTGTTGTTCTTGGATTAGGTTCTACGGAACTATCAGAACCCCTGAGCCCACTCTACTACCCTGTAGTCTTCTAAGACGTTCCACAGTAGCCTCGTCGTATTTAATGCTACCAAATGTCGTTTCCCCGCTTTTCAGTGTCGGCAATGTGAGTGGCAGCTCCGCAAAAGCTTTGCCGTTACTGAAAGCCTTAATATCACGAACGTTATATCTCTATGAAAGCATATATTGAATAAACGGCGAGCTGAATAGACCTTCCTAGTTTTATTAGCCCTAATCCAAAAAAAAAACAATTTCTTTCAACTCATATAGGTAATTAATGATCAGTATAAAAATCGAACTCGTACTTCAGTAGCGCCATCTCTTGCGCAAGTAATAGTATTATTTGTACGAAAGATGTGTGCTGTCGTTTTATCAAAATAGGTTCCTTGATTTTGATATTGTAGTGAACGATATTGTTAATAATGAAATAAGTTGGGTGCAAAAATCTGTACATAGATGGTGTTTGTATATCGATAATTCACAAAAGTTTCGTATTTGAATTTTTAAATTGTGACGTCAAACCACCGAGGGAAATTTAAATTGTGCCGAGTGTAATGTAAGTTATATAAAATTTCGTCAGCTCATATTAATATGAGCAACCAAACTATACATTTAATTTTAAAGATGTAACTAATAACTAGTATTATTTAAGTATTGGAATATTTCTGTGAAAATGTATTAGAATGGTCTTATTCTTTTATTTTTCACAAGTTTCTCGCGCCTTTTATAACAAGGTTGGTTGGTAGAAAACTATTTACATGCTAGTCGATCTGAAGGAAAAATAAAACCAGTTTAAGGTACTAAATAAATTTATTTATATTGTCAACGAGTAATAACTATACTTTTAATTGAAGAATGTACTATTTGGTCTTTAAATGCAAATATTTTAAATAAACAGAAATTTACATTACATTAGTGGGCAAATAAAAAAATATGAACCCAACCTATGTAATGAGGGAAGTTATCACGCGATGCCAAGTTTTCTGTAATCTATGGGTGATTTACATAATTTTAATGGTCTTGTGCAGTTCATGATAAATTCCCTTGGATAGCGTTATGTCAGTAATTTTCAACCAAGGGATAAAGATAGTCACAACCATATTACCTGCACTAACCTATTCTGAACTGTAAGCAAAAGCTAACTTATATTTCACTTTAATATTTCATAAGATTTATTCGAATTTTATAACAACTAATCAACGATAAATATATTTAAATCACATAAATTACGGATAGACTAGTCATGGAATTTTTTGCTTACCATTCGTAAGTCCAACCTCATACCAGAGACCCTGAACTTTAATGATAAGGATGGAAAAACTAGTTGAATACTTACAATCTAAATTATTCTGTTTCCTGAAAAATTTTCAAAAAATTCCATTTTTAAACTATCAACAATTCGTTTAGTCTAAATTATGATGAGATGCACCAACAATAATCAACAATATTTTAGATAACTTTGGTTCAAAAACTAGAAACATTAAAGAATACAATAAGTTACAATGTTTTAGTACACTTATTGCTCGATATTTTTTTCTTAATTGAACAAATGCATCATTGACATCTGAAATTGTTTTACGAGATGATATGAACTTACACTATCTATTATGATATAACGAGCTATTGGAGACATTAGTTTAACTTTGTAAGTGTCCTCAAAACTACCTCAAACTTCAATTTTGAATATAATAGAACGGTTACGACCCGAAATGGAAGTGTTAACTATTATAACAATGACAACACTGTAAATGATATAAGAGAAGGTTATGTAGACAATTAGACGATGGGTCTTCTCCAACTAGTTTTTAAATTGGAACAAAATGACCCATAAGTGACAGACAATTGAGGCATTGAGTACATTGCTATGGACAGTTGTAATTATCTGTTTTGCTTTTCAAAGATGTCAGATAATTTTCAGACACAAACAGTTTATTAAGTATACAGAGTGGTCGAGACATGTGATGTCAGAATTTATATTGTTAATTACGTAAACAAAACAATAAAAACATGTTTGTTTTAATATTTAACACAAATTATTATTATCGTGGAGTGTCACTACATCTTGTACACTCTGTATATTAAGTTTCTCATTATTACTTCTAATCCTACAGATCTACTGAAACAGTTCCAATAAAAACAACAGAAAAAGTGCATTGTATCTTACAAACTACGTTCGATTCAGCCTAATTCACAATTGTGCTGTCTGAAATATCAGATATATATGTATACATAATATTTCACTAATTTTGTATCTCATACAAAACACTTAAACACATTTTAACATTAGTGGAAGTTAGTGTGATTTTGTTCTTCTTAAGGGAAAAACAAATTCTACCTATTGGGTATAGTCGATGTAAGATCAACATTACGAGGTTACTATATTATATAATTATAGGATTAAAGATCAAATTACTAATAACCTCAATAATAAAGATTTAATAGAGAAATATTTCCCTTGTTAACCAGGAAATTAACATTCTATTTAAAATAATATTAACACTGGGTCAGTTTAACCCAATAAACACATTTTAATGTTAAATAATTAAGTATTTTCTTGAAATACAGAATTAATTAATAAACATTATCTAATATTTTTTCTTCATATGTTTACCTATTAAGGTTATCATAAGGAACATTTCTTTATCTATTTACAGGGTGTTGCATGACATTTGTTTATACGATAACTTGAACTTACTTTGTATTGCTTATGCCACAGCCTTATGTTAGGAAAATATATATACATACACTTAACAGAATAGTGTCTAAAAAGTTTAGCTATAATCGTAAGGCCATTACATAAGTGTATTAAAGTGTGATTATATGGAAGTATTTTGTGTAAAGGTTAGAAGTAATATTCCATAATTAATAAAGATAATTGGTTATAAAGGCACATTAAAAAATCAACAAGAGTGCAGTGGCGTAACAAAAACTGAATAGCCCCCCCTACAATAAATGGAGGATTACAATGATTGATCTCATTTTCATCGTTATTAGTCATCGTAATATAAATCGACAATCTACATTATTTACATAATAAAATTGCTAGAAATTCAAATTTATGACAGACATAAATAAAAATATTAAGGCATAAAGTGATACTATAGCTCTTTCGCTTTTAGACACAAAAGTTTTTATCCATCAAAAACTATATTTCTATAGTGGGAATAATGAAGTGCTCTAGCCAAGAGTTAAGAATACTGTTGTAACAGAACCATTAAAAAAAGTCAATTATACAGGGTTGGAAATCGGTGATGGTCCATTTGCCGTTACATGAGAGCGACAAAGTAAAGTATAGAAATCCGTGCGATAGACAAGGATGATTATATTGACGTTTTAAAATCTAAATAGTCACCACCCGTTTTGTCATTCAACAAATAAAACCCACTCCCACTTATATCTCAGCGACCAATCGCCATCATCGCTCGGTTAGAAGTGGGAGTGACTGCTCAGATGTTATTCTAATTTATAAAACGTCTTCCTATAGCCATCCTTGTCTATCGCACGGATTTCTATACTTTACTTTGTTGCTCTCATGTAACGGCAGATGGACCATCACCGATTTCCAACCCTGTATAATTGACTTTTTTTAATGGTTCTGTTACAACAGTATTCTTAACTCTTGGCTAGAGCACTTCATTATTCCCACTATAGAAATTCTTTCTAAACTTGCAGCAATTTTCATTCATTCGCACGCGGTAGTTGCATGAAATGGACGCAGCCTCACGGTAACAGAAGATCTAAGCATGTCTAATTTTTTTAGATTGTTGTGCCTGATATTTTTATTATGCATTCAAGTTTATTATTGTTACGATGTTTGTTACGCCACTGCAAGAGTGCAAAGATATACATACATACATTTATTCATTTAAAGACGTCACAAAACAAGAAAATTTTAACAATTGTCAGTCTCAACATATTTTTTTCAATATTTTAAAACCTCTTGAAAGAAGTTATGAAAAAAATTTTCACATCTGATTTATGTTGTATTCATAAACAACACCCTGTATTGAACAAAATGGATCTATAGTGCTTCGCAGACAATGTGCATTTTTTATACTATACATTTAGTTAGAATCTTATTTGATGTATCCTTATATAAAACACGTAACAGTAACAGTGTTCAAATGAAAATAAGTCCAATTACAGAAATATGTATTTTTTAAAAATAAGTTTTTAAAAAGTGTTAAATTTAATTTAATAAATAATTCTGGATATGTATTGCTGAGAATGTTGAAAAATGTTACTTGAAATTAATAATTTATCCAAATTCTCAAATGCAGAAATATTTAACTATGAAATTATTGTGAAATAAAGGAATGTAAACGTTCTGTAAATGGAACTATTTCTTACAAAATCTAAGTCAAATATTACTAATACTATTATCCTCTGTTGGACTGAGTATTAATACTTACAAAATCAGTACTATTATTTCTCTAAGTCTATGGTATCATTGAACATAAGAATCCTGGATCAACGGATGCCACTTTAGCAGTTAAGAAGGCATGCATACAAAACAACAAACTTTGCAAAATGGAACACTCTAATTCCTAAAATAAAAGTGTTATATAAATCAAATTTGACACACATAAAGGGTACTTACTTTTGTTTCGATAGCTTTCGATTCAATGTCTTGGAAGTGCAATTTAAGCTTGGACTTTCCATCGTCCGAGGAACCTCTAAGTTGAGAAAACTTATATTGCCAAACTGGTGTTTTTGAGTCACCTTCATGTAAAGAAAACCCTAAGTTCCAGTCTAATGTCAGTCCGGCAGTTTTCCCATTACTGCTAACTGTAAATGTCTTGTTCTACAAGAAAGAACACAATATTAGAACTATATCATTTATACAACTGATCCTACTGACCCCCAATTTCATAACAGCGGTACAAACAGAACAATGCCAAGCATTTTCAATCCTCAACAGTTCTTGCCTAGTTTCTACAGAAAAATAACGCGAGTCTTGTCCAGATGTTTGTACTAGGAAGCAGTGTTGACGTTCGTCTACATTTTCTGATTCTTTTACAACACGGAACATTGTTTGGTACACTTTAAACATTAATGGACACTTGCTCCAATCCATCACATTCAGCTTATAGACAAAAAATTATATTTAGAAGGAAACTTAATGTTTGACCATCTAGAGATATTCTCATAAGTCACAGTGACTTATTAGAGTATCTCTGGATGGTAATATGAGTACTTACAGGTGGAGAATCAAAAAGCATTAAGTCAGTTCCTTTCAAAGCGAAAAATCTTGGCTTGTAGTTCTGCCAAGGCTGATTATTATTCAAAACGCCTTCATTAACCCAACCCATGTATTCTATACGATCAGATACACTGAAGTTTCGATTGTACAATTTCATCTGAAATATGAATCATATATACGACAGTTTTTATGAAAATTGTATTTGTTACCTGTAAATTTGTCAGTCCAATGATATTGTCGGTAATATATTTAAGCCACTGAGAAAGAATAGCTGAATCATCGCAGTGAATAATTCCGGTGCTGATACCATTTAGTCCACGCACCTCAAAGGCATTAGGCCTCAATTTATCCGTACCAAAAATATACCGCGTCACATACGCCATCATTAAAGGTACTGTTATGATATCGACCCAATGAGTTTGCATTTCAGGCTCTGGTTCTGAAGAAATTGAGCTTGGTCTGCTGCTTGTGCTATTTGTCATAACACGTAAGCTTTCGTCAGATGCGGCTCTTTCATCACTGTTGCTGTCCGTCTGTTGAGAATCTTTGTCTTCTGAAACATTCAAAGCTCATCAAGTTTGCATTTTCTAACATACTTGATATTTACCTTGTTTTTGTAAAAATGGTGTTGCAGCTTTGTAATGCTTGACTGTAAGAACAACTAAATCGCCCGCGTTACGTAATATGTTTACGGCATCGTCATGTGGACATGCAGTGATGTATTCTCCATTCACTGCAATTAAAATATATTAGTAGAAATTGGTAAAACGTTTAAACACACTGTATTTATTACAAATACCTACCTTTAATAATGGCATCACCAACAAACAACTCTCCTGTTTGATCTGCCGCTTGATTTTTATAAATTCTAGAAATCAATATTGGCAGCTTATGCTCTGCTCCCCCTTTTATGCTCAAACCTAATCCTCCAACTTTTTGTCTTCTTACCTGGACCATTCTTTCCTGAAGGAATTGAAAAATTGTACTTTTTATCATAATAAAGGGGTTGCCGAAAAAAATATATTAACTAAGAGAAAGGCAGACAAAAATATCTATTGTGTCAGTTATTTAGAACTAATGTAAAAATGTCCTGTTTTCAAATAGGTTTGTGCAGGATATAAGCTATAAATTTTAGTTTGCAATTTGGAATTACGTTTCTAATATGGAATAGTAGACTATTCCAATTTAAAAATGTTCCATACAATTCATTCAATTTATTAAATTTGTGAATTAATTTATTTATCTGTGAACTTTGCAAATAAATTTAATTAAAATGAATTACTTTCTATGTAAAAATTTAAAGAACATTTTAGATTGTCCAGATTGATAAGCTACAGTTTTGTTTTCTCTTTAATACAATAAGTTAATTTTATTCATTAGTTAATTAGTTTTCATAAAAAAAATTATTTAATGACTGATTCATTTTTAATGTAATGACTCAGTAGAGTACACAATAATCTAATTATTAAAAAATAAAAATAAATGTTATTGTAAGAAAACTATTTTTTTTATATGAAAAAAAAATATGATATTCCATATTTGGTCTGGTAAGGTCTGACATAATTTGTATTTGGAGCTACAGTTGTGTGAATTTTCACAATATTTTATCTGTGTAATGGATATCTGGTAAAATGTATACTAAATTTTTTATGACATTCCTAATTAGCTAAAACGATAGAATTAGATTATTTTTTTATAAAAAATAAGAAGCAAAAAAAACAGCTGTCTCCATAGAAAAATAAAATAAAAAATTCTCAAACATAATTATTTACTAACAAAATTCAAATTTCTCTTTTAATCCAAATTAGTCATATTAAACATATTTTTCAAATTGAAAAATAATATAATCTAATTGTTCAATACGTAAAAGACATTAACATGCAGTTATGTGAATTAACTCGAAACATTTACTATTAAAATCAATGCAGATCCCATTTCAAGTAGGCACCTATATTGACATATCTGTTTGATGCATTACAGATACTCATTGTATTATTTGAATATAGTAAGTAAGGCAAATACAAAATGTAAAATTGTCTACATCAATATGTAGTGATATAACATTATCCTATTGAAAATTAAATTAGAATTCGTATCAGAATAATTAATTGTAGTCAATAAATTGTATTTATTTAACAGAAATAAATTTGTGTTCTTTTTTTTATCTAGAAAGCAGGGAATTAAATACAAGTTCCTTTAATTTTGCCTTTTTCTCACTCATACATTAAGGAACTTAAAATAAACACATCAATTGTCCAAAAAAATAGAAACATTCCATATACATATAAATTCTTAATTATTTAAAATAGTACAAGTTGTATATTGTGCGTATATTTTTATGTATTTGATTCTAGAGAAATACAAAATAAATATATTAAATTAATTCTGTAGACATCTATCTACACACTCGAGCAGGTGTATTAAAAAAAATAGTATAAGACATCTGTTTACTCTACGATATGTTCTTACTTTGGCATTTAAAGGTTTCGATTCAGGAGGAAGCGGTTCTTCCTTTTGAAGTCGAAGGACCTCCATAGATAAATGTAGTTGCACCGGTATTGGTTTACTTTTACCATCGCTGACAGTTACCATTCCTGTTCTAACTTTAAGTTTCTGATCTACTTTCTCTTCAATCGGTGTGGTCATTCTCGTAGCGTTTATCCTCATATTGAACCTGACACATACTATTAGTTAAATTCATATCTAACACATAATGATTGATTTTTGATAATTACGGCGTAAATTAGAGTACCATACCTTTTATTATTTAATAACACTCAAAACTACTAAACCAACGAAAACATAACTACGTCAACGATATATTATTAATTTATTTATCACCGTTTCCGAGACATTCCATGGGAATGTTGTGCCGAACTGCCATTTTTAAGGGTCAAAACAAATCGTAGAAAGGTTCGTAACTACGATATAAAAGGCCAATAAACCCACATTGATATAGGTATTTCCCTTTGCTTTACGTTCCTAAAGCAACAGTCGCTTGCCCTTTTTTAGCATGGTCTCAAACCTGCTCAAACCATCTTCCATCCCTAAAAACCTTAGGCTAGTTTACACCACGCTACCAAGCGACCGGTTTAGCGGTGACGTCATAATTATCAAGAGCAACTGAACATCGCCTTTAGAGAGAAAATTTACTCAAATACATATTTGCTTTTGTAATTTATTTATTAAATTTATATTTTAAACAAATAAAGTACAAATAATTTATTATTTCATAAGGGTAATAGCAGAAAGATATGTATTTATTTAAAAAGACCAATTTCAAAGTTTTTTATGAACAGATTCTATTTCAAGGTACTTTGAATATAACGCACTATTGACTTTTGATGCTGAAGGCTTTTTAATAAAGTCAGTAATATATCTTCCAGCTTCTATAAGTCTTTTCAAATCAACACCTGTTTCCACACCCATACCATTCAGCATATATACCAAGTCTTCGGTAGCAACATTACCAGTTGCACCCTTTGCATAAGGGCAACCGCCTAGACCAGAAACGGAAGAGTCGACAACCCTTATACCATATTCAAGACTGGTGCCAATATTGACCAAAGCTTGGCCATAAGTATCATGGCAATGTATAGCTAATTTATCTGGTGTCGTAATTCTTAACAGATCTTTAATCATATTTTCTATAGTTTCTCTCGTTCCCACACCAATAGTATCGCCAAGAGATATTTCATAGCAACCAAGAGATAGTAATGCTTCAGTAACTTTTGTAACTGCGGATGGATGTATTTGTCCATCGTACGGACAACCAACTACACATGAGACATATCCTCGTATTTTTAGTTTTCTGTTTTTTGCCACATCAATCAAGGTTCTTATCCGATTTATGCCTTCTTGAATCGAACAGTTAGTATTTTTTTGAGAAAAGCCTTCAGACGCTGATGCAAAGACAGCGATTTCTTCTACACCAACCTTCATCTATAAATAGTCGATTATCATATAAATACATACTTACAAATTATTATTATGACTTGCATATCACATACCGCAGATTCCAGTCCTTTTAAATTAGGAACTAAAACGGGATAAGAGACGTCATCTTTTCTTGTAATTCCTGAGTAAACATTTACATTGTCTCCCATCTGAGGTACCCATTTTGGGCTCACAAAGCTAAAATATCAGTTACAAGAAAATTCGTTTAGATATCTATTAACAGTAGTAGTTACCTAGTAACTTCGATAGTCTTGAGACCAGTTTCAGAGAGCTTGTTGATGAATTCTATTTTAATATGCGAAGGAACATTAACAGGTTCATTTTGAAGACCGTCTCTAGGACCTACTTCTACTATTCTAACATAAGGTTTACTCTAAAATAAAATTATATTAGATATGGGTGTAGTAAATATAACCTTACTTACATGAAAATACTTTTTCCATAGTTTTGTGCATTTGTTTAAGTTTCTAAATGAGATTGAATGTAACTGAAAGGACATATTTGCATTTGAAATACTAACGTTATTGTCTTCATTGAATTTATCTTTTAATATAATAACAAAAACAAGGTCAAGGGACCACTGATATATTTCAAAATTACCGCTTTAACCACAGAACACCAAGTAAGGGTTTAACTATAGAATTTCTCTTTTTAATTAAGAAGTACAGAAATCTGTAACCCTAATGCGTAGAAAACGGTAGAATCTGTAAGGTTAAGTACCTGCTTCATAGATGTCACTACGTGGTCCTTTGAATTGCA
Source organism: Monochamus saltuarius (assembly GCA_025584915.1). Lineage (NCBI taxonomy): Eukaryota > Metazoa > Arthropoda > Insecta > Coleoptera > Cerambycidae > Monochamus > Monochamus saltuarius. Next base: position 18,631,769 of record CM046730.1, on the reverse strand, counting down.
GACTATTTTAAAACTAAGGATATTACAGAGTAATTTATTTATTGCATAAAATTTATTTTAAATATAACTATATAGGTATTATTAGTATTATTAACATGTAGGTGTTCTATTGGTCATGTAAATATTAACTTTAATTTGTTGTAACTTTGTAAAGGTGCTGGGTAAAAAAAGAAAAAATATTTTAGAAATGTTTATTTAACTGATTACATTAGATATCTTATCTTAGTAGAAAATAATTTAAGTTCGAATAATAACAATTACATATTACTATCTTCAGTAATATGAAGTTTTTTAAAACAGAATCAAACGCGGTTGAGCCGCCATAACAAAAATTTAATTACAGGCAAAGTTAAACTAAGCCTTTATAAATAATTCTACTAGCTATATTTACCAAATAATGACATTTATTATGTACATTTCCTATAAAGAAAGAAAAGGGGCTGCTAATACGTCCACATCAATGTTGTAAGAGAATAATTTGAATATACAAATTCGTATTTTACAGTATCTGTTATACCTTATCGTACCGTATAAAAATATATCTCCCTTAAATTTGCATTTGTCTTTTTACCTTCTAATTTTTATATCAACAAGGAAGAATAGAAAATCAATCTGAAAATTTGTTTATTATGTTTGAACAGATTTTATATTTAGGCACCAAAACAATGATTATGGACGGAGTGTGAAAAAACAGTAATTAAATTATTTGACTAGATGTTATTTCCATGCACCTCCCAATTAGTTATCACATTTAGCTGTTTGAAGGGCCAAAGCATTTAATATGTCATAAATGCAGATTTTTGGCTAGCTAACGTTGTACAGGGGATAAAAGGCACTGGGTAATGCACTATTTAGATAATTTTCTAGCCCTAAGTGCGTTGCCAGGAACATTTATAAGTATACAGTTAGTGACGTTTTTAATGTAGTGTTAGCTTTAGAACAGTCTTTAGATAAGAAATATCGTAATTTATAAATATTCAATATATAGTGCAGGTGTGAATTTTTTCGTATTCCATGTACAGTAGCTTTTAAATTGTCCCAATATAAATAAATAATTTGCTACATTAAGATAATTGAAATGTAGTTATAAGTACATTAAAAATGTTGACATTAGTGTCATATAGAATAGCAGAAGTGGTTGATAAATGTGCATGTTTCATAAATTTCTTATGGAGTACCTTAACAACTTAACATTTATAGATTATAACTGTGTAGATTTAAATCTATAAAGTGATTTAGGTACATTTGGAAGAAATACAATTGTCAATTGAGTACAGATTAATTTTGTGCATACTGTACACCTTGGTTACTACATTAAATAAATTTCAAATAAACATTTTCAGAAAGGTTAAAAAGAAAGGCATCATTTATTTATTAATAATTAAAAGTTATTGTTTATTAAAATTGATAAGTACTTCCACAATGTCTTCATTTGAAAACTTTCTGAAAATGTTACGAAGTACCAATGACTAGGTACTTAGTCTATAAAATTTGGTATAATTTACATACTAGTATGGATATATTTAAGTACTATTTATATATGTATATATCCTATTTAAGACTAGAACTATTCTTTAAATATAATAAGAAACTATTTAAATAATAATCTATCTACTTTAATTTTCGTAGTTATTGCACTTTCTTTTGCAGTTTTAACAACAACTTTCTGCAAAAGTAGGAGCAATTCGAAGTCTGTTATTTTTATTGAGCATTATACCTTTAATTACTCATTGGTAACTAATTACTGGAATTAATTCACTAATAATAAATTAATATATTCACTATAACATAATATCTACTTTACTTTAAATAGCAGATCTACTAATATAATGTAGTTTGTAAAGATTGAAAAAGAATGCTATATAATGAGAGCATATAATCTTCATTTGTTTATAATATATACTTTTCCAACAGAGTACTAAGCTATTTTCCAAACTTCATTGAGAGAAATGCAGAATATCTCAGATGTTCTAAAATAAAAAGGACACAGGTGATAATTTTATTGCACACCCTGTACAGTGATGTAATTAATTAGCCCGCAAAACGGATATAAAAAAATTTTCATTTCTTCATTCGAGATGCACAGTCCACATAAAAAAGTAATAAAAATATAAAAGAAATTGTCTTTTTTCTTGATGCAGGTTCTGAGATGTTCTGAGATCCATAATAGAGAGTTATCAAATAGTTTAAAAATCTAACGTGTCTCACTAATTTTAAATATTATCAATCACTTAAGGTCAAGACAATTCAGGGCACAGTATTTATTGCAATCGCGCTTCTTGTAAAGTTTGGGCTTGCGCTGCAGTTTGGTAGGGGATTCCAGGAAAACCTCCTGTTGTCGCTGCTGCAGGCAATCCAGGAGTTTGAGGAAGGGCAGCATATGCATACGGCATATAACTAGCAGCACCTAAAAATTATTTAATATCATCTCCTGTTTCTTATACAAGTAACTAAACATGTTAACATTAAATTTAGCCATTGTAATGGATATCACTTCAAGAAAACATAAGCTATTACAGAAATTCAAAATGTTATGTCTAAATTAAGTTTCAAGAAAATAATCCTGGTAACATTGATTCTATTTAGAATAAGGTTACATGGTGTTATTGCATTTTTGTTTTGTGGTAATAAACATGAAATATTTTGCTATGGTATTAATAGTTGTATGTCTTTACTATTCTAGTTTGAGCAGTAATGCAGTTTAAGTGTTGATTTACATACAAAAAACAATCGAATTAGATATGAAATGTGACGGTGAATTTGCATTTATAAATAAGTACCTATACATATACTGCGTTTAGAGCTTTGTACTATTTATTTCCTACTTATTAATATCGCATTCTAAATGAAATATTTTCAACTTCTTCTACTAATTCGTCATGAATTACACTCCATTAATGTTTTAATAAATAATCGCTGTTTTGCCATGATTTCACACGGAATGGAAATAAATCAATTTTGCATTAATAATAAATTAATGCACTATAAAACTAAACACCAGCTAGCGAACTAATCGATTTTGAAGCACATTACAATTTGTATCAAGGTAATGTATTTCAAAATGAGGTGCGTACCAAGGCAAAATACAGATTATACAGAGGGATTCATATTTTTATAAGTACTTGTAATAATATCGTGGAACAGTCTTTTACAAATTTTCCGCATAACACCCCGTCGCCTGAGATTGTAGCTAGTTGGGGGCAGGTGCAGAAAAAGATCATCCTCATTAAGTTAAGGCAGTAGGGCGATTGATGATTATAAACTTTAATTCGAATTGATCATACGGGTAACCATATACAGATGTAGTTTGTAAAAGCTTGTTTCACGATATCGAAATTGTTTAACCCTTACTTTTCAAATGCGCCTCGTAATTACCTGCAGCTCCAGTGTAGGGGGTATAGGCGTCAAATCCGTTCGTATACTGTCCAGTATACGGTGCAGCCGCAGCCGCAGCCACAGCGTTTTGGTACTCGTAGAACTGCGACGTTGCCGCAGCTGCCACAGCTGCAGCATGCGTTAATTGCGTCGCCTGAAGTGGTACTAAGCTTCCCGGTGCCGTTGCTGCCAAGTACGGGGATTGGTACACGTATCCAGGTGGTACCCTGAAAATTAACGGGTTTAGTTATTTCTTAAGGAAAACGGTGGCTTCAGCACGGCAAGCAGAAGAAATACCAAAAACACCTCTGATGCACTAAAATGACCAAATCAAAATTAAAACGTATTACAGGGTGATTTCCCTAAATAGACTATCAGGAGAAAAGCCAAATGTGTATTTTTATCTTTTCTAGCACATATTTTCCATTAAAAATTATTTTTTATATCACATTACTACATTTGTTTTCCGTTGTTTACTTTGACTTATTAAAATTTGAACTGATTTGTATGTTTAAAAAAGGAAAACATAGAATCAGAGTCGAAAGTGAGGCGAACAATTTTGAAGGAAAGTAAACCATACAATTCCATCTATTTTTCACCTGATGGTCTAAGAGAGGGTTTGATATTTGAAATAGAAAGTGTTAAAAAAGGTGGTGCAATAGTCAACCCCTCGTAAGACAAGGCATTTTATTAAAATGAAAAAATAATCGACTGTGTTCTATTTCAAGCTAAGTTATTTTCTGTAGACTCGATATTTGTCAAAGCAGATATGGTAGGTGCCAAACTTAGGTTCACTGGGTAGTTCGTTATTTAAAAATACTTATATTATTTAAAATTGTTTTTCTGTTGCGTACTTGGCAACATCTGAAAATGTAGCATGTGTGAGGTTGCGACAGCGAACTGAAAGATGAAACTTGATCATCTTTTCAGCAGATACATTACATTATATCTTTTATCTTTATTTATAGCCTTTTGCTTTCTAGAATCGACACAATTTTTATGGTGCGAAAATTAGAAACTGATCCAAGTTGATAAAAATTTACTTAAATTAATGAAAAATATTTAATATACAAGATGTCGTGTCTCAGTTTAACAGAATTTTTTATTTCTTTGGGTATATTCTAGAAATAAATGAAATGAATGTAATTGTATGAGATAGATCATTGCAAAAAATCTGTTAGTAGACCCAAGCGTTGCCCGAATAGTCATGGGAATATAAGTCACCCCTCCAAACGGGTTTAATACGTTAGGGTAGCTTTTAGCTAAGGGTAAGTGAAAGATGAACGCATTACTTCATCTAATTTATCCAAAGCAAGTACCATTTTTTATATACGGGGTTGAGAATTGCACCGACCTTTGTATTCACTTTTTTTACGGAAATAGTACATAGTAAATATCCCTAATAAGTCAGGTCACATCAAACTATCTAAAAAAATACGATGTTATATGCTGGACTGATACATTCCTGGAACGTCTTTTATCTCATTTGTTGACAGTTTCAATCGAGCATATACATTCGTATGTTACAAGTCCTTAATAGTAGGTGAGAATGTTACAAGTAAATCGGAAAATAGTGTTAATTTTGCAGTGCTAACGATATTCCTCAACCTTCAACTTCATCGCAAGTATTCTTTTATCATATACAGATAAAAATAATTTCGAAGGATTCACTCATACATTTAAGAATAATACCAAACACATCTACTATAGACATACATTCGAAAGACGTATACATCTTCATATAGTTCATTTTTGAATATGAAAAATCATGAGGTCATGTTAAGACATAGTACGCTGTACTACCAAATACTCTGTAGATTAATACAGGTACCTAAATTCCACTAAAGTGACCGACCAATGTTAATGTGGACAATCACTGCTATATTGAAATATTTGTGAATAGCGTCTGGGTCTGCTTTATTGTTATTTTATGTCAGTGATTTTACGTTGATATATGCGTTTTTGTCTAAGCGGTGTTTTATATATACGGAAGTTCTGTTCATATTTTCACATGTTTAATCTATAGTATTTAATCTTTTCCTGACTAGATGTAATTTGAACTGGCAGTGGCGTATATCTACATGTTCTTAGAGTGGTGGAACGAACAAATAAATTTAATAATTTCTACGAAATTTATTGAAAATATCTAATACTTTATTGGAATTGTAGTTATATTAAGATAATGATAACGTTTACGATATTACAAAATATTTATTCATAGTTAACATTTCTTTCATTCTTTGAGCGAATTATAAAGTAAATAAGGAAGAGAAAACAGATGCAAGCCAATAGTAAGGGACCTACAATTTATAAGAAGACACCAGAATCAACGATTGCAGACATTGCCAAGTCTATTTTCGTCGCCCTATTTAACATTGTTTGCGCGTTTTGACTAATGTATTATTTTTAACTATAGGATCACAATGAACAAATGTAATCTTGTTGTCTATATACTCTTGCACAATGATGCAAGGCTTTTCCAGGGACTCTTCAAATATTTCCCGAAACTAATATTTAACATGTTGAAATGATCATTGACGTAGACGGAATTTTATATTTATAATCAATCAGTTTTGTCCTTGTTTTAACAAAATTTCAGAAACAGAAACTAAAATATATTCCTGTAGCTAAAAAGTATTAATAGCTTACTTTTGTTTTTAAAAATATCTCGATAAAAATAGCCTTTTCAGAAAAGGTTGTTCAACCACAAGGTTTTTGTGACTTTATTGTATTTTTTGGGACTGAGAAAGGTTTAAAAATATATTTACAGTGTCAAATGCAAACGTGTAACAAATGGGATTTTATTTATACACGGAAACAGCCAAAATATTGAACTATAACCGTATAATTTATTTTTACTACAGTCGTTGATGTTCGGAGCTTTAAAGTGTACAAATGTTTTCTGGTAGAATTATATACTGACTATTCTTCTAATTTATTAACAAAATCCACTGTTTCCACCGGTTTAAAAATATCAGCCTATAAATATTACCCAATGTGTTTCATAAATATATCATTCAAGGCTACTAGAAATTTTAATTTCAAAGATAGCGAAATTTAAATAGTTTCGGATGTCACTTTAACCAGATTTTATCGCTCGTATTTTTCCTATTAGTGACAGATATGCGACGTCTACAATTTTTCAAAAATTTGATCTACTAATAGAAAGTGATGCAATTTCAATATAATTTCATGTCAGTATTACATATAAAATTTGAATGAAGGAAGGAAGAAGGTTAACATGATTAAATATAACATGGTACATGGAAGTATATATACCAAATTTAGTTTGTGTTTTTCCAGAAAATTATAGACCTCAGAAAATATTTAAAAAATCTTTCTCAGACCTATAACTTATAAATTCTTGATGTTTTGTTTATCCACTTTTACTATTTAAATTCTCCTCAAATAAAATAATAACTTTTAAAAGCGTTTGCAAGACACACATTATTCTACTATTCTAACCCCACATTTTAACGATTATTTTTACATACATACTTATAAACAAAAGTGAACAATCTTATATACAAAACTATGTAAGTTTACGTTAACAATATTTACATCTACAGTTAAACTTAAAAAAATACGTATTTTGAAAAATTTCGGTAGATTCCTAAATATTTGTTGGTTAGATCACTTTCAGTCATTATAGACTCGTTTTACTTCGGTACCTTTGAATATTCCCATGGCATGAGATAACATTCCTGTTATTTGCTAAATTTTATATTATTCAGTACTTAAATGTCTAAAATTATTTGTATTTGTAGAAAACACTATTTAGTGTAGTGTGTGTTTAGAGTAATTTTTACAACTCATCTTTATATGCAGTTTTTTTTAAAATGGTGCATTTTAGCGATATATAACAAGTATAGCTATTTTAAAACTAATAGAATTCTGTTTCAAAATAACTAATTTTCCAAAAATCTCCCTCCCAAAAAATTAATGAAAAAATACAGTAAAATCGTGTGTCATACAGAAAAACCTTTTATACAAAATTTGAAAACGATTACCCAAGATAGTAAATAAGCTAGCCTTAAAGTATGGCTCTTAATAAACACCCTGTATATATTCCGCGTGTGTAGTGCGAAATATAGGACGTGGTAAATTATCAGCTCATGAACAATGACAAAAAGTATGATCAACTTAAAAATGACCTCGACAGGTAGTGTGTTACATATATATATGTATGTGTAATAACTAGTTAATGATTGCAGGTCCGACCGTCAAACCTACATATTCAATATTCTATTATTTCCCCCGCAAAGCGCTATGTTAGAGCTATTATTTACGGGAAAATCAATTTGAAATGCCATGCAAATGATATAAAAGGATTTAGAGTGTCGCCCCAGTATTTTCTATTCCTAGTAAATATATATCGGTCTAATGCTCGTTTCCTAAATTACTTCTAAGTACAGGGCAGTCAAATCAACCCCCCTTCCACCACTTTCAGACCGAGCTTAATTACTGTCACTAACGATCTATAAACACCATTTTGCATGAATTTTTTAATACGTAATTTCCCGTCAATCAAACGGTGCGATTTGGACTTGCGTTTGGATTTCTCAGCCGTCAAAATTATCATTAGTCGCAGGATTTATTCAGAAGCAATGTTTTCACTTTATACGAGCATATAACCCATACATTTTTGGAATGAGATGGAAGCGCATGCTTAACTCGCTTCACAGAGCCGTAGCCAGGATCAAATTTAAATTTTGGTGAAGCTCTAAAAGAAAATGTTGCCCTCTTATGCAAAGTGGTTTGAAGATACTAGGAAAAATGGGTACATACAGTCCACTTGAGAAAATATTTCATCCTTATTTTTTTGTTTTCACGATTTTTAGGGGCTTAGAATCCCTAGAAATAGCTTCTTGGAATTGGGCCTAAAATTTGTTTTATTTTTCGAAAATATCTTCTGAACCCAAATCAATTTTAATAGAATTTTGTATATAGTTGTCTATTTGACTGTCATTAATATGGTAGTTTTATCAAATGATTTTATTTGTATCCTGCACAGAGTAGTACTCCTACATCACGTTTTTTATTTGAGACTTGATTTTCTAAAAAAAGTTGCTAAAGTTATACTTAGTACTGGCATTGCCAACGCAACTGAAAAATCCGCAAAGAACTAAAAAAGCTAAATATGTTTCAAGGACACTACTTTAAGTCACTCTCACCTGACTACGGCCCTGTTGCTTTATGTATTGTTTTGGAGAAATTAAGATCGGATCAGAATGATCTAACTCCAACTGAGTTAGAAATTCAATGGCAGAGTGTATGTATGTTGTTGTTTTATACAAAATGAACAACTGAAAATGACTGTAATGTTTTGTATTCCTTGTAGTTTGTGTGGGGAATAAAAAATGTATTGATTCTGTCTAAATCGCTCTTTGGTGTTTGCTTATACGTTTGGAGCGTCTAATGAAATGTCATTTGTCAGGCCAGCCGTAGGTTCATATCGACTTCTTTCCTAAGCACCGACGCTCGCCAACAAAAAATCTAAAATGGCGGTAATTCAGTACACATGCATAGAAACAACTCATCAATAATGTAAGTTATAGACTACGCCAGTAACAAATGAGTGATAGTAGCTGCGATAGGGAAAGTACCCTTATTTATTGACACACAAAGCCTACTGGCAATCATTTTACGCCTCCTTGGATAAGGAAAACATTATTTTTTATTAATAAATTCAATAAAATAAACATTTCCTCTGTTGCCAGACAGCTTAGATTATTTTTGCTAATAATAGTAACAAAATAATATTTACTCTACTTATCTAACTTAAAGGGGATGAAATCAAAATGTCGAAGTGGACAATTTACTAGAGTGATTAGGCGGTCGTTAAAAAGCTGTTACGCCCATTTATTTAATGAAGTAGGTTCATTAGTTGTAAATATAGAACACATTCGATACAATACAATATTATTTTTCACCGCTAAATATGCTAGGATATTCCTGTGGCATTTTACGGCTTTTATAACTGAATATTTCAGATCTCCGCACAAGTGGGTTCAGATCAGGCGGACGAAGAGATCAAAACATGACATACGGTTCTAATAATACACAAAAAAGATATGTTTATTTCCTATTTATTTACTGCCATCATGAATTTTACATATCTTAATCAGCAATAGAGTTATTAACCTTAGCCATTACTATAGTGATAACAAACAGGTTTTAATTTTTGTAAAGCCTGTACTGTTTCTGTTATAAACACGCATACAAGTTAATAATAAAAAAGTATATAATGAAAATTCTTCGTTGAAAATCACTCTACAAAAATTACAAGTTAAGCTTTTTTTGACCCCCCCCCCTCACATCCAAACAATAAAATTGCGTCCTCTAAAAAATGCACGCTAATGCCAAAATAATGTAACATTTTAATGGACAAAAAATGTATTGTGTTACTTGGGATACTTGGGCTGAATATCGTAAGTTTTGCCATCTGATATGCGAACATGCACGTAACTTTAATATCACTCATTTAATGTATTAGCAACAAAGATGGTTTATATTATTTGCTCAGAAAATCGATAACTGCTCATAATGTAGGCAAGTACAATGGTCGTCAGCTTAAAGTCACCACTTCCATGTTTTGTCCCTTTCTAGCACCGTGTATAATAAATGGCACTAGAAAAGAATGGACCATGGAACTGGTGACTTTAAGCTGACGAGCATTGTACATATAAAGCTTACTTCAACTTCTATTTGTTTCTTGAGTCTCTACTCCTTAATCTTTGACAAATTAACTATCTCTAATTATAACTGAAATGTGCATAATTAAAAACAAATGAAAAATACATTACTGATTGGTCGAAAGATAGACTAAGACCGTATTCATAGTATTGATAAAATTGCAGTTTATAAATTTCTTGGTTGTCCATCGTCTACATTTGAAGACATTCATAGTATAACACTAGGCAATAAATTCAAACTGATGAATTAACTAAATGTCTATTTTATTTGGTGGGTTTTAGAACCCTGAACTACTGAATAAATATACATTTTTTGCTTTAACGTAAACGAAAACAAGAATTTCTATAATAAGATCTAGGTTCGGGTTTTCTATAATGTGGAGTAGAAGAAAACACACAAAGGAATTAAGCTATGCAAAAATAATAGTAGCATTCTTCTATTTATAGAATATATGGCTATTATTTAAAACAATTATAGTTATGCAGCTTTACGGATAATGCTTTGGTGCAAGGAAACATTTAACCATTTAAATATTTTGCTGTCAAGATTTCGTGTTGAAGAAATTATCTAGGTATTTGTGTTGTAAATAGAGCTGTGTTAGTAACTAGTTCGATGATATGCAATGTTAAACGGTATAAACAAAATACATATCCGCGGTGGTGATAAAAATAACAACAGTATAAGTTTAATTATTCACGTTTCCTACTTTACCACAGTTATCGCTCCGTTATCGGTTCCCTTTTATCATTACGCTGCGTTTCTTTAAAATATCCTTATCAGCTACGTAAATTAATACAAATAATTCTACTAAATAAACATTAGCTATGTATCTCCACCGCCTGCTGTTGAAAATGAAATTTATTACCACGTTATCTATAAAGGAACATTGCATAATTGTTGGCTGTAAAAATTATAAGAAATTTGCGAAATTTGTCAAAGCATCAATCGTAACAAAGTTTTGGGTACTTGTAAAGCAGCAGTATGCCTTGGCAGTTGGTAGCATTACCTGACAAACAAATGGGGTATAACCTCAAAAACAAACTGTCAAGTTTGACGCAGGTGACGCACCGTTTTTTTACACTTAAAATTATTTTCAATCTGATATATTTTTGAATAAAGAATTAAGAAAGCTTTACTAACATAGTAATGTACTTATTCCAACGCTATCTATAAATATTATTATTTTGCACTATAGTCACATAGTATTCCAGTTACAATTAGAAAACAACGTATTCGCACAGCTAAAACGTGTTTCATTTAGTTTTGTGTAACGAAGGAAACCGTATCCCTTAAATCATTTTTCTCATGGTACTCAAAATTCGCATTTAAAAATCAACATCCGCTCTATAAGCCGTATATTTTATCAAAGACCGTAAACGTCTTTTAATGGTCTCTTTTAATGAGTATAATTTGAACGAAAGACGAAATGAAAGCGAAATCGTTTGGAATCCGCAACTTACTTGATTAAAGAAGCTAAGGAAAATGTCACCACATAAATCCAAGTTCCAAAAAGATCAAATTCGCAGCATATGACGTGAGTAGAGCGTGTGTAGGTGTGTTATTAATGTACTTTAAAAAAACATGTAAAATTAACTATGCCTATGATTAGATATGTCATTTTTAAATTTGACTAACAAAGAAGGTTATTGAGTGCAGATTGATCCAATAAAAAAATCAATGCAGTAGAGAAAAAAATCCATTGTTGAAGTTTTGTTCTAATTTAGGATTCCGTATTCTTGAAATAGTGTTTCCTATAAAGAAAAAAATGTTTTAAATGTATAACAACTGAGCTATACAGGGTGTCCCACAGGGAAATGCGTCGATCTTTATCTGGGAAAAAAATACCCAACGGTTCCTGAGATATCGTCAAAAAGCTGAAAAAAAAACACTTTGACACTCTATATCTCTAAAACAATGCGTTTTTTTATTAACAATGGTCCGCATGTTAATAAAAACTATTTTCTTAGAATAATCCAAAAAATCACACCCTTCATTTTCCGACACATGTCTTGAAACACCCTGTATATCAAAGTTGATTTTTGGTATTCGTAAAGAACCTTAAATTAAATTATGAATTATTGTATCAGTTGTTTTATTCTTGCCGTTACATTTTGACAACTTAAACCAGCTATAATAACTTTTCTTATATCAAATGGAACACTGTATTTTTTTCTCTGCTTTGTGTACATTGAAATTGTCTTTCAACACATATAATCATTGTTGAGGTTGAAGTTGCAAGATATTTGAAAATGTTTACTATTTTGGCAGTTTTTGTCATATCGGGACTGTTATTAAATTTGTTATGGATATAAACATATCAAAATACAACATTGACTTGGCATATGTCAAATATCGTTGCATTGTGTTTGCATAATTAAAAAAATAATAATAATGAATTCAAATACAAAAACAAAACTTTTATATGACATTCCTTTACATTTGATGTAGTTTGCTGATTTTTCGATACAGTATCAAAGCTGTAGACAAAAATTAGATGATAAGAACATTTGAGCGGCTTTTTAGATAAATCCGAAAACGTATGGTGAAATGAAGAGCGCTAAGATTGGATATGAGCGGTGAACTGTAGCCTAGGTAGGTGTGTGTACTAATCCGGGTTGTATCTGCGTGTAAGTTAGATTGGAAGAAAAGATTTCACATGGGTTGCGCCCACAGGTCAATAGTGTCCCGGAGTCCTGAATCCGGAGTTCCTAACAGGCGCGCAAACGTCATTAGTTAACAACTAAGTCCGGATTTGCGCGAAGCTACGCTGAGATTATCCAATAGAAATGTGTTAACCGATAGAGAACCCGCCTTCTTATAACAAATATATCCGCTTAGGTCTGAAAAAGACGTGCTAAGACGACAACTTCTACGATTTTTAGATACCACCGGATTCCACACTTTGCCTCTGATTTATTTACATAAACCGGATGTTTTTATTCAAAATTTGCAAGGCCTGATAAATCGTGGCTGTCTGGCTATTATATGGAAATTAATAAGTGCATTTGTATAAGATTTGTACTAGTATTCCTGCAAAACAAGTCTGAAACATTGTTAAGTACAGGGTGTAAAAATTTGAATAAGATTTGGGATACGTGGGAACTTTTATTAGAGACATTTTTCTGTATTCCCGTCCTTCCACCACTAACGTGATTTTTAGGTGGTATTTCTTATCGATATATCGATAATTTGTCGTTATTTGTCAGTCCGTATGGAAAAGTGTTATAGAACTATTTAAAGTGTTAAAATAATTAAAATATTGAAGTAGTTTATCGATAATACCAATATTATCGATAAATTCGATAATATCGATAATTTGTCGTTATTTGTCAGTCCTTATGGAAAAGTGTTATAGAACTATTTAAAGCGTTAAAATAATTAAAATATTGAAGTAGTAACTTCAAATAATGAATAATTTTTATACCACATCGTGTTCTACCGACAAGTTATCGCTTCTCTTTATAAAATCTGTGGCCTTTATTATTCACCCCCGGAAGGATTTCATTCGTGATTGTCCCCTAAATTTTAGGTTACTTATGGTATACACAAATCTAAAACTTACGAAAATGTTTACAAATAAGTACCATACATCATTATTGGCTTCAGGCTTCAAGCTATGGCCAAACATGATTCTTCGTGAGTCAAAATATTATCAAACCTATCGGTAGCTACCGCTATTGAAAATTGTCGATAATATCGATAGATTGTCGATAATATCGATATTATCAATATATCGATAAATATTCCCAACCCTAACCTGCGTGTTTGGCTTTACACATGTTAAAATAGAGTTCTAATTTATAAAATTCCACAACTACAATCGAAAAAAAAATTAAACTGTTCAAATTTTTTCAAATGCCTCATTTTGAAATATGATTTATATGAATATTGTATAATCTGGTTGTATTTTTACCGGTGGAATTGCGTCAATGGGAAAACTTTGTCATTTCTCACGTAATTTAAGGACCGGCCATTTGCCGCTTTTAAAATAATTCGGTCCAGATATCGTCGCGACACAATTTAACAATCGCTTTAGACGGTGGCAGCGTGAAATGTTGGCAACCGCTGCCGTGTAGGCGTTTCGAAACCATCTAAATGTCATCGTTGACAAGGCGAAGAATGCTTAACAGCTGCTTAGTGGTAGTAAATAGAAAAGAGATCGGCCGCGTCGCGACGCCAGTCGCAGGACATTTTTACAGACGCCCGAAATAAAACTAAATTGACTCGTTGAAGGAAACGCTGGGATATTGTTTTGGGACCTCAACTGTGATCAGAAACGATCTTTCCGCGGGTCATTATTCATACAATCGTCACAATACTTAGAATATTACAAGGTAATAAGGATTAACGTGTCACACCAGGAAATTGGTTACTGACCGACGTCTTTTTAGCGTTTTTCTTCTGTCGTTTACTGATATCATTTTTTCTAAAATTTATGCGTATATATTTTTAAACATATTGTATAATATTATAGTATGAGGAACATTGTAAAAATAATTCGCCGAAAGCTATGGTTCGAAACATCAGTGAAATTTTATTAAAATCCAAAAAAAACAACTTTTAATTATAGTAATACTTTCCATTGTAAGAAGAAAATGAGTTACTTGATTGAATGAGAGGTATTTATTAAAAAACTGGGAGCAATTTGTTAAAATTGTTCTAGTTCGAAACATTAGTGAAATTTTACTAAAATCGAAAACAACAGCGTTATAATAAATATATTCAATTCTAAAACTGAAAATGAGTTATGTGATCGAATGAGAAATATTTAATGAAAAAATTATTAGGAATAAATTGTCAAAATTGTTCTGGTTCGAAACATCAGCGAAACTTTACCAAAATCAAAAAAACAATGCAAATTACAGTGACATATCTAGTATAAAGATGAAATTTATGCTGGAATTCAAAAGTTATTAGGATATTATAACTGGCTATAACTTAATTATTTAATTTACTAAAATTGATTTGGTTCGAAACCTCAATGAAATTTTATTAAAATCCAAATAACTTAATTATAATAATACCTTCAGTTGCAAAACAATGAAAATGAGTTATGTGATTGAGTGGGATGTATTGATGAAAAAATTGTTGGAGTAACTTGTTAAAATTGTTTTGGTTCGAAACATCAGTGAAATTTTATTAAAAACAATAAGAAACGCATATAATAAATAATACGAATATCTCCAGTTGTTCAAGAAGACTGAAAATTAACTGTTACTAAATGAGGTTTATGAGAAAAACTTTCGCAGTAATTTTGGTTTGGTTTGAAACATTAATGAAATATTTATCAGTCGGAAAATTACCAAATTATGATATTTTCCTTTATAAGGCTGAAAATGAACGCGTACGTGTGTTTGAATGAGATATTTATGAAAAAGGATTTAGGAGTAATTTGCTAACGTTGATTTGGTTGGAAACATCAGTGAAATTTGATCAAAATCGAAAAACGTAAATATAATGACATCTTCACTTATCAGAATACTGTCGTCTCTCCAGTTATCGGTAGCATAGATTGTGTAATTCTAAATATTTTTACATTGTAGTTTTGCAGTATGAGAATGAAATTTATACTGAAAGTCAGAAGTTATTAGGATATTATGGCTGTTATAACTAGCTATAACTTTTAATTATAAACATTGTAAAAATAATTTGCTAAGATTGCTTTGGCTCGAAACATCAGCGATATTTTATTAAAAACAGCATAATTTATAATAATATCTTCATTTGCAAGAATGAGTTACATGATTGAGTGAGTGGTGTTTATGAAAAATTGTTAGGATAATCTGTTAAAATTGTTCTGGTTCGAAACATCGGTGAAATTTTATTGGGAAGAAAAGTGTGATTATTGTTGAAGATTAAAAACGAATTGTTACTGAGTGCAGTATTTATGATTTGCCAAAGTTGCTTCGGTTCGAAACATCAGTGTCTTAATTTGTAGAAAACTGAAAATTAACTGTGTAACTGAGAGATATGTATGAAAAAGGGCTTGAGGAGCAATTGGGTGCTTTCTAATCGACTTTCGGCTAGATCTTGGGGTTTTTCCTAGATGAAATGGGAAAGTAATTATTAAGATGAAAGCATAGCCAATAATTCGCGACCAGTAACTGGAAGAGACGGAACATGCTTTGTGCTCCGGTCCTCTGGATTTAACGCCAAAGTGCGTCACTCTTGGCCGTATTTGTGAATTATGTATCAACTGAAAATAACTCGAAAATTAATTACCCGAGGTTCGCTCCTCCACGCGCGCTCTTAAGTCTCTTTGACACCCGATTTTAAATATAGATACGCTTTATCACTCCCAGCGGCGTGCGTGGTGTGACTAAAATGCGCACTGAAAGAACGGATATACTAGCTGACATGGAAAATGCAACAAATTGTAATACCCTGCCTAACCAGTCAACAAGTTTAAACGAATATTTATTTTTTGCTGAAATACCAATATACATATAACAGTTATAGAAGACATCAATAATGTCGTTTTTATCAAGAGGTACAAAAATTTCGAATTGAAGTAAATTAGATATAAGTGAATTCGTGCCCAGTTCTTCTATTACCAATTCACCTAAATGTAGAAGATGGCATAATATAGAATAAGTATATTCTTCACTGTCAACAGCATACTTAGCAAGCGTACGATATAATCGTGTACATAACTTAAAGATATTAACAGTTTATAAGTAAATAACAAACAAAAATGTATATAAGTATCTTTGTTTTTATATTTGCATTTGCATACTTATGTAAATTGGTTTGATTCTATTTGTATTTACATCAGTTGAAAGAAGGGATACACTGTGTTATTTTACGATAATTTGATTAATAAGCATATTAACGGTATGGCCCAAGAAAAATACACCAACACGAACAATAAACATCGAGAAAAAATGCCTCTTTGCCACATGGTCAAAGAGCTACAGTTTCTATGCCAAACCATGCCACATAATTTGCCTGACTTTAACCACACCAACTTCACTATACTTCTAAGCATTTTACCAAAATATCACACTTGCTTAGTACTTTACAGTAAGTTAGTAAATATATAAGTATATTAAGTGCGAATAGACAACAGTGTACATATTCTACGTCTCTACCTAACACCGTATATACCGTCGGAATACGCGTGTCACTCTAGCCAGGCACTCAGCTCTTTCGCAACTATTCTAGTGATGGTGACCTTTAAGGGCGTCCACACATTGAGACAATTCAAATCGTGCTGTCCTTCCAGAGCCGAGCCACAATGACTTTTTGCATTGTCCGTTTTCATTGTTATTTATTTTATCTCCAAATTCACGAAACAATTTTTTTTTACTTGAGGCACCATCGTCTAAACCCTTACAAATAGAAAATAACACATTTTTCTCGCATCTCTATTAAATGCATCTGCTATAAGTTGAACAATCGGGAACTGGGAACGGATTAATTTATGGTCTTTCAGTGAACTTATAAGAAACCTTTTGAACTTACTGAAAAGGTTATCAACAGTTTGGCAATTTATGAGTCAAATAATCTTCATGTCTCAGACTTTATATATATAAAAAGTACTATTTTATATAACTAAATTTTCATATATTATAATCCCTCTTTCGATCAGTTTTAAAAAATGAGAAAATGAAGTTTGTAATAAATGGTTCTAATTGGTTATTTTACACATAGTTCCAAATATTTTTAGATATGGTGGAATAAGGTTAAAATTCCACCAAGTGAGTTTTTATAGTTTCCTCGAATTGTTGTTGTTGAATTAATTCTGGAGCAGTAAGAAGAGATGATGAATGCCTAATCAATGTTGTAGGATGTAAAGAGAATGTTAAGGTTAGGAACTGTTTAGCCTCATCATAACCCGTCTGCATATGGTAACTTAGAATCTTAACCAGTGACTACCACCTCTTTCTAGATCTTAGCCTACCAAAGTAGCTACAATATCAAGTGGTTATGCGAAGAGTATGCTTAAGCCTGTTCCAAGATGTCAAAAGTGTTTGGGTGGTGACCTTGTAGAAAAATAACTATGTCATTTTCTTATTTGTTTTGTTTTATAACTTTTGAAATGTGCCTGGTACAAATGTAAAGTCATTGTGAAGTAGCTCTGAGGATTGTTAACCCTTCAGATAACCCTGCTCACTGGAGAACTTGGATAGAAATGGGCTGTCTGGATTTAGTTTTCCAGTGAGATTATTTTATCACTGTAGTTTCGAAAATATTAAAAGTGGCCATCACTAACTACACCGCCACCACCGCACCCGGCTGCACTGTAACACACCCCAGGTTAATGAAACCAAGCACATCGACATCGAGTTAGTGTCGCATTAGTGTTACATTGCAGTCGTGAGTTACTGAAAAAAAAGGAACGAACATCAAAATAGTCAGCCCAAAATAAAAAACGAAAACCTCACAGCAAACAGTAAGATTGGCGTCCGCCATCCGACCATCTCACCTGCCAGACCTGAACCGCCCAGAGCGCATCTCCAAGTTTTGATAACAGAGCGGAGGTGAGTTTTGAGGGGGGTCCGGGTGTTTTTGATGACGGTTGTCGGTTGGCGAACATCGTGCAAAAATGGCGTTCGCGGAGCCGTTAGTGGTGGACACCTGGGGGTTTCCCCAACGGCCTTGCGAGTGCCGGCTAATGTTTAATAGTGGAACTCAATACTAATCAAAATAAAATTCACGCGCACACTCACAAACACTCATCGAAGGAACTAACTGTTTACATTTAGTGTTTGAGCCGTTACGAACGATGGTTCGGGATACGTCTCATTGCATGTCAGCCAAATTCAATAGAATTCAATGGATTTACGAATCACCAACTGCCTTCATGACAAAAGTAGCTAGAAAATATGAAATATTGATTACGATAGAGTTGGTGATGTATTGGACTTGGTTGCACTTCGAGTGCACAGTGCACGAATGCCCTTTCATTCTGACTTACCCGTACTGGCTGGGGAGGAGGGTGGGGTATCCTGCCCTTACACTGGGAAACGGAAAACCTGAAAAAACAATTCTTACCTTAATAATATTGTTAATCAACTCTTATCTACACAAACTACCATAGTTTTTACCAAAAATATTGTGTCGGAAAATACATAAAGAGCTGATTCTGTTTTAAAATAAAAGGTGTACCAATAGCAGTGATAGAACTTTTAACGGAGATTGCCGCCATGTTGGATATGTGACTGTTAAGTGCCAATGTTTTTCTGAATCGGCATCTGATGGTCGGCAGGCTTTAATTCCTGCGTCAGCACCAGTTTGTAAGGATGTAAACTCAAATCCTTATGCAAAATACACCACGTTGACATTATGGATAGGCCTAACTTTTGAGCCGTCTGACCTTGACCGATGTCGAAGAAGATTCATCAGCACTGGCTCGTACAGCTGCGATATTTTCTGCAGAACGTGCAGTTCTTCTTCGAATTGGTGGCTTTTGGGGATGTAATGTGTACCTTCCTTCGAAACGTTCAACAATGCGACGGATCATCAATTCACTTGGGCGATTATGCCTACCGCGGATCGACTCTTGATTTTGGTAAAATATTTTAACAATTTGTAAACGTTGTTGTGGCGTTAGTCTTTGCATGATGAAATGGCAAGCCTTACTGAATAAGAAAAACATTGACACTTAACAGTCACATGTCCAACATGGCGGCAATCTCCGTCAAAAGTTCTATCACTGCTATCGGTACACCTTTTAGTTGTAGATCTTCCTAAAAAAAACTGAATACGTCAGAAACAAAAGAAACTTCTAAAAGTTCATATTTAGGGTTGAATGTATATGTAAGTCTGTATACTGGGTTCATTATCAACCCCAAATATCGTTACGATTCAAAAAGAGAAACTTTATTATTGACGTCTTATTCTTTTAGGAGGTTCTACTATTATTTGATTTTTCCCATATAATCATTTCCAGGAGTTTATTTTCCAAACATCCTGTGTATCCACTGATGATTTGTGTATTTACACTGATAATTTCAAGCCGTTACATTTGATTTTGCAAAAATATCTATTAAACAGTTATGACCATTTGTGATAAACATTGTATCTGTCTTATGCAGCAAATATGTCAACATCTACCGATAAAAACGGACGTATTACTCAGTATCTCTCTAATAGTACTTTAGTTCAGACCAACTAACCATCCCAATTCGAATTATTTTTACATTGATTACGACTGATCACGATCTTATTTAAACGAAAGTAAACTACAAAACATTTATTGCTTCAATAAAATTCTTATAGACCGCGGTCTGTAGAACTAGATAATTTGATTTACACAATAGAAGTATTTTTCACTAGCGGATTTTCCCAAACGAAATGTTTTTATAACCGACCGAAAATGAAAACAAGAATCTCCTGGAATACTAACGTACTTCTCTATAGTCTTTTTAAAAAAGTAGGTACAGTAATAAATCATTCGAAAATCGACCATAGGCGTACCAGTAGATTCTTTGACATCCGTGAAAATTTTAATATAGGTAATAAAGTCCATGCTTTTGCTAGTAATGCGAAACCATTGTAAGGAATGGGCTCAATAACCTACCAGGTGTTCCAGATCGGGTATAGTTCAGCAAGCACGAGCCGCAGCATGGATTCCTATCATCCACCCTTCTTCCGGCGCACCCGGACATCCGTGCGTGCGACCACCGAAACCAACAATTCGTTTAGTGATCGGAAATACTCCACCAGGTGGAAGAATTGTCTCAAATCGCGAGGAAATTATTTTTATAACAGCTCGAATACGTTATACAGCGAAATACTTCTTGCTACTTGAAAACAATGAGAATTTATTGACAACGTAATTCGAAAGTGGAGAGAAAAACAATAACATCTGTAGTCATCAACGGTTTGTGTATTTATTTAACAATTTTACTTAATATGTAATTATAAGTTCTGTAAATTGTGGAAAACTGGAAATTTAATAAATTTGATTCGTAATAATTAACAAATTCAAGGTAATTAGTATGAAAAGCTCTATGTTTGCGTAACTTTTACAAATTTAATATCAATACATCCTGCACGTATAAGTTGTATGTAACATACCAGGGTCTACATAGTTCTTAAATAAACATACTCAGTAAATCTAATCGCGGTTTTAGTGTTTTAAAACACCTGTCTATTATGTTTTATGAATTTCCCAGATCTGACCCATATTCTTAGTCTAGTTTATTGTATAAGTAATCTTATTGCTTGAAAACGATAAGGATAATGCATTTCGGAAGTTTAGTGAAAATACTTTAAGTCAAATTTTCAAATCAAGCGCTCAATTTGTATAATTCTAAAGTAGATCTTTCAACATATGACGTTTTCCGTGATGTACGACTTGACTTACCGGCTTGGACATTTCCTCTTGGCTTGGCTCCTAATATCGCTAGGTTCACGTTTGCCTTTCTTCCGTCTATTATTGGATTTGGATCCTTGCATGCTCTTTCAGCGGAAGCTCTGTCCCCCATTATAACCTTTAATAAAAACATACCTACAGAATGCAGAATCAGAAAAGAAAGCGAAATGCGAAGGATGAGAAGATTACACTGAGAAAAGCGGTTTTTGTAAGGTTGTTGATAACACACAATTATTAAGCGAGTCTTTCAGTGTAGTGAGTGATATTTTAATAAGTAAAAAGGCGCTGCAGTTTAAAGTAGCTGAGTAGTAGCTTTGTTGAAACGTAAAACACCTCAATTCGTTATGCAGTTCTGAAAAACAAATATGGAATGCCAACACATCGTTTTCATAATGCGACATGGTTTATAGTTTCATTGGTGTTTAGAATAGATACTAATATAATTTAAAATGGGGCTGACAAATGGCCTGTTGTTGTAAACTGGGACGACGCTTTTTCCTTATCTAGATGAAAAACACACAATTCTAGTTAATTCTAAATTGACATTGAACTCAACACAGGTTCGTATATATTTCCATACATCAATATTTTACATAATATTACACTATTTCTACTGTCCGAACTACCACGATGGAATAGTTTGTGGATTGTAGTTTTTTAACCACTTTATGTACGCTACTGGCTTAATCTTTATTTATGTATTAATAGTTGTGACGTACAGTTAGCTTGTCAAATAACGTGGAATTCTTTTATGGTGTTTGTAAAATATATTTAAGTTTGACATCTTTTATTAATTATGACATGAAATTTTGGCCTTTTGTCAAATTTTTAGCTATCTGCTGGCTGTAAATAAACAGCAAAATCGCCATCCGGCTATGAGTCACTTCTATTTTTACCATTTTATTTTTTTAATTACTAATATATTTCTATATCATTAAATAAGAAATATTGGTTGGAAATATATCTTCGAATGCTATCCCGTCCTGTTATTTCTGCGATTCAACTAGGCCGGTGTTAAAATACGTAAAGATATAAACAGAATTTGACGTTCCAAATTCTAACGTGACGTTAAACAGTTTGAAATAAAATCTATATTTGCATACACACACTTTCATTGGCATTAGCTTTTATTTTTAATGGGGGCAAATAATTCGATTATCTTTATTGAACGCGTTATTCAGTAATAATTAAGAAAAAAACGTTATTACCGTAGATTATTGCTGTAATCATCCGGATACGTACATTGATTTTGTTTATTACAAGTTTAAGTCAACATACATTGTTTTGGATTCATACCTAACGTATTTTTAAACAAAGCTCCGACTGCATAATGGCTTCTGATAATGTTTTAGTAAATAATCAACTCTGATCTTTTACTGAGACAATTTTTGTTACAAACAAATATAAATAGGTATATTCTGATAAGATATGTGGTTTGTTGAGGTAAAACGGTGATAAGGTTCTCTTTAGTACAAAGGAATATGTATACAGGGATGGACAGAAGTACGGAATAAAATTCATATCTTTTGAATGAGTTAATTTTTTTTTAAAACGCCGAAACACGTCAACTGATCTTAATTTTTTCCCATCTTTCGATTATATAATAATTAATTTTTCTTCAACCCCCTAAACCGCAGCTACCTCTACTTTTTTTCAAATGGACACATAAGGCATGAGGGAGGCTCGTTGAAAAGCTTATGGAAATACGAATCCAGCCATACCTAATAAACAAGTTTTATGTTTTCAATAACAAGTTTGTTTTCATTTAGAAATGGAAATAACTAGATGATTTACAAAAATAAACACAATGCCGCAAATGCTGAAAATGTCTTTCATTCACTATTTGGCATTTTCCAAGACGATAGTAAAAGCTTTCCACATCATTCCGAATGACTTCAGCTGATAAGTTATGTATCTCCGCCCTAATCTTGTTCTTTAAATTCTCAATTTTATCCGGTCTGTCCTGGTAGACCATTTCTCTCAAATATCCCGAAAGAAAATAATCCAGGGGTGTTAAGTCGGGGGATCTTGGCGGCCATTCAACTGTACTCCGTCTACCAATCCAACGATTTGGAAACATTTCATCTAAATATCTTCGAACACTAATACCAAAATGTGGGGGAGCGTCATCTTGTTTGAACCAAATTTTTTCATTCAGTATATCTGGATCAATTTCATGAGGAAAAATTACAAATGGAGCAGGTATCAGGTCAGGAAATCCAGGTAACGTGCACCGGTAAGCTTTTCTTCAAAGAAGAATGAGCCCAAGATTCTGGTTGTTGAAGATACCTGCTCATACATTTAACTTTCTGTGGGTGCTGTGTATGCGATTCGCATATCCAGTGTGGATTTTCCTGGTACCAAAAGCGATAGCTGTGCCTGTGTTAACCACTCCATTTAATTAAAACGTAGCTTCATCCGAAAAAAGTTGAAGTTGAAAACCATTATTGTCGTCACACCGTCTCATTATTTCCTCAGAAAATTGTAATCGCCTGTTGTAATTGTAATCATAATCGTCATCCAAAAGCTCTTGGCCAAGACATACCTTATAGGGTAAATAAACCATGAATTCGGTTTTCTATAAACTTTTCAACGAGCCTTATGTTTCCATTTGAAAAAAAGTAGGGGTAGGATTAGGGGGTTGAAGAAAAATTAATTATTATATAACCGAAATATGGGAAAAAAATCAAAATCAGTAAAAGTGTTTCGGCGTTTAAAAAAATAACTCATTCAAAAGATATGAATTTTATTCCGTACTTCTGCCATCGCTGTATATGTCCTTCAACTTGTTCTATATGCACTGAATACTAGGAATAAAAATAATGACTATCTCATGCACGTTTTTTAAATATAGTGTGTGACACAGACAATTTTTTGACAACAAAATGGGTATAATCTTATATCATTATTTAAAACAAAGCTAATCGATGACTAAATTAGTTATTGTAAAACAAAATCCATGGCAACGAATTTTTACATAGTATATTAAAGCACGTAAAAGCGTCAGTAATTGTGCGTAACAAATTGATTCGTCTAATGTAAAATTCAGGCGACCAAAAACTGGTACGTTGCATAATGCCGTTGGGGTGAACCTTTTTCAAATTCACAGCTGTCTGGACCCAAGGAAACAAGACAATTGTTATAGGGGAGTACCCTAGGGGATGCTAGACAGTATGTGCATAAATTTAGATGGCAAATATGGCTACTTGCTTTAGCAACAGAACCAACTACAACCTTGTTGTTTTTTTTTTCAACTAAAAATTTCTTTGTACTTATCATTCTGAAGAATTATTTGCTTAATGACAGAGATATTTAAATTGTGTACATGTTAAAAGAAATATATCGACCTAAGGCTTCAACTTGACCTATTTGTACTATCTTGACATGTAAAATATACTTATCCTCTGTGTTATCTGATATCTCTCATCAGATAATCACACATGAATAATTGAAAAATGAACAAAGTACCCAAGTTGTCTATGTAAATCACTTATCATTTTCATTTATCGCATAACGAATTCATTGTATTTTTTTGTTTTTGTTCAAATTCCTGTATTGTATAATAATATATGGTATACACAGTGTCAAAATGAATTACCAGTAGTATCAAAAAGGTTAATGTATTTATTTTGTTAATTTATTTCGAAAGTCCCGCAAAAGTCAAACACATCTACTTTAAATAAATGGGTCTAAGCTGGTATAATAATTTTAACAACAAAATGTTTTTGAATAACTGCATTTATGTTTTAAACATAAGTTTTGTCAATAGTTTATGTACTATGAAAAAAATAAGTCAATTAATTAATTTATTTTTCTTTGGCTTTTTCAACAATTTCCTTTGCAACGCCACTGTTCTCGTGTGGTTTATGGATGAGTTACAACATCTGGCCTAGGTATAGCAGTTTTAACAGTAAAATGTCATTTTAAATAAAACGTTAGATAATATTTAAACATTGCAATTAAAATTTCTCGTTATATTTTTGTCAAAAATTGATGCCAAATCAAAAATATAAGTCAGTCAATGTATTTAATTGGTTTTTCTTTTGTTTTCAGGAGGTTCTCGAATTCCTCCTCTCCCCCCTGTAACGCCAATGGTCTCGTGTGGTTTATGGATGAGTTACCACGACATCTGGCCCAGGTATAGTACTTTTAACATTAAAGAGCCTTTTTGAATAAAACGTTAATATTTAAACGTTGCAAATTAAAATTTCTCAATATATTTTGGTCAAAATTTGATGGAAAATTGAAAAGATAAGTCAGTCAACGTATTTAATTGGGTTTTCTTTTGTTTTCAGGAGGTTCTCGTATTCCCTCTCTCCCCCCTGCAACGCCAATGGTCTCGTGTGGTTTATGGATCAGTTACCACCATCTGGCTCAGGTAATATAGTTTTAACAATAAAATGCCCTTTCAATAAACGCGTACTTGTTTAAAACGGTACAATTTTGTGAGATAATCAACATTTCGTGATACTTCTTTTTCAATAGTTCATGCGGCATAACAAATAACATAATTATTATTAATTATATAACATTTCACTTCAGATAGCGTATCGATTCCGTTTTCCTGAAGTGTAGAATATAATAGTATTTGTCTGTATGTTTTGTAAAATTTTCAATGTGAACTAAACTTAACTATAGTAACCAAAAATTAGTTTTTTGGAGAAACAAGTAGCCAGTTTCCTGAATCTTAATTTCTCTTGATATCTTTTTTCTTGCTAAAATTTATACTGTGCGAAAATCTGCTGTTTCTCAGCTGCAAAATCTATTTTTTTTGTCTTGCTGTCTTCACACAAACCCAAGAAACTTCTTCACATTTTGTTTCAATAATTTTTTTAAAGTTTCATTACGTACGCTAAAGGTAGATGATTCTAATGATGGCATGAATTTTGAATCAATTTATGTGACTGTCACTTTAGTCTTCACTGCTACTTCTTTTGCTTTGATTGGCATCTTTACACAGTCTGGTGTAACTTCGCGTAATCATGCCGGTAGATGAAGAGTAAATATTAAGAAATATAATATCATTTGTATACTTACAAATCCGTATCCTCTACTTTTTCCCGTCTGCCTGTCCGTAATAACCACAGCCTCCTCGATATCTCCGTATACGGCGAAATGGTCTCTTAAAGACTTGTCGCTGGTGTGGTACGGCAAGCCTCCCACAAACAGCTTGGTCCACGTCGTGTCTTTGTTTTGGACGCCTGTGCCATTAAGGGTGCCAGTAGCCCCTAAGACCCCCAGGCCACCAAGCCCCCCTACGAGACTGTCGGCCTCGCTGGTGGCAGCAATTCCAGCACTCGGCATCAGCATGATCTTGGTTGTTTCTTCTGCGGGCTCAGAGATTGCCGCGCGCTCCTCGACCACGCGAGACGAGTGATTTTCCGTTGGTCTAGCCGGTCGGTTTCCAAGAGGATTCACAATGTTGTTTATGTACTCTTTGGTAAAGGTACTCCGGCGATCTCGCATAGGTACGCAGGTTGGGCCGTTTTGCACATAAAGTTCTTCGAAAGCTGGCTTTCAGAAGAACACACAAACCTTCGAGTTCGAGTTGAAGCACGTGCAACTAATCTGTGCGCTACCGACTAACCACTGCGGACTAATTTTAGACTGGCTGAGCTACAGCTGTTCGCCGAACGCATATGTGTATCGGGGACCAACTAAGGGTTAAGGAGATAACTCGTCAACTGAAGCGCGATGCTCGACACATATGACCGGTGCGGACGTTCAGTCACGAATAAAACCAAATGCTGTGTCTCAGTATGTAATGCGCCCCCTGGATTGGCTCGACTTACGGCAGGGTCGTACCCCCGGTGTCTAGCAATAGCGTACACACGTCTCGATACTACCGGTATAGTCATTTTTGTCAGTATCTATTGCCACTTCGTGGAAATCGACGTTATCTTCACTGTAACTGAAACAAACCGATGACGGTTGCTTTTCAACTCTCATGAACCAAGTTGGCGAAGTCGATCAATTTCGAAAGTTAAGCGAGAATGCAGGAAAATTGACACTACTCAAAATATTCGCGTACAAGCACATTTAAATCATAAATTGCCTAAATTTTAATTTTAGGCTAATCAAAGTGATACATTTCAGACATCTAATTTGAATTTAATATTTACATAGTTCAGAACGATCTATTTTATCTATTTCTGCACTTTGCTTAAGCCTTAACTCCAAAGCAGCAAATTTGTCACAATTAATGAGACAATTTTCTAAATAATGATCTGTTATTATATTTTTTAGGCTAAATTCCGAAGATGCTAATGTTAATATTAATCTAGTTCATCAATTTTTTATCTTATCTAGATACTCTTGACTAAAGGAATATTTTGTGAATCGTGCATAAAATAATATCTTAGTGATCAAGACCTAGCCATTTATTTTACTTGATCTGAGACCGCTTTCTTTGCTTCGTTTAGTATATACACCGCGAACAATTGTATACGTGAATTCGAACCCAAATCAACTTGGCAAGTGGATCAATTCAAAAGTTAAGCGAAAACGCAAAAAAAACGACATAATACCCAAAATATTGGCGTACAAACAACTTTAAATCATATAATGCTTAAAATATATTATTACTAATAATTTAAAGCTTTTTTTGATCGGTCAAACTCATAAACCAACCTAGTTAAATCGACCAATTCGAAAGTTAAGCGAAAACGCAAAAAAACGACATAATACCCAAAATATTGGCGTACAAACAACTTTAAATCGTATATTGCTTAAAATATATTATTACTAAAAATTTAAAGCTTTTTTCGATCGGTTAAACTCATAAATCAACCTAGTTAAATCGACCAATTCGAAAGTTAAGCGAAAACGCAGAAAAAACGACATAATACCCAAATATTGGCGTACAAACAACTTTAAATCGTATATTGCTTAAAATATATTATTACTAATAATTTAAAGCTTTTTTTGATCGGTCAAACTCATAAACCAACCTAGTTAAATCGACCAATTCGAAAGTTAAGCGAAAACGCAAAAAAACGACATAATACCCAAAATATTGGCGTACAAACAACTTTAAATCGTATATTGCTTAAAATATATTATTATTACTAAAAATTTAAAGCTTTTTTCGATCGGTCAAACTCATAAATCAACCTAGTTAAATCGACCAATTCGAAAGTTAATCGAAGACGCAGAAAAATTGGCAGAATACTCAAACTATTGGCGTGCAAGCAGTTTTAAATCATAAATTGCTTAAAATATGTTACTAAAAATTTAAAGCTTCGAAATAATTTATCATGATATTTCAGACATCTAATTTGAATTTAATATTTAATTAATTTGTTAGCGCTCAAGAGTAAGCTATTTATTTTACTTGATCTGAGTCCGCTTTCTCGCGTTGTTTTGTTCATGTGAATTTGAACTCGCAAATCAACCTAGTCTTATCGACAAATTCGAAAGTTAAGCAAAAACATAATACCCCAAATATCTGCGTACAAACAACTTTTAATCGTATATTGCTTAAAATATAATACATCTTAATCCAAAAAATTTAAAGCGGCGAATTATTTTTTCGATTATTCAGTGATATTTCAGATATCTAATTTGAATTTAATATTTACATATTTCAGTACGATCTCTTTCATCTATTTCTGCACTTTGCTTAAGCCACAACTTCAAAGCAACGTCAAATTTGTCAAAATTAATGAGAGCAATTTTCTAGATAATGATCTAAATGCTATTTTATTTTTTATGCCAAATTCCGAAGTTGCTAATTTTAATAGTAACTAGTTTATCACTTTTTAGCTAATTTAGGAAGGCTTGTATGACTAGACAGATATTAAGTTAAACCATGATACTTTAAAATATTTGTATTCTTATAAATGTTTGGTGATCATGACTAAGCCATTTATTTTACTCGATCTGAGACCGCTTTCTCACTTTGCTTTGTTTAGTATTTACGTCCCGATTCAATTGTAAATGTGCATACAAAACACTCATATTCTATAAAAATAGTTTTACGCTCATGTAAAGCGATCTTTATTTGTTTATATTTATTGCAATTTTGCCTCTTTATAGTTCTTTAAGTATCGTTATAAATTTAAGTACCGTATTAGAGTTAAGGCAGTAAATTGTTTCTTTATTATTTATTTTAACATTTTTTACTCGTCTGTGTCTATAAGAGCTGACAACAGCTGACCTGAAATCGAGATTCTCGACGGGGGTACAAAGAGAAATAAATAGGACCGTATTGAAGATTTTCAACGTTAATGTGCCTTATTAATTTGAAACTTAAGTTCTATAAATAGTGTATACTGACTAATATGCATAAATTTCAAAATTTAAACCACTGTTTTCTTGGGTCACAGATATTTTTGGATTTCCGTGCGACAAATCTAGGAAATAAAATAGATAAAGTATTAACTGCTTTTCAAAACAAGGTAATAGACATGAATCAGCAAACTTAAATTTAGAAAAATAAACTCTCTCGGCAACGGGCTGAGTTTAAAACAAAATTTATTGAATGTAGAAACCATGTTTTCTACTGTCTAGAGAGAACATTCTTCTTTGCTTATAAAATTACGCGTTGTATAAACATAAATCTGTCTGAATGGAAAATTCTTTAGGATTCAGGAAGTACCTTTATTTTCCTGAATATCAGGTGGTAAACAAATGGATCTTTTATTTTATTCAAAATTCAAATTGTACCCACTTTACATTCGAGTTTTATCAAAAAGTTATTCTACTACTACATCTACATATAACGTAAACAATAATTTTCTTAAATAGCGTCGAAATGATCGAAATTGAAACTTACTGTTCTTTCAATATGTATTTTTTATTTTTATTGTTCTCTTTTTTCAATTGTCTTAGTATTCTTCCGTTTACTATTTCTCTCCTCTTTCGAATTATTTTTTGCTCTTCTTTCGATTTAAATATTTTTTTATTTCAATAATTGTTGTGTTCCGTTATACAGAGACAGACTGTATGCATTACTTAGGGCAATATTCTTAATCTAAGATCATGAAACCATTCGTAAGGAATCGTAAATTCTTAAAATAATTTTGTTTTGCCCGTAGAATATCAACTACGAACCGACATTGCCACAAAATGTAAATAGATCTAAGTTTATAGTATGGCTACTCTACGCATTCTATATTTACATTAAATGTCAAAAACTTGTTGCAAAATATACAGCATTAATGTAAATGGTTTAGCTGTTTCACGTATTTGTGAACGTATGCTAAAATATCGTAATATAGCATTTTGTGAGAGTATAAAATTAAATCAAGCCATGGGGGATGATGAAAGAAAAAGAAACATGTGCGTGTAGGTACATATAAAGCATTCGTATGGGCTTTACCATCAACTTGATGCGTCTCTGTGCCACCGTACGCGTGCCCATCTGCTTGAAGTTTTTCGTAGGAAAAAGACCCAGTGACGCGCGACTTAGGGCTCGTACAATGTGCTACTAATTAACGGTTAAAAACGAAATGGATTCGGGTCACAAATTCAAATATTAAAGTATTTTAGGCCAGCTGTGGATTATTTCCACAGTTTTCATGAAAACTTACCACCTTGTCGAAGAAAACAAATTATAAAAAGCTTTAATACGAAGGTACAGTAAATAAATATCGAAAAAGCTGTAAAAAATACAAAAGAATAGTGAAATAATTAAATCGAAAGAGCAGTGAAATAATCAAATCGAAAGAGCAGCGAAATAATGAAATCGAAACAGCAGTGAAATAATTTAGTCCAAAGAGGTTAAATAAGCAAAATAAATGAATCGAAAGAGGAGCGAAAAAATACATCGAAAGAGTAGTTACTGCTACAGTTTGTTGCGGTTCTTTTTGGATGCATTAAAACTGTATTGTACATTGTAGATGGAAAAAAGATAAAATGAGGAACGCCACTGGGGACTACGCATTGAATAATTCGGTTCCACTTGGCGAATGGTGAAATAAATAAGCAATACTTGGCAGTGCGCACCTGGCCTTAGCACCCTTCTTGTATCGGGATCGCACCCCTATTATCTCGGACACGATTGTTCTCGCACTGGAAGTTATTCGCTATAGTTCTCTAGCCTAGACATATATACAACAAAAAAGTTTTCCTATACCTATGCTTCAATATCTGAAATGTACTATTTTTTAAATTTTTGCTATTATTTTTTATTTTTATAGTTATCTTATTTTGCCTCATTCATCCCATTTAAGACCTATATGTTTTACTGAGTAGAAGTGAATTATTCTTGAACACCTCTTAAATTAAAATTTATTTAATCTGGTACGTATGTACCTAAAACGTTCCACTTCCTGTATATCTACGTTGCGTTATTAATTCATGTTGCTGGACCCTAATAGTATAGGTTTAAGGAACTAATTTTTCTAATGGTATTCGACCCAGTAACAGCTGTAAATTCACCCCTTTCAAACCTCATGTGAGCCAAGCGGGCAACTGGTTTGTTTTACCATTTTTTTAGTATATATTTAGAAGAAAAAATGTGACTACATTTCGAATATTTAAATATAAAACTAAAGCATTTCCTTAATTATTTTATCATCGATACTAATAAAAAAATATTTTTCTGAATAAAAAATACTAATCAGTTTCGAGTTGAATGTTTAAACTGTTTTTTGAACTCGTGTTCCAGGCTGCTAAATGGTGTTGGTTTATTTTGAGCACACTGGAACTTGTCGATGATTGAAACTCATAGCAATTACATAATTTGTATGTCTAACTGATTACGCTACTGGCTGGTATATTTTCCGTAATAACAACGCCAATAGGAATAATATTCGTGTTCAATAAAGTTAATGTATTTTTTTTATTTTATAAGTTGCCATCAGGGATAGTTCTAGTTTATTTTTAAGGTTCTTTGTTATTTCTCAATACATTAGTGCTTTTAGATATACCTATATTTAGGTATTGACTATTTAATAGAATCTCTTACGTTATTAAGCATTACTGCGACTAATAACACTTAACATTCAATTAACTTCTTTTCTTGAAGACGACTCAAATATATTTTTTCGTATGACCAGCTCCTTCACCATTTCTTACAATAAAATCCGATCGCTTTATATGTTCACTCAAAGACACCCTGTATACTTTGTGTTCAGTAACAAATTTTAATTATATTCGTTTTTGTTTTGATAAATGTTTTCTCGTTTCTATTTCATACTTTTTATTCAACAAACGTTGTCGGGACGTCTTACTTTGTTAAAAGCAGGGAGACGTTATACAAAAATATTCTTTAAGTGAGATGAACAAGCTATTTATACGTCGTAAGTTGCCGATGCTGCTTTTCTTTTATTGTGAGCTGCTTGTGTTTGTGCCAAATTAGTTCAAAGCTGCGCACTTATGACATTAACGATCTTATAGATAAGGAAAAGTTTGTTTCGGTGCCAAAAAGCGACTGCTATTCCACCACAAGCTTACGAGGTTTTTTTGTTAGTAAAGCAGTTATACAGGGTGTTATAAAAAGAGTGTAAAATATTTCAGGAGGTAATAGTATGATCCAAAATAAGCACAAAAGTCTTAATAAACATGGGTCCGCAAAGTAACGGTTGCGGAGATATTGACCACTATTCGTTTTTCAAACATTTTCTTTTATTAGGAATAAACCGAGAAAGGAAGCTTTTAACAAACAAAAAACAAAATTACAGAAGATGTCCATTTCCAAGCAGGCACAACATATTCGTCTCAACAATATTCGAACTCTTTCGAAAACACCCTCCTTGGTTTGGATTTCTTGACACTTTTGGTTAATCCGTAGCTGCAGCTCTTCCAGGCTATTTACAGGAGTACCATACACTAATGTCTTCAAATATCCCCAAACAAAGAAATTTAGAGGGTTCAGATCAGGCGATCTTGGAGGCCATAAAACAGGTTCCTACCCATCTATGTGGAAAAGTTTGGTGTAAATGCTCTCTAACGGCCATGGAAAAATGAGCTGGAGCACCATCATGCTGGAACCACATTTGTTGCCTCTGATTCAAAGGAATGTCTTCCAAAAACTCATACAGTGTGCTCTGCAGAAAGTTGAGGTAAGCAGCGCCTGTTAATCGGTTTGGTAAAACAACAAGACCTAGAAACCTGTCACCCACAATACCCATCCAAATGTTTAATGATAATCGTGCCTGATGTCCAGATTTTATTAGAGCATGAGGATTTTCGTCGGCCCAAATGTGCGTATTGTGAAAATTAAACACTCAATTTATTGTGAACTCGGCCTCATCAGTAAAAAGAATGTTTGCAAGAAAACGAGGGTCTTCAGCATCAAGACGTAGAAACCAGCGGCAAAAAACCAAACGTGCTTGATGATCATTTATTGGATTTAAGGCCTGTACTCGTTGCACATTGTATGGATAAAGCAGTTGCTCGTGAAGGATTCTCCAAACAAGAGGACCACTTATTCCTACCTCGGCTGATCTTCTCCGCACACTCGTACCTGGATTCTGCTCTACCAGTGCTAAAATTTCTTCTTCTGCTCTAGGAGTGGATACCGACCTTGGTCTTCCGGATAAATGGCACTGTTTGCACCGGTCACGCAATCTTTGGTGAATTCTTCCAAATATGCGTTGTGAAGGAATCTGACGATTTGGATAAGCGTCAACATAAAGACGTCGCGCTTCGGTGGCGTTCCATTAGCACGACCATACATGAAATGCATGTCTGTTCTGCGTTAGAGTAACCAACCATAGCGAACGAAAACTTGTGCACTGAGAACAACTGTCAAATACGTACTGTTTGTTTCACTAAACATCAACCAACTATTATAAGAAAATACACAGCGTTTTTGCAAAATAAAAAAAGGGGCTAAAGAACATAAAACATTCCAT
Organism: Monochamus saltuarius; assembly: GCA_025584915.1. Classification (NCBI taxonomy): domain Eukaryota; kingdom Metazoa; phylum Arthropoda; class Insecta; order Coleoptera; family Cerambycidae; genus Monochamus; species Monochamus saltuarius. Next base: position 18,597,572 of record CM046730.1, on the reverse strand, counting down.
ATCTCCGCAACCGTTACTTTGCGGGTTCTCCGAGCCCTTATAATATAATAGGCTTATAGGCATGCTTGTTTTTTTGTAGGTGATGCCGTAGAATTCATTATCTTTAAACTATGTTTCGAAAGTGCAGTAAAAGCTGATCGAAAGTGTAGTGAAAACTGTACAAAAATATTTCTATTTCTCTGTGGTGGAATAGATGCTGTCTTTTGGAGCCATGTCAGTTGAAGATCCGCGACAGGCTCGGTGCTATTTTGAGAAGGTCGCAAGCATTTTAATGCGGTTAATAAGTTTAAAAGTCGAAAGACATTAACAAAATCCAGTCTATACGCGCACATCACAATACTCCATTAAAAAAATGTTTGTTTGGTACAAAAACATTATAAATTTTTATGGAACATCACCGTTGATTGATTAATCGGTTCATATCTAATCATCTAACACGTATATTAAGGATGTTTCGTGAAATATTTATGTACAGTCGCTTTCAGTATTTCACACTTCAGTGCAATAACCCTTAAGTTTCAGTTTTCACAGCGGCGGCGTGTTTTGTTTTTGTTTATTAACGCCGTTCGCTGGCGTTAACAGCTGCCAAAATGCGTTTCGACTTTTGCATCCATCCTAACAAAGAAAGCTGGAAACACCCAGCAAGTCTATTTTTTATACAAAACTATTTCCAGGCGCATATTGCCAATAATCGTTGAAATTAAAATATAAACATAAGTTCAACAAAAATGGACTGTTTTTGAAATAAATTAGATACAGGGTGATTTATATTTTGTGACCTGAGTTTTAAAAAATGCAAAATACAAAAATTGCACGATGTTTTATGAAGTTTGAGAAATTGATGTTAATTTAAATAGAACACCCTGTATATATTTCCATATTCAGAAAGAACGTTTTCTGCTGAGCATTGTCATATAGGAACATATGGTTTGGATTTCATTTGTTTTTCTACAATCATTTTCGAAAACTTCATAAAAAATCGCCCGAGTTTTGTATTTCACATTTTTTTTCTGTAACTGCAAACAAAAAAAATTAACAGTGGTGGGCAGTGTTCGAAACTTCGAATTCCTTTTCATTATGTGTATATCCATTTTTTAAATAAAATTAATAGTTTCCATATAACTTTAAATAGAAGATTCAAAAATCGACATTTGATCATTTTTAACAAAATTACAGTAACAAAAGCTTGTATATCAAATATTAAAGCTCTTTCCATGGCTTACTCGATGGCATAATAAGTTTTTATACAGTGTGTTAAAGAAAAAATGCGCTCGGGAAAACAAATTTTCAAAGGCGGCCATTTTGTATCGTACAGTAAGAACGACAACTGATGATTTAAAATTATAACTAGGACACTTTTATTTTCGTCTTGTTTTTACGAAAGTAAAAAGAATGAGGTAATTAGAGGAACTCGAATTAAGATGACACTAGTAATGAGCCGGAGTCAACTAATATCGAAATAAAATCAGTTCGGTCTGATAAACTGGCAGCAGCTGTTCTTTTTCCTACTAATCAAGGGTCCACGAAAATAGACTGGGTCTGCTGTGGCCGCAAATGACGTGCACCAATTCTTGACTTCCTCCTTTTGCTAGAGCCAACATTGTTTTACATTTTTTATTACCTACGCACGTGGTCAAGCAGATGCTTGACGTCGTATTTCGAACACTCTGTACCTAGAATGCGGGGGGTGACTGCAGGGTATAACTTCGTGGTGGCGGAACGAAATTTCAATCGAAAGTGGGGAGAAATTAATTTAAGACGCATGCTGATTATTATTATTATAATCAACCAGGTACTTTATTAAATATTTGTAGGTGTCAATGCATAATTTTATGTTGAATATAATGTGATGGAAAAGGGAAAGATTATTATAACTTTAAAAATTGCAAAATGCTATAAATAAAAAAAACCGGGTCTGCGTCGGACCAGACGGTGGAAGTTATACTTCTTTTTTTTTAAAAAAAAAAAAACTTCCTTTCAAAGCCTGAACGTACAAAAAAAATAAAATAAATAAAAAAAAATAAAAAAAAAGTTCTTAAAAATTTGTTCTTCCTTTTGAGCGTGACGCGGTTTCTCGACCAACATCCCATCCCAATGTGTCTAACGGGCGCAAAGAAGTATAACTTCAAAAATATTAGACAGTATCTTTAATATCTATAAAAATGTGGATCTAAATGAAAATAAATGTTAAAAAACTTGTCTGTATTTTCTATAAAGGTTTGGATTTATAAAGTTAAAAAAAGATGAAGCAGATGCTTGAGATAGAAAGAAAAAGTGCTTTTAACAAATGTGATTCGAAAGTGGAGCGAATTCGTTAAAAAATGTATATATCCTAAACGGATAAGCTTTGCGTAAGCATTTACATTTAAGAGCTCATGAAACTACTATAATCTGGTAGGGGTGAGCGAGAAAACTTAATTTAACCGTTCGTATAAATTTTTCATGAAACGCGTGTCAAACTGGCAAGGGGTCGGAACTGAGTTGTTTCCGAACGCCGTAGAAAATTTCCTGCCAACCTATTATCTTTGCAACCACAATAAAAACACACTTAAATATTCACGGAAGGTGTTTAATTATTTTAATGACTTGATTATGGCAGCAGAATAATAGTGTCTACCTCGTTAATATTTAATAAATTACTACGTTCATTTAGAAGCGTCTCATTCCGACAGTCCTTAAAGAAATGGCATACGCCTAAATAGCTTTAGTTTCGCACAAATTACTACAGATTTTATGAAAATTTCTCCATTAAATGAATGCTGTTAAACAGCATGTTTTTTGATTTAGAACCACTGAACTCTAGTTTCAGAACCGCTGATTTAATTTATAAAAAATTCATAATGATGATCAAGAAAATCGTCGAGTATGAAATTCCGGTGATCATTTATTATATTTTATGAATTCATAAAAAACGTGAAATTGCTATACTTTTTTACATGTCGTGCTCCACATCCAGATTGTAAAGAGAGATAAACACGACTACTAGCCTGTGTATGAAGGGCAAATTCAATCCAATAATTTTGTGCTATCTGCTATCATTTATCCTAGATCGTATTCGGGAAACTTTCTTTTTGTTCTACTAATAGCGTGATAAAGCCAGCAAAATTGGAAACAATATTTACACTTTCAGTTTGTTTTGCCGTTATGAAAGCAAATAGGAAAATTTTGTAAAATTACACCCACTATTAGCTTAAAAAATATTATAGGAAGTAAGATATATGTATTTGCGAATAAAATGCGACCAATTTAAAATAAAACGTGCCAACAGTTTTTCCACCAAAATAAAAAGTGATTTTTCATTTAAAAAATAGTACTTTATTGGAATCCGGGGGTATTTTGCGTCTGTACTTATTTTAATAGCATTTGGCACAACATTAAACTGACATAACTTGTTAATGCTGCCAAAGATTTGTTTTTTTCGGTCTGCCACAATTTAAATTTAACGGATAGATTGCCTTTGAGACAAAATCACTTACGTTCTTAATTTATTACAGTACTTCTTACTACTTTGTAATATACTTCACATTATTCAAATGTTTATAGTCCTTAATATGATTTTGTTTGGCATAATTGCGATAAACCAGTAAACTATCGGAATATACATAATTATGATCACATTTTAATGATTTCCTACTTTAATTATCGCAGAGGACATATTTCGTAGTAATCATAGTCATCATATACAAGGTGTTTGGAAATGGTGTAACTATATCCTATATAACTCCGTCATATTTAATACTGACATACACTGAATTGGAATTTTATAATCTTCAAGAGTGACACTAAAATTAAAGATTTCCCTTTTAGAAAACTGAACAAATGGATTTCATATACATATATTTTATGTTATTAAATAAATTAACAAAAATAATAAACAAATATTTTGCCCTCACCAAATTGGCGTACATTAAAACAGGATTTTAAATAAAAATCCTGCCATAAATTCATTGTTGAATATAATAATACATATTTTTAAAATAAAATACACTAAAACACGTTGTCAAAGCTAATAATATCGTTGATTCTTTTGACTATACCATTTCTTGTTGCTTCGTTACTGTACCAATCTGAATATGGTAGTTGGTACTGTCCGCCGGTAGGAGGACCATACGCAGGTTTTGGAGGTCCATAGGAAGGGCTTGGAGGTCCATAGGAGGGACGTGGAGGACCATAGGATCCTTGGGGTACACCTTGCGGTGGACCATAAGTGATGCTTATCCCTTCGTTGCCATTGGAAGGACCATAACCTTAGGGAAACAAGAATTGTTTTGATGATAATATAGCTCTACAATGACTATACAAGACAATGTAATTTGTTATATTTACCATATCCAGTTGTGTTTGTGGAATTCGTTGTAGTGGTTGTGGTTCCTGTAGTCGTAGTACTAGAGTCAGTCGTAGTTGAAGTACTGGATTCAGTAGTAAAGCCGCTTGTTATCACCGTTTCTGTTGGTGTGACAGTTTGTCTCTGCCTTAATATCACAATCTGAGTTACTGGTTCATAATCATAGTCGTCGTTGTAGTCACTTGCAACAGTCGTTGCTCGTTGTTGTTTCCTCCTGCTCTTGTTTCTATTTCTGGGGTTGAGTGTGGTTCTCCTTCTCTTCTTGTACGGTCTCGTGGTGAATTCGTAGTCATAGTCATACTCGTCTTCGTAGGAATCAACGGGTCTCTTTGGTTTTTGCCTATTTTTAGACCTGTACCTGTTGGTGGTGGTGCCATCCTCGTAGCTATCATAATAGTAATCAGGAGTCGTTGTTAACCTTCTACGTTTGTTAGGACTTCTTTTTCTAGTGTTATGTCTACTAGGAGCTCCTCTCTTAACAGTTTTCTTTGGTGCTAGGGTTGAATTTTGTTCAGGCTCAATAGATGTCAAATTTTGATGTATTGCTGTCAAGACAGACTCTTCAGCAATTGTATCTTCCAAGTGAGGAGTTTCAATGTTGGTATTGACTGGGAAAAAATCATCACTGTGAATTATTTCCGAGTTGTTTTCTTCGGTACCGGACTCAATGTCCATTTCGGTAGACTCATCTTCAATTAGTATCTCAGTAGGAGGGCGTTCGTTGATGTTGACGATTTGTTGCTGATTTGCAGGAGGATACGCGTCGATATGGTGATGATGGTGTATGTGTTGACCGTCATTGTCTGATGATGTGGAATCTGGTGGTACAGGTGGACCGTAAGGGTTCTTTATCGGATGCCAATAACTATAGTGGTCATCCTGGGTGAAATGGTTGTTAGCTGAACTAATAGGACGCCAAGGTTCGTAACTTAAACGTAAAGCTCCTAATGGTGCGTACTTTGCTATAACTGAGTTTGATAAGAAATTTGCTAGTAATAGACCAAGGAGTGGACCATATCCAAATCTAGGTTCACGGAGGGATGTGTTGTTGAATTTGACTGGAATAAATACATGTTTTATCCAAGAAATAAACATTTTAGAATGATTATAGTCGTAACACGTTATAATTATGAGCATATACTTGGTCTAAAGACTATTTCCAAGAATATGACTTAAGAATATTATACTTTATAATTACTTACACGATTCTGTTGTGTTCAACTGCATATTTGCTACTAACGTCGGCGTAGCTTGAATGAGACTAAAATTAAATTGAAAGTATGGCGAGAAAGTTGAAACGACAATATGCGGGTTATTTGCAAAAGTACCCTTATGATTGAAGCATTTTGTAATATTTTTTCCATTTTATCTCCAACGATTTGTACAAATGCATTTCTCTTTATACTGATTATTTGAGCCATCTATGAAAATTGCTTCAAGCTAAACACAGGCCTCGTGTAATGTGTCTTACTTTCCGACAGTGCCGCCACTGCCATCTGTAGGTTATATCGATGAGTAGTTGTGTTAGCACAGCAGTATACTTTATATTTATACCTATAAGCTCAATGCTGACGCTTTATCTCAGATATTTTTAATGTATAACGTATTAATTAGTAAAATTTGTGATACTGCAAATTGAAATAGTTATTAACCAATTATTTTATTATGTCAAGATACACTGATAAAAATTTTATTTCACTATAAAAATATTATTTGTCTAGTAGCTTAAGAATTTTTTTAATATGAAATATAAATGTATTATGCTATATTTATGCTCCTTTTAATCTTTAAAAAATACATGTCATACGTTTGTTTTATCAAATGTCTTCGTGAAAATCGATTATAAAAATATGTTATAATGTGTATAATAATATATAATATTTATTATAAATTACACTCTGAAATTTAAACAGATTTTTTTAATTTGAGAGGAAGTATCGTTCTTGGTTATTTAAATTGTTCCATTTTTCTTATCGAGCTTTTACTGGAATTGAGAAGAGTACGCTTAAAATGCCATCGTAATGTAAGATTACTCCGTAATTAGGTTATTTTTGCGCTGTGACATCAAAGATCAGAAAATTCTTGAATAAAAGACTCGATAGATCTTAGGTAATTGAATCTCAGTGATACAATTAACCCTTTGGAAAAGGGTATGTATGAATATTAAGCGGCAGAACAGTTCGCTCGGCTTTTGTTGCTACCGTATAACCTAAACATGTATCAAAATGTCTTGAGTTTGCTGTATGTAAAACAAAGGACGGAATCACAAAGATACCTAATTGACTTGTTTGTCGTACTGGGTTGATGACTTTGTAAATTTAAATAGCAATTATAAGGCTGTAAAATACAAAAGGATCTACAGTATTTGGAAAGTGTAGTGAATAATAATAATAATTAATTCTTCGTTACATTTTTTAATAACATTTGTATATTCCAATCAATTTATCAGTCTCAAGAGTTGAGGATGCGATTGATGGGAAAAACTCGAGATTATTTGAAGAAACTAACCAAACAAGCGGTTCATTTAATTAATTAAAAACAGCCAAGCATAAAACTTAATTAACTGAGCAACATTTGGAGTCTAAATGTTTACTTTTTTGGATAACCCCTAAGTGGAAATGAAATCAACGAAATCCTTTTATCTCTAATTCTATCCCATCATAGGGTGAGCGGTGAAAGTCGTCTCCCTAACCGATAATAAGGGCAGGCAACATTTTCACTAATATCGGAGCGTATTATGGGTAATATAATATAGTAGCAAATGCCATCCCCTGATTCCAGACTCTGTAGGATCAGAAACATAAATCTGCGGACGTGTAATTATTCCACAACCATTTTTTGTCAAATGGGTTTTTTCACCTATCCTTCGATTTTTCGTTAAATATCAAAATTTTCACCAACCTTTCGAATTTTAAAACACATTACTGTACTTAATTTATATTGAATTAGAAATATAAATCCACGTATACATTCCTCAAATTCTTTTAAATAGTATATTTTTCAACACTGAATTTTTAGTTTATTATTATTTCCATTAAGAAAATTTGACGGTGCGTACTTGTACTACTTTCAGTTGTAGACTTGGTCTACATTATTCAGTAAACTCGATTCCGATAAAAGAATTAAGCAAACAATAAACGGTATCTTATCATCCAGTGATATCTCCTTTATTATACCATTTCAACGCCAAAGTTGGTGGTAGGAGCTTTGTGACACAAACAATATGTGATACCTCATCTGATTCTAACAATGATCCACCCTAGCGAACTCCTTCGAACTAATTCCGATGAGGAGCAGAATAGTTTTTCCGCTCCCGTTGGGAATTACTTAAATCAAGTAGACTGTGGGATCAGTGCGTTACCGTGCTTGACGAAGTGTTTGAATTTGGAAAAATGCGCAAAATTCGGTGTTTTTGTGACAGTGTTATCTTTAGTTGGACTTTTCCATGGTGCCATTTTGGTTTACTTTAGAGGAACTTCACATATATGGAGCGAGCATTACAATATATCTACGGAAACTGTAGGTAAGCTGAAATGACTCATCTAATCGGTTCGTCAAATTGTTTAGATGCTGCGTTGTTATCTACACATTGCATAAAGTAGTTATAAATTTTATGTTAGTACATGAATCATATATGTTTATTTAAAGTCACATTTACTATATTACACTCACATATACATATATCAGCTACAAATTTTTTTATCTTACAGATGCATAAGCTGAAAGTGTAACATTTTTTAAATTCGCTCAGTCTTGTAATAATTGTAATAGGCGGGATACTGTCATTAATTCAACAAGTTATGCATAAAACTTCATTTTGATCCATACTAAGAATCTTCCTGTGATGTGTAACACGTGAGATATCACATTGAATTTATATCTTATCTTTGCAATTATTATCAAAATTATTAAGGAATTACAAAATCCTCCTTTGTCGCTTTCATTTTTTAAAATGTTTTTATTTACTGTTGATTTTAATAAGGGAAGTAGACTTTTTCAAACTTTACATTATTTCAAATTAAAATTGCTACACTTTCGAATTCATCACTGAGAATTGTTGGGAAATAATCTATATTATGTTATATATTCGAAAATGCGTTACTGTATATTTATTATTTCTTTTTCAGGCTGGTTGATCTATACAAATGAGGTATTCGTGGGCTTATTCGCTTTATGCGTGGCTTACTGGGGTAACAGGCTACACAGAGCCAGTTGGCTTGGCGCTCTAACAATATTTCTTGCAATAGCGTGTGCAACTTTAGCAGTTCCTGAAATTTATAACCCATTAAGTGGAAGTGAAATAGATAGTTCCATTACAGGTATGCAGCTTCGAGAGAAAAACAATCAGAAGTGGGATATAATGTCACTTTTAAGCAGATGAAAATACATTGTAGAGAGAATTTGAAAAAGCAATGAAAATCTGCTGTGGAATTACGTTAATTTCATTATTCTTAATTTTAAATATTCCAGGTCCAATATTATGCAACAGTAACAGATCTAGCGCATACAGCGATATAAATAAAGTTGAAAAAGAGTTCGATATAATTACATTTGCAATTATCATCATATTCCAAATGATGCTAGGCATGGCCACTGTTTCTTTTATAACTCATGGTATGACGTACATAGACGATCACATATCACCGAAGCATAGCCCAGGATTCATAGGTTAATAGTCTGAAAGTAATTTAAATTAAATTTAATAGAAAGATTTTTTAGGTCTGGCATTTGGCGCAAACGAAATTGGAAAACAAATAGGCCTTTACTGCTCTTGGGGTCCATATGTTATAAATATCGACAGTATTTTTATGTCACCAGGTATGAAAGTCTTGACTTGCTTCACATTTTAAATATCTAATGTACAACTTTCAGTATGGATCACCCTAGCAGTTCTAGCGTTCATAATAGGAATCATAATAGCCATGTTCCCCAAAGCGCTTCCAAATATTGTAATGATGAAGTCTGTTAATTCTCTGTTAAGCCTAGCGTCAGGTAATCACTTGTATGAAGAAGAAGAAGTCATCGAGGGTAAATAAGAAAGTAGAAATAAAAAATATATGACTTACTAATATCATTTTAGGATTCTTCAAAAGTTTGTGGGGCTTGCTGAAGAACAAAGTATTGTCACTTACTATTTTCTCCGTGGTCTTTATTCAAGCTGCCTTGATAAACTTCAGCATATTACAGAAGCAGTTCAACCAGTCCAAGTATCATGTTTCTGTACACAACGACTCTTCAGGATATAGTGATCCTTTCCTAATCCAGTTCACCACAAATTTGCTGAAACAACCAATGGTAGCTATATCAGTAATCACGTCAGGAATGGTCATAGCAAAAATCAGACCAAAAGCAAAGTATCTGGTTTGGTGGAACATAATAGTGTTCACGTTAATAACACTATTCTTTGCTAGCACAGTGTTTTGGAATTGTGCTGGTAAAATTGAAAATGAGCATAGCAATACCATTACTATACCTTATTGTAGTAGTAATTGTGGGTGTTCCCCAGATGCACCATTTCAACCTGTCTGTGTTGATAAGAGGACGTACTTCTCACCATGCCTAGCAGGATGCAAGAATTATTCTGCACAACAAAGTGTAATATACATATTGTCTATATTTAATATGGAATAACAATTTTTTTGTTTTAGGTTTATACAAACTGCAGTTGTGGCCAAACAGTTACCGACGGTTCTTGCGATACAGACAACTGTAGCATAATTTTAGCCCTCTCTCAAGCCAATAGCATTTTATCTGCTGGGCTGTTAGCAACCACAGTTGTTTCAAACATCGTTATAATGCTCAGATCTGTTTCTACCAAGCAGAAAGCGTTTGCTCTTGGTTTGGCATATACTCATCTTGGAATAATTCCGTATCTCCCATTACGGTTCTCCTATCATGCCATAGCAGGTAATTTTTGTTTCTAACATTATACATATTCTCAATTAAAGAAACCTCATTTTAGATACCTTTTGTGAAATTCATGGAAGTAAAGGATGCCAGTTCTTTTCGAAGTATTTTCCATTGTTTTTATCTTCGATAACAATTTCTCTAATGCTGCTAGCAGTTGTTTTTGCTATAATACTTTTATTTTTCGTGGGAAAGCTAGAACTATACGATGATAAAGACTTCAAAAGTACAACAGACCTGCAACTAGAAAGAATTAGAAGAAATCGACGGCCACAGAACATCGAAGAGGAAAACACTGATGTAGACAGTGGTGGTGAAGATTCGCAAAGGTTTTTGAGAACTGATAGACAATTGAGTGAGGGTAGACTTAATTTACCACGTCCTAGGTCAAAAGAAGACAGGATAAGTACGTATTTAAGTGAAGGTGATTTGGTGCCACCTCTAAAATCAATTCATAAGAAAAGCGACGTTTCCAATTCAAAAAATTCGACGAATTCTGGATTGTCTTCAGATTCCTTAAAAGCTATAGCAAGTATTGTCGGAGATGATCATGATTCGGATTCTTTTTCAAATACGTCAAGAACAAATGTACCAAATCGACGAAATGTAGCACCTAATTCCGCTGGAAATGATTTAGTCGAGACAAGCTTTTAAGTTTATATACACAATGGTATTTTATTTACATCTAATCTATATATTATAAAGAAAAATAATATCAGCTGGAAGTCGCACCTTCTCCCAATTCAATTTCTTCGTCGAATATTTTCAATTCTTTAACGCAGTACCACACACCAGCGTCAAACAGAGTACCGATTAAAACAAAAGTTGCTGCTGTGTAGTTCATTGTGTACCTCAAGGTTTCTCCATTGTACAACCAACAGTTACCATTTCCAGTGCAAGTTTTCCCCCAGACCAGACAAGCTTTGTCTTGAAAAGAATGGGAGTTTTATTTCGTTCAAAAACGCTCTCTAATCTTACCTAATATGATGCCAAATAGGATAGGAGAGGGAACAAATGCGCAGAGGCTCATCAACATTAGTCCAAAGCCCATGGCTACAGGCTTGTCTTTTTCTTCTACGCACCTAGAGAAGCAGTACATTTTCTGTATTTAGTTGAACAGTATTAAGGGTTTATTTACTTTTGTATTTATTTTATCTTGTTGTTAATAAAATTTTGTATTATTACTGACTTTTTGGTTTTTATAGTCGAAACTATTCTACTAACAGTATTTTGTAGTTACAAATCTTACCTAACTGTCACTAAAAAGTTGGATGCTCTTCCAGTAGCTCCACTAAACTTCAGAAGACACACGACGAATAAAAATATGTAAAATTGGTTCAGACAGTCGACTTGGCAGCTGCCTGCTTGTGCTGTACCTCCTTCGAAGATAGGGGAGTCTTTAAAAGCAGTTTGTCTTTCAAAATAAACCAGGTTGTTGCTGATACATGAACAGTTAGAGAATATGCTTGTATCGTTAATATTTTTCACGCTTCCGCAACCAGCATGGCAGGCAGATATGAAGGTTGTTCTACCATCTTGTGAGCATACTGGATTATATTTCACGTAGTTACAATGGCAATGAGCGTTGCAATCAGAGACTGGGTTCATTCTGAAAATAAAATCAATGTATTTTTTTCAGATAGTTTGTATTTTCCAACTTACTCTCCATTGGGTAGCAGTGGTGCTCTGTTATCATTTTCAGTACACCCTAAGTAGGCATAAGAAACTATTCCCATCACTGATATTGCTCCAACCAATACATTCCATGCTGCCATGTATCTAGCTCTAGGTTTACATTTTGAGATAACAAGTCCAGACAGTAGAATTCCTATTGCTGAAAAAACTAATCCAGCGCTTCCTGTGATTAGACTTGAAGCAGAAGCTGACTGTCTGTATTGAGTTTCTATGTATTTTGGTAGAAATATCCAATATGGCATGTAGCCCAGAAAATAGAAGACTGCAGCAAAGTTGTTCAGCATCAACGTGGGATTTTGTATGATCCTTTTGAACGTCTTCACCATATCTGTAAGAAGATGTTAATTAAATTTCATTTTACAATAAAGAGACTGTTATAACTACCTTTGAAAGACGTTGGTAGCTCTGGATCAGACTCCATTTTGGCAGAAGACACTTTGGAGGCTTGACGCTTCAACAGTTCTTTTCTTACTGCTGCTCTAGGCAAGGTCTTTGGAAAAAGGGCTAATAGTGTAGAGAAAATGAAAAGGACAAACCCTAGAATTATCCAACCCAACCACCAAGCGCCTAGCCATCGTGGATCTCTATTGTCTATGGTGGGTGTTAAAGTAGGATTTATATACAGCTTTAGACAGACAGAAGCAAGACCATAACCTATAGCAGGTCCTAGCATTCGGATGAAGTAAGAAAAACCTGAAATTAATAATTTTTAAAGACTTATAAGACTCTTGTAGGATAGTGAAACATCTGAGTATACTTACTGAAGAGTGCAGGTGTTTTCGACTTTTTAATATTATCATCCATGTAAGATACTCCAAGTGTGTAGTAAAGAGACCCCCCTATTCCAGATATAAACTGCGCCGTGAATAAGATCAACTGTGGGGAATAATTCCCTCCTTCTATTTCACATTCCGAGGTCGTTGAATTTTTACTGTGACATAATGCTTTGCTTTGCTGTCTTAAATGCGCTTCTTCTGAAGCATTATCGTTTGTTCTATGTTCTAAAGTCAAGGAGAGCGCATCTGCTCCCGCACCATACAGGAAATGAGGCAGAGCTGTCAAAAGACAGAAAAGTACTACTGTGTACATCCCTAATGCCATCCATCTTGGCCTATGACCTCGACCAGCGTAGTAGCTTAGTATGACTGAGACGAGTAGTTGACTCAAGTCATTGCCTACTGTAATCACACCTGAAATAAAGCAATTAATATCAGTCGCAAGGCTTTCTTGGTTAAAGTAGTTGTGTGACGTCAGAATCATTTATTTATATATATTTTATATTTTGCAAGAATGCAATTTAAAATATTTCCATGTTATCAAATCGGAACCATAATATAGATACTATGTGATAATGACTTCATACAGTTAGTATGTCATCATTAGAAGTATGGATACGGTATTTTGAAAATTATGAATGAATAACTATAATAATTATAAATAATTTACGCAAATAAGTATTTTGGAAAACTATTAAGATAAGGGACAATAAATATTTTATGTGATAATGCTACTGAACAAATAATTCTTTTACATAACTATTAAACTGGAAATTTCAAAGATGCAGAAATATTCTATATCTCCAACAAGTTATTTTTAATATAACATATTAAAACAACTTGTAAATAGTCTGATTGTATGGAAATTAAAGACAATGACTGGAACATATAAATTATTTGTTTCGAACAAATAATGAAAATGTAATACAAATACCTAGGTACAAATTAAACAAAGCTTTATATAAATAATGTAAAAGAATGAAACAAATATTTTACTACTTTTGCGAAATAAATCATTGGTTTATAGAATGCCATGTAATTGTCTACCGGGTGACAACGGAAAGTGGGAACACGCTGTAACTTGTTTACGACAGCTGATAAAAATTTGATTTTGGGTGGGTTTATACTATATGGTGCCATGAATTCTTTGAGGTCATTTCGGATTTCATGACATTTCCGGTTTGACCGGAAATGACCGAAAATTTATATTTTTAAATGGGACACCTTGTATTTTTTGACATTTTTGGAATCAGCGGATCACCATTTTCCGTATGGTAGGACCAATTTTCTGACACATTTTCTGGATGTAATTAATTATGGGAAAAATTCTAAATTTGAATATTTTTGTATATTTCTTTAGTTATTACCACTAAAAATTTCGGTTTATTGTATTTCCATAAAAACTCATGTTTTTCAAATGTAAAAAGGGTGGGCCCTAATGAGTTTTTAATAAATTTTTAATAATTTTTTTCTGAATTTTGTGGTACAACAATTTTTAAAATCCGTCAAAAAAGAAAACAACAACTTCTAGTTTTCGATGACATTTAAATCAAAAAAATATTTGTTGCGTTATTTTGAAAAATAACGTTTTTACTAATTTTTGCAAAAATTAAACTTTAAGAATGTATAGAAGAAAACACTATAGTTTTTGTTCAAATTTCACACATAGGGGTTTTGAGGGGTCCTGATTAACACCACCTTATCAGATTTTAAATAAAAAAATCGCTAAGCGTTTTTATTGAATTTCGGGGGTATAAATAAAATCATAGCATGTCTTGGATCGCCATCTTAAATGTCATTTAAAATAAAAAAAATGTTTTAATTATCTTGAAGAATAAAGATTTTACGGATTTGTACACAAATACTTAAAATTATTGTTCAAATTTTTCTGCAAACATGATATCTATTCAAAAATATTTTGAAATTTTTTATTCAGAATATATTTGATGTGGGAAAAATGTAGAATGTTTCATAGAATCTAAATTTGTAATAATATACAGCATGTTCCATTTAAAATAACAAAAATAATAGTAATAGCTAAATATTCAAATTTTTTGGATTTGTATCTTTCCAGAACAGTAAAATACACGTTTGATTAATTATTTTTGTTCCTATTGAGATAAAATTGATTCCTTTTTGGAAAAAACCTTTCCTAATCGTAAGGAATTTGAAATATTCAGTGTTGAGGAAAACGAATTTAGCAAGATTAATAAATGAACTGCATTTTTTCTTTATCAGTAATATTTTTTAATTCACCTAACTTTGTTTCCAAGAAATAATTTAACTCTAGTCATGGTTTGTATAAAAATCGCATAGTATGATTACTAACCTGTGGTGCGACTGGGTATTTTGAACCTCTTTTCCAAAGTAGTTATGGTTCCATTGAAATACGCATAAGCTGCTGAAAAAACACATCCCAGAAGGCCGTACAGGAAGACATACGCCTTCTTATTGGCAAATTTTTGCAGACAAGGACCTTTCATGAACCATACTCCACATGACGTGTCTTCTGTCAGTAAAATTTCGTCGACGAATGTCGATTGACTGTTCACTTCTGGTAAAATGACGTCAAGTTCCGGTACAATGTTGTTTACTTCAGGTAACGTCTCAGTCACTTGCAACTTCCTTTTCGCATCAAAGTTGTTCACGTGATTGGATTCCATGTTGAGAAGCGGTTGTTTCACTCACGATTTTAGTTAGGAGACATATTTTCATGTTTTCCGGCATCAACGTGACATCTCTATCAACAGAAATTTTATTCATAGAATTTTTTTGAAGTACTAGCCTCAACGCTTGGATTTACACTGAGTGTGACACTTTGCTTCGAAAAAAACCTATGTAATTAAATTCAAAATACATATAAATATTAAAGATAAGGTACTAATACGTAGTAGGCTTATGTAAAATAAAACAAATGTAATACCAACCTTAGGATTAGCACCGCCTGGTAAATGAGACGAGCGACATTGTTTTATATACTACACGAATTTAACAGAGCAGTTGGAGTTAGCGTTTGTTAGTATAGTTTAAGATCTATTCATTGTAGTCAATCATCTAACCGAAGTTTGTTGATATCTCCTACCTAGAAATGGGACCACTATTATCCAATTGGCTGGCTACTACACATTTTGTGTAGACTCATTTACGACACCGATGTCTCAAATGTTTATGCGAATTGCGTCCCCTTTACTTACTTTTCAATTCCACAAAATTGCTCACGTGATTTTTCTATTTTCATACGTCCATCTGCTTGAAATTTTGCAATTTAAAGAATTATAGTAATTGCGAATATAAAAAAAATATGTAAACAATCCTTGCACAGGATGTAATGTAGTGGATGAAAACTTGTATATACAGAGTGTCCGCAAATCCGACATCGTTTATCAGCATATCTGTATCTGTAGGGCCTCAATGTTTTCATGTTGACCATTTATTACAAAATAGAGTTTGTAAGAGAGAGTACATTCAAAACATTTTTTGAATGTACTGAATTAATCGGTCAGTGGTCGCGCGGTTTAAGGCGTCAGTACTTGAATCGAGGTGACTAGATCGCTGTGGGTTCGACCCCCGCAGCCGGTAGACCGTATATAAGCTATGTTCGTGGAGAGAATGGCACCCTCTCTGCGAATATGGTAGGGTGGAAGAATGTTGGCTTGGGTCAATGTGAGAGATTGATACCGGTGGACATTTGACTACCCCCCTAATTAATGAGGCTTTCCAGGTCTTCCTCATTCCTGCACTGAATGGTGGTTAGGGCCTACCAACGTAAGTCGATTTTGGGCGCAAATGCGGCCTACTTAATAATAATATGCCGTCCCTTCGACTTCTGGGCTAATCCTCGTGATTAGAATGAGGGGTAGAGATATTATTAATGAGAATAAGTTTAATTAATGTAATTAAGTTTTACACGTCAACTATATAAAAATACATAATCTATCTATCTAAAACTCCGTCGAAAGCAATGTTGTGAATATTTAGAAGGAAATTATGAGAATGGGAAGAGGTGTTGAAAATCAAGGTGTAAAAGTTTGAGGATGTGATGGATTACCTTCCATTAGCCGGCATTAAAATGGCAATTTAGCGGCTGAAATGGAAGTTGGGCGTAGAGCTATCTAAGAATTGAGAAAATATTAAATGTCCGCCGACCCTCTAAGTTGGATATAACCGCGAATCTTCATTTACTTAACACTCCTTCACCGAAGGAGTTCACCTTCCTTAACGAACGTGTAATTTTTCATTACGTGCCGAGATCAGGAGAGGAAACGTGATCAGATTTCGGACTCGCCGATACGCCTAGAGATGGCCGAGCTAGGAGGTGGGCACAGGGCCGTTCCTGCGCTCCTGACCGTCTTCGGCAGGATCCGAGGACCGCGCCCTGAAAAAATTCACGCGCTCGCTTCTTTTTGCCGATTTTGTACGGATTTTTACGCACGGCGATTTTTGGAAAGGTTTTCTATTTTATCGAAATTTGTTCTCCGACACAATTTTCAATGATAAACTGGAATGTATTCAAATGAAAATGATGAACAGTGCTATTTTTTTTGTTGGTTAGTTGCCAGTAAAAATTGTATGTGGAATTAATTACATGACACCATAATCATGTCACAGATATTGGTATAAAATTACATTATATTAAGCATTTAATATTTATTTAAAATCTTTAAAGTGTAAATTTACATTTATAGTATATTAATATGTAAATTTACATAACAATTTGTAATTTGGTTCTATTAAAATAGTTCAATATCAATCCGTATTAATACAAAAATTGTATGTAAAATTGTATACTTGAGTACTCTGAATAGATCTAGTATGTAATTTTATATGTTATAAGTCATTGAAAGAATAAAATTACATTCACACGTAAATTTACATGAAAATATGCAACTTAATTGGTTCTGCCAAAACAGTTCAGAACAAATCTGTATTAATACAAAAATTGTATATAAAATTACATACTAGAGTACTTTGAATACAAATAACATGTAATTTTATATTTTGTAAGTCATTTATAGTACAGTAATATGTAAATTTACATAAAAATATGTAATTTATTTGGTTCTACCTAAATAGTTCAATATAAATCCGTATTAATACAAAAATTGTTTGAAAAAGTACTTACTAGAGTACTTTGAATACATATAACATGTAATTTTATACATTACTACATGAAAATATGTAATTTGGTTCTGCCAGAACAGTTTAGTATCAATCTGTATTAATACAAAAATTGTTTGTAAAATTACTTACTAGAGTATTTTAAATACATATAATTTTATATTTTGTAAGTCATTTACAGTATAAAACAACAGTAATATGCAAATTTACATGAAAATATGTAATTTATTTGATTGTGCCTTAACAGTTCAGTAGTAATACGAATAGTATTTGTCAATTTATATACTAGAGTACTTTGAATACATCTAGTAAGTATTTTTATATATATGTAAGTTTACATAAAAATGTGTAACTTAATTTGTTTTACCAAAGCAGTTCAGTATAAATCTGTATTAATACAAAAATTGTACGTAAAATTACAGTACGTAGTAGAGTACTTTGAATACATATTACATGTAATTTTATATTTTATAAGTTAGTTGAAACATAAAATTACAAAAGGATTCGCTGTAAATTTTCACTGACATACATCTTACATCAGCAATAGTAGAAATACATAAATTAGGAGCTATTCATTTTAAAATGTAATAATACTACGTAAAGAGCAAGAAATATACAGGCTGTCCGGAATAAGAGTGCCATTTTGATCAAGTATTGTAGCTGTTGCAAACTTTATTCTGTTGTAAGAAAACCTCTAAGAAAATCATTCGAGGTATTAAAAATCTATTTACAAACTTAATCAAATGCATTACATGATATGCTTAATAACAATATGTGGGTGGTGCATCTCAATGGACTTCAGATGTTTAGTGTATTTTTCCTTTCAACTTCTTTTCTTTTATTTTCTTGAAAAATGAAATGAGAATAGCGTCAAGCGATCAAGAAAGATATTGTGGAAAAATATATCGATATATTTTTGGAAGAGTGTGTAAGGACGGTCCTGATCGTATGTCCTCGACCAAGGCGGGAGGTGGGCAAGGACAAGTTCTACCCCAATCATTATTTAACCCCCTTTCAGCCCATTATAATTTTTAAGCCTCCAATCTTTACCATTATACATTTAGCTTTAGTCTAGAATCGCAATTTTTACCGCGATGGCACGTCTTAGCAGGCTCAATGCCCGCGCAAATGCTTAAATCAACACGAAAAATAAGTTATTCAAATTAAAAATGTAATTTCAGCGTGCAGCGAAGTTATTACATTTTAATCCTCGACCCCTGATACTCCGCCTAAATGCGAGACTGTTAAAAATATTAAGCAACCGGAACAAATCGACAGCCCGGGCAACAGAATGCCTTCTGAATACATTAGACGATCAAGGAAAGAGTTGGTGGATCCCAGTTGGAAGAATTACACAACCATTATACGAGGATTAAAGCGAAATCACGAGCGCGACCTAACCGTCCTTAGCTACGGCAACGGCATTGTCTCGGACCGACTCGTTTGGAAAAACGAATAAATATCACCGAGATACCGAGATGCTTCTGCTTCTGCTTCTGCCATGTCGACTAATACCGCGCGATGTGCCGTAAGACTATTAAAACTCTAAACGCAATGCGAACCGAGCTTTCATTATTTGTAATCTAACGGGACTTATGGAAAAAGTTTCCATTTATTTTTAATTCCCTACATTCCACCCTTTTATTGAAAGCCGGGAGTGCGTCTTACCTTGGTTCTCCCGTAAACCTCGCCGTACCGAATTTACGGCTTTTTAAGTGCGTCAAACCGTACAAATTTTAAGTAACCCCATTATATTTCATTTAAAAACGTCTATTATATCGGCCCACCTTAATCAACCGAATTAAAACGAATATTGAATACACAATTTTGCCAATAAAAACCGAAATGGGTTTTTAACTCTTCCCCCCACCCCATTAAACAAGCGTCTTACACAGAAAAAATAAAGAACATCAATTTAACAAATTTTCTATAAATATTATGATTTATTCTACTACATACCATAAATGCCTTAAACTACATACCTCAGTTAAATTTACATGAAAATATGCAACTTAATTGGTTCTACCAAAAGAGTTCAGTACAAATCTGTATTAATACAAAAATTGTATGTAAAATTATATACTAGACTACTTTCAATACATAGAACATGTAATTTTATATTTTGTTAAGCCATTTATAGTACACTTGTGTGTAAATTTACATAAAAATGTGTAATTTATTTGGTTCTACCTAAATAGTTCAATATAAATCCGTATTAATACAAAAATTGTATGTACAATTATATACTAGTGTACTGTAAATACATCTGGTATGTAATTTTATATTTTGTAAGTCATTGAAAGCATAATATTACATTCATGTGTAAATTTACATGAAAATATGCAACTTGATTGGTTCTACCAAGAGAGTTCAGTACAAATCTGTATTAATACAAAAATTGTATGTAAAATTATATACTAAAGTAGTGAATACATCTAGTATGTAATTTTATATTTTGTTAAGTCATTTATAGTACACTTGTGTGTAAATTTAAATAAAAATGTGTAATTTATTTGGTTCTACCTAAATAGTTCAATATAAATCCGTATTAATACAAAAATTGTATGTACAATTATATACTAGTGTACTGTAAATACATCTGGTATGTAATTTTATATTTTGTAAGTCATTGAAAGCATAATATTACATTCACATGTAAATTTACATGAAAATATGCAACTTGATTGGTTCTACCAAGAGAGTTCAGTACAAATCTGTATTAATACAAAAATTGTATGTAAAATTATATACTAAAGCAGTGAATACATCTAGTATGTAATTTTATATTTTGTAACTCATTGAAAGCATAATATTACATTCAGACGTAAATTTACATGAAAATATGTAACTTGATTGGTTCTATCAAAACAGTACAGTTAAGTACAAACTTGTTTAATACAAGAATTGTATGTAAAATTATATACTAGAGTACTTTGAAAGCATTGAACATGTAATTTTATATTTTGTTAAGTCATTTATAGTACATTAATATGTACATTTAGATAAAATGTGTAATTTATTTGGTTCTACTTAAATAGTTCAATATAAATCCGTATTAATACAAAAATTGTAGGTAAAATTATATACTAAAGTAGTGAATACATCAAGTATGTAATTTTATATTTTGTAAGGCATTGACAGCATAATATTACATTCATACGTAAATTTGCATGAACATATGTAACTTGATTTGTTCTACCAAAACAGTTCAGTACAAATCTGTATTAATACAAAAATTGCATACAAAATTACATACTTTATTCTTTGAATACGTATGACATGTAATTTTATATTTCGTAAGTCATTTATATTACAGTAATATCTAAATTTACATACAAATTTGTAATTTATTTGGTTTTACCAAAATAGTTGTATTAATACAAAAATTGTTGTGTAAAATTATATACTTGAGTACTTTGAATACATCTAATATGTAATTTTATATTGTGTAAGTAATTTAAAATTACATTCATAGGTAAGTTTACATAAAAATATATAATTTATTTGGTTATAAAAACCGAAATGGGTTTCCCCCATCACATTAAACAAGCATCTTACACGGAAAAAATAAAAAACGTCAATTTAACGAACTTTCTATAATTATGATTTTTTCTACATACTATAAATGCCTTAAACTTAAATTCTGTCTCAAAACTTTAACTAAACTGTGCGGTGATAGACCCCAATAGAATATTTTCGCCGCGACTAAAATTTGCGAAGTTACCACTGAACTTAGTCCGAGAACAACAAGGGCGTGTCGAAGAATCTTAGCTAAGGCTGGGGAAGAGTATTTTAATTATGTCACAAGTGCGGCCAATAACCTAGATACAGTAAATTAATTGAATATGTTGACGCGATGTGTGAACAAATATAACACTGTACTATTTTTAAGACTGAGTACCCTAAGGTACTATACTTAACATTACATGTATGTATATATACAATATATGTTAAAATTCAAATTATCTTTTTTAGTAATTGGTTCACTTGACTTTGTGTTGCAAGCAACTTAAAAAATATTCTTGATAGAAATGCGGTGCAGTTATATATTGTGCTGTCCAGAAAAAGTGATGTGGGATGCCATAAAATATTTACTGTAGTATTACTTCCCTCAACCTTGAAGGCTAATAGCGAGTAAAATTTAAAAAGCAATTGATGACGTATGTTTGCCTTAATTTAACAAGATTGCAGGATCTTGCAATTTTGTTTTTTGCGGTACTTCTTTCAAACTGTTTACATTATACAGTATGCGCCAAAAGTATGGAATAAATTTAATAAAAACGAAACAATTATTTTTTGGGAAAAATCCTCGAACAGGTCGATTTTTAATTTAAAAAATACATATTTTAGCGTAAAATGCGATTTTCAAATGTCATTTGTTTTCGAGTAATGACGTCATCGATTTTTTTTTAAATGGCAACACCATATTGTTTTCCTTGATTCTGAAAGATCGTTTAATTCTCTGTCAGACAGTACTAAAATTTTGCCCTCTTACATAGGAAAGTTTTCGAGTAAATGACGATTGATATCAATAAAACGTGATTATCGTTTGTGATTATCGTTTTTCTTATTTCTATAAGATATAGTTTAACAAAATCGTCTAATTAGCTGCTTTTTCTCAGTGTACTATGACTAATAATATTTTTAGGTTAAAGTAGCAGGTGATAGATTACAATGTTGTCATACATTACAATGAATTTTCTGGATTGCTTACTGCATTAATATTGATACAAAAAATAAATTATGTTACAGAAACTTTTTCTTATCTTTAATTGCACTTAGTTTGTAATATCTTAGCACAGCTCTGCTTTTTATTGCAGTTGTATTTTTATTTTTGAAATGTATTTGTAGAAAAACTATTCCTAGACATTTTTTTGCTGCTTTTGGTCAGATACACAAGCCCCCTTTAATGTTGCTACTTATATTTGGGACACTGTATAACTCGTAGGTTCGTAGAATAAAAAAATGCGATAATATACAGGATGTCCCATTTAAAATAACAAAGGATCGGTATTTTCCCAGATAACGATTGTCGTAGTTCTCGGTGGGACACCCTGTATACAAATGCGCGTATATATCGAGTACAATATATTATATAAACAGTAAATTAAATTAATGAATTTAGGAATCGGGAATATATTTCGTTTAGGATTGTGAAGATGATTCCTTGACATGTCCTATCCATCTGAAAGAAAATTCCCAGTAATGGAGGAGAATAATTCCTAAAAAATCATTTATTTTGCGGTGTTGAGATTTAGACGCGCCCGGGGAAGATTAAATTGTCGTATTCAATGTGACAGCTTTAGTGCTTTCTAATATTCCGCCGCAAATAAACCTAAAAGAAAAACGATGATAGAGTCATCTTAAAAGGCAATTGTTATGCAAAACGGGCATGGGGCCAAATCACCACCTGTTCTGAGAGCGGCCTTTACCGTTCATCCTCATCAAGAAGACTTCTTTCAAAGTCGGACAGACTAAAGCCAATCTTTTGTATTTGCTCTATTTTGAGGCAGAGTCTCTGGCATTACCGGCTTCTTGGCCTGGAAAGAATAGCTATCTAAAAGGTTTTAATACCGTAGTTAGAATAATTGCTACCATATTTAAGTCCTCGTCTGAGAAAATAAGGACTCGCCCAGTGGCGTAGCCCACTGGAACGAAGTGCTAGTAATTCACAAAAATATGTTTCTTAAAAACGTTACTCAATCCAATCACACTATTATTTTTGAAATGTCAAGACCAGAAGATGTTAAAAAATATTTTTTTAAATATACTACGTGACGTTAAATATCATTATATTTTAATAATCGTTAACTCTCATTCAAAGTAAAAAATGTTCAGGTTTATCTGTTAAGTTTTATGCACATGTCGTTGTTTGATAACGTATCATTATGTTTTAAAAGTTTCTGCCCACATTTTTGTTGCTACTGTTGCGAAGCTTGTTGCAAATACTTTTTTACAGCTGATATAAAGTGCCTTCATAAATGATTACAAGCCACGTGATCAGGGCCGACATTCTCAAATCAATCGCAGAGCAATTCATATGCGAATGTCCTTTTCCTCGCTACAGCAATTGAGAGCGACAAGAAATCTTATCGTGAAGATCGTCAATTGTGACTTTGATGGTTAGAAGAACATGGGGAGATGGTCAGTACGCTGCCTCTCACTCGTCAACATCGAACTATCCACTTAATGGTGTAGAGAGAGGATTCAGTGGGTCCAAAAATAGAATCAGGTGATCTTTAGTGACGATTCCCGTTTCTGCCTGGTCATGCACGTTGGTCGTGCAAAGGTGAGAAGGCCACTTGGTCAAAGACGCGATCCACAATATGACGGAGAGCACCTACTATGTCCATCACATAGTAGGCGTCATGGTATGAGGTGCTATCGCATATGGTAACAGATCACCATTAGTTTCCATTAAAGGCAACCTGACAGCCCAACGCTACATCCAGGAAGTGGAAAAGTCATATGTCCTTCCATATCTTTACACCCTCCAAAAGCAATATAGCAAGACCATGCGAAACAAACAATAGCTTTCATGGATCTGCATCAGACCAGCCGTTTACCCTGGCCGGATCTATCACCTGTTGACCATGTCTGAGACATGAATGGACACAGACTGCTGCATCGACAACACCTCCCATAGACATACCCCAAGAACTTATCGACAATCTTCCAGCTCAGGCGTATCAATGAGTGTATTAAAAAACTTTTGACCCTAAGTTTGCCAGTAGTTTTAGGATATTTCAAACAGTTGTTATTTATTTCGAATGTGAACCTTTGCAGTGTTTTTTAATTGAACTCATAGTTCGCCGTCTGTTGTGTGTAAATGTTGCGGTACGCGCCGCTGGAGCTAGACACGGAGAGAGGGCTCAGTAGCGATTCAACCACATATTTCATACGCGCGATTTAATAAATTAAAGCACCCTCGCGAGCTTCTGTTTCTCCGATTCCGGCACACACAACAAATCGTGGCCTATAAAAGCAGCTTCCTGAAGGCGTTTCTCGGTATGACCGCGCTCACGGACGGCACTGAAAATCAGAGCTATATAGCCTGGATTAAGCGTAATGAGGAAGAAAAGCAACAGGAAGGAGAACCGGGACAGAAATAAGAGGATAAAGGACATGATAAATATTTATTATTTGTATAATTGTGGCGAAATTAAGTTGACGGATAGTTGGTTCTATTAGAAAAGAGTTGTCCTGATCTTGATCGAGATGACTCTAAAACTCAGTACTCCTTTCTACCTACTACTTGTGTTGTCGCAATGTCGCAACCATAGATTTAAAGTAAAGGGAGGTCGTACCGTTCATTTATAAATCCCCATTTGTTTTGTATCGGATGTGTATGATAAAGAAAGCAGAGGGAGAAAGTGAAAATTCCGACTGAAATTTCATAAATTATATATTTTTGTCGGAATTAGACAAAATATTAAAAATAATGGAATTATCACAGCATGTATACAGGGTATCCCAACGAAAATTTGACCCCCCCTATAATTGGAAAACCGAATATTTCAAAATTCGCCGAGACCCGTCGATTTTTGTTCTTGGGGGGAGCTTTTTTGACAGTCAAGCCAACTCGATATGTTCATCCCCTAATGCCTAACAACCCCAACTTAAAAATTTCAAATGCAACTACCCCACTTGTGGCACATCATTTTAAAGCCCTTTTCATTGCGAATACAGTGACGTACCGTTTTTAGAAATCGGTTGAGATTTGACAGAATTATTGGTTACAAACGAAAAGATGACAAACCAACTTACGCGTAGTAATTTCTACACAAATGCCCACCACTAATAAGTTTTTCATCTACTACACATGACCGCATTACCTAATTGTTATTGATGTGTCTATCAGTTTACAAAAAAGTCAGAAATGAAATAAAAAAGCTGAAGCAAATAATAAATCAGATTTATTTGATTAATTGTTCAAAATGACCCCCGTTAACTTCCTACTACTGATGTCTACAACCTAGGTAAAAACATAGTGGAGCATCGCGTCAAGCCTCGACTGAAGCCTCAACTCGAGTAACGACTTTGTTTCCACACAAACCCACACGTGTGCGTGATGCAAGACTTTAGTCGATACTTGAGTCGACGCTTGAGGCTCCACTATGCTTTTACCCTTATGGACCACCCTGTATAATGAGAAATTTTTTATATATGTATTCAGCAGCGTAGATATTTTTTATTTGTAACATATTAAAACGCCCGTTAATAACTAAGATATTAATTTTTATAATTTTGTTACAGAATTCACGAAGAATGGGAGGAACGCAACCGACTGAAGCTGACAGTAGGACGAAGGACAAAGAATGAAGTAAAGTGGCATATCTCAAACATGAAATATACGTTTAATTATAACTTATTTTTAATATAAATATTTTTCTTATTTCTGCGTTTTATTTATAAAAAAAATAGTGTACACTGAAAAACATAAAATTTAATAAAGAAATTTCCGCTCCTGAAAATTTAAATAAAGTTTTGAATTTCTAATTTAAAACGGGAGGATTTTTTTTTTAATTTTTTGTTGAAAATCGACAAAAAATGGAGCAAAAAATTCCCTTTGTTCTCCGCCGACGACAAAAAAGGGGCAAAAAATGGAGCAAAAAATTGGACAAAAAAAACGCTCAAAAAACACTAAAATTTTAATAAAATTTCCGTAAAATTTTTTTGTTGAAAATCGACAAAAAATGGAGCAAAAAATTGGACAAAAAAAACGATCAAAAAACACTAAATTTTTAATAAAATTTCCGTAAAAATTTTTTGTTAAAAATCGACAAAAAATGGAGCAAAAAATTGGACAAAAAAAACGATCAAAAAACACTAAAATTTTAATAAAATTTCCGTAAAAATTTTTTGTTGAAAATCAACAAAAAATGGAGCAAAAAATTGGACAAAAAAAACGATCAAAAAACACTAAATTTTTAATAAAATTTCCGTAAAAATTTTTGTTGAAAATCGACAAAAATGGAGCAAAAATTGAACAAAAAAACGATCAAAAAACACTAAAATTTTAATAAAATTTCCGTAAAAATTTTTTGTTGAAAATCGACAAAAAATGGAGCAAAAAATTGGACAAAAAAAACGATCAAAAAACACTAAATTTTTAATAAAATTTCCGTAAAAATTTTTTGTTGAAAATCGACAAAAAATGGAGCAAAAAATTGGACAAAAAAAACGATCAAAAAACACTAAATTTTTAATAAAATTTCCGTAAAAATTTTTGTTGAAAATCGACAAAAATTGAGCAAAAATTGGACAAAAACGATTAAAAACACTAAATTTTTAATAAAATTTCCGTAAAAATTTTTATTGAAAATCGACAAAAATGGAGCAAAAATTGGACAAAAACGATCAAAAACACTAAATTTTTAATAAAATTTCCGTAAAAATTTTTGTTAAAAATCGACAAAAATGGAGCAAAAATTGGACAAAAACGATCAAAAACACTAAAATTTTAATAAAATTTCCGTAAAAATTTTTGTTGAAAATCGACAAAAATGGAGCAAAAATTGGACAAAAACACGATCAAAAACACTAAAATTTTAATAAAATTTCCGTAAAAATTTTTGTTGAAAATCGACAAAAATGGAGCAAAAATTGAACAAAAAAACGATCAAAAACACTAAATTTTTAAGAAAATTTCCGTAAAAATTTTTTTTTGAAAATCGACAAAAAATGGAGCAAAAAATTGGACAAAAAAAACGATCAAAAAACACTAAATTTTTAATAAAATTTCCGTAAAAATTTTTTGTTGAAAATCGACAAAAAATGGAGCAAAAAATTGGACAAAAAAAACGATCAAAAAACACTAAAATTTTAATAAAATTTCCGTAAAAATTTTTTGTTGAAAATCGACAAAAAATGGAGCAAAAAATTGGACACAAAAAAACCATCAAAAAACACTAAAATTTTAATAAAATTTCCGTAAAAATTTTTTGTTGAAAATCGACAAAAAATTGAGCAAAAAATTGGACAAAAAAAACGATCAAAAAACACTAAATTTTTAATAAAATTTCCGTAAAAATTTTTTGTTGAAAATCGACAAAAAATGGAGCAAAAAATTGGACAAAAAAAACGATTAAAAAACACTAAAATTTTAATAAAATTTCCGTAAAAATTTTTGTTGAAAATCGACAAAAATGGAGCAAAAATTGAACAAAAACGATCAAAAACACTAAATTTTTAATAAAATTTCCGTAAAAATTTTTTGTTGAAAATCGACAAAAAATGGAGCAAAAAATTGGACAAAAAAAACGATCAAAAAACACTAAAATTTTAATAAAATTTCCGTAAAAATTTTTTGTTGAAAATCGACAAAAAATGGAGCAAAAAATTGGACAAAAAAAACGATCAAAAAACACTAAATTTTTAATAAAATTTCCGTAAAAATTTTTTGTTAAAAATCGACAAAAATGGAGCAAAAATTGGACAAAAACGATCAAAAAACACTAAAATTTTAATAAAATTTCCGTAAAAATTTTTTGTTGAAAATCGACAAAAAATGGAGCAAAAAATTGGACAAAAAAAACCATCAAAAAACACTAAAATTTTAATAAAATTTCCGTAAAAATTTTTTGTTGAAAATCGACAAAAAATTGAGCAAAAAATTGGACAAAAAAAACGATCAAAAAACACTAAATTTTTAATAAAATTTCCGTAAAAATTTTTGTTGAAAATCGACAAAAATGCAGCAAAAATTGGACAAAAACGATCAAAAACACTCAAATTTTAATAAAATTTCCGTAAAAATTTTTTGTTGAAAATCGACAAAAAATGGAGCAAAAAATTGGACAAAAAAAACGATCAAAAAACACTAAAATTTTAATAAAATTTCCGTAAAAATTTTTTGTTGAAAATCGACAAAAAATGGAGCAAAAAATTTCCTTTGTTCTCGGCCGACGACAAAAAAGGGGCAAAAAATGGAGCAAAAAAACAATTTTTGTGAGGAACATAAAAACAAAACCTTAAATTAAATGGTTTATTCTCGTTACAAACATTTATACGCCAATTTTCCTGTGGTCTGTGGGTGGCTATGTCGATGTGAGCAACAACAAAAATATACTCCTAGCCCCAGACGGTATAATATAACGCCTGGGAACTAGGAACATACATCTTTGAAAGTTGCTCCTTTGGTCAAGTTTCTTACCAAATCCACCTGAAAAAAAAAAGAAAACTATGAATTACATTTTGGTTAAGTTTAGCTGCAGATTACAAAGTTGGAAATAAATATATTACCAGGGAGGAATGTATAGGGGGATTCATATCCGACCTGCTGAAATTTGCACGCGATGAACATCAATTATTGCTACCGACTAAAATATCGACATTGTCACAGGTACAGACGCTATTTTGTACCGGCATCAGTGTCAGTTTTTCTTCGACGACTGCAATTGGTTGAAAAACACTAAAGTTTCTATCAAACGGTTGCAATTCATAAATTCACGAACATTTTTATGAAAGCTCAAAAAAGCCTTGGGTAACGTAATTTTTGATTGCTACACAAAGAACAAACAAGAAAAAATCACGTCACATGGTCCAATTCTGTATATTATAACTGCGTTCTATTCCGTGTATTTTATTCGAAATACGTATCGTTATGATACATTTTATAGTATAATAATCTACGATATTAAATTGCGCCTGGCAGAAGAGCTAAAGGATCCCGTAAGCAAGAACGAGATTAAGTCCCTCACCTACCTATTTCGAAAATCTTTTAATTTCACTTCCTCCAGGAACGTATTAACGGGGCGCTAAGCGCGCAGCTACATGTCTTTCTGGAATTAGCCAAATGTGTTTTCGCATATTAGACATAATACAGCGTTGAGCCGAATTAATTCTCGCTCCCTTGCGGTGCCAGAGCACAGTAAAAGCATTAACATGATCATACCTTGTCTCTTAACCCATCGCGTGTCGCTGTGCGTCTTAGGCGCGGTTCAGATGTCTCCGCAAGAGGATTATCGGAGGAGATCGGACGAACCGCGAAGCGCTACCTTCTACTAGGATCAGTTTTATTTCGCGATCCATTAACTTTATTTCATTTTGCATAATACATACATTAACTATCCTAAAACATTCTCATATTCGTAAGACGTTCAAAACATAATGGAAAATAAATAGGTAAATAAAAGCACCGCGTCCTGTTTCCATGCTCAGAAATTAATTAAGACAACAAAAAATGATCCGGTTAATTTAAGAAAGTAAACGACGTGGAATAACGACGACATTTTTACATCCATCTGAAATCAAAGCAATTTTTAATCACCCCAGGATCTACCCACCCTATTTTTAAGTGGTTTAACCCCTCAGTCATAAATTACGGAGAGAATCCGATACAATGTCATAACCTGGGGTAGTAAATCCAAGAAGTTAATGAAGTCTGCACAGTGGCTATTGGGAGAAGAGGCGAACACCAAACTAAGCACGTCTATTCTCCACTAAATCAAGAATCTGTCCGTGAGAGAGCGATACTAGTGATATCGTATGCATGACGCCGAATATTTTTGATACCGAATATATATGGCTAGTTTATTTACTTTCGAGAAGCCAAAACGGCCTGAATCCAGATTATCTGGAAGTTGAAAATTTGCATAGGTGATATACGGGACTCCGAATATGTCTTCACGTATAAAGCAAAAAAAAATTACGACGTTAAAACACCCTCACACCGAATTTTCTTCTGGTGTTTCAAATAGACATCAAAATAAAAGCAAATTTATCACATACATAATCGCGATAATATTAATAATCTTAACTCGACTGTTAAATGTCTTAGAATCATACAAAAATGTAACATTAATTTTGCCGCTTGCGTGTATTTGTGTCTTGCTATACGCATACTTCCACCACAGCGTGTTCGCATCAAGCAGTGTTGCCAGGTGGGAAAAATTCAGTGCATGAGAATAATTTCAAAGAAGCATGAGGTTTGGAGAAAAAAGCATGAGATGGCTTAATTTATCAAAAAACACCTCTTGACACACCTTAATTTTTAATTACTTTTGTAATGCCATTTTGTCTATTTAGTTTAAATTATTCATAATGTTTATAAGATTAGGATTGATAGATATTGTGCTCTATGCTTAAGGTTAATATCAGAGGATGTTTACACACATCCAGCTGACCTTCGGCATTTCCTGTTTAATTCACAAAAATTATAATTCTCGTTCTTATTTTACTGTGTGTTAATTGTAGAGTGAATTATACAGAAATAAAGTCCTTTATTATTATTATTATTATTATTTTTATTTAATTAAAAAGCATTATGTTCTGCTATTTTATCATAATATTACATTGTAAGTAGGTACTTACAGGTACTTACTTAAAAGTTATTAACCACGTAACCTTTCTAATTTATTTTATTGTTAGGCCGGGCGAACGTTGAGGCGCAGTTGATGTGACGCAGGGTGACTCACGGGTCGTAAAATCTGTTGTTTCCAGAAAATGTAGGTACCCTTACAGAATAGAGTTAAGAATCACTGCAATACAGCGTGAATACAGCACACACACCGCATATCCGTCGACTGTCATACCCGTTTATGCATTCATTGCTAATTATTAAGAAAGCAGTCTACAATAAAGGACATTTCAAGTACCCAAATATTGTAGATACCTACCTCTATCTATTCAATTTTGCCCTCGATTTTGCCTTTATTTCTCGATAGGTCTCTGTTTTGGTAGATTTCAAAGAGTAATTTTAATAATTTTATTATTTCTTTTTGTGTCTATTAAAAAGCATGAGATTTTGTAATCAAAATGTGAGAGCATGAGATTTCCTCGGAATGCATGAGATCTCATGCAAAAGCATGAGACCTGGCAACACTGGCGTCAGTTGACCGGACATTTGCAATGGCGAATTGGCGTTGGCGATACGGAACCGATTACCGTAGCAGTGAGGAATGCTAGACCAATGCACGTCGCCGCGCCTCTTATACTTCGTACCTTCCCTGGGATGAAGCGGCAATTTCTACTTTCTCTGTAAAGATCCGCAATTTCCGAATCTGTGTATACCAAAAAGTAATTTGTAATAAAATTTTATCATTTATATAAAACAATTTAGTCTTTGGCATTGTCAACCTGAAGACGTAATTTTTTAAAACTGCGAAACAGGTAGTCGAATAAGATTTTATGATAATATATTTTGACCTATTAATAAAGCCCTAACATATCTACTACTCACATGGCTTGACCTTCTTCAACATAATCTTAATAAGATTATTCTAAGTACAACACTGTGTGTAGTGCATTTTTAATATACTTTTTAAGAGTAAAAAGATATTTATATTTAATATTCAATCATAAATACAATATTAGATATGCTGATAAAACGGAAATAAAATTACAAAGACGATTTGTCAAAACATTTTTTTTATAATGAAATATGTATGGACAAAATCACTAACTAGCTTTTCTTAACTAGAGTATAATATATTTAAAATACTGTGTAAATGTGTCATTACGAACATTAGTAATAATATTCAAACAAAGTATACGAAATTAGAAGTTCATAGGCGTAGATCACTACAATTTCTAAATACAGTTACATAGTAAATGCGTTTAGAATAGTCTATTTGTCATTTGTGATATTATTAGGTGTTATGGGATTAAATAGACATTGATATTAAATAAAGTTGCAAAATAGACTCGTAACATGCACACAGAAAGTGCATATCACCGGGCAAATGAAAGAAGTATTGCATTATGCCTAATAAAATATATTTTTCCGCGCCAAATATTGAAGCAACAAGAAAAATGTGGTTTGGAGAGATGAAGCGTGATGAAAGGAAGCATTGCAACACTGTTTGTTTGTGTAGACCATTTTAATATAAGTTTAACTGGAAATCCAGGTAGGTTTAAGTACACCGAAAGAAGTAAAATGTAAAGTTGTAAAAAATCAATTAAACTTTTCTATTAGGCTACCAGAATATATAGAGGGCGTTTGAAAAATCAATGGTAAAGCATACTTACATTTTTTCTGTGTTGTATTGCAATCTGACTTCACTGCCTTAAATTGCCCATTTTATTATGAAAATATAAAAAACAATAATAATAAATAAAGATTTTTTAAATATGTTTAAGGACAAAATAAATGCAATCAGTAGTAAATAGCAGTAAAAATGTATTAAATTATTTAAAAAAATGTTCTTTACTTTTATTTATTATTTTTCACTCAGTTTTGTACCCTGTCATTGACTTATCAACACACACATATTATATTCATTTTACAGTACTACAAACTGTATAAAAATCTTTTTTTCACTACGGTAAAGGTCCTTTTAAAAATCACGAGAGAAATATATGATAAAAGAACAATTACGCTTAAACCTTAAATTGCATTCGAAAGTACAGTGATATTTTTTTATTTTACACCCCTATTCCGGCAGTGCAGCAAAACCGGTACGCCGCTGGAAAGGGATGCAGTTCACAAGCTTGATCTGTTGCTAGTAATGCTTGGTTAATTTGCTTGTATGATATAGAGCGGCTAGGTTAATTTCACTAATAAAGTTCTATGTCGCTTGGACTAATATTTACTTTACTAGAGTTAGTTGGCATAAATACACATAGCCACTGCGGATGGCAAATTGCAAAATTTCCACTCCAAGGGAATAAAAATATTCCTTGTTGAACATCAAAGCTACATAGATCAGGCGATGTGATGGAAATTAACATCGGGAACTGAAATCTTTATTTCAAACAACACAAATCAACATTCGCTAATTAAATACAAAATATGTGATTTATAATTATCAAATGTACAAAAAATTCACTACACTTTCTAAAAACTAATATGGGTCGGTATACTAAAGTGAAAAATATATAAAACGTTAATTCAAGATTACTGTAGGCGGTTATTAGACTGAATTTTAATATTTTCTACACAATAAAAATTGAAAATATTTATTTCAAAACTTTCCTACCAACTACTTTATTTTCGAAAATTATGAGTAACATTTACAAATTTGTTATTTTGTTGTATTATTTATTTTTTTTGTAATATTATTTACATAATTTTTTTTCTATTTATTTTTTTGTAATTTTTTCTTACTATAAGCTAACAGAATACCACCGTGAATATATAATCATAATTATTAATGAGATTTAAATGATATTAAAGCTAATGATACATTCATGGCAGTGCAGTGTGTTTTTAGATGCATCACCCGATTTAAACCTGCGGCCTGACATCAAACCATACGGAGCCACTTTGGTAATTGACTGCATCTATAGATTGCGAAGAACGGTAAACGTCAAGTCGGAATAAGGGCTGTGGCCGTTTAATCTTTCAGCAAATACGATTAAACAGTTCTGAGAGGGCAAAATCAACCGACAAATCGAGTAGTCAATGGGTTGACCAAACCGCCTTGGTCGACGATTGACTCGATAATGTGACCCATGATACAGCTAGACTGCATTAAAAACGTTTAACGCTTCTATCGATTTTACTAAACTGCTAAATTCGAAACTGTAGCAAATGTCACTAAATATAATAAGTGTTCGTTAATATTTGAAAAACAGGAAAATAACTACAGTACAAGGACGATTAGAGTCAATAAAAGAAAAAACCTTCTTATTTTACATGTTACGGGAAAAAGCACACTTGATAAAAAGTTCTGTTTGTACTTAAAATGAAAAGATATAAAATGAAAAAGTTTTTTCTTTCCTTCACTCTAACCATGGACATCCTGTATATCTTAAGGTTTATTTCCCACACTAACATGGTCATTCTTAGACATGAAAGAGTGTTACTCTTTTAAGTGATAAATAAACACTGTGCTTATTATTATCATCTGGACAAGAATTTTATCTAGTGGCATTTTATACCAAACTTTCGAATTGCAACAAAATTGTATGATTAAAGTTTCACTGCACTGTCAGTCATCAATTCCTTATGCTCATGAAATGGACCGTATGTTACTTAGAGACACTTAAAGACAAATTTTGGCGAGCACACTCGATAAAAAGTTTTATTTATACTTAAAATGAGAAGATATAAAATGAAAAAGTGTTTTCTTTCCTTCACTCTAACCATGGACATCCTGTATATATTAAGGTTTATATCCCACACTACCAGGGTCATTCTTAAAAAAGAAAGAGAGTGTTACTTTTTTAAGTGATAAATAAACACTGTCATTATTATCATCTGGACAAGAATTTTATCTAGTGGCATTTTATACCAAACTTTCGAATTGCAACAAAATTGTATGATTAAAATTTCACTGCACTGTCAGTCGTCAATTCCTTATGCTTATAAAACGGACCGTATCAGTTACTTAGAGACAGGTTAATGTCATAAAGAAATTTTGGCGAGCACACTTGATAAAAAGTTTTGTTTACACTTAAAATGAGATGATATAAAATGAAAAACTTTTTTCTTTCCTTCACTCTAACCATGGACATACTGTATATCTTAAGCTTTATTTCCCACACTAACATGGTCATTCTTAAAAATGAAAGAGTGTTACTTTTTTAAGTGATAAATAAACACTGTGCTTATTATTATCATCTGGACAAGAATTTTATCTAGTGGCATTTTATACCAAACTTTCGAATTGCAACAAAATTGTATGATTAAAGTTTCACTGCACTGTCAGTCATCAATTCCTTATGCTTATGAAATGGACCGTATGTTACTTAGAGACAGGTTAATGCCATAAAGAAATTTTGGCGAGCTTATAATAGCCTTCTAAATAATTCATTAATTTTTGGATAACGGAAAGTACAACCGCTATAGTTGGTAAGCTCGTCTCTGGGTCTTGTCCGCCACTGCATTATTCTACTCCATTCCCAAAGGTATTCATTCGGCTTGTGCTTTGAAGGGATTATTTAATTGCTACCACGCGAATTTCCTTAATACGATAGTTAGACGTGCAGCATAAAGGAGAATATCTTGCCTTACTTTGAAACCATTTACATCTAATATTTGGGAACAGACACTTTAGATCGATAGGTTTACTATTATCGGAGGTGAGCTCAACAAAAGTAGACGTAGTTCCGCTCTAAAGATCCTACACACAGTTGTACTAATTGTACCTAAACCTGACTGGATGTTACTAAATCCCTTATGCAGAAATTTTAAGTCGTAAAAATGTTTTATACAGGTTCAATTATATCTGAACGAATGAAAGATTGGCAGAAAAGGATCATATGAGTTCAAAAATAAAAACACAACTGCAATTAAATGCAAAATTGTGTTACAAAATTACAAACTTAATGTACTTATGCACAACTACAATAATAGAAAATAATTGCTATCAACTAACAAGCTGTTAATATCTAACTATGGCTGTTTGCTAGGTTTTCCAGGAGGTAGGGAACAGCCCAGTATTTGTATAGTGCATAAATTACCTTTAGTTTTACTGAGATGGTAATTTATCTAATTAGACCAAATATGTTGTGACCCTCCAGTTTGGCACGCCTATGACCAATTATGAGGAATTATTTTCAGAACATTAGATTCGCGATCTAATTGTGATCCTCAATTTCACATTTGATTACTTTATCTTGATCTCTTTTGAAAATATTTGGGAAAAATCAAGTCTTGAGGTCCACGTTGAAGGGGCCATATCTCTAATTATCTAAGGGGCTAATTTTGGGACACCCTGTATACCAATTAGTTTTCTGTGTGGAAGCTTCTGTAACGTAATTTGTATTGTAACTGCATACTTTTTATGTATCTGTTGATTAGAGTCAGTATTCTGAGTCCTATTAGCTAATAAATAATTAGATTGTTACATCTGCAAAGTGCACTATTTTTCTAAAACGTGTAAAATGACATACCACGATAAGTCTGAAATTTTATATACAGTGATTTTACTCTCTTATTGCCTACCGTCTTTTTAAATACCATCTTTCAACTTCAAAGTATTCAAATAATCACTGCTAAACCTTACTAATGATTTGCCGTCGAATCATAAAAATCTCCTTCTGGAACAGCAAAAAGCGTAAAGAAAATATTCTTTCAAAGAACTAATTGCTAAGATTTCAGTTCAGTGCACTTTGTCATTTAACATTTCTTATTCAAATTATACACAATCCGATTTCCTCTGAGAAAAAAAAATATATTCATACCTTTAAAAAGAAGCCTTAATCCTTCGATACATTTTTAGTAAATAATTACGTACTTTATATCTTGCTTGAGGAGTCATAAACGCGCTCGTCGTTATTTGGCATTAATACCCAACCCAATTAAGACCGCAAACGAATTTCAGATTAATAAATAATTACAGAGTAACAAAACGCACAAGTTCATTAAAAATTTACAAAAATTTAAGCCCAATTTAATTTGCGTATTGTGAAATGCAAGCTTTCTAGGTGAAAAACAGTAGAGACAACATTTTTAAAGTACAAAGCACTATATCAAGCATTAAAGTGTTATTTACGCTGAACATCAAAAATATTTTAAACTATCAAACAAGAGAAACTTCTTATCATAATTCATTATCCTGCAAATTATAATTTTTGAACTTTTAAAGTACCTACTGAGTGTTTGAACACATTTTTCCTCAAGTTTTCTAAAAGTCATTTTTATTTCGCCAAAAAATAGAGCAATAATTTATTTTGATTAAAGGTGACTTCGAGAATTGTTTTAAAAATATGGCGGAGGCGCCGACATAAAAAAGACCACTAGATTTTCTATTATAAAATTTAAAACCACCAAGCACTATAGAAGAGTCACTACTTGACAAAGAAAGGTAACTACCTATTAAATATCATTTTATTTTGATAAAAGATTTTTTACTGGACTTTCGATTTTGCATTGATTCTTTGAGCTTTAAACACCATCTAGATTGAAGCTAGGACACTACAATGAATGATCACAGCACTATCGTAGTCAAATTTAATTTGATAATAAAAATGAAATCATTATTACTTAACTAATGGAAATATGTTGACCTATGCTGACAATATGCAACCAATGTTGCTGGCAATTGAGGTAAGTTGCATATTTTTAAATTTTCTCAAAACAGAATTAATTAAATGTATAAAATAAATAATGATCTCAAAAATTATAGAAGACTATAATTATCTAAAAATGTAAATAACAAATAGATAAGTGAAACTATAGCGCCACTTAATTCCTTGTATTTAGAACTTTGTTAAAATTCTACAAAACGAATAAGAAACAATAACGCCGTTGTTTTTAACAGTTACAGGACAGTTTACATACTACAACAATTTGAGATGATGAAACATAATATGTAGCCTTGAAAAAACGTAAATGTTATTATGACCAAAATGGAATACAAACTAGGGCTGATTATTATCACAAAATATAAATTTGCTGTAATTTATATTCAATGGCAAATGTGAAATATGGCTTCTTATACAACGCTGTTCCAATTTCAATTTTTAATCCTACAAATTAGTAGGCGCAAAACTTTTGTCTATGCGTCTCGATATTCCAAGTCAATTAAAGCAAATATATTATCTACTTGGATGATGCCTTGAGTAAATAGACCGTAGCAGGATTTGGAAAACGACAATTTAATTGATTTATGCTTTCTAAAGCAGCGGATGGGATCGATATAAGGCAATGTTTGTATATTTAAAGATGATATCGCGACCCTTTTGCTTTTCACCATATTAGAGCGTAACCAACCCTTAAATATGGAGAGTAATTCAATTATATTTAATTGATGTTGACCAAATCAGGTGCGTGGGTCTCTAGTAGTGCTTTTGATGATATTATTGAGATTATTATACATTCTCCGACCTTGACATGGTACCAGCAGATTCCAATGAAACTACCACAAATACAAAATAAATACTAATCGTATGCACCCTATTTTGATGGCGTTGAAAAGATAATAGAATACCCTTTAAATATACAGGGTGTTTCGCATAAGAACCTACACAGAGCAGGTGTATGTAGGGGGTCCAAAAACATTGCAATTTAATCAAACATACTTATACACAAAGTTGTACACAGGCGAAGTTGAAGGCGCCTTGAAGGTGGGGCCAAATATTTTTTACTTAAACTCATAGTCCAAACCACCAAATTTGGTTATTCCAAGTTAAAGTAACTCATAGATATTTTTTTCGAAATATTTGGCCCCATTTTGAAACCCTGTATCTCCGCCTGTGTACAACTTGGTATGTAGATATGTTTGATTAATTTGAAATATTTTGGGACCCCTACATGCACCTATATGTGTCTGATACAGGGTGTTAAAAAAGAGTGTAAAATATTTAAGGAGGTAATAGTATGAACCAAAATAAGCAGAAAAGTCTCAATAAACATGGGTCCGCAAAGTAACGGTTGCGGAGATATGGAATGTTTTATGTTTTTTTATTTTGCAAAAACGTTGTGTATTTTCTTATAATAGTTGGTTGATGTTTGGTGAAATAAACAGTACGTATTTGACAGTTGTTCTCAGTGCACAAGTTTTCTTGCGCTATGGCTGGTTACTCTAACGCAGAATTAACAAACATGCATTTCATGTATGGTCGTGCTAATGGGAACGTCACCGAAACGCGACGTCTTTATGTTGACGCTTGTCCAAATCGCCAGATTCCTTCACAACGCATGTTTGGAAGAATTCACCAAAGATTGCGTGATACCGGTTCCTTGAGCAAACAGTGCCATTTATCCGGAAGACCAAGGTCGGTATCCACTCCTACAGCAGAAGAAGAAATTCTAGCACTGGTAGAGCAGAATTCAAGTACGAGTGTGCGAAAAATATCAGCCGCGGTAGGAATTAGTGGTCCTCTTGTTTGGAGAATCCTTCACGAGCAACTGCTTTATCCATACCATGTGCAACGAGTACAGGCCTTAAATCCAATAAATGATCATCAAGCACGTTTGGTTTTTTGTCGCTGGTTTCTACGTCATGATGCTGAAGACCCTCGTTTTCTTGCAAACATTCTTTTTACTGATGAGGCCGGGTTCACAAGAAATTGAGTGTTTAATTTTCACAATACGCATATTTGGGCCGACGAAAATCCTCATGCTCTAATAGAATCTGGACATCAGGCACGTTTTTCATTAAACATTTGGATGGGTATTGTAGGTGACAGGTTTCTAGGTCCTGTTGTTTTACCAAACCGATTAACAGGCGCTGCTTACCTCAACTTTCTGCAGAACACACTGTATGAGTTTTTGGAAGACATTCCTTTGAATCAGAGGTAACAAATGTGGTTCCAGCATGATGGTGCTCCGGCTCATTTTTCCATGGCCGTTAGAGAGCATTTACACCAAACTTTTCCACATAGACGGTTGGGAAGGCCGGACCTGTTTTATGGCCTCCAAGATTGCGTGATCTGAACCCTCCAGATATCTTTGTTTGAGGATATTTGAAGATATTAGTGTATGGTACTCATGCAAATAGCCTGGAAGAGCTGCAGCTACGGATTAATCAAAAGTGTCAAGAAATCCAAACCAAGGAGGGTGTTTTCGAAGAAGTTCGAATATCGTTGAGACGAAGATGTCGTGCCTGCTTGAAAATGGACGGAGGGCACGTTGAACATCTTCTGTAACTTTGTTTTTTGTAAAGACTTCCTTTGTCGGTTTATTCCTAATAAAATAAAATGTTTGAAAAACGAATTCCATATTTCCGCAACCGTTACTTTGCGGACCCATGTTTATTAAGACTTTTCTGCTTATTTTGGTTCATACTATTACCTCCTGAAATATTTTACACTCTTTTTTAACAGCCTGTATATCACACAGAACTTAAATATTATATTTAAAAATATGGTGGATGCGCTAGGTTTAATATAATGATCATGTCTACTCAGGATATTTCTGATATTAACAATAATCACTACATTTGCTATAATGTAATTGATTTATATATTTATTATTGATCCAAATTGGAGAACACAGACTGATTTAAATCACTGAAATACGCTCTGCTTTAAAATTATTATAGAGGCCCTCTAATAACATATGGGGTTCTACTCGACTTACAGATTTACCATCACATTTAAAATGAATATATTACGAACAACTACCCTCTTGGGGTGTTTTGTATCCATTATATACCATCTTAAAGGAACTGAACAGGAACAATGCTATTTCCAAACTACAAATCAATTCGATCCCACAAAATCTTTCGCAATATACACTACGTATACAATATCAGGTTTTCATTTATATGATTGGCTACATCGCCGCGTGTGCCACGATTTACTTCTGAAACGAAAGCGTTCGGGTTCGTTCCTTGTAAAATACGACCGAAGTTATTGCAAAATATATGCAATTTTAAAATTACCGATATTTCACTAATGTTTGTTTTTGAAAAATTGTGAAGTAATATTATATCACTCATCGAAACCTCTAATATTATTTAAATATAAAAACACCCTGTATTGGTTAATTAGTGATGAAGAATGTTGATTCATTGAATAAAAAAATATTTTTATAAATCGTTGCGTATACACTGCAAAAACATTTTTTTGCAGGAAACTATTTTAAACTACTAAACTAAATATTTAAATATAATTTATTCGCGGGAAACAAATATTTTTTGACGTAATGCTCACTTTTTTGCCATAAATAAATTTATTTATTTGGTAAGAATATTTAAGAAAATGATTTTCAAATAAATATATTTTCCTACAATGTGTGTACAAAAATAACGTTTTAAGACAAAAAAATTATTTTTGATTGAAATAAATGTGCATTTCGAATCAAATAATGCGTTTATTTAATTCAAAACTGCTCACCACTCACCTGTGGCGTACTGATGAGAGCTAATAAGCTCAAAACGGGTATACGTTGACTATTTATTATAGATTTCTCAGATGTAATTCAATACTGGTCGGAGCAATAAGTTGTTGACTTAAATAAGCAGATTTTTAACTGGAAACAAATTCTTTGAA
The DNA here is from genome assembly GCA_025584915.1 of Monochamus saltuarius. NCBI lineage: Eukaryota > Metazoa > Arthropoda > Insecta > Coleoptera > Cerambycidae > Monochamus > Monochamus saltuarius. The sequence continues at coordinate 18,555,905 of CM046730.1, read as the reverse complement.
ATATACCAATATCGTTTTATCATAGAATACAGTGAAAAAATCCCCTGGCGCGTCGATTTTATTTTTTAAAAGACACTTTTTGACATACGACCCATATTTGTGACGTCATCGTTGTTCGAGATATGACGTCATCGACAATTCATGAAATCATGAAAAATTATGGTGTTACATAACAAAAATTTTAAAAAAATAATGTTTGAAAATTTTAAAATTTAATTTTCACAATACTGTGCACCACCCCATCATACAACACCTGTTCGTGCTTATTTAGATGCGCTGTTCCCGAATCGTTGGATAGGGAGAAGGGAGCCGATTGAGTGGCCAGCCAGATCGCCTGATTTGACACCCCTAGATTTTTTCTTGTGGGGATCCTTAAAAAGCAAAGTATACGTTACTAGACCGGTTAATTTAGAATATTTAAAAGCAAGAATTCGCCACGAGATACATCGTATACCTCCTGAAGTTATTGATAATGTCCAAAGAGAATTTATTAATCGTCTTGGCTACTGTCAGGTAGCTAACGGTGCACAATTTGAACATTTAATTTAGTCGATTTTTTACATAATCATTATCATTTTCAATATTGTGAAAATTAAATTTTAAAATCTTCAAACATTGTTTTCTTGAAATTTTTGTTATGTAACACCATAATTTTTCATGATGTATGTATGTAGAATGACACGCTCTTTCAAATGGCATGGTCAAAATTGGGGTTGCTATTTAAAAAAATTGTCGATGACGTCATATCTCGAACAACGATGACGTCACAAATGTGGGTCGTATGTCAAAAAGTGCCTTTTTTAAAAACAAAATCGACGTGCCAGGATATTTTCGAAAACTTCTCAATGTCAAAAATAATGAATTTATTCGTTACTTTTCGAAAGCACTGTATAATTAAATCAACACCAGAAGTGTATCATTGAAAGCGAAATAATTTTTAATTTAAACAAATGTTTTGTTTACACAAAATAACTGTATTTTTTCAAAAAAGTTATTTGGTATCAGGAAATAAATATTCGTTTGGCCCTATACAAATACTTTATTTCAATGAAACAAAATTTGTTCACAGGTACAAAATTTCTTTTTCGGTGCTATATCGGGTCAATGTGCCCGGTAAAATTTCCTGGCCGAATTTAAGTAGACGTTATACGCACTACATTCGCGTAAATTAAGTTTTGGAGTTTAAAGCCCTTAGGTAAGTAGTGAGTAATATACTTAGTCTTTCCAACTAATTGTTGCATAGCGTACAGTGATAATAAGTCCCGCTATGGCTCTTAGACGGCCTGAATCGCTCTTTGTGAGACTTCGGACATTATTACTGGAGGCTAATGGATTTTAAGAAGGGTTGACTTGTGTCTTGCGATACTCTGTGACATAACTCGCCGCCTTCGATCCTACCGGTCGGACGCCCGTTTCCATTCGCATAATAGCAGACCTATCAATAAGCTAACCCAAACATGCAAAGCGCATATTTTGCATATTATGCATGTTATATGCATTTTTTGAAATATTTGCGTATATTCTTAAAACATAGCATATTGCGCGTGTTGTTTTAGTTAGAATGCGCATGCACCTGACGATTGGAAACCTGATTCTGGTGTTGCGCGATCAAAACTATTGTCTTACATAAAAATAAAATCTTGGTAAATTGTAATGTGAGACGTAGTCCAAGTAAGCAAAATATTCATTTGTACATTTTATTTCCGGTTGTGTTTTGTCTAAGTTAAGTTGTATCTTTTTCGCGTGCACCCGACATACATCCATTTTGGGAATTAAATAACTTTATAAATATAATACTGTTTCAAATATTGAATGCAAGCGCGTTTGTTCAATTGAAACATTTGTCATATTTTCTTTCTCGTAGAAGGAATATTTCTATCCCTAACTGAATTTTGTAAAATTATTTGTGACATACATACCATATACTCCAAGGTCGATTAGAGAAGAGGCCAGTTCTGTTCCTGTATCGATAGGACTAACTTCCTCCTGTTACCGATACATTTGTGATAAAAGGGACCAACCAAGAGGGCGTTTTACTAATTTCACTTTCCATTTCTGCTTTGCCAACCGTTGCTGTTGCCGACTGACTAAACTAAAATAGAACAAACGCTTAATTTAGTACCGATAAAAGAAGGCATAAGCTATGCATAAATTGTATAGCTAAGAACAAATTATTTTACTTTTATATAACTTAAAGAAATAACTATAAGAGAAAATTGTGTTTAGAAAAATGTGTCTATAATTCTGAATTTTTACATATTCAACATTGTTTTTAAAAACTTAATACAGATTTCGTTGTATGCTTATGTATATTTTTGATATTGACCATAAAATGTCATATATTAGTATGAAATAATATACCTAAATTGTATTTAGAAAATTTTCTCTACAATTTTGAATATTTTACGTTTGTTTATATTTCTAATAAAAGTTATTTAACTGCATTATCACTTTTCTCATATATTTTTATTAATTTAATGCAATAATAAAAATATCATAAATAAATAATAGGAAACAAGAGAGAAAAAAAATATATTATATATTAAAATTATATTTAGGAAAAATGCTCTACACTTTCGAACCTTACATAGATATTACTTTTACGAACATGATTGCATTGTTAAAGTATATAGAATATTTTACTAATATCGACACTAAATGAGCTGGAAATATATAATATGAATAAACAGAAGGAATTGGAAAATGTCACTATACTTTGGAGCATTTGCATTTCTATTATTATTTGTAAACACTTAATTGCCAACTTCTTTACATTGTTAACTTGTTTAATATACTTTAGTTTATTTAATATTGACACTGAAAGATCATAAATTAATACAAAACAGCAGAAAATTGTATTTATAAACATTTCTCCACACTTTTGAATATTTACATGTTTATTATTATTTAATAATAATGGTAGGCTTAGTTACAGTGTTAATATGTGTTTATTTATTTAATACTGACACTCAAAAACATAGAAATAATTAAAACAATAAAAATTGAAATATAGAAATAATTCTCTACACCTTCGAATCTACATTCTTAATTATTTAATATTGACGTTACGTTACGAATAATAGGTATTTGGTATGTATGGAATAAAATAATATTGTTACTGCATTGTTAACAAATAGAATATTTTCCGGAAACATCAAATTTTACATAGGAAAATGTCTCTACACTATGGACATTTAGACACTAATTTTTTTTATAATTTAATAGTGATTTGGCCGCATTATTATTAAAAAATATATTTTATTTAATTCATATCAACATTAAAACCGTCAGAAACATATAACATCAATAAATACAAATATTAGGGAAATTTCACTATACTTTCGAGCTTTATTACTTATAAAAACTTAATTGCCAATTTCTTTTGCATTGTTATCTTGTTTAAATATTTTAGTTTACTTAATACTGACACTGAAATTAATACATGTATCTACACTTTTGATTACTTACATGTTTATTATTATTTAATAACAGTAGTACTGGTTTAGTTACAGTGTTAATATGTTTTTATTTACTTAATACTGGCGCTAAAATACATAGAAATAATATAAAACAATATAAATTAAAATATAGAAAAAATTCTCTACACTTTCGAATCTACATTTTTTATTTTTTGTCACTAATTTACTACATTTTCATTTACTTAATACTGACGTATAATAGGTGTTTTGTACGTACGGAATAAAATAATATTGTTGAGATAACTTTCTTGTTAATCAAAAGATTGATTTATTAACCGCTGATAATAAGTTACAAGACTTAGCGATTAGTATAATATATGAATCTCGAGTGTTCACTGATTAACTATTATTATTATAATAAATATGATAATTTTGTTGACATTTACTTTGTAATCATCCAGTATCCCACCTCTACGAAAATATATTTGTGAAACAATTGCTTGTCGGTACCACTTATCCGAAAAATGTCACAGATTACTTAGACGAGGTTATTCCTGTTAACAAAAAATGACATATCACAAAATTTATCGATTAATGCAACACATTGTTTACAATGAATCAGAAGATTTTCAATTAATTTCGCCTTCGTATGGCATTAGATATTAATGTTTTCATACACTCAGACAATTATTTGTTTCCATTTAATAAATTAGTGTAATGACGTATTTTTAGTTACGATTTATAACAAGAGGTTATGTTATGGTAACAAACGTTTTTTGCAGTGTATATAGTCACAGTGATGTACTTGCAAAGCAACTATAACCATTTGATGAATTATAGATATGCACCAATGTGAGACAAAACAACTAAAGACAAGTCTCCAGGAGGTGGACGAAAGTAAAAGGAGACAAATAAAATAAAAATCGATAGTTTTCACCAGTCTCTAATAACCCCTTTAAAGACCTATGTATATTATCGACAACCAAGGACAGATGTATTTATAAAATGTTACTTTCTAAGACGTTCTTAATCCACCATAATCGGATAATCAAATCATTTGCCCGCTATGTGCACATATAAGGTCTCTAAGGTATGAAATGTATATTTTACTTAGACATATTTTACCACACTGGACGTATACCTAATAAAGAATTAAGAAAGAACGCAATAAAACTTTAGGTAATACTATTTTAATTATGTTAAATTTAATAGTTATAACATTAGTCTGAAGTTCACCTTTATCCAATTATGCTTAACTTAGTACCTGGTTTAAGATTTAGAAAGTTAAGTAATCCAATTTGCGGAAACCACAAGCTATTAGGATTGGGCTAATTTCCTAATTACTTCTTAAAACACCTTGTTGGAAATTTTCCAAATATTTATTTATCCAGAATTTAAGCCGCAGTACAAGAGGTTTTTTTAGAGTACTTATTATTAAATCCTACACTTATCTTATTAAAAAATAATGTATATATGATGTACCTTTCATCGATAATCAAGATTACCAACATTTTTTATCTTCGTGCTTCAAGTGCATATCAAGTAAATTATTTTCCTCATACACCAGTAGCAAAACACAAGAGCTAAAAGATCCCACCCCTTACATTCAGGTTCAATATCCAAAAATTGCCCTCCACTTTTGAAAAAGTTCATTATTTATTTTTATAAATAGCTGACCATATTTTCAAAATGCAACTTGTTTGGATGTCTAAATAGACTTCTTGTATATTATCAGAGAAATTTAACAAATTTTATGAATATAAATAATATCAGTACGCAGCAGGACACACAGAAGAAAACAATTTGTTGCATCATTTCCAAAAATAATAAGTACCTATTATAGATTAACGAGCGCTGTTGTAAAAATTGAACATCGAGATTATCTTTTAATATAAATCTATTATCATTTAGAGTGAATTTAGAAGTTCTAAACGGTAGAACATCAAAGGACGTAATCGACAATTAAGGTTAATACTAAAGTGGATGTTTTGCTAATCGAAGATCGCTTATCTTAAATCAGTTCAGCAAAAAAACTCGAATTTAAATCGATATAAGCCACGTATAAATTTATTTTAAAAAGATTAGCGCACTTCATCAGAATGATAATGAGCGCTGTGCAAACTACGGATTATTTTATATTTAAACATTTTCAATCTAAATCTACCTGCCAGCTTCTAGACATTGTCTCATGGTACGGATTTACTTTTACATTATGTAACTGCATGTTCCTAAATTCCACTATTTGCCTCTCCTAATCCTTATCAGAGACTTAACTACTGTAATTTAGGAGTTATTGTTAAAAGCTTTGTCTTCAGATTTAAGTATTTATACAGAGTACTTATTTTTAGAAAGATTTACCTCCACAAAATGTTGTGAAATTACTTGTAACCAAATACTGGAAGAATTAACAAAACGTATTTCGCATTCATAATCTGTCCGATCTGTCCGATAAATTTAAAATTTTTAGAATGACAAGCATATTATAATAATTCTAAAACATTTTTCGTAAGACTTTAAATCGTAACTTTACTTTATCACAAAGTGACAAATCACATTTTCCATTCTTGTTGTGTCAACGGTTTTTCAACTTCTACGTTATTTTTTTGTGCATTTTTTTTATTAAACTTTACGAACTAATGGATTACACCCGCAATATACAGGGTGTTAAAAAAGGAGGGTAAAATATTTAAGGAGGTAATAGTATGAACCAAAATAAGCAGAAAAGTCTCAATAAACATGAGTCCGCAAAGTAACGGTTGCGGAGATATGGAATGTTTTATGTTTTTAGCCCCTTTTTTATTTTGCAAAAACGTTGTGTATTTTCTTATAATAGTTGGTTGATGTTTACTGAAATAAACAGTACGTATTTCACAGTTGTTCTCAGTGCACAAGTTTTCTTTCGCTATGGCTGGTTACTCTAACGCAGAATTAACAGACATGCATTTCATGTATGGTCGTGCTAATGGGAACGCCACCGAAGCGCTACGTCTTTATGTTGACGCTTATCCAAATCGCCAGATTCCTTCACAACGCATGTTTGGAAGAATTCACCAAAGATTGCGTGATACCGGTTCCTTGAGCAAACAGTGCCATTTATCCAGAAGACCAAGGTCGGTATCCACTCCTAGAGTAGAAGAAGAAATTCTAGCACTGGTAGAGCAGAATCCAGGTACGAGTGTGCGGAGAATATCAGCCGAGGTAGGAATTAGCGGTCCTCTTGTTTGGAGAATCCTTCACGAGCAACTGCTTTGTCCATACCATGTGCAACGAGTACAGGCCTTAAATCTAATAAATGATCATCAAGCACGTTTGGTTTTTTGCCGCTGGTTTCTACGTCATGATGCTGAAGACTCTCGTTTTCTTGCAAACATTCTTTTTACTGATGAGGTCGAGTTCACAAGAAATGGAGTGTTTAATTTTCACAATACGCATATTTGGGCCGACGAAAATCCTCATGCTCTAATAGAATCTGGACATCAGGCACGTTTTTCATTAAACATTTGGATGGGTATTGTAGGTGACAGGTTTCTAGGTCCTGTTGTTTTACCAGACCGATTAACAAGCGGTGCTTACCTCAACATTCTGCAGAACACACTGTATGACTTTTTGGAAGACATTCCTTTGAATCAGAGGCAACAAATGTGGTTCCAGCATGATGGTGCTCCAACTCATTTTTCCATAGCCGTTAGAGAGCAGTTACACCAAACTTTTCCACATAGATGGGTAGGAAGGGCCGGACCTGTTTTATGGCCTCCAAGATCGCCTGATCTGAACTCTCTAGATTTCTTTGTTTGGGGATATTTGAAGACATTAGTATATGGTACTCCTGTAAATAGCCTGGAAAAGCTGCAGCTACGGATTAATCAAAAGTTTTAAGAAATCCAAACCAAGGTTAGTGTTTTCGAAAGAGTTCGAATATCGTTGAGACGAAGATGTCGTGCCTGCTTGGAAATGGACGGAGAGCACTTTGAACATCTTCTGTAACCTTGTTTTTTGTTTGTTAAAAGCTTCCTTTGTCGGTTTATTCCTAATAAAATAAAATGTTTGAAAAACGAATAGTGGTCCATATCTCCGCAACCGTTACTTTGCGGACCCATGTTTATTTAGACTTTTCTGCTTATTTTGGTTCATACTATTACCTCCTTAAATATTTTACGCTCTTTTTTAACACCCTGTATATCCCTATAGGATATTTTTCAGAATTTCCACACCAAATTTCACAAAACAACATGTCTTAACTTATTATTTTTGAAAATAATGTTTCCGCTTTATATTTTGCTATTTTCATAGAATATAATAGTAAATTTTTCTGATTTTTTTTAAATAGAGTAAGTTAAATAAGTATTTAAAAAAAATTGTCCATTGTTTTTTTGTAAAAATAATGAGGACATAATTAAACTGATGTAGCATGTTTCAAGAGTGAAGAGAAATATTTCGAAAGTGAAAATTTACAAAATTAGGAAAATGAAATCCTACACTAATTGACATGTAGTAAGTTGCTTGCAAGGTGTGAAATAATTTTTTTTTGTTATACTTTGCATATTTTAATAAAGATTCCAAAATTTCTCTCAATTAAATTTTCTTATGTTAACTATTAATGCATTAATAATTACATCAAAAGCATTGAACGCTTTGGATGTATACTTTTAAGAATATACCACTAACTTACATTCTAAAACCTTACGAGAAACACGAAATATAGATTCATTTATCTTCTTTTCTAACTCTAACAGCTTATTTGCTGGAAGCCCTATCCGATCTCAAAGTCACTACCTCAAGATGAGTTTAATATATTAAAGCGCACGTAAAACCAAAGCAAGAATCTGCCTGTCGACAGGATATAGGTATAAGAGGATTATCCACAGATAGTTATAGGCTACGCCAGCGGCGTCACTTGTTGATAGGGGTCTCCAATATTCTCATAATTTATATTATTTTAAATCCAGTCAAAGCTTTCCAGGTTTATACATTTTTAAGCGTCGCTGGAAAACATATTTTGTTTGTGAATGAAATGCACCATATTTATTTTCAATTAAGTGAAGAACATAAATAAATAATAGTGCGCTGCAAAAAGAAGAGGCGTATCAAAGCTTAAGGGTACTTTACTTTGGAGTAGTCCATCCTTGGTTTCCACATATAGTTATGTCTTATTATTACTTCACATTTCATTAAAATTACATCCACAGTTTTGAAGCTATTACCGAAAAACCTCCTTAATGGTGTAACTTAAAAAAACAGCTGTACAAAAAAAATTTGACAGGACATATCAATTTTATTTTTGTCCGCACTGACCATTCTTAATATATATCACAACACTTCTGGGACATACATGTGTAATTTTATTTTCATCGATAAAAGGTTTTTACTTAAATTTGGTACGCCTATGCAACCGCTGTAAAGGTTTTACCTGGCTTTATATTTATAACTATCCATCAAAGCCGGATAGACCAACTCATATAACATTTTTATAAGATCAAATAGTCTCTAAGATACGACGGCTTTAAGCGGGAAGGAACAGCAAAAAATAACCTTGGGGAATATGCCCAACACAACGTACAAGGTGCACAAAAACACCGAAGCTATTTTTGAAAAATCGATAGTAAATATTACGAGTTGCCATTTAATTATGCCGGCTTGAATATCTAAGAAACTAAATAATTCAGATGTATTTACCTAAATGTGACTTTAATATAAATTAAATAAATACCGTGTCTTTACATTTTCATAAATATTTTTCTCTTCCTCCTCCTCCTCCTTTTTTCTTCTTATTTGAATCTATATGAACTTTCTTCGCAATCCAACTTTGTTATATTCCACACACGCCATACTTAGTCATATTTTATCCTTACTTTTCTTTCATTAATTTATTGTTTTTCTTTCCCAGTATTATCCTGTGATATTTTTATTTTGTAATGTTTCATAAACTAATCCTCATCAACTATCACAGTAACTATCAGTGTTTACAAACATTCAATTAGCCAATAACAAAAAAAACTACCAGTTCATAATTCTAAAATACCATTTATTGTTGTCAAAACAAATTACATTCCTCGGCCAAGATAATTGTCATAATAAAATCATAATATTTATATATCAAGCAACAATATTTTCCTACCTGGAATTATAAATCCCTATTGCATACCTTCAAATTTTTATGGTAGAGGCTGATCATCCATTTAGTTGAAAGTAGCAATGATTAACTTTCTTCAAAAATCATGTAGTTAGTAGTGTTTTAGAGTTCTTCTCCAAAGACATTATGAAGATATGTTTGATCGTATTGGAAGTTCGCAATCGTATCACATGCATACTATATCATAAAGTAAAAAATCCTGTAAGATATAGAAGTTCCGAATGCCACGTGGAAATGATAGAATCAACACAAATTTTGAATCAATTTCAGATTGAAGCATATGTAAGAAGAGACAAACTGGGCAATCAACCAAAAACCATAACAGCAGCCATTGGTATTTACAAACATTCAATTAGCCAACAATAGAAAAGCTAGAAGTTCTTAATTCTGCAATGCAATCTAAAATACCATTTACTGTTGTTAAAACAAATTACATTCCTTGGTTAAGCCAATTGTAATAATGAAATCATAATGATTATATATGAAGCAGTTTTAACAACAATATTTTCCTACCTGGAATTGTGAATTCCTATTACATACCTTCAAATTTGGAGATGGTAAAGACTGATGGTCCATTTAGTTGCCCTTTGATTCCTTTTTTGAAGAGAATGGAGATGTTGGATTATATCGAAAGTTACAACATGACAATTTGTCATAAGTTTCACAACATTTTCTCAAAATGAAGTCTTTGAATACATCTGTCTCTTGAGATCTTCTCCAAAAATATTGATATGTTCACTAACACCAAACTTCCAAACACTAAAAGTTGCAAATTTCTATAAACTACATATGACCTAATTACTGATGGTTACCCATCTTCTGAAATCATGGAGTTCTTCAAGACAATGTTTGATCGCATTGGGAGTTACGATAGTGAACTCTAATGCATACTATATCATGAAGTAAGAAAATCCTGTAAGATATAGAAGTTCCGAATGTCACATGTGGTATTTAAGGGAAATGATGGAAGCAACATAAATATCGAATCAATTTCAGATTGGAGTACTTCCTTGCATATGTAAGAAGAGATAAAAATGGGCACGAAGCGCAACATGTCCTGAAAAGACTTGAGAAATAAAATTATCATAGAAAAACCATAACGTGTTGAAGAAATCTAGTAGTCCTCTCATTCGAGCCAAGAAAATACAGAGACGCATGTGGGACCCGTCTCTTATGCATCACATTAGAGCAGTTTATTTTATTTTATGCGGAAATCTGTAGGGATGAATAATTTGCTTGAACCCTTTGTTACTGGTGGGACATACCTCCGATGTGGAACGCCTATCCCGACGGGGCGACTCCGCCTACACATTTATTCATTTGGCATCCAGACGCTTCTATCATCTTGCATGCGCAGGCGCGCCAATAGTGAAAACTTTCAAGAAAATAGTTTTCTTTCACCGTAGACACAAAAAAACACAGCAGAGAGCGTATAACCGCTACGAAGACCGTGTAGTGACAACAATTGCGTGGAAAGCGAGGATCGCACACCAGGATAAAATCCTGCTGAGGCACTTTGCGGGAATGCAGATACCAGAGTGTGAGATTTAGCCGATTGCGAAATATCGGCGATAAAGATTGAGACGTACAAATCTGGTTGGCTAGTGGGCCGGCCATATTCATTAAGAAAAAGTGTGCGGTTGATCGTTTTTTAAAAACCCTAAACGTCTTTACTCCTTGAGCGCATGCAAGGGGGTGGCGCGATCTAAATTCCCTGAAAGTTCGGTCGAAAGCGCCCGCCAACACGCTGCCGACCGGGATCTGCTCCGGTGGATTGCAGCGGCAGTGTTCCAGTCAGTCGTTGTCGGTCTGTTGGCGGCGCTGGTTGCTGTGCCGCATGCTTCTCTGAACCCCCGGTCACGTTGTCGTCGTAATGAATTAACAACTCGTGCTGTTTTTCTTGAATGAGTTCAATATATGACAATGGACTTCCAGAGTGCTATGGAGACTTTCGCTGAAGCATGGGTCGCCGCTAACACTAAGGGTGCTCCACTTTCCGATGTTTCCACACAGGTAAAAAAACACCACTTCTCTTTATTTCTATCTCTTAAAATATCTCCCATCACTCCCTCTTCAGAAAATGATGATTCAGTCTTCAAACAAGAAATCTTATATCGCTGATCAAGCGAAAAATTCGGAAATGCGCCAAGGACAAATTATTTGAGCTACGCTTTCTTACAGCGTCAGTCACAACACCCTGTATAGTGACAACGAAACTGCACTTATTTCCTTATATTTACTACTGTCAATAAATTTCTGTTCACAACCAAGATGAAGATTATTGCAAGCTCTATTTTCTTAAAATCATCAATGACATTTACATGATCTCAAAGAAAACTAATTTACATACAGGGGGTTCAGCTGTAGGGCGAATATTGATTAATATGGCTATGGAATTAACTTCTTCACGAAATATTGGCCAGTCAGTTTGAAAATAGAAAATTTTTAAACGGAATAAGTTTTGTCTTCGATTATCCACTAATTTTACATGTGTTTAATCGAAAATATGTTTTCTCACCGGGAAAATTTTTATGTTGGCAATATTGTCGTTACCAGTATACCTCTGACGTATTTATTCGATGTTTCACTGAATATAGTCCATATATTGAAAGCAAATCCCCTAAATCCGGGATTTTGCTAATCCGGTATTACCAATACTGGATATCACTACGAATTCAGGAATCGATCTGACCAGAACCGTATTATTTCCGTAATAGTAACAAATTTTACAACAGCTTCCATCGTTCAACGACTTGAATACTTTAAATAATAGTTTAATGTATTATTCACAGCAGAACTACTCTTTAGAACCAATTTCGTGTAGGAAATATAAGCGAAAAATTAAAGTATGCCTTTTTCCTTAAAGAATTGTATATACAATAAAAAAATAATATTACTTGAACTCCTATTTTTCCTAACTGTTTAAGGTTTTAATTCTTTAACAAAGGGTATATTTTAAATTATTCTAGATTTTAATAATGTTAAGTCTTTAACATACTGTACACATGGCCAAACTCAACATGAGTTTGATATGTTGAATAATATTGCATGGTAGTTTTAGATATTCTATAACGATTAAGGGTTGTATACTATTAACAGCCACATCATAAAATAAAATTATCTTGTATATAAACTAAAAGGGTAGTAAAAGTTTGAACGATATAAAATTTTAATACTGATGTAAGGGTGGAATGACTTTTCTTAAAATATGTGTGCTTCCAAATCCAAAAGAATGTTGAAAAGAAAATTGAATCCTATGACGGTATATATTTATTTAATATTTATATTTTTTTTGATTGTTTGAAATGAGGTGCTAAAATCTCTATAATAGTTACTTTTATGTCTTTTAAATAACTTAATTACTATTTTCCAAAAATAAATTTACGACAAAACTTGAATATAAATCCTTATAATTTTATAAATAATAAGACAGGGGGGGGAGCAAAACTAACGAATATATAATTGCATGCTGTAAATGCACCGTAAATTTTCAACAAATAGTACTTTTACCGAGAAATTGACAATAAAAATTAAATATTCTCTAAACTTTTATATTTCTGTAGGTTTATCTTTATATCCCGACCGTCAACTTAACATTTATGACTGGACAAATTACTACGTACATAACCAGTTAATATTTAAACTTTGTAATATTTTTTATATATTGTCACATTCTTATAATGATTATGTTAATTTTATACTTCATACTTGTTTGCTTTCGCGTACAATATGTCACTCACATTTAGCGAATTGTGACGAATCAAACCACATTTTAAATAATATGCACAATTTTATCTAAACCTAAGTGAACTCCGTTCTAAAATTTAATCATTAAATCCATAAATAAACAAATTTAAATAGATCATCCGCCCGCTAGCGTATTCAAATATTTAGAAGAGATAAAAATTATTTTAATAATTCTTTTAACATTATTTATACACAAAATACAAAATGTTGAAATATTGTTATTCGAAACTAGACTACAGTTTTAATTATTTCGTATCTTCTAACACGCACAAATTTTTAAAAACAATTTTTATTTCCAATTTTCTAAAAAATTTCACTCACTTTCGTTCTAATACTTTAATTTTTAGTCGCTCAATGCTTATTTCGAACACATACAGGGTATCCGATATATAAGTACCTTTATTTAGCTGCATGATAAACTATGCCAAACAAAACATATTTTACTTATCAATTTACAACAAACAGAAAGCATTAGAAAAACACGAATCGCACTAACCGCAATACTACTACGACTAGTAATATTTTTAGCTGATCAGCAGCAACTGACAGATTGCAATGTTGTCCAGTACGTTACAGTTTTAAGGATTTTCTAGAAAACTTCAATTGTTTACTTTATGCAAAAAACAAATTACAGGAGCTTTTATTTAACCTTAGATTGTATTTTCGTAACATAGTTTTGCAGTTTCTTGCATTTTTATTTTTGAGATGTATTTGTACAAAAACTATTCGTTTTAGTTTTTTGGTGATTTTGGTCGATATAGAAGTCCCTTTAGCATCGGCTCTTATACTCCGAACACCCTATATTAAAGATACCCACGATCTAACTAGGTTTTTAAGTGACTGTCAAACCTTATTGCAAATATGACAGATTATTTCTTAATATGAATACTATTAATAAAACAACGTTATATAATGTGGTATATATAAATATGATGTTAATATTTGTGCTAATACCTTAAATATCATTAATTAAATCAAGGATCAAGACATAATAATGGTTAATTAACTGCTATTTAATATTCATGGAGGCATATCAGTGATATGAGAAATTTGGATTTTCTATTACGCAGAATAAAAATTGAGATCTTTGTCTTTCCACAGTTTTGTGAAATATTGATTAGTCAGAAGCAACTTTGGAACTACTTGACAGTTCAAATTGCAAAACAAAACAAGATTTTTAAAAAAAGTGTTGCGGGTTAAGATAAGAAATTTTGCTACGGCAAGAATTCTTCCAAACAGGGTTAACTATGACAAATATTTTAAGAAGGGATAGAGCAAATTATGAGTTAACGGAACCACCCTTCAAAGAAATTCCAAACTTATTTATAAAGCGAAAAAATTTTTTTCGAAATTATATTAAATCCTTATTTAACGCCGCCTATGCGGCTTGTCAGTCACACGTTTACAGAATCAGAGTAGGTAACGTAGGCAACTAGCAACACGACTGTAAAATTTCCAGTCATGTTATAATTTAATTCCTGTGTTTACCATGTGTTTTATTGTTGTAGTTTTGTGTTCTTCTTCAGTTTGTAGTGCCTTTTTTAATTTTTAAACGTTTTATAGTTATTAAATAAAGACATGCGTGTTGGGTGCAGATACTTTCCCACAATATAGTTCATCGATTTGGTTCTCTAGGTTATGGGACAAGACTGCCGCGGGTACATTAAAAGTTTTCTATTATCTATTCCTTTCGTTCGGTTTTGTTATAATAAATAGGTATTTTATCTAGCTGTACCTACGGGAAGTGTGTTTTATCGGCAGTCAGTGGTTATAATGATTGAAAATGTTGTAGTTTTGCCACGAAATGTAACGAAATAATAAAAAACGAATGCAAAATAGTGGAGCTAACTGGATTAACTGTTACCTACCTATCTATCAGGTATTATACTAATAAGAATGTTAATTTTTGTCGTTCCTGCATTTAGAAATGCTGCATGTAAGCTTATCTATGGACCTAAGCCATCTCAGTCGATATTTGTCATAGGAGCTAAAATTCTGGAATAATTTTTTTATTGTCTTTTAGGCCTTCCTGAGCACGTGGTTAACATTTTTGTAATTATTCATAGTTAACCCTGTATACTACTACTAAACAATATCCAGCATATAAAATCATGACAAAACTGTTCCTACATCTTCAGTATTACAACTGTATTAAGATCTATTCTCGTTTTTATATAACTTGTGTATGTAGTAAAGAAACTAAATCAAGAAGCGAAATTATAGGTTAGGGTTATTGTTAAAATTGACATAAATAAAATTAGTGATTATTCAAAAAATTATTAATTCTTCACAAGAGACTGAAGCAAAAAATATGCCATATAAAGAAAGCTTAAAGTTACAGTATTCTTGAAATAGTGATTGCTACAAATAAAAATAATTTTAGACATTTAAGAACTGAATAATATAGCAAATAACAGGAATGTTATGCCACATCCCAATATTTAAAGGTACCGAAGTAAAACAAATATATAACGACACAAATCTTTCAAAATACGTTTTTTTTTCAAATGTAACTGTAAATATTGTTATAACATAAACTTACTTAGTTCTGCATATAAAGTTGTTCTCTTTTGTTTACAAGTATATGAAAATAATTATTAAAATGTGGGGTTAGAATGCTTTTTAAAGTTATAATTTTATTTGAGAATTTAAATAGTAAAAGTAGATAAAGAAAACATCAAGATTTTTTTTTGATATTACTTTTGTTCTACGTGTTTTATTTGTTGAGACTTCTGTACCTAAAAACACAACAAATTTGATAATTTTAAGGAGAGAAATACGGCGACCTTAATAACCTCAAATATTTTTATGATCTGAAGCAGAATTTGAAATATGATTCGCAGTAATAATGTATGTGTCGAATTTTCAGAGGTTTTACCAAATATATTCGAACACTGTATCTCTTTTCGATTTGAAGACTTAATTTGAGACGTATTTCGCCGGTGCAAGTGCAAGTTCTGTAGTGTCACGTCGAGGGAAATTTTATTCAAACCTGACGCATTCTAACTACCTATCCAACAATTATTTAAAATGTATGTGTATAGAACGAGTTAAGTTGCATCTTATTATTACAACAACAAATTACTTCTTGGTAAATATCATAAAAACGTCAATACGGTTATTTTTATAGCATACGCAGGTTAACTGTAATTATAATATTAATTAATTATAATAGTTTAAGTGCAAATAAAATAAATGATCTTATTTTCTGAACTGATCACAACTAATAATTTAATACTAAGTGTTTTATGTATTGCGTGTGTGGCACAATTAATACATAAAATCACCGGTTTGCTACAAAAACTAAAAAAAGACGCCAGTAGACCTTTCGCCACATAATTTTCTTTATAGGCTTGAAATCAAACCAGAACTTCAACACTGGTCAATAGTTTTATTAATTTATTTATATTTTATATGAAAACAATTTCTTTTCCTTACGCGTACACAGGTAAGCGATATGCCAAACTTAATATTTAAGAACTACTAATAGTATGCATTATATTAAGCATCCTTATGCCCCAAACCAAACATTCAGTGAAAATGAACAATTAAATATGCTATTTTCATTCAAATTCCTTACAATATTTTAATGATTAACTTTAAATTCAAATAAATACATTTTCTTCGTGTAGCAATAAAACAAATTGTTATTACACTAAGAAAACAGATTATTATTTTTTAACAAACCAAATCCTTTATATTTTAAGGATGTGCGTGGAATTTATTTTTGGTATACTGCTTTGTGGTAAATGTAAAAGTAAAACTGCATGACTTTTGATAAAAAAATGCATTACATGAAATATTCCTCTCTGAGTTTTTCTTACTGCAGTAAATAAATCTTTATTCGTATCACGTATCAAGGTGATATCTCCCAAGTATTTAAAGATAAACCATCATCGAACGCAAATGTTTTCCAATGTTTAAAGTATTTTGTGTTATCAAAATATAAATTTGTTTATCTGTATACATACAAAGGCGGCATTTTCTGTTAATCTCTTTTAAATCATTACAAATCTATAACCTCTTATATCCGATACGAGTACCGTGATAAATTGGCTATCAAACAAATTAAATATTTACCGACCGATTTTGAGGGATTAATCAGTAGTGGGTTTACTCATTTTTTCAATCCCAAATTTACAGAATTTTCACAACCAATGCATAGGGTCTTACATACATATGATGCTATGGAGAAGTTTATTCTTTCCATCAGTAGTTTTGCAATATATAAATTATTGATTAAAAAATATGTTACTGTTTATTTAAAAAGTTTACTTGCGAAATATAATATTAAATAAAATTTACTGTTTTTAAAAACTCCAACCAAAACATACTCCAACCTCTAAAAGTCGACATATTTATTTTCAAAACCTGTTTTTGAGAAGAGCAGTGAAATAAACGAAAAAAGTCATGTAATTTGTCATGTAACTACAACAAATACTAAAAAATTTCAAAATACAATTTTTATCTGAAATTAAACTGTATGTTTAAAAATGGCATCGATTTTAATATTAATCAGGGTGGTATAATTTTTAATTTAGTTAATGGAAAAAGTGCATATACCTCCATCACTGTACCACCACTCCACCAGTATTTTATGATACTCTAAAGGAGCTATACTGTATACAAAAAACAGCTTAAATATCCCCACTTTGGTAACCATACAATAGAGCGAATGTTTTACCTTATAAGGCCCAAAGTAAAAAAAATGTATATAACAAATCCACACTATTCTAACATCTATCATTGAAATAAGAAGTCAATTTATCACACATAGTATAGCGCCATGACACTTTGACATTTCCATTCCAAACTTGACGTGAGTCTACTTAGTTAAATATAAAGCATTAATTTTTAATTCTTAACACTCAATTTTTTATATTTTTTTAATTAGTATACGATCAAACCTATTTGCTATATTACATGGACAAAACAATAATATAAATATGCATGGAAATAACTGAAAATCGATATAATCGTTGAGTGAGAAAATATAGATAGAGGCGCAAGCTTAGTGGCCAAATGCGTATACGATCTACAAGTTTAACACCCTGTATCTTGAAAACAAAGGCCCTAATAGAAAATATCTATAGGGCAAAATGTTTTTAAAGTCGGATAAGAAATAAAGGCCTTCAATTGACGAATCTTAGAACCAAAGAGCTGCTATTACCTAATACTATCTCGGGCCCAAAAGCGCATATCCATTTCGTCATAAGGTTGCGCCTCTATCTATAATTTCTCACTCAACGATATAATGTATCATTTAAAAAATGAAAATCGCCAACTAATAGTCTAAAATAATTGTTTTTTTATTATCATTTTAGTTCACTTCAGCATTTTTCACGTATAAAATGAGTTTTTTATTACACAACTATTAAGTTACAATAATTCTAGGCTCTGACAATGGTAATATTATTATTGTTTTTATTGTCAAACTACAAACAAAGACCCAAAGTCAAAATCTTAGGAGGATTCTACCTGCAGAGTGCAATTTTGTAGGCTTCAACAGGTACCTCAAACCTTTTGTTATAGGGGAAGGGTGGTGAATCATTTTTTTCATTTGTTAGAAACTCGGCAGGTAATAAGGTTATAAAACTGTTAATCGTCCATTTTAAGAGTGGAGTTTGGATGAAATTGTTTCATAGTAATTTACCTAAGCCGATTGCATACATCATACGTAATATGCACAGATCCATCAGCCATTTTTAGTAATTCTAATTTGAGGTAAATTTAACCAAACATTTGGAAATTATTTTCACTTTAATATTTTAAACAAACGGATTAATGTTTAATATTTAATTATGGTAGCATAAATTGTTAGTGGTTGATATAAAATATTCCTGAATAATTATTTGGGCGCAAAGTATTTTGATCAATAGATAAAGCTTTGAATGAATGCCATAACCGCAATTATCTAAAAATGGTTTCAATTTATCATTCCTAAGTGTATCCTTTCCAAATTTATATGGCCCACATTACTGACACTTAAACTGAAATGTTTATAAGTACGTATTTACTTTATATCGTAATTAGATTTATTTAGGCACAAAATTTGTACTTCAAAGTGTGTTTTATCGTAGTAACCCTCGACCTCTACCATTTCTTTAATGCTTCTGTTGATTCCATTGAATTAAATTCATGTTTTTCCCCACTTCATATTTTTATACTAAGATATTGTCTAGTTGAATTCAAGTATAGAAAAATTCACTACACTTTCGAAGAACAAAATTCGTCCGTTGGTCTTTCATTCGTATCAAGATAATTACGTAACCGTTTCATGTACTGGGGGAGGTTTATATTAAAATGTGCAGGTGGGAAATAGAATATGTGGTGTCTTCCGGCATCAGTCACACATGAAAAATTTCACCGGTTCCTTTTACTGCACCGGTCATTTTACGCCATTATTATACAAGGTGAACATTGAAAACCTATATTTCGAAAAACGAAGGGAAAATTAAACTAATCGAAAGATTGGTAAAATTTGATTCCTTTTCGTGCAATTTTATTCTAATGTACTATACTCGCGTCAAGAATTCAAACGTCTTACGTCACGGCTGACGTTACACATTTGTTTTTATTGTCAACGTAATTTTGGATATTTGGTCGCGTTAAAAACAATAATTTTTTGCAATTTAGTGCAATATATAATGCAAACTTTTAGTGTAGTATATAGTTTTATTACTATCAGTTGCAGTTTCTTAAATATTTTGATGAAAAATAATGAATTATTCATTTGTTCGTATGACGTAAGTCGTCTGAATTCTTGTCGCAAGTATATATAATAACTAGGTACAGAAATACAAAGATATAGGAATTATAGAAACAATTTAGGCAAAAATTCAAAATATATTTAAAACTATTAAGAAAAGCAGCTAACTTTCGTATGTCACATGTTTTTTAAATCAAACAGATAACTTGTAGCTTGATTACATCTTCTTAAAAGAAATAAATGACAGACCAAAGTTATATATAGCTTCTTTAAAATTTATTAGGACAAGAAAATGGAATATTTTTTCTATAATTTACATATTTCTATCTTATTTATTTCATTTAAAAATTACAAGATGTAACATGTGTAACTTTTAATGTAAGCAAACCTACAACGTACAAATTTTGCACCCTTACTAAATTTTTGACCCTGAGAAACTTAATAACATTTTGTCACGCGTGATAGAAATGGCACATTAATAGTGAAAGAATTAACATTTTTCTAAATTTGCAAGGCTTACTTGATTTCACGAATTTTAAAACATAGCACGCTTTTTTTTCAAACAATAACTTGTTATCTCTAGTATAATAGATTCCAAATATCGAAAAATATAAAGAAAACAATTTTGGTCAATTTTTCCATGAGCACCGTATTCTTAAAATAGTGTTTTCTATAAATACAAATAATTTTATACATTTAAGAACTGAATAATATAGAGTTTAGCAAATAACAGGAATGTTATCTCATGCCACCTGGGAATATTCAAAGGTACCGAAGTAAAACGAAATATAACGATAAGCAACAAATTTTCCGTCGAAAACGCTTTTTAAAAGTTATTATTTTATTTGAGGAGAATTTAAAAAGTAAAAGTGGATACGATAAATAAAAGATTTTTTTTTTTTGACATTACTTTTGTTCCAAGTTATATTTTTCCAGATTTCTGTACCTACCTAAAAACACCACAAATTTGATCATTTTACGGCGAGAAATACGGCGGCCTGAACGCCATATCCATTTCAAAATGCCATTAAGAAATACAGAAAATTTCCATTCTATACTAAACTTTTCAATAAAACTGGTTCCTTTTGCTTCCGAGAATTTCCACAGCAAACAAATTTTATGCAATGTTCATGTTTTTGAGTGTAATGATATGTAGTTTTATATCTGGATGTATTTAATCAATAGATGAACATTATAAGGATTTCAATTGGGTATTTAAACAAATCACAGATTACACTAATAAAAGACAACCCAGAAATTGATAATTAACTGTAATAATGATTACTGGCTTATTATGGCTTCCCATTATGTTACTTCAAATAAAACAGATTTTATAATTATAAATTTTACAATAGTTACATATATGCATATTTGTAATACCCCCATTTATTATTTAATACATAATTATTATTATGATTTTATTTCGCATTTAAAAATACTTTCAACTGTTTAATTAACTAATTTCAACAACTACAGTTTGAACCTTAACTAGATTATTGCGTACAATATAAGAAATAATTTTATTAATGACTTAAGCATCCTAAATAAATATATTGCTTATTGTAGGTTGCCATTATAATACAAGTTGAAAAGTAGATAAATTTTAATTTGATTCAATATGAAGCAAATATAAACATTGCTAAGTGACGGTACAGATATTTAGAGTTTATAATATTTAACATTCGTTTCTGATTACTCATAGTGCAACTGTTTCATGTACCCTTTAATATTACACTATAAATATTAACATTATCAGGATAATCCACAATCGTATTTTACATCCGGTGAGTAGGATTACCTCTGTTTCCGCATACGATGATATTTCTGTCAATAATGCATATTTAAAACCCGAATGTAATGCATTGATGGATAAATGAACTTTTATCATTCAGTTAAATCAATTTTATTTAGAGATGAAATGATATTACATCTAACAATTATTATTGCAATTGCATTAATAATAATGTTAATTTCAAAGTAAGTACTCGCCAGTGTATTTTTATATTATTAATTTCGTTTTGCATCAACACCCTGTAGCTAATCGAAATCATTTTACTGCTCTCTAAATGTATCCTGAAATGTGATTTTAATTCGAATTTCGTCTCTAATTGCCGACCAAAATTATGGGTATATATGAAAGCATCGAGAAAGTGAGACCCAAAATCATAATTTTGTTAATAAATTTCGATAAGATACCGTTTTCTTCTAATTCGTTGTGTAACATGTGGTTTGTAAATTGATTTTTTAGGCTAATCGTAATTTAGATTCGTATTTTTTTAATTTATACAAGGCTTGTCTTCACTTTTATGAAAAGATATTGATGAGGAAGGAATCGAGCAAATTTAGATACTTTCTGTCCATCTCGAAATGTAGATCAAGACAATTAGTGTACGCATAAACATGCAGATTCGAACGACAACAGCCAAACTCCTCCATTTATTGATTTTTAATTTTCCAGTAGCTGAATTTGAGACAGAATCTACACATATCGAAAAAATCAGCAATAAGTTTCGATGATACAAAGTATATTAATAGTGTAGTCATGAAGACACATTGTATATAATTTCACGAATTAGTTTTATACACAAGAAACGGCTTTACACTAATTAATGTAGTATTTGTAACTGGACATTCAAAGTCAGTCCAAGCTGATTAAGTAATTATTGCTGTTTTACCAATTACACTATCTACAGAATAAATGTTTTCTGCATTTACTAAAAAACAGAATGATCATTGTTTTCGCAATACAATGATTTGGTAAATCATTAAATTAATCTATTGCTTAAGCTGTTTTGTCAGTAAAATTAGGGTCATAAAAGCCATAATCAAAATAAGATCAAACATTATATTATCCAGTTATCACTGAAACAATACTGTAATCTTTCTTACTACTGTTTTTGCTTATCTTATGTATAAAGTTTAAGATGTAAAGCTGGGTAAATAATATATATCGTCAATGTTACTGTTTTGGAAGTTTTAGCGTTTTTATTATTGCTAACTAGACGAAGAAAATAGGTGAATATATGCATAATCAAAGCGATTATTTGAACCTAGTTAATCTAAATACCAAAACGCACCCTTAAAAAATCACAGCCTCTTAACATTAAAATAAAAAAAATACAATAAAGAAGGAAATCTACACAAACCGGTAATAAGTCGGTGTTAACGAGTAGAAGAAAAGGTTGCTGCCGTTTTTCGTTGTATTACATCATAAATTCTATTAATTAAAAGTGCTCTCAATACAAACTCGAAAGAAAATGACGTGTGTTTTTGAAAGCTACATAACATTAGCAAATTACTGACTTACAGAATCTTAAAATATATAAGACTTACCATTTGTTAAATAAATGATCGGCTACAAGATTGACTCGAAATCAAGGCCCTGAAACAATTCAAAAGTGTAGTGAAAAATTTGTAAAATAATATATGTAAATCAATCGTTAGAATTTGAGTTAATTACTAAACGCATTTTGTTTCTAAGGTGTAATGAAAACAATTCAAAAGTGCAATGAAACATTTGGTAAAGTAATGCATTATGAAAAAAATTGTTAGATGTTGTTGTGGAAACAATTCAAAGGTGTAGTGAAAAATCTGGAAAAATTATATATGCAAAAATTTGAGCTTAATATTACTGAACGTATTTTGTTTTCTAAGGTGTACTGAAGTAGAATAGAATAGTATTGTTATAGACCAAATTTGTTCTATAAGTTTTTTTGTTTTATAATTACCTAGTAGCTGCTTTCTGAGATTAATTTAAAAGTGTTACAAGATCACATATATTGGTCTATAAATCTCACAGTCAGATAATTCAACAACACATAAAGGTATAGTCTGCAATTCCTGCAAAGCCGATTTATAAAGGCTTTATTGTGGCGTACTTAGCAATATCTAAAAAGTATTTATAGTCATGAATATGTATTCATTGCAGCATCAGTTACAAAGTCATTCCGAGTAATAATATATACATTTGTAAACAAAAGTAAACTGCATTTTTGTAGGTCGATCTGTTGTAGATCTGTTTACAATGGAGCCACATTTTATAAGTTATAAACAGAAAAATTGTCATGCAGTTACTAATTACGGCTTGTATAAAACATTTTTTACGTAGTGCAGTGTATATGGTAAGCTACAAAATAAAATATCTTGGAAAAAGCACTGGCAAAGCCGATTAAAAACTGTTGTTAGCACTTATAAGACTATCTAACTGCTCATAAAACTGTCTTATATTTTCATGTGTTAATCTCCCTACATGTGCTTAATATTACTTGGCACATTTTGTTTTTTTTCTAAAATAGTGAAAACAATTCAGAAGTGTAGTGAAATATTTGGTAAAGTGATATATTATTTATATGCCATATTATGTAGGATATTTTGTTTTATGAGATTAATGAAAGCAATTCAAAATTGTAGTGAAAATAATTCAAAAGTTTAGTGAAAAATTTGTAAACTGAGATATGTAAAAAAATCGTTAGAACTTCAGCTTAATATTATTCAGCGCATTTTATGTTTTTTTCTAAAATAGTTGAAGCAATTCAAAAGTGTAGTGAAATAATTTGTAAAGTGATATATCATTTATATGCCATATTATGTAGCGCATTTTGTTTTATAAGATTAGTAAAAGCAATTCAAAATTGTAGTGAAAACAATTCAAAAGTGTAGTGAAAAATTTGAAAATTAATATATGTAAAAAAAACGTTAGAACTTCAGCTTAATATTACTTAACGTATTTTGTTTTTTTTCTAAAATAGTGAAAACAATTCGAAAGAGTAGTGAAAGTAATTTAAAAGTGTGATGAAGTCAACTCAAAATTGTAGTGAAAACAATTCAAAAGTGTAGTGAAATAATTTGTAAAGTGATATATCATTTATATGCCATATTATGTAGCGCATTTTGTTTTATAAGATTAGTGAAAGCAATTCAAAAGTGTAGTGAAAAATTCGAAAATTAATATATGTAAAAAAATCGTTAGAACTTGAGCTTAATATTACTTAACGCATTTTGTTTTTTTTTTCTAAAATAGTGAAAACAATTCAAAAGAGTAGTGAAATCAATTCAAAAGTGTATAAAAAAATTTGAAAATTAATATATGTAAAAAAATCGTTAGAACTTGAGCTTAATATTATTCAGAGCATTTTGTGTATTTTTCTAAAATAGTGGAAACAATTCAAAGGTGTAGTGAAATATTTTGTAAAGAGATGTATCATTTACATGCCATATTATTTAGCGTATTTTGTTTTATAAGATTAGAGAAAACAATTTCAAAGTGTAGTGAAATATATATAAAGTTTAATAGCTTCTATAAAACATTTTTTACGTAGTTCACTGTATATAGTAAGCTATAAAATAAAATATCATGGGAAAAGCACTGACAAAGCAGATTAAATTTTTTTAGCACTTATAAGACTTTGACGCCAAAACTCTTATATCTTATCTTATATTGTCATGTTTTAATCTCCTCTACATGTCCCAAAGTTTGTAACCTTTCTTTGAAACGCCCTGTATATACATTCGAGTAAAAGCGTGGCCCGTTCCTGGCAAGAAACGAAGAAAGAATAAACTTCAGGTGCTGAAGCGCGCTGCAGGAGCTGACAAAATTGATTTGCAATTTTAGCGGCAGCGACGGCGCTTATCAACGAATGACTGGCAAAGTGCAGAAGGTTGCACTTAGTGGACACGCTCTCGTAGACGGTGGACTGAAACACTGAACATTTGAACAGTGCAGTTTCGGCACCTTCAGCACCGACAGAGATAGCCAGGCAAACAGGTCGATGATCTTATTCTGTGGCCCTGCATACTTACACAACTGCTGGCAGTTTTTGCACAGCCAATTCGTAGAAGTTGAAGTATAGCCGACCTGTCATTCAATGCACTTGTACCAAAATTGAAGCAGATTCCTAAGTCTGCTATATCACCCCGTTTACCGGCCTTCAACTGCCGAAATATATGTCCCAGCAGACACAACTCACGTCACATAAAATCACGTGAATTCACATGACATGAAATTGTATTCACCACTGAACGCCTATGGTTAAGAAAAAAAGCGCCCGTGAATAACCTCACACCGATGCCAGTGTACTTAAATGTCAAACAGAGCAACGCACGAGAAAAATAGGCTTACCAATATGACATGAACTATTGCCATCATAATTTTACAACTAATTATAAACATATCAAATGATATAAAGTTTTCCAGTACCTACTTATTTTTAACTAACCTCGTACATTTAATGGCATCAGACAATTTTCCATTTTCTTCCTTTCATCGCCAGTGTAAAAATACTACATGATACAACAATATCTTAAAGGGCTGAAGAAAACGTGGGAATAAATATTTATTGTTGTGTACAACACTTGAAATTCACAGTAGCGATTAAAATAAGTGTAGTACCCCAACTAACAACGTGGCAACTTTGTGAACGATTTAAAAGCAGAAGAGATACAAAGGGCAAATGAAGACTCGATAACCCTACCACTGGTTCTTAAACTCTCCCCCATATAATGCTCGCCGTACATTTTCTGTATTCTCAGATATAAGAAGATCTAAAACTAAATCTGTATGACTCATAATTCCTTTAATCCGCATATAACAAGCATTTGGATGCCTGTTTTTTAAGCTGTATTCTTAGTCTTTGAAATTAAATAAGCTCATCAACCTCAACTCTGCAAGACTTACAGAAATAATCTTCATTCGTATACTTCAGTGGATTACATTTTCATACAACGTATATTTTTTCAGGTCTTAAGCCTCCGCGTATTTTACTTACTGGGCGTATCATAAGTACTGTACTTAAGTTGGAGGCATTCATTTATATGCCATTTCGTTTTATAAGATGTAGTGAAAGCAATTCAAAAGTGTAGTGAAAAATTTGAAAAATAATATATGTAAAAAAATTACTTGGCACATTTTAGTTTTTTTTCTAGAATAGTGAAGACAATTCAAAAGTGTAATGAAAACTTTGAAAAATAACATATGTAAAAAACCGTTAGAACTTGAGTTTAACGCTACTTAGCACATTAATAGTGAAAACAATTCAAAAGTGTAGTGAAATATTTGAAAAATAATATGTATTTAGCGCATTTTGTTTTTAATAGTGAAAACAATTCAAAAGTGTAGTGAAATATTTGGTAAAGTAATATATCATTTATATGTCTTATTATTTAGCACATTTTATTTTATAAGATTAGTGACAGCAAATTAAATGTGTAGTGAAAGCAACTCAAATTGTAGTGAAAACAATTCAAAAGTGTAATGAAAACTTTGAAAAATAACATATGTAAAAAACCGTTAGAACTTGAGTTTAACGCTACTTAGCACATTAATAGTGAAAACAATTCAAAAGTGTAGTGAAATATTTGGTAAAGTAATATATCATTTATATGTCTTATTATATAGCGTATTTTGTTTTATAAGATTAGTGACAGCAATTCGAAAAGGTAGTGAAAATAATTCAAAAGTGTAGTGAAATTTTGAAAATTTATATATGTAAAAACAATTGTTAGAACTTGAGCTTGTAGTGAAAACTTTGAATGTAACATATGTAACAAACGGTTAGAATTTGAGTTTAATGTTACTTAGCATTTTTTTTTTTTTCTAAAATAGGAAAACAATTGTAAAACAAAATGTAAAAAACCGTCAGAATTTGAGTTTAGTTTTTTTTCTAGAATAGTGAAGACAATTCAAAAGTGTAGTGAAAACTTTGAAAAATAACATGTAAAAAACCGTCAGAATTTGAGTTTAATATTACTTAGCACATTTTGTATTTTTCCTAAAATAGTGAAAACAATTCAAAAGTGTAGTGAAATATTTGGTAAAGTAATATATCATTTATATGTCTTATTATTTAACGTATTTTGTAAGATTAGTGAAGGCAATTCAAAAGTGTAGCGAAAGCAATTGAAAAGGTAGTGAAATAAATTCAAAAGTGTAGTGAAATTTTTGAAAATTTATATATCGAAAACACATTGTTAGAACTTGAGCTTAACATTATTCAGCGCATTTTGTTTCTTTTTATTTTTAATAGTAAAAACAATTCAAAACTAGTGAAATATTTGGGTAAAGTAATATATGTAAAAATCACGTTAGTATTAGCTTAATATAATTTAGCACATTTTACTTTCTAAGGTGTAGTAAAAACAATTGAAAACTAGAAAAAAATTCGAAGAAAATATATTTAAAAAAATGCAGGACTTAGTTTTTTTACGTATCTCAAGTAAGCGATAAAATAAAATATCTTGGGAAAAGTACTGGCAAAGCCTAGATTAACACAAATTAACTTAGATCATTTGATTAGTAATTTTTCCATCAAATCACAAATCAGACGTGTGCCCAATTGCAGCGTGTAACACTTGATAGATATAACATTCAGGAATTCTGTTGCTTTTTGACCCCACTTAACCCAGATTAAACGCGCTAACTGTAGGCTAGCAACTAGCCAGATTTGTGCGACGCATCAAATTAGGGTTGCAACGAGATATTATTTTTGCTCATCGATTTACGTTCTAGTCTCGATTTCGTCCAGATTAAAATCATAACTGGGCATTGGCTTGTTGGGCAGGATACTTAACTGTGTACATATGAATGAGACAATCTACCAATAAATACCAAGTCAAGAAAATTTTAACATAATCCTACTAATATTAGTGGTCTGCATATTATTACATTCATATTTGAAGTATTTTTCAGATAAAGTAATTCTGTATTAAATGATTCGTCATTTTTCAGGAAAGTATCAAATTAAGAGTCTAACTTCTAACTGTCTGGTTCTCTCATTGCAGAGTCAAGCCCTAGCGCTAACCCGTAACTGTAAAACGCCGCCCCCAACACCAACGACTGCCGCCACAGAGAGGTCAAGTCGAGAATCCGCCGAAAGGGTCCTAACTCCGGCTCCGGCTCGATCTTCGACCCCGCTAGAGAATACCGTCTCCCCTCAGTCGGTGAAAGAAGAGTTTGACCCCTCCAAGTCGTCACCTTCCGGTAAGATATTTTAACTAAATATATCTTTAATACATACACACATAAATCATAGGGCATACTTTTACACAAACTTATAATTACTTTGAATCAAAGTTTCAACACAGTTCCGAAATGATGCTATAGCAATAACATAATATCGATTACCTCAGGGATCTTATTTGAGCCACATTTTCTATTTTTTACAAAAATAACAATGCATATAATTTGTAGGAAGTTTTTAACACAGTTTCAAATCGATACTACCGATAACGTTGTACAAATTAACAAAACCATGAGTTTAATTTTATTGTACTTTGTACTAAATATTTTACACGTTAGCGATAACGTTATTATATACAGTGCTTTCGAGAAGTAACGAATAAATTCATTATTTTTGAAATTGAGAAGTTTTCGAAAAAAATCCCCTGACACGTCGATTTAGTTTTTTAAAAAGGCACTTTTTGACATATGACCCATATTTGTGACGTCATCGTTGTTCGAGATATGACGTGATCGACAATTTTTTTAAATGGCAACCCCCAATTTTGACCATGCCATTTGAAAGAGCGTGTCCTTCTACATACATACATCATGAAAATTTATGGTGTTACATAACAAAAATTTCAAGAAAATTATGTTTGAAGATTCTAAAATTTCATTTTAAATAAGGGGGCCGATTGAGTGGCCAGCCAGATCGTCTGATTTGACACCCCTAGATTATTTCTTATGAGGATACGTAAAAAGCAAAGTATACGTTACTAGACCTGTTAATTTAGAAGATTAAAAGCAAGAATTCGTCACGAGATACATCGTATACCTCCTGAAGTTATTGATAATGTCCAAAAAGAATTTATTAATCGTCTTGGCTACTGTCAGGCAGCCAACGGTGCACAATTTGAACATTCAATTTAGTCGATTTTTTACATAATCATTATTATTTTCAGTATTGTGAACCATAATTTTTTATGATGTGTGTATGTAAAATGACACGCTCTTTCAAATGGCATGGTCAAAATTGGGGGTTGCCATTTAAAAAAATTGTCGATGACGTCATATCGCGAACAACGATGCCGTCACAAATGTGGGTCGTATGTCAAAAAGTGCCTTTTTCAAAAACAAAATCGACGTGCCAGGAGATTTTTTCGAAAACTCAAGAATAATGAATTTATTTGTTACTTTTCGAAAGCACTGTATAACAATAATAGAAACACCTCAGAAATATTTGAGCTTCATCTCATAAATAACGAAACGTTTATTTGGCACCAAACACTGTTCCAAATTACTATCGATATCACGATAAAAATAGCAATAACATAATATTGAATACCTCAGGGATCTTATTTGAGCCACATTTTCTATTTTTTACGAAAATAATAATGCATATATTTTGTAAGTTTTTAAACGCGCTTTCGAATCGGTACTACCGATAACGTAATACAAAATAATGATAACATAAAGCATTTTATTTGAGTTCATCTTATTATACTTTGTATTAAATTTTTAACACAGTTTCGAATGTTACTACGGTAGAAGGATAAAAAAATATCAGGGGTTTGTTTGAGCATCATTATTGCATAACATATACTTTCTAACGCAGCGATTGATCCTACCGATAACACAATAAAAATTAAACCTTCAGAGAACCCCCATCTTATTCTATTTCCTTAAAAATAACAATATATATTTTGTGTCAAATTTTTAACACAGTTTCGAACTGATATTGTGCTAATATGCACACAAACACATAGTAGGATTGACATTTTTATTTTCCATTTACAAGTTACAATAAAACGAATTTATATGTATATTATTATTATTATGCTAGTCTTTTGATACGGATTTTTATTTCAAATTAAAATGTTTACTTAACGCGTGACATCTGCAGTTTCTGTCGATCCGAAATCCGGTAGGATATCATATCACCTGAAGCCGGTCAATTCGGGCGTTTTATTGTGAGAAGCAGCCGACTAATCCCGGCGACGATGGCAATCCTTTCCCTGGTCGCCCCCAGTGGGTCGGATTGAAGCGGATAGTGTGGCGTTAAGCAGATTATCTTCTCATGATTGATGAAACGGCTGCACTGGGTAGTGGGTACTCCCCGTACCAAAAACATTCAGTGATCGGATCAGGTATGCAGTCCGTTTGCCCATATGCCATGCAAGTTAGCCGAATCAGAGTAGTAGCAGAATCGAAATCCCCCAGTGGCGCCCGCCGCAGATTTCCACAGGGCTATGATGCCCATCACACGGAAACCGGTCATTTATGTTTTATTTAAAAAACGAGACACGGTCTCAAAATTAATACAAATTAACCAAAAACGGAACAACATAAAATACGGTAGCAAACTCACAAATATTAGAGAAAAATTCATATTTATATAAAGTATATCTACCCTTTTTGTATTTTTAAGTTGCTCTTTCAGTGCTATATATCTGAAATGTTACATTAAGACTTTTCTGCTTATTTTTTAACACCCTGTATATAATTTTTTTTATAATAAATAATCTAAAAACCTATATCGAGTGTAATTTCATTCTAATCAGCCATTGTGTGGGGGGAAAGGTATTTATGTGTAACATTTTTTACATATGTACTTTTTAACATTAATTTCTAAAAAATTATTAAAATTACAGTTACTATTTTAAATTCATTTAAATATTTCTGTGCACCATTTTTTAATATAGTTGCGGCAAGAATTCAGACGACTTACGTCACAGCTGACGTTATGCAATTGTTTTTATTGTCAACATAATTTTCAATAGTTTATCGCGTTAAAAGTAGTTATTTTTTGTAATTTAGTGCAAACATTTAGTATAGTGTATAGTTTTATTATTCTACGTGGCAGTTTCTTAAATATTTTTATGAAAATATAATGAATTATTCATTTGTTGGAATATATAAATGACGTAAGTATGAATTCTTGCCGCGGCTATAGTACAGGCGACGTTTTCAAATAACTATAGAACTCTTGGCAATAAGTCCTGTAGGAACTAATTTTATAGGAGCTTGTCATCTTATTTTTTCAAGTTCTATCTGCACCCGAGAGATTTCTCACATTTTACCAGATTCAGACACAAGCACTGTTTTATTTCACACATTTTCACTGCTCTTTCGAATATTTTGAATTAATTGCAATCTTGATCATATTGCATTTCTATCACTATTTTTTACTTCAATATCAGTTATTACTGACTCTAAATACCTGTCGGACAAAAGCCGCATAAAGGGGAAGTATTTGATCTCCTGCTTCACGACGCTTCATCCTTACCCAGAGAAATTTTAATTTCACTCTTACATTTTATTTGTTCGTCGAGGCAGGGTTCCCCATTCTTTATCGTTCTTATTAGACCCCCAAGCACGCCACTGCGTGCCATTGGTAGGCCAGTTAAAGCTGGATTAAGCTGAAGGTAGGGAATTAGAGGAAGCCGGGATTAGGGGGACCCTGGCCTTCTCCCGCTTTGAGACGGGAAGTTGGGGATTAAACCTCGCGAGGATTAGTATTCACGGGTATCAAAAATATAAGAGAAAAATTGAAAACATAACGATGATATACTGAGTCGTAATTCGATAAAATCCATTCACAAACGCCGTTTCTAAAACCTCAACGCAGCAGGCCTATCAAACGTGTATTTAGACAAATATACAGGGTTGGACAAACACACATAGAGTGAACCATAGTGTGAATATTAAAGGCACACAAAATAAGTACATAGATAAAAGTCAGATCAAAGAATTACACACGTAAAGCTTTTAAGCCTGCTAGGAGAACAGATCGGTGTGTGTGTCATATCTATTAACATTATTACAAATGCGAAATAACAGCGAAAACAGTGACCTCAGTAATTATTGGTGGATAAACTCC
The DNA here is from genome assembly GCA_025584915.1 of Monochamus saltuarius. Taxonomy (NCBI): domain Eukaryota; kingdom Metazoa; phylum Arthropoda; class Insecta; order Coleoptera; family Cerambycidae; genus Monochamus; species Monochamus saltuarius. The sequence goes on along the minus strand of CM046730.1, from coordinate 18,523,085 downwards.
ATATTTCCTATAATGAAGATAGTTAAGCAAACGTCTTTGTATTTTCTCCAAGTCAATACAATACAAAGAAAAAGTTATTTAAATCCTGGAAGTCCCAAAAATGTCCTATTATTGTGGTTACATCAAAACAAACATCAAGTGCCAATTTAGAGGACTGGCTGCGCTTATAGATCTTGTAAGATCTCAGCATAAAGTAGACAAGCAACGTCAACAATATCATTTATAAAGACATTTAAGAAAAGAGGACCCAACACAGAACCCTGTGGAACTCCTGAGACAGTGGTGAGTGAAGATGACACAACCAAAGTACTCGACAAGATCTATTGAGAAATCAAATTTCATAAGCTCAGTAAGGAGTAGACTGTGATCTAATTTGCCGAATGCTTTCTTTTATAAATCTATGTTGCTTTCTGTGATACAGTTTTTCACATGATTAAAAATAGGTTCATAAAGCAAAAGTTGAAATGTTAATTATGGTCACATGTCTATAATTTTTAACCTCCTGTTTTGTCACCATACAGATTTCAATACATAAGGATATATATGATTTTTTCAAGGAAAGATTAAAAAGTAAAGAGACCAAAACGCATACACAAACACATTAGCATGTTAAACAGTTTGTTGTTGTGACTATCGTACGTAATATACATTTTACTTTTTATTAATGATAAAAAATCACTATGTTAGCTGCGTTTTGACGTAAAACAGACAAAAAACATTAAGAATTGCTAATGCATCCAATCATAAGGTCATTCAAATGAATTCATTTAAGTACTGAGCATTAATTATTCACCTGCAATTAGCAAAACGGAAAATAAAAACACTTTTACAACACGCTAATGCAAAACTGATTAATTCGTTAAATTTAATATGCATTTTTAATGTTTAGGTATAAAGTAGCTATGACTTAATAACACTATTAAAAATGAATTAATTATTTCGCCAAACCACGCTTACAGTCGGTCATTAAAAATAATAATTATATATAAGTAGTAGGCATTTTTGTCATCAAGCGAAAGAAACACTAGCATTCGCTAATTTGATCGCATAAATCTTGTCTCTACAAAAAATACTAGCGATTTATCGAATACACTTTTACAACGCGTATATGTTACTCATAGGCGACGATTTAAAGGGGGCACGGGGGCAAGGGGAGAGTTTTTTTGCGTCAAAGAAACAGGAACAACCAACAATGCGAAAAAAAGCTTAAGGAAATATAAAAGTTGCTTTTGTATCAAGCGATCATCCTTTGAAATGGAAAATAAGCACCGAGTATAGATGGACCCATCATTGTGTCAAGTAATCCTCGATTTGGGTCGAGCAAAAGTTCAAGTTCCGTTTTCGCTCCAGACAAATACAGTATGTAGACCCACAGAATGTATTTCTGGAAAACAGCGATAACACGCACCAATAGCTAAACTTAATCCCTAACTGAATTAATCATTATATTATTGGGATTAAGCAAGCGAGTTGAACAGGTTTATACTTGTATTCATGGCGGGCAGCGCTGTCGTGCGACCTCAACATATCGACAGATTAGCGGCCTGTCTGATCCAGGCTCAGCCCGAGCCCTAAGCTTAAACGTCGCCAAGGTGATTTCCATCGTCTTTTTTACCAGCTCCAGATCCGAAAACACATTGCGTTATTAAGAGATTAAGCCCAAAAGTACTCTCTGGGAGAGAGTGTGCAGTCTGTATGTGTTTTCTCTTACACTTTTAAGTCCATTCAACATACAGGGTGGCAAACCCTAAATTTATATCGTGTACAGAGGTACAAAATTTTTCCTTTCGAATTACATGTGAGATTTTGGCATAATTGGCGATATATTTGGTTTTTCAGTGTCAAGGTCAACACAAGGCATCTGAACGATGTTTTATAACTGATGTGTAAAGAAATTACAAATTATTTCAATTTCATATAAAACCAGTCCTGTTTCAAAAAAGTACCCTAAACAGTAACTTTTTCCATCATTCTTTAGCCTCCACTCTAGTTTAGATTGTGTGGAATTACAAACAAAATGATAGTTACTACAATAGAATTTTTAACCTTCTTTTAGGGAACTACAAATGAAATAAATGTTACTACAAACTATTTTTTAGCCTTCGCTTAAAGTACCATTAGATTTGGAGAAACTACAAAAATGTCACTACAAACCACAATCTATAACAATCACAAAGAAAAAATTGAATATTTAAAAGTCGGGTGCCAGGTTCATATAGCCTAAAATATATTTTCCCTGACGAGGAATTTCACAAACTATCTTGTATTTTCTATCAAGCACTGTCACTTTTCGATATGCCCTCGTACATATCCAGCTGTGGATTTATAATTCCTTCGTAGACGCATAATTACTGGTAATCCTCACAGTAGTCGAATTCTCATGACTCTTTATTAGGGGGGAGGAGATACTCGATCGTTGTTTTGCACGTGGCTAGAGACGGATTTAGCGGATTGTGGATAGACACTGACCTAATCCGAGCAGGACCGATCAGAAAACGTTTCCGTCCAGCAGCAGCGCGTTGTCGAATAAGCGTTTTCAGATCGGATTGGGATTATACCGGGTGCCTGGAAAACATTACAGCCTATGTTCTTGTGACCCGAGAAATTGTATGACGGCAATAACATCAATTCTTAACTGAATTGGTATGAATTGAAATGACAGATGTCTATTTTTGCTTAAAATCTGGTTATTGCAGGAAATGAGTCCCCAGCAGACGAGCTGTCCAATAACTAAAAGCTTGTTTTTAAATTCAATAGTTTGGTGAGATATAGTCACATGTAACATACACATTTCTTTAAAAAATGCACCTTTCCACTGCATCGTTCACTCAGATATGCGCGTTTAATCATCCCTGATACGATCCACTTCATGTCAATGAGTTAAAGTAATTAAAAATCTCGGCATCGGATTATAGAAATTATATATATACAGGATCTTTCAAAAAACAGTTACAAATTTTGAGACATAGTAAATTACTTTTGACTTACGTAATCTTAATGCTGATATAGGACTTCCATTTGTTAAGTAAATGATGACCTTGAACTTCGTAGCACCTATAAAGACGACGAGAACCAAATTTGCTCGCATTTTTTGGAATACCTCTGAGTCCTGCTGAATGAAGACATCAGCCAACAATGAATACGTACTTCAAGGATGAAATATTGTACTGTATGTATGATGATGCTGGCTTTTATACTTCTAATAAACACTACTACTTTTTATATTTTTCTAATAAGCACTATTAAAATCTTGTTTTAATGAATCCGTATTTTCTTGAAAACTCTAGGTTTTTAAAATTTAACGAATAAAGAAAGTGTTTTTACTATATTAGAAAGGTATTTTAAGCTAATATATATCAAATCTCCTACAATTCCTATCAATGAAGTCATATGTATGCTCTCTGATACCAAACATCTAGGTATGCTAATGAACAATTACACAGACAAAGCTCTATTCAATAATTATCTAAAAAAATAATCTAGCTAAATTTACTAACCTGGTTTAATGAAAACACTCTATAAATATCTAAGTTCACTCTTGAAAATGTGTGTTGAATCACAAAAATTGATACGATAAGTAATCGGATAAATACTACAACTTTAATATATTTTTCTCGAAATCTATAAGGATTTTACAAAATTTGGAAAATGAATTCTAATCTTGTATAGATATAGTATAATTAAAAGTTATTATTCTTGAAAAGGAGAAACAGCATTTTCCGTGTTTCTTCTCAGAAAATGTCTTAGTTTGCGGCGGTTTTCCTCTTTGCTAGTTACATTGAGAACGTAGAACTGATATTTTCTTATAACGTTAATTTGAATTTATGTAGGTTAGAGTTATGTCTTAAATCGACTTAAATCGGTTGCTTTGAACCGCGAGACGGAATGAATATCGAAATCACTTTATTATATAAGAATTTTCTTTGAAAAACGTGGAACGAAAAGAAACAAAAGAAGGTCTTAATATAAGAGGATTCTTGGTAACAAGCCATATAAATTAATAATCACGTTAACGCTAGAAAGGAACGTAAAGAAAGTTGAAGGCTTAATTATTTCTTTGATCGTTTATTGGATATTAGGCTATATTATAATGAAGAAGCCCCGCTTTAAAATATCTCTATAATGAATATATCAGTCGGAGGGCGGATGTGCACTATCGCAGTGTCGGTAATCCGCCCTGGTTACACCCACGCATCCCCGATGTTTTATCTACTTCCGTCGCTGATCCTCTTCAGTCCCGTCCGATTTCGAGGTTTGGAATATTCGCCAACAGCGCGCGCCCGCCGCGGACTGTACAAGTAATGCTTTAATCCGTCTGTGCGTGCTTATCTCCCCGAATCACTCATCCTTCCTTCAGGGGAGTTTTGACCCGATCTGCAAACTGGTGCATCCAACGGTTCCCATGTCTCGAAATGGAATCGACTGGTTGGAGGGCTTCGACACATTTAACCATTTCACACTTTTACGGCTGGGCTTAATCGAACATTTAAACTTTATTAACATGTTTTAAACACCAAACGTTAAAGTAAATAACTATAATTATCGATTAAAAGAAGTGTAATTTTCTATTACGCATTTAAATGCTACGTCACGTACACTCTGAGAAACACTTTACTTGAATTTGCATCTTTTTAATCGTAAAATTTTAAAACACATTATTGTGGAGTTCTATACAGGGTGTACCATTGAAAACTTTGCACCCGGCTTATTTTGATCTACGTCCCAAAATATTAAAATTGCCGCGACACGTCCATTTTGTTTTCGAGGGGGACAGATTTTAGCGTTAAATACAGACTCGCCAGAACAACCCCCTTCGCGGGGGCGCATTCAACTTCAGAATCTTTAATGGCATGAGTGACCTCATTCGATAGTGTTTTTAAATCTGGTTGTCGTCATGTAATTTTTTTTCAATTTTAGTTCATCCGTTGTTAAAAAAAAAATTTACTTATGCTTAGGAATAAAAGACAATTTTGTATTAATAATTGATATGTACCTTGAGCTTTTGAATAACTACATTTATCCAATGATTGTTGAAACTATGGAAAATTATGATAACATTTTAGAAGACAATGTTTGGTTGCAACAAGATGGCGCACTTCTACATTTTACAGTTGCAGTTCGTCAGTTTTTAAATGAACATTTTCCAAATCAATGGATAGGTCGCCGCGGACCTATTGAGTGACCACCCAGATTACTCGATCTGACACCACTCAATTTTTTTTATGGGGACACAAAGTCTAAAATTTATGCCACTTAGCCGCAGTCTTTAGAAGAACTCAGGCGGCGTATCATGGCCATCTAATTACCCCCGAAATTCTTAACAATGTTCGTCGAAATGTTGAATAACGTTTTTATTATTGCATGGAAGTGGGAAGCGGACATTCTGAACAATTAATTAAATGATTAATACAAAATTGTCTTTTATTCCTAAACATAAGTAAACATTTCTTTTTCAACAACGGATGAAATGAAACTGAAAAAAAATTACATGATGGCAACCAGAATTAAAAACACTTTCCAATGAGGTGTCATTCGACCTAGAGTGCCATTTAAGATTCTAAAGTTGAATGCCCCCCCGCGAAGGGGGTTGTTCTGTATTTAACGCTAAAATGTGTCCCCTCGGAAACAAAATGGACGTGTCACGGCAATTTTAATATTTTGGAACGTATGTAGTTCAAAATTATTAATTTCATTCATTCAATTATTTTTATGTCTTAACTTCGTTTGTATTTATTCCTTGTACCAATTTGGCAATACTGAGATACACAGTACTAATAAGTGACGTCATCAAATGAAAAGGTAATTGATTTTTATTACCGCTGATTTGAAAAACTGTGAATTTTCTAAACAAGCGACGGGTGTCATATCGACCGCGTCAGCTGTTGCTCCTGGCACAGATGAGAAAATGGGGATCAAAGATAACGTCCCCTGAAAGTTGTTTTTAAGTTGACCAATAACAGCACTTAATCCTGCTATACATAATCGGCGAGCGTCATCCTTAGTGAGATAAAACATTGAAGGTACTCCTTCGAAGACGCTTCAAAATCCGAGTTGCTCCTTCAAATCCTTATCGCAAATCCAGCATGAAATCGTATTAGTGTGAAGGCAGAACAGAGCACAGGACTTATTGTAAACAGTATTGCGGGTTCGAAGACCCTTAGCACTCACTAAACTTAACTATATAAGGCCCAACTGTCGACTCTTTACAAGTTGCGAGAATTAAAACTTTAGACTAACAAGACTTAAGCTAATAAGAAAATGGATAGAAATAAGCCGCTGTGTAATACGCTTTGGCCTCGTTTAGCGAGCCTAGCAGACTTAAAGACGGACGTAGCGTTAGCGTACTTGTACTATGCATTATAACCCGTCCCACCCTCCGACCTACCACCCTTGAAACAAAAACTCGTTGTACAAGGTGGTCGCGGATCATCTTTACTCGTCACTATCAACATCAAATTCTGAAAATAATAGTGACATTAATTCATAATATTTGCTAGCTTAGTGAGGTGGAGAAATATGACCATTGCAGCAATGTAATTGTTTAAGCATATTAAAAAATTGGCATATTATCCCAGTCACATGGCCATAGGTAATGTCTTTAATAATTTATTTGTTATATTTTTAATAGAGACATATTTTACAGCTTTTTTACCATATTACTCCCTAAAATATGGGCGTTCAACTTAGTACTATATTTTGGATGTGTGCTATTCCTCCTCAGTTTCAATGCAATAGTTTAATCATATTAAAAAATTGCCATATTACCCCAATTCGCATGACCATAAATTGGGGTAATATGGATAAAGCTCTAATATTTTATTTGTTAAGCTACTTCCTTTAAAAAATCATTGCCGCAATCAGTTTTTTCATACCGTCATATTAAAGAATTGCCATATTACCCCAGTTAGCATGACCATAAATTGGAGTAATATGGATAGAGCTTTAATATTTTATTTGTTAAGCTACTTGCTTTAAAAAATCATTGCCGCAATCATTTTTTTCATATCGTCATATTTTAAAACTCTCTTGCCATATTACTCCGAAAAATATATAAATATGGGCATTCGACTTAGTACTATATTTGGACGTGTATTACTTGCAGTTATTGTTGTTCCTCATGTCAATGTAGTAGTGTAACCATATTCAAAAATTGCCATATTACCCCAGTCGACTATAAACAGGGGTAATATGGATAAAGCTCCAATATTTCATTTGTTAAGCTGCTTTCTTTAAAAAATCATATTTTTTTCATAGCGTCATATTTCAAAACTTTCTCACCATATTACTCCCAAAAATATGGGCATTCGACTTAGTACTATATTTTGGATGTGTATTATATGCAACTATTGCTGCTCCTCATGTATCAATGTAATAGTTTAGCTTTAGCGTTTAGAAGCTGTTAAGCTTCTTTTAAAAAATTGTAACTTTTCATATCGCCATATTTCAAAACTTTCTCCTCATATTACTCCTAAAAATATGGGCATTCAACTATACTATATATGTGTATTATATGCAGCTATTGCTGTTCCTCATGTACCAATATAATAGTTTAACCATATTAAAAAAATGTCCATATTACTCCCGTTTGCATGACCACTGCACTGGGGTAATATGGATAAAACTTTAATATTTGTTAAGATACTTCTTTTAAAAAAATTATAATATTCTTCGTATCGTTAGATTTCAAAGCTTTCTCACCATATTACTCCCAAAAATATGGGCATTCGACTTAATACTACATTTTGAATGCGTATTATATGCAGCTGTTGCTGCTGCTGATGTATCAATGTAATAGTTTAGCCATATTAAAAAATGGCCATTTTACCCCAGATCGCATGACCTTGAAACTGGGCTAATATGGATAAAGCTCCAATATTTTATTTATTAAGTTATTTCTTTAAAAAAAAAATCATAATTTTTTTCATATTATCATATTTCATAGCTTTCTCACCATATTACTATTACTCCCAAAAATATGGGCACTCGACTTGGACATATTGGAAGCCAAGCTTTAAAAATACAACAATTGGATTAAGAATTATATTTTTTAAAGTTCTAAATTTAAAATATGAGTTCCATTTTTCTCAATTCAATGAATATGTGAAGATTTTTTGAACCGTGCTAAAATTATATGAATTTTTTTCTCAAATGTATAAATATTAGTCCAGAGGAAGTTCTGCTTGTACAAAGCGACTACATGGGCGCGGATTAGAGCGCACTGAAAGGAGGAGGATGAAGGATCTGAAACGAGAGTTTTGCCCTTTGTGCCGGAATTACTACAAGAAAGATTTTTTAATCCGTAATGAGTGGTCGAACGAATCTGACGTACTTAAGCCAAATATCACAAGAACGCGCTCATCTAAACAATACATTCTCTGGCATAGAAGCCGTGGAATACTTGTTGACTTAATCCCGATTGCGGTGACGATGACTTCTCAACTTTCCTATCGCGGGAATATTAGCAACGAATCAAAATTTAAAAAGCTTAGTCCGGCATTTGACAACAAATCCCTCTTCGTATTTCTTTGGCATTTTTCAAGTATTTTCACTTTGCTAGTTCGCTCCCATGAGTTGCAGCCACTGATTTTTTATATGATTTTCCGTATGCCAGTATCATGTCCATAAGTTCTTCTCGAATAGTACCACAACCTATAACAAAGTACTGCTACAAATACCAAACATATCGTCCTGACTTGTTTACTTCTTAGTTTTTATAAACAAATCACCTCATAAATTTTTGTAAACTAAAAACCGAAACTAAAAATATTGTACTACATTTTTTCATTATTTGTCCTCAGCTATAATTTTCAAGTTTATGCGTATAGGTTAAGAATGTTATAAGACAAAAATGTGTTGATCCCTGTGTATGAGCGTAGAGGGTAATATAAAATTGAAAAAGGGGGTTCCGAAAGCAGTTGTTTCAGTTTTGACTTAGTATGTGGCTTAGTCAGATTCTGCTCCCGAGGAATAGTTATTATAGTTGGTCTTATTATTTATAAGGTTGCGCATTATTGATCAGGGCTGGCAGAACAAAGGACCGGAAGGCAATATGAGCCCCAGTTAAGACGCTGGTCAGCCCGCCTGGATTAGAGCTAGTGGGATTAACGACTAGTGGACTATACACAGCGCGGTAAGCCGATGGGATTAGGACCGACTGGATCCGGCTGCCGGATCCCTGAGATTTAGAACGGAGTCGTGAGCGCTGCTTTTGCCCACCGCATCTGCATCGTAAGGCCCGAAACACGGACCTTAATAAATGGAAAATAACTCACCGACTTAGTTATTAAGACTGCACTCTTTGAGGTATATTAATAGGGTCTGGGGGACGCTGCCTCGATTCAGGCGAAAGAGATGATAAACTGCTATCTTATTAATGTACTAATATCTCAATATTACTCAATTAAAATGGATGCCTTCTAAAAAATACATTTCTCGCTCACATCCAGGGTCGTCGAGAGCCTGAGCGGGCCTTGGGGCAAACATTTTTGCCGAGTCTCAATAACGCGAAAATTTTTCAGGAAGTTCAAGGTCATTGTGTCTTTTCTTTAAATTTGACTTTGATTTAAGACCACATGTCCCTGCTTATACCCATGTCTTACTCAGTTGAAGATTAACGATCGACAGCTTTAATTCACTTAATTTCGTTTTTTCACTTTACTTTCGAATATAAATTTATATACAAAAACTGATCAGGGCAATGAGGCAAATATTTTTGCCGATTCCCAATAACGCGACAAATTTTCAGGAAGTTCAAGGTCATTGTGTCTTCTTTAAATTTGACTTTGATTTAAGACTAAGTCAAAGAGTTATTTCTACTCTTTGACTAAGTCACTTAATTTCCTTTTTCACTTAACTTTCGAATATAAATTTATATACAAAAACTGATCAGGGCAATGAGGCAAATATTTTTGCCGATTCCCAATAACGCGACAAATTTTCAGGAAGTTCAAGGTCATTGTGTCTTCTTTAAATTTGACTTTGATTTAAGACTAAGTCACTTAATTTCCTTTTTTCACTTAATTTTCGAATATAAATGTATATACAAGAACGGATCAGGGCATTGCGGCAAACATTTTTGGCGGGTCCCAATAACGCGACAAATTTTCAGGAATTTCAAGGTCATTATGTATTTTCTTTAAATTTGACTTTGATTTAAGACTACATGTCCCTGCTTATATCCATGTCTAACTACTCAAGTGAAGAAAAACGAATCGGCAGCTTTAATTCACTTAATTTCGTTTTTTCACTCAACTTTCGAATATAAAATATACAAGAACTGATCAGGGCATTGGGGCAAACATTTTTGCCGATTCCCAATGACGCGAAAAATTTTTCAGGAAGTTCAAGGTCATTATGTCTTCTTTAAATTTGACTTTGATTTAAGACTAAGTCAAAGAGTTATTTCTACTCTTTGACTAAGTCACTTAATTTCCTTTTTCACTTTACTTTCGAATATAAATTTATATACAAAAACTGATCAGGGCAATGAGGCAAATATTTTTGCCGATTCCCAATAACGCGACAAATTTTCAGGAAGTTCAAGGTCATTGTGTCTTCTTTAAATTTGACTTTGATTTAAGACTAAGTCACTTAATTTCCTTTTTTCACTTAATTTTCGAATATAAATGTATATACAAGAACGGATCAGGGCATTGCGGCAAACATTTTTGCCGGGTCACAATAACGCGACAAATTTTCAGGAATTTCAAGGTCATTATGTATTTTCTTTAAATTTGACTTTGATTTAAGACTACATGTCCCTGCTTATATCCATGTCTAACTACTCAAGTGAAGAAAAACGAATCGGCAGCTTTAATTCACTTAATTTCGTTTTTTCACTCAACTTTCGAATATAAATTTATATACAAAAACTGATCAGGGCAATGAGGCAAATATTTTTGCCGATTCCCAATGACGCGAAAAATTTTTCAGGAAGTTCAAGGTCATTATGTCTTCTTTAAATTTGACTTTGATTTAAGACTAAGTCAAAGAGTTATTTCTACTCTTTGACTAAGTCACTTAATTTCCTTTTTCACTTAACTTTCGAATATAAATTTATATACAAAAACTGATCAGGGCAATGAGGCAAATATTTTTGCCGATTCCCAATAACGCGACAAATTTTCAGGAAGTTCAAGGTCATTATGTCTTCTTTAAATTTGACTTTGATTTAAGACTAAGTCACTTAATTTCCTTTTTTCACTTAATTTTCGAATATAAATGTATATACAAGAACGGATCAGGGCATTGCGGCAAACATTTTTGCCGGGTCACAATAACGCGACAAATTTTCAGGAATTTCAAGGTCATTATGTATTTTCTTTAAATTTGACTTTAACTTAAGACTACATGTCCCTGCTCATACCCATGTCTTACGACTCGGATGAAGAAAAACGAATCGACAGCTTTAATTCACTTAATTTCGTTTTTTCACTTTACTTTCGAATAAAAATTTATATACAAAAACTGATCAGGGCAATGAGGCAAATATTTTTGCCGAGTCCCAATAACGCGAAAAGTTTTCAGGAAGTTCAAGGTCATTGTGTATTTTCTTTAAATTTGCAGCTAGAAGTCACTTAGTTTCGTTTATTTCACTTACCTTTCGAGAATAAATTTATATACAAGAACTGATCAGAGCATTAACAAGCTTGCATGGAAAGTGAAAAATCCTACAAGGGCCAATTACTAGTATTCCACATGAGTTTAGATAACGACTGCGATTGCATCAGATAGAAGATAAAAATATACTTATGCATTATTAATATGTTATTATTAGATATGATTACATTTTTTCGTCCAAAAATATTCACTCCTGTAATGGGTGTTTCTTTTCATTGACAATTTTAAACGTGCTACAATTTTTTCCCAGGAAATATCTTGAATATTTTACATATTTGGGTAAAAATATTCCCTCCAAAAACTGGCATTACAGAACTATTAAATACCTTTCTAACCTCCTTAAACGATTCTATTTTATTTTTCCTATTATATTTCATTGCCCACAACCAGTGGCGCATCAACAACTTGGATTCGGATAGTAATGAAGAAATTTTGTAAATTAGTTTATTGTCTGAAGTATGAGTGCTTTTATATTGCTGTACGATATATTATACCAAACAAAACATATTTGACACAAATTTTTTTTCTGAAATAGTCACAAGTGTTCAAAACGACTTATGTTGCTTGCGAGAAGCGCCTACCGTACAAACTTTCGTAACCAGAGAGTTTTACCCAGCAGGTGGAGCTGGTCATGGTTACTATAAATTGTTCCATTTTTGTTCATGTACACTCACAAGTATCAAAGAAGCGCTAGAGAAAAACGAAACGCACTAGCCACAATATGACTAATATTACTTTAAGGTTAACAATAGCAACTTCCACATTGTAATGTTGGTGAATGTTACAATACGTTACAGTTTTAACGATTTTCTGGATAATTACTTCGTTAATAATTAATATTAATCCTAATTGTACCTTATTTTGCAGCTTCGTAACGCAGTTATGTATTTTATTGCTGTTGTATTTTTATTTATGAAATGTATTTGTTGAAAAACTATTCGTTTTAGGCATTTTATCATAACACCCTGTATTGTATGACTCATTACTAGTCAATTAAAGCAATAGGATTAGATTTGTTTGTTATACAAAACTTTTATATACAGAATAAATTAACAGTTGTGGAGAATAATAAACAAAAACAATGACTTGAATAACTAATTCAATAAATGATAATTATTATAAATTTCTCGAATTTTTGCTTGTAAAAATTTGCCACTGTTTTGAATTTATACTTTACGAGTTGAACTTTTTTTATATATATATATACAGGGTGTTACAAAATTATGTAAAATATTTCAGGAGGTAATAGTATGAATAGTATGGATACCGACCTTGGTCTTCTGGATAAATGACAGTGTTTGTTCAAGGAACCGGTATCACGCAATCTTTGGTGAATTCTTCCAAACATGCGTTGTGAAGGAATCTGGCGATTTGGATAAGCGTCAACATAAAGACGTCGCGCTTCGGTGGCGTTCCCATTACTACGACCATACATGACATGCATGTCTGTTAATTCTGCGTTAGAGTAACCAGCCATAGCAAAAGAAAACTTGTGCACTGAGAACAACTGTCAAATACGTACTGTTTATTTCACTAAATATCGACCAACTATTATAAGAAAATACACAACGTTTTTGCAAAATAAAAAAGGGGCTAAAAAACATAAAACATTCCATATCTCCGCAACCGTTACTTTGCGGACCCATGTTTATTGAGACTTTTCTGCTTATTTTGATTCATACTATTACCTCCTTGAATATTTTACACTCCTTTTTTAACACCCTGTATATATACTTACACGTGTAGAAGTATTATTGTAGTACACAGAATATTTAACCTAAATATTTGGCCGACTTGAAATCTTATTAGTTTCGGTGCACTTTCGAAAAAAATACAAAACCGCCAGCTACGGTAAATGCGCTTTTTGCATCGATTGTGCTCCATTAATTCCACCTATAGCCGGGATTTACCTTAAACGCATGACGTCACATACTTTCCTTTGTTTGGCAGCAATTCAAGTAAGCTCAAGTCGACTGAACTAATCCTAAAGACGCGGGCCTAGGTCTAGGTTGCTCTTGCTAAAGCTCTCTAATATGCAGAAACCTTCTTAACCTAACGAGATTAGCATAGACAGGGCAGACCAGTGGGTCTAATTCCTCTTCGTGTGGGTTTATTAGTTGATGCCGGTGCGGAGGTCTGCCTCTTCCACTTGCCTTTCCATCGTCAAGCCCTGACGCGTCCGTCGCACCTCCAGCCGCTCTATTAAAATAAAACAGTGCGCAAAGACCTTTAAACAACAGTTTAATAGCGACTCTCCATTTTTAAAATATTTAAAACATATTTCATAATTCTTCTAATGATTCACGCTGAATAGCACAAATTTTTGGTCTAATGGAGATAAATCTGGTGAACGGGCCATTCGGAAGGTTTTCTCCCCTTTCGTTTAAAAATGTTCTCGCATTACGATTTATACAAATATTCTCCAAAAACTTCACACTTTTCTCTTAGTATATAGAAAACACAGAAACAGTAATATGAATGTTAAACAATAATATAACAAACAAAATTAAGAAGTAAAGTTAAATACACAAATGTATAAATTGAGACCTATTTATAATCTAGCCTGTCTTATGTTTTCTGCGTTAATTTAAAAGGTTCCGGTTCCAAAATCTCGGTATGCCAAATAGGTTAACAACGTATCGAAGATCGTATAGATTCCACCGAGGCTGTTTTAATATTCAAGCTCCTTCGTTGGAATCTTGTTAATTATAGGATTATTAGATTATAAAAAGCCGGTTTAATTCGTTCAGATACCTATTTTTATATTTATGGTTGAAAATATCGAGTGGCCTCTTGGAAATATTACGCGGTTAATTTAGATGTGTATAGTTTAATTAATCTAATCTTCTTCGCTGCTTTCCTAGAGATTATATAATTAGGCGGTATCATGTTCGATACAACAGTCATTAACGAAGCATTTTTAAATACAGAATATTCAATATAAATATTTTTCCTGCACTGTCTTCCAAACTTATACTAACAGACTTTTCACAACGTTGCACTTCCCAAGATTATATCTCTAAGCATTTTTAAACATGAAAATACTTGTTAACATTTAAAAATTCAAATAGTACTTTTTTAGATATCTACAAAAATAAGCGGTAATATTTAGTCTATTAAAACAAAGTATAAGGCGAATAGTCCAGTTTATAGGCAACCAACTTTACGTGTCTATACAGTATTGTCTGGTTAGCAGACAAAATAAAATGAACACGTTCTTCATTCATAATTGCAGCAGACTTTCGATTTTCATTTTCATAAATCTCGTCCGAAATTACCTCTATTTCGAAACGTTATAGTCAGTATAGCTATATATCTCCCGCAATTGGCAGTGTTTAGCACCAAATCTAGTATTTGAAACGGGAGTAAGATCACAAGACCCTTCCATATTTTAGGCGAAAAGGAAATGAACAAGTTCTTACTACAGCGACACCATTAACTGTCATCTGTTCGGCGCTATCAATTGATCTGTCTGTCTTTCTTATCACTGGTTACTTTTCCGCTTTACACCTCCCCATTAAATTCGGTATGGTTGACAAGATTGTACCCCGAAAGAACGATGATCTGCCCTGCCCTCCATCTAAACTGCCGTATTCTGCTTAAAGTATTTATCTCTCCATCCACTTTTTAACTCCGAATCATTTGCTAACCGAGATATGCCACCATGTGAATTAATGTTCGTTTAGACGCGGGGATTGTGGAGTTATCATTCCTTATCAGTTCGTGTCATGTCTATACTTTTTTACACACTTTGTATACACAGATAACAACATTAAAAGCATGCAGAGCTTTCTGTCAATCTCATTACCGCTTTCTTATATTTCTACAACTGATCCCTATTATATAAATACTAGAAAAGTTTCTATGGTGAGGAAGATCCGGCTCTCTATAACTTTAAAACTTGAATCGGATCGTCTTTATTTGATGTTGAAAGATTCGTCAAAAATATTTTTAATTCTATGAATTTTGAGGATTTTAGGGATTGTGCGGTGTATTTTCCTCAATAATTGATGTTCTAATAGACCCTTGTTAGATGTTTCATAAAAAAAGTTCAATAAATAGTGTAAAGTGGTATACAAAGAAACAATAAAAAAAAAGTTGAGTAGTCATAAAAATTCAAGTTGCCCTTTTTCGGAGTGGGGTGTACGAGGGAGAGTCACCTGCAGCATTTTTTTAAACGCGTTTCTTTTGTTTCAGCTAAGTCACTGCCCGTGCACTGCATCGTAGAAGCAATCCACACACTAGATGACAACCGCTCAATGCAGCATGGCGTCTGGCGACGTCGACCTATGATCGAAATCGACACGTACGTCATCATACCTGTAGCCACGCCCTTCCACAATCTAGTTCAAGCTGCGCTGTTGAGGCTGGGTTATTCAGCCGAAAGCGCAGCAGCAGCTAAGGGCTCAGTACTCATAAAAAATTGGAAAGCGCTTACTTTTGACCAAATATCGGATGATCCAATGATTACCGTCGGGGATATTTTGGGAGAGCTTTCGACGGTGGCTACTCTGAGGATACAAGTTTTCAGGGGAAGGCCCGGTACTATGGCCGAAATAAAAGACAAGCTGTTGAGATTTCTTCTGCTCCAATCGCATGGGTTGCTGATTTCCTCCGGATGCCCTTTGGACGAGGTAAGAAATGTTCGCAACTAGTTACAAGTATCGTATTGTTTAAATGCTTTAAACCTTATTTATACAAGGTGTAATTTTAAGGGATACTATTTATATAGACCTTGACCTTTAGAAACACACCATAAATCCCATTTGAAATTACACCTCGTACTCAGGGTGATTGGGGTTTCCCTCAATATTCAAAAGCGGTGTTCAGAAAGCAAAAATGAACAAAAAAGGCTAATAAACTTTTGGTCGAATATCAACAGTTACTGAGATAGCAGTGAAAATATTTTTACCCGAGTTAATTATTGTAATGCATCAGTAGAGAAAAGTAAATTATAACATTGATTAAAGACCTAATAAACCGAAATTAATTAATACAATTTTCAAATATACCACCGTCCGCCTCGATGCATGCATCAGCTCGTTTGTGGATTGACGGGTGGCTCGTTGAAATGCACAGTGATTGTCTCTTATGAGTGCTGCACGATTGACAATCCGATGGAAGAGCGCCTCTTTTGTGTTCACTTTTGTTGCATATACTAATGATTTAAATCATCCCCAAAAACAGTAATTAAGGGGATTCAAATCTGATGACCTTGGTGGCCAATTTTGGAAACCACCTCGGCCAATCCAGCGTGTGGAAAGCGATTGTTAAGATGATTGATCACAATACGACTAAAATGGGCAGGGGCTGAAAGTACATGTTTTGTCTAATATCTAATGGCACATTGTCCAGTGGATCTGTAAAATTATTTTCTAAATATTCTACATATCCGTCCAGTAAGACGATCATCTAGCACAACTGGACCAAGTAACTGATTATGAATCATACCACACCACACGTTAATGCTGAACCGATGCTGAAAGTTACTTTCTACCGTCGCGTGTGGATTTTCATCTGACCAACTATGTTCATTGTGACTCCATTACGAGTGAATTGAGGGTCATCGCAACCGCAAATCATTGTCACCGTCCTGAAGATTCTGGACGCGCTGAATATAGAAAGGTTTTAAACCATTTTTGTGAATGACTTCCCATGCCGTAATTTGATTAATTTGGAGACGGGTTGCAATGCGCCTTGTACTTACACCCGGGCTACGTTCTACCATATTTAGAATTTATTCTTCCACTGCTAGACCAGAACCAACTTACCTCTTAAATGTAATTCTCACTGGGAAACATTTCAGTTTCACGTGCATTGTTGAAGACTGTCTGGAATACATTTCTATCTGGCACTCTTATGTTCGGGAAGCGACGTCGATATTCAGCAACTGCACCATTAGCGCTACCGTTGCAGTACCCATAAACAAAAATAATATCAGCATATTCTCGATGACTAAATGTGGCAGGCATTACGAAATTATGTGTGTACAATACCGACTAAACGAACGCACATGTAAAAATAAATGCGATAGTTATAAAATAAGAGTTTAAATCACAAAAGTCAAAATAAATGTGACAAATAGTAATCACTAATGTGAGTTTGGTTTCGAATGCATGACCTACTCAAAATAAAATATCAAATAATAACAGCTTTCGCAAAAATAGCAATAAAAATAATTTAATTGCTATCTCAGTAACCGTTGATATTCGACGGTATGTTTATTAGGCTTTTTTGTTCACTTTCGCGCCGAAATACCTCTTTCGCATATTAGAGGTTCCCCCAATCACCCTGCATAATAATCTCAATAAGATCGCTTGATAGTCATTATCCCTAAGTTTGACTGGTTGCCTAACTATATTATACCCGTATATATAAAAAAGATGCAAGGTTCTTGTATAAATAGACCACAGTATACCTTCTAAACGAATAATTTCGATAGGAAAATTGGCCTAAGTAAATATATTTTAATGTTTTAAAGCAGGTTTGCGCTGTCTACCCTATATATTATTTTAGGGAAGGTAATAGGAGTATGTTAATCCTAGTTCCTTTTGTAGTTCGATGTGAGGTATTTCGTATGATCTGAACATGCATAATTGCATGTACGTAGAGTAAACGAGAAGCGGCGTTTTCTACAATAATGCATATTGTAATAAGGTGTATTATGCACGAGTCTCGCTTGGCAAAGGAGTTGGTTATGAGATACCCGTCTTAAGAATTAAACGGGAATGAATGTATTAAGGGTGCAGAGAATAGCTGTAACCTTGCTTTTAATAAGATTATGTAGCATTATTTCATGGTATTAATGAGATCAAAAGCCTTCTACATCATACAGCGCCGAGTAGATCCCAATCTCTCCCCACCCCCTACAACAATATCTAAGAAGAGAAGTCTTCTTCAATTGATAAGGATAAAATACAACACTTGGAGAGGTGAAGCGTAATACAGCTCAGGTGCTACGCTCGCATTTCGTACTGAAATTACGAATTTTATACACTGTCTGCTAAAGCAAGGGAAAGATGCGAATTTATAATCTACTTACGGTTTTCAACATTTTTATAGCAAATTTGCAGACGTTACTTTATTTCTAGTAAATATTTTTTCTACAGTCAACACAGGAACGGGACGGATCATTACCATAAACTTGTTTAAATTGTAGATTTAAAAGATAACTGAAGTAATTCTATAATAAAAAAAATGGAGTTGCAGTCTCAAAAATGAACTTTATTAATGCAACTATCAATCTCAGTTTATCGATTCAATTTCTTTGCGTATTTACATTAGTTTGAGAAATGTTCCCTTGTTATCTTTGCTATTATACAGGCAGCGGATTATACAGTAATATGATGTTCATTCACGAAGTTCATCCTCTCTTATCCTGTCCACAATACCCGGGGTGTTGATTTAAAAATAAATTCAGCAGCTAACAGAGAGAGAGCTAGAGGCTAACGATGGGCTTATAAATCATAACATTTGCGCCTTTCATTTGAATAGTAGCTGAACCTAAGATAAATCCGGCAAACATGGCTTCGAACGTCTGCTTTTAAGTACTCTAATCTCACCCTAAAAACCTACATACAACACTTGCTGATATGCGCTTTATGTTATTCGCCTTCCTTATCGCATTTATATTCTACACATTTGCGAAACTCTTAACGATCTCTAATCCTAATATTCAATTTTACCCCACAAAGGAGTTTTTGAGCAAGAAATACTAATGCTAATCATTTCGTATTTTTTATTTATGTTAAGGAAACACTTTTTTTCAGATTCTCCTGTCGCAGTTATGTCGGAACAACTCGTCATCGGGTCCTCTACCTGAAATATCCGAAGAGAACCGTCGCAAGTTCGATCAGTGGTGGACAACTCAGTTTAGTCCCCAATCACCAGTTGGTAGATCCCAGTTTGTCCCATCGTATCCCAATCAGTACCCAGTACCTTCTCAACCCTCCGCACCAATAGAACGCACAATAACCGATTCACATCCGGCTATGCAAACTGTTCACAACCAATTTCCTACTCAAAAAACCAGGATGAGAACGAGTTTTGATCCTGAGTTGGAGCTGCCTAAGCTACAAAGGTGGTTTACTGAAAACCAACACCCGAGCAGGCAGCAAATCCAGCAGTACGTGAAAGAATTGAACAGTCTCGAATCGAGAAGAGGGAGGAAACCTTTAGACATAAACAACGTGGTTTATTGGTTCAAAAACGCTAGAGCTGCCCAAAAGCGTGCTGAAATTAGAAACGTAACCACTTCGAATTTGCAATGCCATCTCTCAGTGAACGGATACAGCAACCACAGCCCTACCAACGGTGGAGGTTTCTTACTGACCGACAATTATTTGAATTCTGATAGATTAGTGGATCATCGCTTGAAAAATAATTTATCCCGACGAGGTCCTCAAAATTCGCATACCTCTGATGAGTTTTCTAACACTGGGTCTGATATTGAAGACGAGGAAATGCCTGAAGGACAACCGCCTAGCCCTACAGCTCCTCTTTCATTAACAACGAGGAAAGATTCGAGAGATGGTAGCCCAAGATCCTCCACACCACCCCCTCCACCTGACATACAAGTAGGTACAAGTTTTCCGAAAAATTCGTTGAATTGTTAACTAACCTCCCATTTGTTTCAGATTGAGAACTGCAAAAGCGAGCCTAAAGAGGAAACCATTAACTACAACACATCCGATCATTTGAACAGTAAACTAGTTCTGTCTGACACTGAGGATGATGTAGAAGGAGACGGTGACAACAAAAGCCATTTTGAAGGAGGCGGGATAACGTCCCCTACAAATCGCTCTCTTGTGCAACGTTTTTGCAACTCACCCGATATGGACAGTCAGCTCATTCCTAGAAATCCAGAAGGTTTGGATAGGCTAGCAGCTGGTTTCCCTCTTGTTCCTAACTCCATGTTCAGTCACAGTATTATGTATATGAGTCACTATATTCCAGGTTTATCCCATTCAGCAACATCCCCTCCTAATTCCACAGCTTTGGCCATGTCTAGCCTAACAGCTGATGAAAGAAGAAAGCGCAACCGTACCTTCATCGATCCCGTAACCGAAGTACCTAGGCTGGAGCAGTGGTTTTCTCTCAACACTCACCCATCTCATAATTTGATATTAAAATACACCGAGGAGTTAAACTGTATGGCATACCGTCAAAAATTCCCGCGGTTAGAACCGAAAAACGTGCAGTTCTGGTTTAAAAACAGACGGGCAAAATGTAAGAGACTCAAAATGTCTTTATTCGATAATCAAACTGGCCAGTATCATCATTCCGAACGCGAAAGTTTGTAATAATGATTGGCTGGTATCTTGTCGCAGTCATAGTTTAGGGAGTTGGAAAAATGTAAATTTAATTAGTGTTAAGACAATAAACAAGTAGTTACTCTTTTGTGCCAATGCAATCTTGTCGTATCCTGTTAAACGATTTTTATAAAACGGCCAGGCACTGATTCTTGTTTTAAAACAAGGTGTTGGAGGTTTGAGGTTATATTGGAGTTTAGAATTAATTCGATATAGAATAGAAAAGTAGTGTTTGGTTTGGGACTTCCATATTTTCTATTATGGCATTCACAAGGAAATTATCACGTATCAAAATATTTTTTAATTACAGAATAAGTGCCTGGTTAATATAATTTTAAAAACGCTGGAAAATTATTGTTTTTCTAATATTAAATCACAGCATTATATTGATATAGGCAACCCACATTCCATAGTTGTAAAATGTGAATATTATCTGTGGCTATTAAGTGAACGGTCTCCCCTTTTAAATATTTTAAGTGTTTATAATTGTACCAAAGATTGTTGAAAACTGTAATAATTGTAAAATTGTTTACTTTAATTAATTTCCTGCATCCAGTATATGCAATATACTAAAAAAACGTATTATTCTATATACTTAACTGTTGTGTCGTAGCCTGTTGCAGTGTTAATGTGAGGCAGATGTGTAAAAATACTCCTAATTTTTTGTTACTTCCTATGTTATATATTTATAAATTATGTATGTATGTAAATATACAAATAAAATTATTTCCCCATTAATATAACATTTAGTTTTATTACCGTTTTTCCGAAACCATATACTACTTGCATTTCTTCAAATACAAAAACGTATTTGGTTTATCTACATCAAAAAAAAAATGAAGAAAGCTAACCTGTATAAATTTGAAAAATACAATAGAAAATAATATACAATCATTTCATATATCATAAATAAGTAAAAAAAATATATAAAATTCATAATTGATACTTTTTCAAATGTGTTTTATGAAGACAGATACAAACAAGGTAAGTAATTTTCAGTAATATTAAGATTTACTATTTTATATATATACCGACAGTAATCATAAACATTGATATATGGCAAGGCGATATTCAAATTCTCTTGTGACATCATTTAATTGTCAAGGAGTGATTCATTATTCTTATCTTCAATAATAATAAGCCTACCCTAAGTAACTAACCTAGTCCCCAAGCAATATACAGGGTGTTAAAAAAAGAGTGTAAAATATTTCAGAAGGTATGAACCAAAATAAGCAGAAAAGTCTTAATAAACTTGGGTCCGCAAAGTAACGGTTGCGGAGATATGGACCACTATTCGTTTTTCAAACATTTTATTTTATTAGGAATAAACCGACAAAGGAAGCTTTTAACAAACAAAAAACAAAGTTACAGAAGATGTTCAAAGTGCCCTCCGTCCAATTCCAAGCAGGCACGACATCTTCGTCTCAACGATATTCGAACTCTTTGGAAAACACCCTCCTTGGTTTGGATTTCTTGACACTTTTGATTAATCCGTAGCTGCAGCTCTTCCAGGCTATTTACAGGAGTACCATACACTAATGTCTTCAAATATCCCCAAACAAAGAAATCTAGAGGGTTTAGATCAGGCGATCTTGGAGGCCATAAAACAGGTCCGGCCCTTCCTACCCATCTATGTGGAAAAGTTTGGTGTAAATACTCTCTAACGGCCATGGAAAAATGAGCTGGTGCACCATCATGCTGGAACCACATTTGTTGCCTCTGATTTATGACCTCCAAGATCGCCTGATCTGAACCCTCTAGATTTCTTTGTTTGGGGATATTTGAAGACATTAGTGTATGGTACCCTGTAAATAGCCTGGAAGAGCTGTAGCTACGGATTAATCAAAAGTGTCAAGAAATCCAAACCAAGGAGAGTGTTTTCGAAAGAGTTCGAATATCGTTGAGACGAAGATGTCGTGCCTGCTTGGAAATGGACGGAGGGCACTTTGAACATTTTCTGTAACTTTGTTTTTTGTTTGTTAAAAGCTTCCTTTGTCGGTTTATTCCTAATAAAATTAAATGCTTGAAAAACGAATAGTGGTCCATATCTCCGCAACCGTTACTTTGCGGACTCATGTTTATTAAGACTTTTCTGCTTATTTTGGTTCACACTATTACCTCCTTAAATATTTTACACTCTTTTTTCAACACACTGTATAGTGTCATAAAAGAATCTGAATATCGCCTTGCTCATTATCAGCGAGTAAGCAGTACAGTTGGAACATTTATTTTAATTTGGCAATTTCGAAGAGAGAAAGAGCGACTTCATATCCGCAATAATAATGACATAAATTATGTTTGTCACAATTTGCGCATTTAAAAACAAAGGTTGACGTGTTTGAATGATTTTTGTGGCAGTTTAAGGGACATAGGGTACTGAATATTAAAATGTCCTTGAAAATCGACATTTAAGTTATATCAAAATTAAATGTTATATTTCAACACCTTAAATTTTTGTAGTATGTATCACCCTGTAACTGTTAAAACCCCTGCAACCCTGAAATAGCCATGTTATTTCTAACACGTTATGTAGAATTTTAACAGAGTTTCTTAAAGACGAGGAATTAGGTGTCGCTATAGTTTAACGCATGTGTTATTTGAATTGAGAAAATGGACGGTTTATTACATCTACATTTAATTCATAGTTTTATACTTGCACATCGAAGGTAAGTAAAATATTTAAGTACTCCATTTGATTTGCCTGATGAAAAATCAAAAAAATTATTATTTATTAACGAATTAAGACCATTTTTGGCAGTTCCTCAGAGATAAAAAGTATTCCGGCAGTGCTAAAGGTAAAACTATTGCTTTCTAATTTTATTTTTTGATAGGCGGATTGGTTCTAGTATTTGCAACATTATTATTTTTAACATAAGATAGTTACCAGACGTGTATTGGTGATAATTTATATTTAGGACTGTCAAAAATCAGTTAATAACTGTATTACACAAATAACCGATGCTTGCTTTTACCGAACATTTGTTAGATATATATGCAGTGGCGTAGCTTCAGATTTTGGGCCCACCCGCCAAATATGACTTGGACCAACGGTTACAGGAAGGGTAAAAAATAATATTACAGCGGTATATACCCCTGCAAAATTTGATGCTAGGGTATCATTTTCTACAATTAAAAAATGTGCAAACTCTCTAACATCTTTAAGGGAGTCTATTTTGTCTTTCAGTGGATGAGATAAGGCAACAATTTGCAAAGGAAATGCTGAGCAAATATCGCGAGTAAGATTGCTGCAAAGCTTCAGCCGATTTAAATAATTCTTCTTTCGTCATTGATAAAAGAATGGGTGGACACAAGAAACTAAATTTGCTAACAGTCTTCTCTATCTCTTCAAAACGGTTGTTTAATTGACTAATAACGATGTGAAAAACTTTGTAATAAATATTTACTTTAAAATGATGCTCCTAATCATAAAATAGAAAATTTGTGTCACATTCATCATATTGTTTTTTTGCTTATGCTGCCTTCTTTCTGTAAATAATGGATTAATATTCCATTTTTTAGCAATACGTTATGTAACAGGAAATAAAAAATATCGGCAGTGTTGTTTGGCATAACATAATAATTTTGGACTAATTTTGACTTAGCTTATAAGAGACGCAGGAAAATTAAAATGTGATTTTTTTAAATTAACATCATTATATTTCAGATTATGATAATGAATTTTGTTTTATGTTAGGAATAATATAACCTTCACCGTTCATTTGTCGTCGTTGTGCGAATTTTGGACTTGCCTTTAGTAAATGATACAGAATAACCGCGCGTATCAACTCTGGTGAATATTTGTCTGTTCCCACGTGTTTTGTTGGGCATATAGGAAGCTTAGCGAGCGACCTGCTAAAAGTTAGGCACGGCGGGGGATCGGATAGGGTAGGACAGCACGCGGACAACGGTATCTGAAGACTGACGTAGATTATCATTGGTTGCCGGTAGCTTCCTGAAGACTTGGAAACTTGCTCGATGACGAGTGCTTTGTAAACACCCCACATTGTCAACTATCTGATCTAATGAATTGAGACATCTGAAAGACACCCAAGCTGTTCTATTTCAAACTCTCTTCCGATAGCGGCTGGTGGCACACATTTACGTCTCTTATTCTCGCCACTTTCTAAGCACAATCAGATCGCGTTGCAAAATGTGCCACTACGTTTCTATGCCCTACAGCTACATGGGTTTTCTGCTTACTTATTTTTTTAAATCGTATTTTGTTCTCGTTTGCACTACGCTAGTCTATACTCGAGTTTCTAACGGATTTCGATTTTTCCACCACGAAGGCGAACGCAAATTTTCAGTCAACATTAAAATACAAGACCGAAAATATACAGGGTGTTAAAAAAAGTTACAAACTTGAAGACATAGGAAAGGAGCCCATAAAAAACATACCACAGTTTGTAATGCAAAGTTTTTGTTTAAGCACCCTGCATATGCAAATTTTATATTAAAATGCAGGGTGATTCAGAACTTATCTAAAAAAATTTGGGAATAAATGCATCTAGAAAAATGGAGAATATCGTAAAAAAATGTATATAAAATTTGCAGTTGTCAGAGCCGCATTATAAAATCCTACATATGCAATTTTATCAGTGATTTGTAATAGGCACAAAAACGTGTTTATACAGGGTGTTAAAAAAGAGTGTAAAATATTTAAGGAGGTAATAGTATGAACTAAAATAAGCAGAAAAGTCTCAATAAACATGGGTCCGCAAAGTAACGGTTGCGGAGATATGGAATGTTTTATGCTTTTTAGCCCCTTTTTTACTTTGCAAAAACGTTGTGTATTTTCTTATAATACTTGGTTGATGTTTAGTGAAATAAACAGTACGTATTTGACAGTTGTTCTCAGTGCACAAGTTTTCTTTCGCTATGGCTGGTTACTCTAACGAAGAATTAACAGACATGCATTTCATGTATGCTCGTGCTAATGGGAACGCCACCAAAGCGCGACGTCTTTATGTTGACGCTTATCTAAATCGCCAGATTCTTTCACAACGCATGTTTGGAAGAATTCACCAAAGATTGTGTGATACCGGTTCCTTGAGCAAACAGTGCCATTTATCCAGAAGACCAAGGTCGGTATCCACTCCTAGAGCAGAAGGACAAATTCTAGCACTGGTAGAGCAGAATCCAGGTACGAGTGTGCGGAGAATATCAGCCGAGGTAGGAATTAGTGGTCCTCTTGTTTGGAGAATCCTTCACGAGCAACTGCTTTATCCATACCATGTGCAACGAGTACAGTGCACGTTTGGTTTTTTGCCGCTGGTTTCTACGTCATGATGCTGAAGACCCTCGTTTTCTTGCAAACTCTTTTTACTGATGAGGTCGGGTTCACGAGAAATGGAGTGTTTAATTTTCACAATAAGCATATTTGGGCCGATGAAAATCCTCATGCTCTAATAGAATCTGGACATCAGGCACGTTTTTCATTAAACATTTGGATGGGTATTGTAGGTGACAGGTTTCTAGGTCCTGTTGTTTTACCAAACCGATTAACAGGTGCTGCTTACCTCAACTTTCTGCAGAACACACTGTATGAGTTTTTGGAAGACATTCCTTTGAATCGAGGCAACAAATGTGGTTCCAGCATGATGGTGCTCCAGCTCACTTTTCCATGGCCGTTAGAGAGCATTTACATTAAACTTTTCTACATAGATGGGTAGGAAAGGCCGGACCTGTTTTATGGCCTTCAAGATCGCCTGATTTGAACCCTCTAGATTTCTTTATTTGGGGATATTTGAAGACATTAGTGTATGGTACTCCTGTAAATAGCCTGGAAGAGCTGCAGCTACGGATTATTCAAAAGTGTTAAGAAATCCAAACCAAGTAAGGTGTTTTAGAAAGAGTTCGAATATCGTTGAGAGGAAGATGTCGTGCCTGCATGGAACTGGACGGAGGGCACCTTGAACATCTTCTGTAACTTTGTTTTTTGTTTGGTAAAAACTTCCTTTGTCGGTTTATTCCTAATAAAATAAAATGTTTGAAAAACAAATAGTGGTCCATATCTCCGCAACCGTTACTTTGCGGACCCATGTTTATTAAGACTTTTCTGCTTATTTTGGTTCATACTATTACCTCCTGAAACATTTTACACTCTTTTTTTAACACCCTGTATAATTATTATTTAAAAAAGTAACAAATATGCAAAAAAAATTGTGGGAAGTTTGTCTCTATTCCACACTATTAACTATTAACTCGCGAGGTGCAAAAATGTCACGAGCTTTATGTTAGACAGCCTGTAATATACTATTCCATTCTCACAAAGCAAATTCTTAAACAACTTTATTTAAGGAATCATATAAATCATTTTACTTGTTATTATTATTATTTTGCAACTAAAAATATAGATTTACGGTTTGTATGTCTGCTTGGATATTATTGGTCTTATATAAGCATTCTCTTTAAGAGGTTAGTCGCTACGAACTACTTAGTTGGCTTTATCTCAAAGCCGCCTTTATTCTCGGATGATGCTACTGGCAAAATGTACAGGTATCAGACAACTTTAAGTATTTTTAATTGGGCAAATCGGATTGGGTTCATTATCTCTATTCCAAAGACAATCTTGAGAACCTTCATAATAACAATAACTTTAAAGCGTAGCCATAAAACAAAGATTTATACAAAACGAGGTCTCGTTTGTATTTTATGCACAAACGAACTTAGCAGTTTGATTTTCAGGTACACAGAAACGAGATCAGCGGCGGAGTTTACCAAAGAATGCTATAAAAGTAATTGTTTTTCAAGAAAACTTACTAGATGCACAAATGTTTATCATTTGAAACGTACTTAAGCCATAACGTACGCCATAAGTAAGTCTATATTTTACGAATCCAGGAAATTCGAAAGTATGGGAAAAATTTACTCTACGGTGTATTCCATTTGTACTGCGAAAATGGGGGAGGGAATAGTGGGGGTAGTTCCTATAATGTAAGTATAATATGACAGCTCTTGCAACTAAACTGAATTTAGTTAAATCGCAGTTAAATTATTTCGTAAACTCGCCTAGCTATATGTAAAGGTACAATTGCTGCAATAATAATTCTAGTGCACAAACTTCCACAAGCTACGTCATTAAGCGCGGTAATTTCAAATATTTTAAAAGGTAAATCTACAAAAACCATCTTTAAAATAAATAAGGGACGTTCATGTGATCTGTTCATATCTGATGCAAGGGTGATATTCGAAAGATTAGTGAAAGGATATGCGATTTGTTGAGAAATAAAGAATATGCAGATAATTATTATGTATTTGTGATGAGAATCGACGTCTGTTATATGTTGTTTACTGCCGGGAGCAATTTTGCGAAGTTTAGGAGTAAGCTGCCAGAAATAAATGTTTGTTATCGACGATGCAAGGAAATGAAGGTGGTAAACTAAGCGACCATGACAGATATAAAATTGTAGAGAGTTTGCAAGACATCAGCGGCCAAATGCCCAAAAGAAGCCGAAGGAGCAGTTTTATCTCGTAAAAATTCTTTACTCGTTCCATTTAAGACACATAATTTTATCGACGGCAATGTAGATACTGACAATTCACTATTTAAAATGTTTTCTTAGGCAGAGCTGTAAGATAACACGCTGATAAATGCCCGGGCGTTACGTTTTGATTGAATTTTAATTAAATTTCTCGCTACAGATATACTCGTGATAGGCGTCTCTACGTCCCGCTACGGCAGTTAAGAGTTTTTCTTATTAGCTAGCGAGCCAAACAATATGCGGTTAGCTGAGATGCACTCTGCTTGTCTCCCCTTTTTAAAGAATGCTGGCAGGAAATTAATTCTCAAAAATGAAAGCTGCCGAAGTAGTCTCTCTGTTGGCAATCACAAGCGATAACAACCTTCGTCTTATTTCATTTAATAAAACCGCATAGGATGGGTTATCAGTTCGCTTCTGTAAAAGTTACACAACTCCACACGAATAGTCCGCCGGCGGTGACTGAACTCCTTTTTAGATAAATCAATTTCGCTTTTCTTTTCCACGATTTTAAACACGACGAAACCCTACACACTTTTTTAAAGATTTGTTTCGATATTACATTTTTGTGATCCTTCATTTTTGCCAAAACCGGTCACAACTGTAGTCATATATATATAATGTATTTTTTGATCATATACCAAGCCATATCACTTACATATTACTTAGAAGTGACAGTAGCTTTAAATTTGTCTATGTTCTATACAAAGCTAAAGCAATAGAAAGTGATCTTCCATAACTCTTAAATATTATTTACTTTTAGAGTTGAAGATCATCTTTAAAATTTACTAATTCTGAAAATTTTAAAATGCACTTAAGCGAAGGCCAAGTGTCTTCAGAATTGCGTCTTAAGGTTTCTCTTTGAGAATAGTTTAAATGTTCTGGCCAAAATAACGTTCCGTCATTTGCCCACTGGAATGTAACGATACAGAAATAGCCTTTTTCTCTTTTGTAAATACTATTTTAAGACTCATTGTACCTATTACTACATATAGGTACACTAGTATAAAAATGCCCGAGATGTGCGACGTTGGCATGAACTACATATATTGCAATTTTGAGGTTATGGCGAATTAAGGTAGTGACAAAACAAAGTTATTGTAACGTTGCCACCACTTTAAGTGGCCGGAAAGTTAATAGGTTAGAATGTAACTTAGATATTTTCAAAGTCCAATACTAGGAAACTATTTTAACTTGGCAACATTGCATCAAGCCGATTCTAAGTTGATTTGGAAACTGTGGATGAATCAAGCGAAAAACCGGTACAAATAATGATTCGAAAATATTCTTTTCTTTTACAAAAATACCAAAGTTGTAGATAAATATCTATTATAATTTTTTAAAGAAAGACGCACTGTATATTATTTTTTCTAGAATTTTTTTCTTCGAACCAACTTCGTATCTAAATTATACAAAAACAATACTGACATTAAGTTTTAAAATGTATTCCTAGAAGACATGCATCAGCACACGATGTTAAGAAATCCGAAAGTAGGCCATGGAAACAATCACATAAGATTTATGTGGAATAACCACTATGCTCATCGGTACATGGATGACACAATGTCTGTTTTGTACGTTTCGATTTATTTATACCATAGTTTATTTAAAAAATCATTTGTTACACGAGACAGGACAGGTAACTAGTATTTACAATTAAGTACAGAAAACACAGGCATGTAACCAAGACCTATGAAATTAGGTAGGTCAGCAAGACTAGAGAATTATCTTGGCACGTAAATTTCCATCATTTACACGTTTATGATTGGATGAGTCGTATTTTGTAGATGGTTAGAAAGAAGGTTTTTATGAGTCATAATATTGTACATAGGGTGAGTCATTAATAATGGTACATAGTTTAAAGTCAGATTGTTAACGTCAAAATAACGCTATTGAGCCCAACATGTCTTACTCAATTGTTGCTCCTTTTCGTTGTACAGTGTTAAAGTGTACAGTGTGGTCTCATGTTTTTTGAGGTGGTAATTACTAATATGAAAACAGTATTGAGGTAACGATTAGGGGGCGCTAGTTATACTGTAAATGAAATGATTTAAAAATTCTGTTGCTGCAATTAAAATATTTGTACTTATTGAACGTTCACACTGTATATAAATTTGAATTACTAATGAAAAGGTGACAGGATTTTGGAGCTATTTAGTTCTGAGCCATGCTGTATACAACATGATAGATTTATTGAATTTATGTTGAGAAGACTGTAGACTGAGAAGTTAATAATATGGATATCTATATGCGTTGGGGTAGACGCATAGTATCAATGTTAAAGTTCCCTGTGAATATTAGAAGCAAAGAGCAGCCTCGTAAATGGATTCGATGAAAACCGCACTTTCCACTCAACGAGGATAAGCTAACTGAGAGCACGAAACGGAAAGCTTTATCCAAAGTCAATACTTAAATGATTTTAAATTCAAATCGAGTCCTGTTTCTATAATCGATCATCTGCGTCTAATTTTATTCGGCATTAGCGCTTATCTGGCCGTTCTTCAGCGACATCGCAGCTCGGTGGTAGTTGAAATGAATTTCCCACCCTCCCCCTGCCCTATTATCCCTAATTTTTATTGCCATTTTTATCATTACCGAGATTGCGACGGTGGCGCCGTTGAGTTAATCGGATCACAACTCCGGCCTTTAAGAACGTGATCTGGAGATGCGGTGAGGATTTGCTGTGTACGCCTGTCTTCATCTCAGGCCCCACATATCTGAGAACAGCGGTGGAGGGCCCCGCCTTGATGCCTCTCTTTTTCTTGGGCCTCTAGAACAGCTCGGTACGTTATCCGAAGAACTTAAGACGTTAAAACGAACTAAAGGATCTTCCAAACCGTCGCGAAACAGCCGCAGTCGCAGCGAATTTCTCGCTTCGAAACGCTACCTATCAAATTTAATAGGTATGTCTACACCAGGAGCGACGCGACATTTTCGTCGCAAACGAAATGAAAGTTATTATAATTAACTACAAACGACTCTTTAGCCTTCGCTGGAAGTATAATGGCTCTACTTTAGATTTCGAGAAATTACAAACGAAATGAAGGTTACTACAAACGATTTTTTAACCTCCGTTTGAAATACATATAACGATTCTAATTTAAATTTTGGAACTACAAACGAAATGAAGGTTACTACAAACGATTCTTTAGCCTTCGCTGGAAGTATAATGGCTTTACTTTATATTTCGAGAAACTACAAACGAAATGAAGGTTACTACAAACTACTACAAACGATTCTTTAGCCTTCGCTGGAAGTATAATGGGTCTACTTTAGATTTTGAGAAACTACAAACCAAATGAAGGTTACTACAAACGATTTTTTAACCTCCGTTTGAAATATAATGATTCTAATTTAAATTTCTGAACTACAAATGAAATGAAGGTTACTACAAACGATTATTTAGCCTTCGCTGGAAGTATAATGGCTTTACTTTATATTTCGAGAAACTACAAACGAAATGAAGGTTACTACAACCTACTACTAACGATTCTTTAGCCTTCCCTGGAAGTATAATGGGTCTACTTTAGATTTCACGGAACTACAAACGAAATGAAGGTTACTACAAACGAGTTTTTAACCAGCGTTTGAAGTATAATGACTCTAATTTAAATTTCGAGGAACTACAAATGAAATGAAGGTTATTACAAACGATTCTTTAGACTGTTTGAAATTTAGTGACTCTACTTTAGATTTCGAGGAACTACAGATGAAATGATGGTTACTACAAACGATTTTTTAGTCTTCGGTTGAAGTATATTTTCTCTACTCTTATACTGTATTCTTTTTCAACATCATCTTCTGTACCAATACGCAAATCAAAGTAATGGAAAAAGTTACTGTTTAGTATACTTATTTAAAATAGGAATGGTTTTATATATTTTACAAACTAGACTATATTATATATATATATATATACGATGTAAAATCTCCTACAGAATATATTATATGTATATATATCTCCTACTTATAATTAAAACTGGTATTAAAAATAATAACGTGATCTGTTAACAGACTCGAAGGGGAAAATCAATTTAAATGAACAAAGTTGCAAGCAAGTAGTCGAAGTAATTGTTCTAGATTCACATATTTTTACGAGTCCCGTGGAAAAAAGGCACATAATTTTCCAAGTGATCCCCCGCGCTACAAGGATAAGAAATGGAAATTGAATAAGCCAACTTAGAATGGACGTGACAGTATATTTTTTATCTTTAATTTAGCAGCGAGCTGATAAGTAGCTGCTCCCCGACGGAGTTGGAGAATATGTATTTCGCTAAAGGCGCTCAGGCCAAGCTGAGATTACGCTCTATATCAGTATTTATTATTCATAACCGAGGCGGAAATGTGAATTACTACTATAACGCATGATAAAGGACTTTTAAATGGTGCCCGTTGAGATCATCCCCCTTTTTATAGTAGGCCGCGGTTAATTGTTTTCTTTCGCTTTGTCAGAACAGCCATCTTTACATTTCCCCGACAAAGTTTTGTCCTCAAACACCAAAATTAACCAATGAAGCTCCAATGTTCATCTAAATATGATCAACCTTGATTATACGTAGGTACTTTCTTTGTATAGTACGTGATAAAGAAAGATAAATACTCGTTAAATATATATTTATTTTGGTGGATGTGAATCTGGCACTCTACTTTCAAAATTCAATATTTTCTTTGTGATTCTTATAGTTTGTAGTAACATTTTATTCAAATATGTGTACTAAACAGTAACTTTTTCCATTACTTTGATTGACTAGACTTAATGCAGAGAAAATATACTTCAACCGAAGGCTACGAAATGGTTTGTAGTAGTTTGTAGTAACCTTCATTTCATTTGTAGATCTTCAAAATCTTAAATGGAGTCACTATACTTCAAGCATGGGCTAAAGAATCGTTTGTAGTAACCTATATTTCGTTTGTAGTTCTTCAGAATCTAAAGTAGTCACTATACTTCAAGCGGAGACTAAAGAGTCGTTTGTAGTAACCTTCATTTCGTTTGTAGTTCCTCAAAATTTAAAGTAGAGTCACTATATTTCAAACGGAGGCTAAAGAATCGTTTGTAGTTGTTTGTAGTAACGTTCACTTGATTTGCAGTTCTTCTAAGTATAAAGTAAAGTCGCTATACCTGCAGCGGAGGTTAAAAAATCGTTTGTAGTTATTTGTAGTTCCTCGAAATCTAAAATAGTCACTAAACTTCAACTTGAGGCTAAAGAATCGATTGTAGAAACCTTAAATTCGTTTGTAGTTCCTCGAAATCTAAAGTAGAGCACCATGTTTCAGAGAGAATCGTTTGTAGTAACATTCACTTCGGTTGTAGTTCCTCGAAATTTAAAGTAGAGCCATTATACTTCCAACGGAGGCTAAAAAATCGTTTGTAATAACCTTCATTTCATTTGTAATTCCTCGAAATTTAAATTAAAGTGATTATACTTCAAACGCTGATTAAAAACTCATTTGTATTAACCTTCATTTCGTTTGTAGTACCTTGAAATCTAAAGTAGACCCATTATACTTCCCGGGAGGGTTAAAGAATCGTTTGTAGTAGTTTGTAGTAACCTTCATTTCGTTTGTAGTTTCTCGAAATCTAAAGTAGAGTAACTATACTTCAAGCGGAAGTTAAAGACTCGTTTGTAGTAACCTTCATTTCGTTTGTAGTTTCTCGAAATTTAAAGTAGAGCCATTATACTTGCAGCGAAGGCTAAATAATCGTTTGTAGTAACCTTCATTTTGTTTGTAGTTCCTCAAAATCTAAAGAGCCACTATACTTTAAGAGTAGGCTAAATAATCGTTTATAATAACCTTCATTTCATTTGTAGTTCCGAAATTTAAATTAGAATCATATATTTCAAAAGGAGATTAAAATATCGTTTGTAGTAACCTTCATTTCGTTTGTAGTCCCGAAATCTAAAGTAGAGTAACTTTTTCCCATCATATTAAATTTAAAAAGTTTTGCCTTTTTTGAACTTCATTGGTCGATCTCTCTGTCGATTTGGCTTTTTTTGGAAATGTTATAGTGAAATACATGAAAATACGTAAAAATAGTATTTCTATACAAAAAACCGTTTTATTCCAAATACTGTAAAGAAGCTGTCTTATAATTTACTACAACTATACTCTGTATATTCGTTGAATGGGAAAAACCAAGTGCAGATGATAACAGATGCCATTATTAAAACTTCCTTCATTTGAATCTGCTCTACTGCTACTGTGAATAGGAGGTGAACTGAGGTAAAAACACATAGGAAGCCAAAGGATTTAACGAAGCAAATTCATTTTGTTTTTTACAATGCCAAAATTCGCGCTAATTCCACTAATACCTATGCGAATTGGAGTATGCAACTTGCTCACCCCAAAACTCTCGTTGATACGATATGATCCAATCTCCTCATTTGCATGGAACCGTTCAAGTCTGAACGGGGGACATTTTTGTTCCGCTGCCGGGATTAATTTGCACCTCCAAGGTGTTCACGGAGATTTGAACACCCTGAATCACCACGGGAGCATTGTGTGTACGCTGAGCTCGACTCGCGACGTTTCCAGTGCATGTTGCGAGTGTCGGGATTCGGTTTTGTGCATTCGTCATCGTTCTCGTCGCGACGAAATTTTCGTATACGTGACCCGCTATTCTAAGGTGGAGAGATATACAGGGCGATTTAGTCATAATTTCAGTAATTATAAGAGGAGTTAGGGAAAGATTGTTTTGAGGGAGTGCCATTATTTTTGCAATAACTTGTACGTTATTAGTGGATTTCTAATTTCGTGTGTGTGTATTTGAGGTTATATTTTGTATATTCGCAAAAAAAATGAAAGAAAAAAAACTAAACAGAATTGCACTAAGGCAAGTTGATTTAAATACCTTATTTTCGCCAGATAAAGCTAGCATTGAAATGTGCCATTCGTTAATGAACACCCGGTATATATATTTGGAACATGAATGGAATCATATTAACAAATGTAATTTTACAAAATTAATGTAATTTTGCATTATCATATTTCTGATCAAAATAACCCATGTAACTTTACAAAATTTATAAGTCTACAGTGCACATGTAACTTTACATGAATATGTAGCCAGAAATAAATAACGATGTAATTTTATAAAATGTTAAACTACAAGTTTAATGAATTACTTTATAAATATGGTGTTAGAATGAACTATGTAGATTTACAAGTATCAGAACTGTAGAAAGTGAAAATTACATTAATACATTTTATATAGTAACACAACATTTTTGTCCAGTGTATGTAACATGTAACTACTAGGAACGTGGAATTAAAAAAACTAATTTATAATGTAAATGTAATTTTGCAGTATCATATTTCAGATCAAAACTACACATGTAACTGCAGCTGTAATTTTACATGAATATGTAGCGAGAAAAAAATAACGATGTAATGCTATAAAATTGTATAAAATGTTAAATTGCAAGTGTACATGTAACTTTACAGAATTTACAAATATACAGTGCAATTGTAATTTTACATGAATATGTAGCGAGAGATAGATAACGATGTCATTCTATAAAAGTGTATAAAATGTTAAGTTACAAGTTTAATGAATTACTTCATAAATATGGTGTTAGAATGAACGATGTATATTTTCCAGTGTCAGAACTGTAGAATGTGAAAACTACACACAAAATACAATTTTCATAGCGCTAGTGACAACATTTTTGTTTAGTGTATGTAGCACGTGACTAGTAGGAACGTAGAATTAACTGCTGATTTTTTTTAAAAAAGTAATTTATAATGTAAATGTAAATTTAGCAATTTCATATTTCAGACCAAAACTATACATGTAACTTTACAACAATTACAAGTGCACAGTGAAATGTAATTTTACAAGAACATGTAGCGAGAAATAAATAACGATGTAATTCTATAAAATGTTAAATTACAAGTTTAATGAATTACTTCATAAATATGGTGTCAGGTGTCAGAACTGTACAAAGTGACATAACATTTTTGTCCAGTGTATGTAAGGCGTAACTACTAGGAACGTAGAATTAACTGCTGATTTTAAAAAAAAGAATTTTCCAGTAAACTCCCGAGGTATAGAGTTGGAGAAGATGGTAAATTTGAAAGCCGGAAGCAAAGTAAAAATGCGAACAGGCGAGTTCTTTCCTTGGCACATAGGCAACACAGATAACGTCGCAGGAGCATATAAACCTCATATACAAAATGAAATATGCTTGTCTTTGGCGCGGCGTTTGGGCGGGAAGTGATATATGCAGTGGAGTATTATTTCGCAGAGAGGTTAGACTTAGCTCGGGTATCTTTTGCTGTGTTTAATGGTTATTGCCGATTGTGCACCGCCGTATATGAGAGATTAACGCAGATACGGAGTAAAATATGATGATACTTAAGTTCATTCCGCGCCGAGACGCTTCTGGATGGACGGAGGTTGTAATGCGGCGCTGGCGTCGCTTTCCTGGAACCGATGCCGCACCTGGCATCGCAATCCTAAGATGCATGGCCTATAGAATCTTAATTAATTTCGTAGTCGTAATCTCGACCAATTAAATGGCAATTTCTTGGAAAACATAAAGGATTTTTGCGAAGAACGTAGAGCGCTGGAATGGAACCGGGAAATACCGCCATAATTCATCTATCCTATAAGATTACTGATCTTTAATCCCCTTCCTTTCCAGCTCTTCTCTTTAGCGAGCCGCACACTCCTAAAAGTTGAGATTTACGGCGCTGCTGCAAGTACACTATGCCGCATAGAAAATGTCTCGCTACTTACATTACCCCGAAAATAACAACAGGAAATTCGAAAGATGAGTAAAAAATATATAATATAAATAAACACTCTCAACTTAAACATTTCCCCAAAAATAACAAAAGGAAATTCGGAAGATGAGTAAAAAATATCTAATACAAAGAAAATCTGACACATATTCTCCCAAAATCAACATGAAAAAATTCGAAACTAAGGTGGAAAATATCTAATACAGTGCCAAAGCTATTTCAGAAGTGGGATGATTTTGCCAACATATCTTAATGCGGGTTTTATGATTTAACTTACTTCCTCAATTTCAGAATAAAGTAAAGTTTTAAGGAATCCCTAGAAGAGTAAATACAGTACAATTTCAGAAGTGGGATTCTTTTGCCTACATGTCTCAATACGGGATTTATGATTTAACTTACTCTCATCAATTTCAGAAAAAATGAAAATTTTAAAAAATCCCTAGAAAAGTAAGTACAAAAAAAACTGTGTTTCTTCAAAGACGTAGGACATGAGATAAACATTTTTCCATAAGCTATAATCTAAAGTATCATATGTTCCATTATCACAGCGCAAAATTTAGGCGCATCGCCCCCGTTTACAGTGCATTATTTGGGTCAAGTTCACTAGTTTAGTGCGGTTGATAGAATGGACGTATCTCGTCGATTGCAGATTGATTTAGGCTGTTTCATTTAACAATGCCTTATTCAACCGAGAATTAGTAGTTCCATAATTTGTCAAAATGCAAAACGATATAACGGCAGAAAGCGGTCTTGTGATATTACTTTTGTTCTAAGTGTTTTGATCATTTTACAGTGACTTTAAGATCTGCAACAAGTTTATATTTACTAATTTGCTAAATCATCTTTTGAGACTTTATATGCATAGTGTTTAACAAAGTTAGATCAGGTTCAATCACTGTTTTGTTTATTTTTTCTTAAATGAAACCGTTTTGAGAATAGTTTTTATTAACCAGACATTTTTTGTGACAATATGTAACATAGTGTTTAACAAAATTAGACAGGTTCAAAATAAGACTGGACGAGATTATAACGGGATCATCACGGTGATAACGATGAGGATGATAAAGACGAAGATGATGACGATTGAAGATGTGCAGATTGAAGACGATGATGAAGGTTAAAGATGATCATAAAGATTGATGCTTATGGCGATGGTGACGGTAACGTTGAGGATGAGGATGATGATAATAAGGATGAGAATGAGGATGAGGATGACGAGGGTGAAGGTGATGATGATAAGGATGTGAATGAGGATGATGGGGATAAAGATGATGATAAGGATTATGAGGATAATAATGAAGATGATGAGGATGAGAATGCCGATGAAGATGAAGATAATGAAGATAGTGATGGTGACGATAAGAACGAGGATGTTGAGGATGAGAATGAGAATAAAACGAGTTAAAATTTATCTGCGTAATGACAGAAAACAGATTTTCATATTTAGAAAAAATTCAAATGAGAAAGGATTATTAAAAAAACTATTTTACGACGACATCGTAAGTTTACAGTTTTAAAAGATCGAAGAATATACCTTAAATTTAAAAAGTAAATGGGTTTGTTAGAATAGTTCTTTTAATATAAAATAACAAATTCACTGTGAAGTATTATACGAACC
Source organism: Monochamus saltuarius (assembly GCA_025584915.1). Classification (NCBI taxonomy): domain Eukaryota; kingdom Metazoa; phylum Arthropoda; class Insecta; order Coleoptera; family Cerambycidae; genus Monochamus; species Monochamus saltuarius. The sequence continues at coordinate 18,484,311 of CM046730.1, read as the reverse complement.
CAATCATACTTGAGTTATTCATTACGTTTGTTACGTTGTTGGTGTAGAACATCAATACAATTTCTGTTTGGAGCAGTGTATGTATGTGTTAGCTCACCGAGCGGCAGGCATAAACGGCGTCGTAGTTAGCGGGGAATTATTATGATATATCTAGACGAAATCTACCAACACACCACCTTCCAGCGTAAGACATCATTAGATATAGTGCCCCGAGTTACGCCGGAGAGGCAGTGCCGTGCACGCGGCGGAGGTAGGCTTATCTGCGCTGCAGCGGGCAGCCGGCCGGCGAGCGAGCGGCTCACGAGGCATTACTTCAGATAGGGAGGATATAAAATATGGCGTCCTTTCATGAATCTTATTAAGATATCCGTAACACCCGACGATACCGAGTTATGCGAGACCGAGCGAGACGCGCGCTCGCGAACTTATGAAGAAAGGAGTAGGTGTATAATCCTTATAGCTACACCGCTATATATCACGACTAAGTCCTGTAAGGAAAACAGGATAGATATTTATAAGTTACGAGCCTCTCCGCGCGGATTGTTTATTTAACTCAATAATCGTTTATCATTGGGATCAGCATCCTGCAGCCTGCCACATACAGGACTTCTAATCTCGTACTTGCTAACCGCTTTTTTGTGATTTACGGCTTCGAACTCGTAAATTGAATTAAAACTTCCACAGATAAATTCACAGCCCACTGATTTTCCCTCAAAAATCTATACCAGGTGCGAACTATACGAACACCATGGCGATCACAAATCTAAAATCACCACATCATCTTTTGAAGTTATTTATAGTTGTAGAAATATAAACATGACTCGCAATTTATCCAAAAAAAAAATTGGGAATATTGTAAACATTTCTTTGTAAAATCTTTATAATTCCAAAGAAAAAAATTGAAGTTGTAGTATTTTCAACTTCTACATCGCTGGATAACTGTAGTCTCTAGCATCATCAGAATGCAGGCAATTTTTAATACTGAAATCCGATTGCAGTATTGACTTTTTTACGATAGTGTTTACATTAGTTTCTCAAGTGTCAAAAATGGCTTAACTCGGAATTGATGGATATTGTTTTAATTGAGGTCCACGGCGTATTACAGCGGCTGAGGAACACATTTTAGAGATTGTTGAAGAGAATCCCCGAATAAGTACCAGTCAAATCGCTCAAAGTATAAGGGATGTCCCAATGAACAGTGTAGTGTATCATACAAGAGGCTCAATTATATTCGTATCATGTAGAGCCTGTCCAAGCATTAATACTAAGAGATTATACCTTATGAATTAAATTTTGTGAATGGTTGCTATAACAAAATGGTCAAAATCCCAGGTCTACAGTTGACGTATTAGTTACGGATGAAGTTATTTTTACATGGAATGGGATTCATAATACGGATCTTAAAAATCCGCACGCTATTCAACGGGATCATTTCTAACAACGCTTTTTCTTTGACCTTTGGACAGGGATTGTCGATGATCGTTGATTAGACCATTCATATTACCAAATCGAATGGATGGGGTTCAGTATCTCCAGTTCTTTCAAAATGTTAGTATATTATTTCTAAGAACGTAAAAACGATGGTACATTTCAACACCTCTACCTCAAGAAACATAGAGGCAACCTTTCCAAAGACCAACAACAAGAGCAATATACTCCCATGCACTGATGCATGTTAAAAACCAATAGAAGACCAGAAAAATCGAACTAGAACTATCTGGAATTTGAAAAGGATTCATATGTAAAAATCAAGAACAAGAAAGTCACATACTCATGACAGAGTTGCTTCTGAATATCAAGAACCCACCCATTGACAACTGTTATGACAAGCCTGAGGCGATGAGGTATGATTTCTGAAAGAGCACACATACAGCTGGCTGAACAGAATTGGAATTTGATAAAATGGAATTTCTCGGTCTAGTCACGTACGTCCTGGCGCCTGTAAAACTAATCACTGTCTAATGAGGATTTATAGAAACGGTTAAGCACTAAGTGTCCCATAAATCGATATAAGGCGTCTTGGAAGTGTAAGAGGTAGTCAGCCACCGATAATCCGGACATCGCATAAATATGATCAAGTGTGAAGCTGGGGCCGTAAGTAGTAAGCCTGGCTTAGAGTTTGCCGTGTCCCTGGTGAGCAGCTGAGACGACAGACTGGCGCGAAAAACGATAGCGCGCCTAACTTTAACCAACGTAAGCGTCTCTTTATTGATTGCGAGATAAGGTTATGCCTCTACTTATAATTAGGGGGTCTCTTCTTAGGTACCCGCTTGGGAATTGAATAGCTGCATGCCGGACAAGCCAGGAAGCAGCTGAATTCACAACACACACGAGAGTTAAAAAACTTTAACGCTCTATATTAACTCTTCTTAAACTTCAAATTTCAAAATATGTCCAGCTCAATATATCACATTTACACTACATTTTTCTCACCTCATAAAGACTAAGCGCAAAAACTACGGCAGTAATTGGCAGTTGGGTTAGTGATTACACATCTCACAATCCAGTTTCGGTGGAAAATCACTTTATTACTTCATTACGAAAAAGGTATTTACATTGCCCGATGAAGAAATCATAATTACAGAAACGGTTTGCTCATTAGACCTACCGATGCAAGTTTATTAATTCTTTAATAAGTAAGCAGACTTTTAATGAGACTTTCACGTAACTTTATAATTAAGTCTACTGATGTATAACCTAGCAGAAAAGAGTCGTTTGCCGGTTCTCTAACAATTTGTGATGGCCAACTAGATATTTGAGAATTATCAATAAACAAAAAAATTAAATACAGCTGCCTGACGATATTTGTAGGAGAAAATGAAAGCCGACACAAATAAAAAAATATATTTGATACAAAAATTACACGGGAAGTGTGTTTTATCGGTAGTGAGTGGTGTAACAAAATAATGTAAAACGAATGCAAAATACTGCAGCTAACTGGAATAAGCGTTACCTATATATCAGGTATTATTACTAATAAGAATGTTAATTTCTGTCGGTTCTGCATTTAGAAACGCTGCAAAAAACTGTTGACAGGTGTAAGCTTTATCTATGCATCGAAGCCATCTCAGTCGATGCTTATCATAGGCGCTGACTTTCCGTAGGAAAAGAGGGCTTTGCCCCATTTTTTAAATATCGAGCTAAAATTCTAGAATAATTTTTTTATTGTCTTTTAGGTCTTCCTGAGCACGTGGTTAAAATTGTTGTGCTTGTTCATAGTTAACCCTGTATACTCTGGACAGTATTCCACGTACACATTGTAGATATTTTTTATTGTAAATGTTGCAAATAATTACTATAATAGTAACAGTTAAAGCTAAACTGTCATCTTTAACAATAACTATTAACTTAGAAATTTAAATTATTTAATTTGGAAGTCAATTTCAATTTTGGGGGGGTTTGGACCTACCCAGTCCCCCCTAGTCGCGCCTAAGGAGACGTTCGCTATTCATCGGAAAATATCGGTGCGAACAGAGCTTTAACTTGCGGTGGAAGCCAAGCGAATTGAAAAATGCGATCTGGGTGTCAGAGACGAGATCAGGCAGTGGATCCTGAAACGAGGTTTTAAATTTGGATGAGCCACGCAACAGGTTAACGGAGCGCCCATCTCGGGATAAGCTCGACGGAAAAGATTAATTTCACGAAAGTGTATCTAACGGATGGCGAAACCGGGTTACCGCTCTAAAGACGTGTAATTGGCCATTAAGGGTTATTTTATGCTCGACGCGCTACTAAGAGTGGTGTGTATGTGGTCTGATAGGCACCCCCAACTCCTTTGCCGCAACTTCTAAGTATCCGGTCTTTATACTTCGGCGGTAATAATTAGTTGAAAGCGCAGCTCGCTTCGGTCGACCTTATAGGTCTATTGATGTGCGAGATTTAATTCCATGCAAGTCAGATTCTTGAATGACCGCATGATTCCTCAGTTTACTTACTGTTACATACATATAAAGGCGTATTAGGAGACATGTCCAAATCGTAATTACTGCTAAATTTCTGAAGGAACGATCCTAGAGATCAGTGGCGGGTCACAATAATTTTCAGTATAAATATATTGATAGAGCCCTTATCAGCAGCGAAGTCAGGAGGGTTTTGGGGAGGCTTAACCCTCCCCCCCCAAAAAATATTTCTGTAAGTGTAATGTAAGAAGTTGTCACGGAATCGGTATCAGAAAGAAATGTCGAATTTACGAAAAATTACAAATTTTTTGGAAAAAAATTAGAAATTTACTAATTTAGATTAACTACAATAACAATCCGGGACTTCTTGACTTTATACCGTATAATCTTTTCGATCTTTTCGATAACAGAGAAGTACATTTTTCTGAACCCACTCTAAATGTGCCATCTATGAACAATTATGCATACTTTAAATATGCCCCAGTGACCTTTGTGGACGTTGAACACACGTTTTCAAAACCGAAATGGATTATTAACGACAAACGCCACAGCCTAACACCTGAACATTTACAGCTGGTTATTCAATTTTATTACAAGTGAATAGTTATGTAGAGTGTTTTGTAAACTAATAAATAAACTTAATATGAATATGTTGGATAATATAAATTACCAGTACAAGGTAAGATGTTGATTTTAACTTTTTGTAGGTATATATTTGCACCTAGGTTTCTACAAACATTAACTTAGCGTCCTAAGTGCGCCCCTGATAATGACGTCATATGCGAACGAAGTGGCTTGAAGTTCATGGATTTTTTTTATGAAAACGCCTCTTGTTCCGCCTCTGGTGTGAATACATCAAATCCTTGCCTCTAATTATTAGATATCGGTTCTTGTTTCCAATTATGCCCGAGTCTTGGCGTTGCTCACCTGAAGAAGTTACATTTGTGGACCCTTTTAGCTTTGTATCTCGAGGGACGTTGGTCTAAATCTCCCTCGCAGATCTCGATCCGGACACACAAAAGATAATGCCAATCGACAAACTGAGCCAACGGACCGGGTGAACTGTATCCGCCTATAAGCGTTGTTGCGGTTCGATTGAAATCATTTGAAAACCACTCCACTTGTCATCCTCGACGGATGGCGAGGGGTGAAGGGTGAGACGACCCGCTTCGCTACCAAAGATCAAACCAGATAAAGCATCATCGAAACAACAGATTACACGTGCAGCCGCTCTTCAGGTCGTCTGCTTAAGAACCTCCCAGGGATTGGCTTCGTATTCATCAAAACAACTTTAAATGCGTTTAACTCCTACTCACAAAAATCACTCGCTTTTTAAAGAAAACTTCAGAAAACGCGTTCGTTATTTACAAACGCTTTCACTTTTTTATAAGTAGGTACTCAGTACCAACTCGACATTAAAATAAATCAATATGAAAACAGTAAACAGACACAAAGAAATATGCTTATAACTTCAAACTTAGCATAAAGATGAACCTAATACTTCCACAGACTTTTGAACTTCAACAATTTGCTATCTAAGTAAACTAGACATTTCCAACAAAGTCTCGTTACAAAAAAAATTAATAGAGTCGTTCCTCATTTATTTGTATATGGAGTTGTTTCTCATTTATATTTATATGTAGTTAAGTAGTTATAGGTAGTTAGCGTAATATACAGTATTTCGACAGACTTTCGACTTTTCAATAATTAGATAACTAAAGTAGATATTTCTAACAAGAGAAAATTTTATAGAGTCGTTTCTGATTTATGTTTATATGTAGTTAACTACCTACCTTAATATGCAATAATTGCAATATTTTCACAGACTTTCGAATTTTCAATAATTAGATATCTGACTAAACTAGACATCTCCAACAAAGTCTTGTTAAGAGAAAATATAATGGAGTCGTTTCTAAATTATTTGTATACGTAGATTATAGTATAATATACAATATTTCGACAGACTTTCGAATTTTCAATAATTAGACATCTGACTAAACTAGACATTTCCAACAAAGTCTCTATACGAGAAGTTTAATAATTTGTAATTTAAAACCATAATAAATTAGTTACTGTTTCTTAAATATTTATTTCACTCAACAAAAATATCTCTTATATCCTAACTACAACTAAAAATGCAACAAATTTGTATCTGAAACAATAATTGTGTTACATTAAACAAGCAACAGAATTGTCAGTGTAAATTTAATGGAACAAGACACACAAAAAAATGCTATTTATATTGACTTTTAGATTTACTATTACATCATTTTGCGTTTCTCAGTGGAACAAAAACATGAAAAGGCTCATTCCTGGACATTGACTGTAAAATACGTACAGAATACAGTGAAATCTCCTTCATAAATATAGCACACACCTATGAGAACACGGAATGAATGGTCATAACCACACTGTTATCATTTATAAGCTACTTCGAATGTAAAATATTGGATGGAGCCAAGTAATGAAAATTGAATTTTTGTATTATCTGGCTGACTGAATGATTCCAGCATTAAGGAAAGGTCCGAGACTTAGCTGCCTGGTCAATATGGGATTTGCGGAATTTAAATTTGCTGATACTGAAATATTGCAAATAGCCTCGAATATACCAACGTTATAAGTCTCCGTTATTTTGAAAAAAAATATACCAGCTACCTTGTGAACCAAGAAACAGGCGATTCAATACATTGTCATGATTTTATTTGGGATATATATAATATATATTATGTACGACGATTTTCAAGCGCTTTACTGCATAAATAACATTGAATCATTGTACGCTATTTGGAATCAGGTCAATATCAAAGACACCTTAACAACTAGAACATTGCAATTTATCAATAAAGTATTAACTACATAAGGTAACTAGGTGCACACCTGTAGAAAGATGTAGTGGGTACAGTAAGTCGAGTAAATCAGTTGCCTGCGTAGGCGTTATTATACAGAGTGTCTGGAATATGAGTGTCTCAATTTTGCCATATGACACACAATTATGATAGCAAACAGGTCTTGAAATGTGACAACATAGCTCACATATTATCTTAGGATTGTTAAGTATTTATACATAATAATTACAAATAGGTACACCTAAACATCTTACTTACTACGTACTGTGAATGGTTTTCTTAGAGTTCTTTTCACAACACAGAATAATAGGTACAAGTGTTTAAAATGACTTCTGTTTCTTGTAAGGAGCGTTTACCGTACAAACGTCATGTAACCAGAGAGTTTTGCCTAGATTTGCCGTAAATTAACATGCCATGCAGCTGGTTATGGTTACTATAAATTGTTCTATGTTTGTTTATGTACACTCACAAACATCAAAGAAAAACTAAAATACGGAAAAATGAATATGCATATTGTTCGAAACATGAGTGCTATGTAATATAAATTGTATCATTGTTTCCCAAATATTTTCGTCCGTAGAGATTTTGAGAAAACGGTATTTTTTCAACATTTACTGTATATTCAACAGAAACATTTAATTTTATATTTTAACAATGACGGTACAATTTAAATTGCATTTACGAATATTCATGTGTTTGTCAGTTTATTAACAAACTTATTAAAACAACGTATCCGTTCAAATATCTAAAAAAGGCACTTTAACAAATAGTAAGCAAACAAGGACATGTTTCTCATTAAGTGTACAGTTATTTTGCAAAATTACGTGGATAACACATAACTTTTCATGGTTGAGTGCAAGATTTGCTAGCGAGTGTACCAAGTGCTATCCTACTTGTTGGTTTAATTTATTGCCATATTACTGAGCCAAGAACTGAGAGAGAAAGTTGAAAACGTGCATTTTTACAACGAGTAAAAAATAACAATAAATGCACTCCATGTCAGAGTAAGGCATTACCAGTAAATTTTGTTTTTCTAAACATAATAGAGTCATTCTAAAACAAAAATATGTAATAATAAACTATTTTATATTCAAAATCACACCATCGTTTAAGTTGAAACTAAATTGCATATTATGTAATGAATTTAAAAGATATATTATTAATTTCGCTTTCAAACACCCACCGTATTTTATTGTAAAGTATAACAACGACGGGGCAAAGTTCCGGTAATCCGTATTTGTAGAAAAAAATAAGCTTCTTTAACATTTAGTTACGAAAATACTTTTTAATACCAAACGATTCAATGGATTCAGGATTGAAACAAAATGATATACAAAGACAAATGTCACTGATTAAGGTGAAATCGACTATAATCTACAGTATGTCCGCAGTTAGAGTGACTAGTATAAAAATCATTCTATTTTATATTTTATGGAAAAAGTACACTCACCTGATGTTCATAAATGTAAAAAATCAACTATGCAGCTGGTTGCTGAAAAGTTATTTTCTCGAAAATGGTCAATTTCTTCGTTAATGTTCAAAATTAAATTTTAAGCGGTTTTTTATGTTTCTTGCAAAAAATAATGCTTACAAACTTTTGTATGAATGCAAAGCAATTATTTTTGTTGGTAATACAATAAGCAAGCTTCTTATTGATATTAATTTAACATCCACATTACAACGAAAAGTGAGAACATTACGGGTTAATAAATACAATGAAATTGGCAAAATTAATATAAATCTTACATAGAAAATACACACAACGTCAAAAGTCTTGGACCTCCTATATATAAAATGATTCGATTAAACCTAATGATTTTTCTTAATGTTGTGTAAAAATTGCAAACCATGAACCCATACTTTATTACCAATGTTTTTACCAAATCTGGTCAGTTTGGCAGTGTTTTCAGTCAAGTGTTCCTTTGAATATTTATGCATTATAACGCCAGGACGTGAAATTTCTGCGTTTACCCGAGCAAGAATAACTGCTTTACATGATGCAGGAGATTCTAATCATGAGATATCGAACATGTTGGGCATTCCTAGATCATCTGTTGTACGAAAAGTACACAGATATGAAAAATTGGATACAGTGGAAAACAGACCATGCAGTGAACATCCTCGAGTATCTAAAGAAATTGAGGATCGGTATTTGGTGCAATATGCCCGAAGACATTGCATATCTTTAGCTTCAGCTCTCAGAGCCCACTTTTAAGGTACGTTCCGCCGTGTTATATCGACATCTCGAAGACGACTCCACAACGCAAATTTACGTACTAGAAGACCATTACGGGTCCCGAATCTACTTCCAAGGTATCGTGCTGCCCGTCTCCAGTGGGTGCGAGAGCAGAGGGGTTGGCTTTTACCAGTGGAGGTGGGTCTTATTTACAGACGAAACCAGAATTGGGCTGGTTACTAATGACAATCGACAAAGAGTCTGGAGACCAGGTCGTCAACACCCACTTCATTTTCCCCGTGAAGTTGCTCCGTATGAAGGGAGTACCGTAATGTTTTGGGGTGGAATAATGTTCAACCGCCGCACCCCATTAATTCTCATACCACAGGATACGACAAGTTAAACTTACATCGAACAAGTTATTACGCCCAATATTTCCCCCCTTCGTAATTCTGGTGTGTTATTTCACATTGTTGACCTAGGCAATAACCAACAATCCACAGAATAATATTACAAATAATTGTTATGAGTGTGCTTTTTCACACAAACTTGAAGTATGAAAATGTGCCTCAAGTTGCTACAATTAATTAACTTTAAAGATTAAATACAAAAATTAAAGCAGGAGTAAGACACAGTTGCAAAAAATAAAAATTCAGCAATAACCGTCACCTATAATAAATTATTTTAAAGATAACACAACATTATTTGTGCATACATGCCTGTGTCTCCTTATCAGTTATTATCATTAACCTGTTCAGTTATCTTGGAATAATCTTGTTGACTCAGTTTAGACTCTGAGCTATGAGGTGTACCAGCTATGAGAAGACTGAACAACAAAATAGAAAAGAAATGTGTACATAAAATATACGGATCACTAGTGTTAGGTTTCCTAAAATGCAGCAAACTGGATCCGAATAGGGGTTTAATCGAGTGCAATTTCGTCGATGAAGATGTGGTGGCGTATTATTTACTTGATACCGGTTCTACGTGTGTCGAACACCGCAGAGTTATCAGGGATGTGCCCAGATTCATGTCAATGCGACAATTTGATAACCGATTGCCGCTACAGTAGCCTCACTGATTTACCAGAAGGGATAAACCCGAACGTAAGCCTTATCTTCCTTAAGTACGTTTAAAAATGCATTTAAAAGGCATCAGCGGTATAAACAAAGTCAACAGACCTAACATAACCTTTAAAATATTGCTATAGTTAACATATTTCCGTAAAATTTGGTATATTAACGATTTTATTTACGTAAAGGTAATAAAATGTCATTAAAATGCGTTTGGTGCATAAAACTGTTTATTTCTTATAATTTATGTGATATTATATCATGCCTAATTTCAATACCTATCTATCTATATATAGAGATAAAAAAAATTGACAATAAATTTCGTATTATTAGCTTAACCTAGATATGAAGAGTTGTTAATAGTGTTTCGATTAATACTTGTACAACGCTACTTATAGGTATATAAAAACCATAAAAAGGGTAGATCTTAGTGTGCCATTGCTGATGCAACAGTTTTCTTTCACATTTTATCCGACAAACGAAAGTGCGGATTTCTCTTTCTTTCTACAGATTTCTAAAGTCTCTTCACTGTTTCTATTACGGTATCTATTCAGTTTGCGAAAATAGCAATATTAACCTAACCATGTACCAAATCAAATATATACAGGATGAGGAAGTTGCATAAGATGGTAAAAATTAAACACAAATTTATTTTGTGTTCACATAATAAATAAAAGTACATAAACAAACTTGTCACACTAAAAAATGGAAATAAAGTATTTCTAACTCTTACGATGTCCCTAGAAATGAAAAACTATATTTTCTTAACACCAAATTAAGTAGTGCAACACCTCCGTGTAAAGTTTCCAAAGCTCCTTCCTGTAATCTGAATGAGGCGAAGTTCTAAGTTTAATACATGCATAAGCCTTAGTAAAAACTTATTTATTTTCAGGTGATCAGTTTGGATTTGTCCTACAACAGCTTCGAAAGTTTTCCTGAAGGTTTGCGAAATTTCCAAAGCCTGAAGTATCTGAATTTATCCCACAACAAAATCTCAACACTTGGACACTCCGATTTTTCAGGACTGGAAAATCTGGAACGTCTGGATTTGACTTATAATATGTTCCATGATTGGAAAGACATCCACTCTGCAACGTTTGGTTACCTTAAAATGTTGGTATACCTGGATATGTCCCACAATCCACTCAGAAGCATTCCACAGTATTCAAATCACTTGGCAATACCTTCTATGGAGATTCTCAGACTGAATAATTGTTCTATGAGGACGATTCCAGTGCAAACATTCAAAAGCTTACTGAATCTAAAGGAACTGCATATGACAGACAATCCAGTACGAATAATAAACGAATCGTTTGACCTGAGTAACGTGAAATATATAGACTTAAGTGGATGTGACTTACAATACATTGGTGAGCATGTATTTCAAGACTTGCCCATGTTAGACACACTTATTTTAAGAAACAACGACTACCTTAAAAAGATTGCATGTAACTCAGAAAGCTTACGGTATTTAGATTTGTCAGGTTGCACACTGGAAACTGTTCCTACAGGAAACTTGAGAGCACTTACGTGTCTCAATTTACAAGGGAATTTTTTAAGGGAACTTCCAGATAGAAGTTTCAATAGCTTTCCCAATTTGTTAACATTGAATCTGTCTTACAATGCAATAGCTGTTATCAAAGATAATGCATTTCGTGGCCTTGATAACATTAATATAATCGACTTGTCCTTGAACAAACTAACAGTCCTTAGTGAAAAAACCTTTTTGCCTACTACGTCGCTTATAACACTAAATATATCTCACAACTACATTAATTCCATCGACAGTATTACTAGTACATCCCTAAAATACTTAGATGCTAGTTATTGTGAAATTTATTACATAAATAGATTCAGTCTAGCGAATTTACCTAAACTAATAGAACTTTCCTTAGCAAGAAACTTCTTATCTTCTTTACCAGACGGTTGGACGGCAGACCGGTTGGTATACTTAGACGTCAATGGCTGTAGGATAAAAAGCATCAACAACCATACTTTTGAACAAATGTTTTACTTGAGACACATAAATCTATCTGGTAACCGATTAACCACAATTGATCCAAACTTTTTCCCTCAAGCTCTTTACGTGAAAATCGAAGACAACCAATGGAGATGTGACTGTTCCAAATTGAAGAGTATGTTTGAGTGGCTGATCGAATACAATGAACGAGTTGACAGGTTAATCTGCGACTCCCCAGAACGTTACGAAGGTAAAACCTGGCACGAAGCCTGCCAAGAAGAATGGTACCCTTCGCCCAAATCCAAGGACCACCTCTGGTGGTACTCTGTAGGTGTTATAGTAACAATGGTACTCTTACTAGTAGCAGTGATAGCTATGAGAAAGATGCATCAGATCAAAGAGAACCGTTTGAGGGAAGTGGAAGAAACACGTAGGGCTCAAGAAAGAGAAGCCTTAGAGAGGATGCATAGACTTCAAAGAGAACGAAGGGAAGAGGAAAATAGAAACGCACCCGATCCAAGGGAAGGGCAAAGGCCACCTTCTTATAACGAAGCACTGTTACTTCCTAGACTGGATTCCTCGTATCCAAACCTATCTGGAAGCATGCACAGCTTGAATTCTAGACAAAGTGCGAGTAATCCTGACGTTTCTAAGAAAAGTAGACCAAAAAGGAAGAGAAGGAGGAGGAAGTCTGATTCTTCAGACAGCAGACGGGCTTCTCGTGTAGTAGTTGACTCGGATACATCAGATGCTGATACCCATTTCCGAACGCAAGCCCCTCTCGAGAGTGATTTTTAAAATGCTCATATACTTGTACATAAAATCAAATGTTTTGAGTTTGAGTTGAACTGTTTCTAGTCAGTTCTATTTATTTTCCAAATATCGTAGAAGAATTTTCAGCGGATATATATGTAGTTTCTTATAATATTGTTATATTATTCATTAGACTCTACTTCACTACATTTTAAAATAAAAAAAGAGACAGTGATCATATAAGCAATAACATTTACCAATTCCATTAAAAAGTATAGTAAATACTACAAAAAACTATGTATAACAGTTAACCACCCAAATTTTATGATTTATCCAATTTATATTTGGACTGTTGTACTTTTGAACATGTCTGAACTGGTACTTAGAGTACGTTATTTATAAGAGCTATAAATAAGGCAATACTAAAACGCGACGAAATATTCAACAGCAGCAATTGGAAAATTATGGCACTGCAATTTTACTAATAGGTACGACACATTATGCAAATTATGTTTGTAAATAATAATTATTAAATTTGGAAATGACAATTGTACACGTTAAAATATCATTTTATTTATTACACTTATTATTAACAATATATTTTTTAATCAAACTGCTTGTTACTTATAGTAAAATTAGTGTTGAAAAGTATTATTCAGTGAATAAAAACTATTTGTTTTCCAAATTTTTTTCCTAATAATAATCCTACCACCAATCGTTATCATTTGTGCCCAAATCAAAACAAAAATATGACATTGATTGGCAAGTTTCGTGGTTTTTCAAGGTACAAGGATAGTTGTTTCGCTAATATTAGAAACATGTTATTATTAATACGACATCAAAATAACGTCATCCATAAATATGTCAACAAGTTTTTATTGCAAGCTACACGTCCATTCCATCAACGAGATAAAATTGAGATGATATCCAGGTGATTTCTAATTCTCGGACCCATTAAATCAGGCAACCAGTAATACACAGATGCGACGACAACAATAGTATGTATGAAAAATACAAAAATTATAACTATTTTTAGTGTTCAGTTCTTTAGAAAGTGTTGTAAAACAACAACGAATCATGCGACTGACTTTTAGGGAAATATTATGATACAAATTGTGCTTCTTGATGTTTATTGCGGAATAAATTACAAACAACATGTGTGGTACATTGTTAAAATCCAAGAAGTATAAATGAATGCTTCTTTTGTATTATCGCTCGCTTTATTATAACTAAACGGAAATCTATAAAATTTTCAAAAAAATATTATCAACTATATTCAAGTGTTTCACGCATATTAAGAAAACAACTCTTACTATGTGATGTCTCAGTCTTAGCATATCTATGAATTTAATGTACGTAAATAAATAATTTTTATTTGCCGCATCTTTTCGCACAAAGAGATGTAAAGAAGGTACTGCCCATTGAAGTAGCATTTACAAGTTACAAGAACTATAATGTTTAATAGAGAATGGTTTTACTATTTTTAGAAACCATCCCAACACCATATGCGGGGAAATGCGCTTAAACGTATATAACTGTAGCTCAGTGAACAGAAATTTCTCCTTTGAATACACCGATTGAAAACAAAAAACCGTTAGACGAAAGTCATTGTGAAGTTACATAAAAAAAGTCAGTTGTTCTCGACATGAAACAAAAACCAACAAAACATTTTGACAGATTCGGCATTTGCTAGCTGTGTTCTTATTGTCGGAAGAGTTACATCTCAGTATTTAAATATTTTAAAGACAGAAATGAAGAATGCATTGATAATTTTCCAGTGCATTATAAGTTTATTAATTTAAAAATATTTCAGCAAGATGGCGCAGAGCTTCATAATTCTGCAATGAAGTCCCAATATTTAAATCAACACTTTTAAAACAATTGGTTTGGCGCTCATGCACCTGTTGCTTGACCTCTACAGTATCCATGTCTCAAACCTATTAATTTTTTTCTGTAGTATTATCCGATTCTCTGTGTTTATAATCCTTAAGAGTTGATCTGAATTTAAACGTTGAAAATAGCTTGCGAAAGCGTGAATTTATGAGATTGAAATATTGGGAATAAATATAGTAGAAATTACATTTGTTGTTTTGAATTTGAAACGCATCTGTAATCTTTCTAAATATTTTTCTGAATTTGAAACGTTGGTAAAAATATTTTCAAAAGTGTAGGTAAATTTATAAGAACTAAAATATTGAGAAGTAAAATGATAGAAATTATCTTCTGATTATGTAATCCCTATAAATAGTTGTTCTCAATTCGAAACATAAGTAAAAAAATTCAAAAGTTTGAATTTCAAAAAAATAATTTGCTAACTGTGTTCTTATTGTTGGAAGCCATCCATAAGATAAAAAAAATCAAATGAATGTTCCATACCCGAAACTGTAGTAGCGATAGAAATATTCTTTCAACGAAAATCGATTTCTTGTATATTCTTATACCTCTTTTTGAGTGCTTTCTGTTGAACGATGGCAATTTCTACAATTGCTATTTTCAGTTTTTTCGCAATATTTCAGCAACGGCAGACATCTTGGATTTGTTTGTTTTATCTTAATGGTCATGACTCAACATTTTTGTAATTCGAACCACTAACATCTAAGTTGTTTCTTAGTGTACATAATCTTGTCTTCATTAGAGACCGAATAAAAATATAACAACTTTTAAGCAATATCAAAACCGTTTTCATAAAAAGAGTAAGTTTTATGCAAGACGTTTACATAAAATTTTACTTGTATTCAAGCGAGTTGACAACGGTTAAGTTGACTGAAATAAAGATTTATAATTAAAATTGCAGGTTTTCTTTACCGGTTGATTACGACTTCAAGTTGGTGTGTCGCACTTAAGCTGAAAGCCTCGAAGAATGTCGTTAAATCTAAGAAGAATGACCTCTTAGAAACTTAAATTAACAATATTAGCCTTCGGAACTGGAAAATAAAAATGTGCAAATTTAAAAATACTACCTATTCGTAATTGTGTATTGCTTAATAATTAGTTATTAACAGATGTAGACTGTGTACGTCCTAAAGATAATTGCTACATTCAGATAAAATTAGCAATAAACCGAAAGTTATGTGAATATTGTCTCTTAATGAAAACACAATAATTTGCAGGAAAACATAAAAACAAGCCATAAAAACTACTGTTTCATAAAATATTTAATGGCATCACCGGAAAATGAGGCCAATGTCTGCAACACTAAATAAAAAATTAAAGATTTATTTGAAGAAAAAAAGGATATGAAATATGCATATGCAACTTTTAATAACAAGGTCTTATCACTGAAGATACGTAGCCCACTGAGTCATTTCTTATCGCACGTGAGTATTGACATAGATCGTTTATTTTTATTAGTTCAATAAAAACAGGGTGGTTCAGAATTTACCTAAAAAAATTTTTTTAATGTGCAGGAGATTCTTACAAATACAATTTTGTAAAACTAAAATCAAAAATAGTTAAAACTTAATTTATAAATACACTTTCGCACGGCACTGTAAACTAATCCACGACTGGACAAAAAATTGAAAGAAATTCGCAAGGAAAGAAATAAATTACATTTTACAACACCTTTTTTATGCAACAAATTCAACTGATTTTGCTGCTATTGATATTAATTATTAATAGAATTAATATGTGGTTGCGGTCAGTGGTCGCGCGGTTTAAGGCGTCAGTACTTGAATCGAGGTGACTGGATCGCTGTGGGTTCGACCCCCGCAGCCGGTAGACCGTATATAAGCTATATTCGTGGAGAGGATTGGCACCCTCTCTGCGGGTATGGTAGGGTGGAAGAATGTTGGCTTGGATCAATGTGAGAGATTGATATCGGTTGACATTTGACTACCCCCCTAATTAATGAGGTTTTCCAGGTTTCCCTCATTCCTGCACTGAATGGTGGTTAGGGCCTACCAACGTTATTCTTATTATTAATTAGTAAAATAGAATGACATATCTGTTGTTACACAGTTTCTACAAACTAACACGAATATTTCTGTTTTTGTTCGTTGTGGACTTACTGGCTGCAAATATGATACGTTTATGGAAATCATCAATAGTAGGTATCCACTTCGGTGCGATACACTTCATTTTTTAAATATCCCCACAAAAATAAGCCCAATGATTTAAAGTTAGGAGATCATGGCGGCTATGGTACCGGTCCCCCTCGTTCAATTCCTTGGTATTAATGTTTGGACACGCTGTACATGATACGGATATAATTGAGCCTCGTGTAGGATGCGCCACACTGCTGCAATACGCCGTAGACGCTCTGGACATCCTCTTTTCCACAGTTCGCTTATAAATTTCCCGTATCACGCCAGCGTTTGCGCTACACTTGCACTCACTGCACACTGTTGTAAAAGTAGCTGCATTTGGAACATGTTTACCGAGAAATCGCTCAGTAACAAATATCTGTTTCAATATTTTCGTCTTAAAAATAATTATATATTCACTTGAAATACTGGGTTGTCGACCTAGTAACTGCCCATAAAAATTTTGCAGCCTGTTAACACCTAATAACCCTACTTTAAAAATGTGGCGAATATAAAGATTTAAGTTAAATAAACTAGTACATTGCACTGCAGCAGTCAATATAAAGCCTTGAAATTTATAGATAATCTCTCTAGGAATAAATTAATAAGCTTAGGGAAGTCCTATACATTTTATGAATGAAAAAATGATGTAAACATCATAAAAACTACATGTGTTACACCTACAAATAATACAAATAGGAACTTTTATTTAAACGTGGGTTTTACCTGGCTGTGGAAGGTTTTTGATTTATTCTTGACCCAATTGGTAAAATTCTGAACAAGGTCTCTAGGAATTTTACTGGTCTGTGGTCTGGTAAATTTGATACGACGAAAACCGCCAAAATAATAGAAATATGCATCTCCAAAAGTTGTAATCGCAACCTTAACAATGCTTATATGGGTTGAAAGACAATTTCAGTGTGCACAAGACAAGAGTGAAAAAATACAGGATGCCCCTTTTGAGATAAAAAAAAATGAAATTGTCAAAATGTAACTACAAGAATAAAACGCTTGGTATAATATTTCTAAATTTACGGATATACCATAATTTAGCGCTGAATACCAATTTGATGCAGGATGTCCATTTGAAATAAGGAAGAAAGTTGGTGCCGACTTCAAAGTGCAGGAGAGTTAGATATTTTTAGAGTTCTAGAGACTTTGCCATGTTACCAAATTTTTCACATAAGCGTAGAACACTATGTATTTCAAAAACTAGTAAAACACAACATTTAGGGTGACATTTAAACTCGTAAGGCAGTAGGCTAGGGTTTATTTATTCAGTAATTAATAATATCGCTAGCAATTAGTCAAGTAGAGAACTTGCTTTGTTATTTCTTTTTGATTTAATAAATTTTGTCAAAAATGTCACACATTTGCTGGTTTTTAATTTTCTAAGTACCCAGTTTATCGAACATCTTCACAAAAAAAGATTCAGAAAACAATATACTTTTATAAATGTGTTTGGTTTTTCTGACAAAAAGATTTCTTTTGTCTTGGGGAGACTTTTGACGTTGTGTGTATATTAATATGTATATGTATGGATTGACATACAAACGAATTATACAGCCAATATATTCTAATGTTATGTTACTCGATGTAATAAACTGATTCGATCATTAAAGTAAGCAGTTAGTCATTCTTTTTTGTAACTTAATAATTTCCAATTTTTACTGAGGCATTGCCTCACTCGCCTCATCAGACAGGCTGCCACTGATGATTACGTTTATCGACTACTTTAGACAACATTATCGCTGAAACGAAACAAAAGTGAACCAGCAATGTGTTCGTTGAGTACTTAACCTTTTTCCGATACAGTTCTTTTAGCAATTACTGTCTATTTTTTCAAATACTTCTTAAAACATGGTTTCCTAAAGTTACCCGCTACATTCTTCGAGTAGTCAGGATCATTATAATAAATCACTTAGGTATACAAACCACTTACATAAGAAGTATACTACGTGCTTTGTTAACAAATTATTTAAAAATCCTGCTTTGTAGATATTTTCATTTTTATTGCGCTATATGCACATGAAACAAGTGAAACCGTATCAGTTACGTCAGAGCATGTTGCGAGACCATAACACTATCTTAAAATTTCTCCCTGTGTTGGCAACACAAAACTTATGTTAAATAACGAAAACATATCATCCAATTACGATTACCAAACGGTGTTTACGGTTAATTAATACATGACCTCCTTATATTCATTTTCTCTTAATGAGAATTAAGAATAACAACCACGCAAAATAGTACTGGAAAATGAATTTTAAAAAGTTATAAGAAAATTATACTAGTTCCAAAAGAAAACCCTGTTTTTTGTACTAATAATTAAATTGACACCTAAGTTTCTAAAAAATCAAGCTGCACTGGTCATATGACATCCACCAGTCTGCATTAGAAGAACAGCAATGCAAGAAGGTGTCCGAGTCTTTACAGACTAGAGAGAGAAAATAGGGATTTTCTTTGTACCACCTAATGATTGATTTAAGTCGGTCTAGATTATTAGGAACGCATGAAAGATAGGCGACTCTTTAAAATGTTCGTCATCCTTAATAACAGTAGTAGGAATTTTAATTTTTCTCTTCATTACCTAATTAAGACGTGAAAATTTAAGTACACTTAAAGAAAATTTCTTTTTCCGTCTGAATTAGATTCAACTGATGACCTTGGAGAAATATACCAAGACCTTACTTTAGCTTACTTGCAGGGAACAAGTCACATTTTTTTAAAATACAAAATAGCGATAAACGAAAGGACGGAGATTTACTAGATTGGATACAAGGATAAATTCAAAAGAATGACAGGCAAGGAGAATAATGTTAGCTAAATCTATAGGGATAACTTTCACATAAAAAAAAGAATTTGGTTGGTAAATATTGGTACTGATTTGTTGAACACTAGAAATTGTCCCAAAGACGTGTCTCGAATTTTATTTAAATTTTTTGTATCCTCACCGATTTTTTATATCCTCCTACTATCGTGTTTAAAACACCCTGTACAATTTCTGACTGCATAAAACGCAAAAACATCCGGTTACAACAATTTTAAAAGCAGTAAGTAAACAAAAATCTATCTGGAACTTGCTTGTACAGTTTATTGACATCTATAAGAACAGAGGCGAGAGATATAAAAAATGCAGTAAACAATCTTCTGCCACTAATGATTTGGCCGTTGACTTTTGATGGATTATTCATATTTTAACTAGAGGTCATTTGAAATGGCAAACAAACGAAATCTGACTCTGAATTAACAATATTAATGAAGCTAAAGGATGATTACCTATCAGCTTCAAAAACATCAAGCAAAATTTTCGAAATCGTCTATAGTATAAAAATTCCCAATAGCGTTCCGGAAGTTATTCAGCTACTGGTTTCCTGTGAGAAATATCGTTAATAACAAGTACTTTATGTCATTTCAACTGCTGTAACTGTATTTTTGATGGCACAAGGGTTATCGCGTTACGAAATTTATTTGTAAGCTTTAAACGCTTATGTTGCCAGGAACAAAATAGATTTGAAGCAAGAGAAGTTTGTAATAATGTAATAACATAAATTTAGCATTTTTTATTACACATTCTAAATCATTTTATTAATTTTAGGCAACTGTTACGTGTCGGTTCTAACGGGACATCCTATATAAAAAATATGCAAATTTCTAAAAGCAATTTGCTTACTAAATTCTTACTACAGAATTCTTTATGCTACGAGTACATTTGTTATTGTTTTTAATTAATATTTTATTCCACAAACATACTCTGTGTTTTTTATACATTCAAATAACAATCACGATTAATATTTCTCGAGATATAAATAGATTCTTTAGAAAAAATTCGCATATAGGGAATTACTATACTATATATTATGTCAAATAATTATTAATTAAAGCTGGAGGTAATGCGTCAAACTTCAAATTCGCAGTTGTGTTTTTTGTGCTTGCGTCAGTAACTCTGATTTACATTTTTTAAGATATAACTAGAAAGGTGGCAAGTCGGCTATCGCCGACTTGACCTTTCTTGGGTAGGGTTCGTTTTTTTAAATGTCCTGTATTTTTTCGATAATTAGTGCGTTAAGAGACCCCCGATGGAAGTTGAGTAAAAAAAAATTGTCAGTTCTCTTAATTTTGAGATTTTTTTAACGTTCAACATTTTTCCAACACTTTGTATATAAAACGGTCTTTCGTACATCCGACAACCCATCCGAAGTAAAAAAAAATTTTTATTCCATGAATTTTGGGAGTTTCAATATTGGTTCAGTTTTCTTAAACACCCTGTATTGTTCTCATTAAAATAGTTTCCATATAGACCATTGTTAAAAGTTTCATCAAAAGAATATTATACTTCCATGAAGGTTTCTAGAGAATGGTTCAGTTTTTTTAAACACCCAGTAGTTTTTTAATTAGTATAGTTTTCTTACAGACCATTGTGAAAAGGTTCATAAGAAAATATTCCATGAATTGTGAGGATTCTTAGAGAATGGTTTGGTTTTGCTAAACACCCCGTATTTTTTCATTAGTATACTTTTTTTTACAATCGTGAATAAAAAAAAAATAAATTCCATAAATTTTGTGGATCTAGAGAATGGTTCTTTATTTTACACCCTGTATTTTTTCATACGTATGTATTTATATACATAATAATACCAAAGTATATATTTTTATAGTTTTTTTACAAACTACTGTAAAAAGTTTCATCAGAAAGCAAAAAAAAAAAAATTTTAATCCACGAATTTTCAGGATTTTTAGGGAACGGTTCGGTTTTTTAAACACCCCGTATTTTTTCATTAGTATATTTTTCCTACAGAACATTGTAAATAGTTTCATCAAAAAGAATTTTTTAATTCCATGAATTTTGTTGATTTTTAGAGAATGGTTCGGTTCTTTTAAACCTCCTGTATTGTTTGTAACAAAACTTGTTTATTTGGTATGGCTGGATTCGGTTTTCTATAACCTTTTCAACGAGCCCTCTCATGCCTTATGTTTCCATTAAAATAAAGTAGGGGTAGCTGGGGGTTAGAGGGTTGAAGCGACATTTATTCCAATTCCAAGTAAAACCAAAATGTACTTTTATCTGTATAGAAATCAAATAATTCAACATTTTGATTAAAATTAGGTGTGAAATTTTTTGTTAGTGTGGAATCACAAATAAATAGAACGAAGACCTCTGACTACTTCAACATGTAAACAATTACATCTCTTTACTAATAAATCTATGTCTACAATACAGATATGACATAAATATGTTTCTGGTATCTAGAGAACAGCGACCACAGAACAACAAAAAACGGAAAAACAATTCAAACCAGCGTAGTAAGACAAGTTAAATAAATACTAAATGATAACGGATATCACGCCTAGAACAAATACTCTATCTACCCTTATTAAATTAATATCATATTGTTTATTATTCGCGGATTTAAATGAACGTAAAATTCGATATATAGTAAAAGTAGAAACAGGAATGGCGTGCCCTTTTTGTTTATAATTGCTACATTCACGAAAAGAATAATTTTCGCAATAATCAAATAAATGTAGGTATACCCTGTATAAGACAGAGGTTAATATTTTATATTAATAGTATTAGATACTGTTCTCTATCTCAATGAAGAGAGATAGTATTCAAGTCAGTCTATAGAACTTAAGGATGAGATTATCATGTACAATAATCGCTATTTCCTTCATAGCCCGTTTCCAATTTTGTTATCGTGACGGGTTGAATCGTTATAATTGGGCTACTTTAGCGTGACACTGATCGCAAAAAATAACATCCAAAACCTCTTACCGTGACGATATTAGCTATTATGTTACTTGTTAACGTTTACAATTTACATGCTTTTATTTTTCATTTTATTGTGCATATGTCATTGTTATATAAATTGTTCAACGCGTGTATGAAAGTTTTGGAAAGTAGATACCGTGATTTAACAACAATATCTCATTTGTCATTTCGCATGGTATAACTGTAATTATTTTAAAGTTCAGGACACAATTTTAAATGTCTACATAAAGTTCATTTTCGAAGGAATTAAATTTATTTTGTTCTTTTGTTTACTTTCCCACGATTATGTAAAAGTAGTTTGTTGATCGAGTTAAACAGGGTGTTTAAAATGTAAACGTTGGCTCTGACTGGTTTTGCAGTATCTGAACAAGCTGTAACCCATTTTTCTTCTTTATTCTTTGACAGAATTACTTCATTTTTTAACTGCAGATCAATTTACTAATTATCTATAATTTCCTCGCGTTAGAATTTTGATAAAAAATTCAGATATTCACGTTTGTCCCATTTCAATATTCATTATTTTTTCGACGTGACTTTTGGTAGTTGAGATATCCCAAATGTATATATTTTCCTATGGTTTTTATCAACTTATTATTCATAAATGAAAAATTCATATTTCTAAAAATAAACACTGATAATTAAATTACAGCATTAACGAATAATCATTCCACGACATTATGCTTTACTATTTTTGTTACAAAACCAAATTGATGACATTTATCTGACGGTAGTTTACATTTAAACGCAGTAAACAATAAATAAAACTACAATTGATTGATTTTCAGGGTCGAAACTTTATCACGAGTTATGAAACATTTAGAAATTTCTTCACATATTTGTATTATGCATGAACGTTTCGAGAAACAGCTTTCCCCTTCAGTTCTCCAACTGTATACGGATGCAGCGTCATTATAGCAGTGGTGGCTCGTCACTTTTTTAAGCTGGACTTCGAAATACACTACAGAATTAACATTTTTTGAAAACTGTTTTCTTAGTCATTCTTTAAAGATAACACAGAAAATACAAATACAGGATTTTTTAAATTGATCTACTTTGTTATTCATTTAAGTAAGATTTTTTAAACAGTAAAACTTAACTAAAACGAATCAGAAACGGCAATAAAATTTTAATTACAGTGCACTGAAATATTAAATACAGTATGCGCCAAAAGTATGGAATACTTTTGGCGCATACTGTATAATCTATTAACAACGGAGAAGGAACCAATAAACGAACGTGTAATATGACAAACTATATTAGACTATATCTACTGCACTCTCATAGAGACGATGAGGCATGCTTCTGAATGGCCTCTATCGCAACTGGATACCAACGGACTCCATGCTCTCCATCTCTTTCTTACCTATATGTTACTGGTATGAGGCATGCTTCAGATGCGTTCTTATTTATCGTATTGTGCTTATAAACGTATTGAAGATTGCCTATACACATTATTGCATATTTATTAGTTATTACCGTTAGTACTATTCATAGAGGCAAATTCAAAAGTGCCTTAACCGTGTATTAGCATAGTCTATAGGACAGTAAAATTTTAAACCCTTGACAGATACTGCTATCTAGTAATAGCTGAACTATTTATGGTTCGGAGAAAATCAAATTTTGGGGTCTCCCTTTAAAGAGCAATAGCTCCGTTAGGGGGCGTATACGGACTTATGATTATATAACTTTTTTCTCATTTTTGATCGTAGAATCTACATACAACACCCTGTATACATAGGAATTGCATGGCAAATATTATTCTAACGTCATGATTAAAGTAAGCAGTTAGTTCTTATTTGTTACTTATTACTTTCAATTTTTACTGGGGGCACTGCCTCATCTGTCGTAGGGGCCGCCACTGCATTATAGTGATACTGATATATTTACTACATCATCCTGTCAAGGTGACTAAGAATATAACCCACGTTCATAGAATCATACAATTCTGCATAACATCCTGCACAACATTACTTAGAGTGCGAACAACAGATACACAAACATGATAAACAACTGACTGCGATTTGGGGAAGGCCAAAGTCCCGAGTAGCCCTCCTTCGGCCATGCCATGCAGTAATAGACGCTGTCCAACTACCAAGCGTGGCGTGATACAAATAACTTTCATCGAATCCAATAAGCGCAACCGGTAAATTAGTTTTATTTTAGGAAAGTCCGAATTTATAAAAAAGAAAGATACCTTAAGGTTATCCTTTTTCTTTCACGAACCTAACCAACCGTGGTATACAGGGTGGAGCAGAGTTGGTGGTTGGTTACAGGTTCATTGTTTTCCAACCTTCGATGACATTGGATATGCCGCCGTTTCGCGGTAAGTCGTAAATCACCTCGACGCGAGTTACGAGACCTATTACCAACCAATTGTAGACTAAATTTTACTCCTGAACCTCTTAAATATGTTCGTTGCGTGAGTGGTTTTGAGAGAAGAAATAATAGTAAAACAGTATCATCATTATTTATTTTGTATTGCACACAACGTCAAAAGTCTTGGACCCCCCCTCATTCTGGTAAAACAAATAAAGCAGTCATTCTTGCTCGGCTAAATGGAGAAATTTCACGTCCTGGCATTATAATGTCCAAATTTTCAAAGGAATACTGAAAACACTGCCAAACTGACCACATTTGTAAAAACATTGGTAATAAAGTAAAAGTTCATGGTCTGCAATTTTTTATTGTCTTTTTTGTTCCTTAAGTACATGTACTTTTTTACCACATTAAGAAAAAACACTAGGTCTAATATAATTATATGCAGGGGGTCCAAGACTTTTGACGTTGTGTGCAGTGAAACAGTTTTAAAATATCATTATTTATTTTGTACTAGTTCGGTCCTGGTATGACGCAAAGTGATCCCAACTCAACTTAAAAGCAGACGGCGCCACTGAACATTATTAAGGGAATTCAGGCAGAAATTCATTATCAATATCTTTAACATAATAATGACCTCTACCAAATAATTGCAAAACCTTGTGTGTTTTCTAAAATAGCCTTTAACAAGGAAATAAAAAAAACTATTTTATAGTACAACCATTACATTTATTATAATTGCATGCATTTTAATATACCCAACGTATAATTACGCTAGCTGTATTACCACTATATAATTATAATATAGTATAATTGCAAAATCATACGCATAACTACGTACAAAAATACAAACACTTTAAAATGTTCAGTTTTAGTGTGTTGAAATAAATAGTAAGTTTCTAATAAATCCTATTTAGTTTCTTATCAATTTCTACAAGCCATAAAACAAATCTTACATCTCATACGTGATACGTTGTGTCACACACGAACAAACCTAAAAATATGTTATCTCTTTAAATGATAACGATTTTCCAGAAGTTAAAACTACAAACAAAGCTTAAGTCGGATGAAATCGCACAATTAAATGTAGAAATTCTTTACGTTTTATCGAGTGACAGATTTTATCTACTTAAAGTTTTTAAACGATTATAAAAAGTCAACAAAATAATATTTATTGCTACAAATGTGGCTAAAATATAAAAATTTGGGCATATACAAGGTGCTGCAGAAAAGCAGGGCATTCCATTCAAATATGGCGATTTAATTCTACTTGTCCATTATGCAAAAATGCTTTTTTTACTGTATTAGAAAGAAAACACTATAAATATCTAAGTTCATTTTTGAAACTGTGGGAACTCGGAAATTCAACCACAATAGATAAGATCTGACCTATTTCTGCATTTTTAGGATTGCGTCTTCAGGTGGCCTCCTTTAAGTTGAGTCATAAATAAATCCTTCAGAATAGATACAGAATTTTGTGAAATAATACAATAATAATTAACAAAAATTAACATTCATGTATTAATAAAAATAATTGGTAAATCAGATCGATGCAGTGTTAGAAATCTAATCTAATTTAACTGCTAAAGCATTCTATATGCTGGAATGCGTCATGAAAGTATGAAAGCATTTTTTGTGAACTTTAAGAGCAAGATAATAATAAAGGTAATAATGGTAAATTCCTTCAGTGCAGTTGGAAAGGCTGTGGTGTTCTGTGTAAGATTTACAGTTTTCCTTGCGATAATATTGAGGCATATTTCAGTAACAAACAAGGTTATGCATAAACATTTATTAAATCCACGGAAATGCGGTTTACTCGATACAACTTCAACGGTAATGAAAAATAATATGGGAAATATATAATAATTATTAAGACTAACGGCATTTAATATACCCTTACATTGCAAGACAAGTTCTAATTTTTAACGGAATGTGCACAAATATCGTACGACTAGTAATACTAGACAACGAGAGACGATAAAGAAAAGTAAGTGGTCGACGACCTGCGCATCCTATTGCATAAAATTCACCACAAAAATTCAACTTGTAAGTGAAGAAATACCAGAGTATGTAAAAAAACGTGTATTCAAACAGCTGAAGAAGCTAAACTACTAGAAAAGTGTAATAAAAATTCCTAAGAAGCATGAAACAATCATCGGGCATTAACCGTAGACTAAACATGATACTAAATGACCAGTAGACTTTGAATAGTTAGTTGTTTTATTGGTTTCCTACCTAGATTAGTTTAGGTATACCAAAAACTGTAAACAGGTAGATAAAATTCATTCTGTCATTCACTAGGTAGCCGAACGGAGTACTATACAAGATACAACTCTTCATAACAAGGAAACACTATAGTCATATCAGAGATAAGAAAAACTATGAATCATCAACCATCATCCAGCTGGGCTTGGGCACAGATAAATTAGCTTATTTATCTGTGGCTTGGGACAGGACTGGATTTAGCATTGCATTTGCCCTTGTGACACGAAAAAAGAGAGCACTCATTGTATATACACACAACGTCAAAAGTCTTGAACCCCCTGTATTTAAAATGATTCGATTAAACCTAGTGGTTTTTCTTAATGTGGTAAAAAAATACATGTTCTGAGGGAACGAAAAAGACAATACAAAACTGCAGACCATGAAACTTTATTACCAATGTTTTTATAAATCTGGTCAGTTTGGCAGTGCATTCAGCCAAGTGTTCCTTTGAATTTTTGTCCATTATAATGCCAAGACGTGTAATGTCTGCGTTTACCCGAGCCAGAATAACTGCTTTACATGATGCAGAACATTCTAATCATCAGATATGAAACATGTTGGGCATTCCTAGATCATCTGTTGTACGAATAAATACACAGATATGAAGAATTTGATACAGTGGAAAACAGACCACGTAGTAGACGTCCTCGAGTATCTAAAGAAATGGAGGATCGGCATTTGATGCAATATGCCCGTAGACATCGCAAATCTTCAGCTTCAGCTCTCAGAGCCCACTTTCAAGGTACGTTTCGCCGAGTTATATCGACACCTACAATTCGAAGACGACTCCACAACGCAAATTTACGTGCTAGAAGACCATTACGGGTCCCCACGCTACTTCCAAGGCCTCGTGCTGCCCGTCTCCAGTGGGCGCGAGAGCATAGCGGTTGGCTTTTACGCCAGTGGAACTTGCATTGTTACTTCTTTTTGATTTAATAAATTTTGTCAAAAATGTCACACATTTGCTGGGTTTTAATTTTCTATACTCAGTTCATAATCTTTTCACAAAAAAAAACATTCAGAAAACAATATACTAAATGTATTTGGTTTTTCTGACAAAATGATTTCTTTAACAAGAATGAGGGGGGTCCAAGACTTTTGCCGTTGTGTGTATATTCGTTTTACTTCGGTGGCATGAGATAACATTCGTGTTATTTGCTAAACTCTGTATTATTCAGTTCTTAAATATCTAAAATAACTTCTATTTGTAGAAAACACTATTTGAATAGAACAGAATATGACGCCCTTAAAAGCAATTTAAAATAATGATAAAATGTATGACTCATTTTAAAATTGCGAATACATTAAATGTTAAAGTTAACGTTCATTTGGTGCCAAAACATTTGCTTTCTCTTCATCAAATATTGCATATGCCATTGGAAATCCCAAATTATTTATCAAACATTACAACATAGCAACGAATTAGCAAATAGTACCTTTTCTCAGAATTGCATTTGGAAAACAGACAGAAAACAAATTAAAAAATTACGCGGTAATATAATTCTCGAAATAACTATTTATAACAATGCAAATATCAGAAAAAAATTGCATTTCTTTAAACACAGGTGAGATCCTGAAGTTCTGCAAACGCATTGTAAATTACCCCATTAGGGGCCAATTAGTTTGTTATTGACCCAATGTTATTGCCATTAACTTCAAATAAAATAAATACCCGCTAATAGTGGACAATCTAAATTTATTTATAATTGACGCTCAACTTTAACGACGAGACAATAGATAAAAATCAATATAATAAAGAGGATGTTTATTGAGAGCCTATAGAACAGATGGGCTCAAAATAACAAGTATTAGATCTTTCTGTGAAAAACAAACTGCATAAAAAAATCATTCATTTAAATTTTTCATGTACTTTTTAATTTATTAAAAACGCAGATCATACTAAATTCTTATCTGAAAGGAGAATGAGTTGTTGGTACCAAAGAAACTGTTACTTACTATACAGGATGTCCGGAAATTATGCGTCAAGACTTCAGGAGGTAATTCCTCACAAAAAATTAGGGTCACAAGGTCCTATAACAATTTTTCGAAAACTTAATATTAACGGAGAGACAAGGTGTCAAAAAAAATTGGAAAAAATCAAATCACAAATAAGTCTTGACGCATAATTTCCGGACACCCTGCATAACTTTCGCATGTGGATCTAGCTAGATAACTGCACAATTGTAATGTGAATAACAGTCTCTATAAAAATTAACTACATGACGACAAACAACAAACATTTAAGCGATATTATCTTGACAATACAATTTTGTAATAATAGAACTGCTTTTTGTTTTCAACTTCTGCTGCTTCTATTGCCTTTACCAAATAACCTATTAGGTAATTATTTACGCTAATTATTAGCATGTATAAATTGTTTCAGCACCATAACTTGAGTGTTTACGAACAACTTGTGTGCTTGTAAATAAAGAGGAAACACGTACTATTATTACGTAAATGGTCAGAAAGTTTTACGTAAAGAAAAATAATGTTTATTCTCCTGTCTATCTTGTCGAGACACAAAATATATGAATATTTTTATCTGACAAGGTAATGTGCATCACCTTGCTAGTCACTTTCGAAGACAACTTAATTTTAAGAACACAATAAAAACTGTCGTACATATTCTAAACAATTGAATACTTAACGTTTAACAATGCAGTGCATTTGGCTTCTTAGAGCTTAGGATATCCGGAATATTCAAATATATGCACCATACGACGCTTTTTGAATATATAATTCTTAATCCTAGAATTTATTTATCATAAAGAATGCACTATGACGCTTATAAACCACTAATCGAATTTGATTGCTCATTATTATTTATTGTATTATAAACCTATTGTCCTGCTAATACTTAGCAATAATAAAATATATCAATGTCAACACCTTTATTTTTGTTTTAGTCTATATTTAGTTACACTTCCTCGTACTGTGAAAATTTGAAAATCAGGAATTAATTATCATTTGTTATTTCAATTGGATAATAACTGTAATGATTGACCTCGCGAAAGTCATCCTCCTGTACAATGAAATTTTTTACTAAGAAAGATTAATAGTTTTCAATAAAAATAGACCCGGACAGAATTTATTACATGAAGTTGGAAGATACATTTTTAAGTTGTCCTCACATTCGTATACAGTCCACAACATTTTTATATTAGTAGAAAATAGGTGCTATGAACAACTGTGAAGGTTAAAAATGTATAGCATTTTTCTTTTCTTAGTTATTCGTAGCAGAAATACACTTAAAAGAGCGTTCCCTCAGTTAGAGGCTAGCGTGTGACGTCACGAGCGAGCATATGACGTCAAATCTGCTGTATTTCCAATTGACTTGTTTCGCAAATAAACTTCATATTTTGTTTATAATGGGTTTAAAGGATAATTTAAACCAGTTTTAATTAATAAAATTAAATTAAAAATATTAAAATAATATATTAATTCTTTTGTGGGTAGCCCTACAGGAGTTCTGTGTGATTATATTTATCTAATCAGTTTAAGGTGAAAACGATAATAATACTTCTTGACTAAAAATAGGAATGAATATTAAACAAGACATAATAGATATGGGATATCTGCAATGGAATTGTTACCAAAAAATACAACACACTGTGCCTACGATTACGTTCTGATGTACTCAGATAAGAGATAATATTGATTTTTTGTATATTTTCAGATATTGTTCAAATTGCTTAAATAATAGCTGGCCCTATTAAAGAACTGGCATATTTTTTTATAATAAACGTGGTTTGCCTAAATAAATCTCCAAGTGTGTGATGCGCAGTAGCAAAACCAGGATATACAAACTTCCTAGACATAGAAAAGAAATCGCACGCCATGCTTCTAATAATTATTACCCAATATTAAAATTCAGATTAATTGCTTCAAATTTCTTGTAAATACTGCACTTTAAAGCATACACACGACTATATTTATACATTATTTCTGTTAATGGCCGTTTATCAATTAATGTTTTACTAGATTGTTTGTTGACTTCTCACAGGACTACAGGCTAGTCACCTGATAATAAAAATTATTTTTAGACCGTCATAGAATGCAAGAATAAAAGTAACAAGTTTTCTTATGCTAATTTCAATTTCATATGGAAGGTCCTTGGCATAGATATTATTTGATTAGTCGACACCCGAACTAGTTTAAAGAGTTTGAATTTGTTTGGGATTTCGGCCTAGCAACAAAAAAATCTGCAAAAAACGGCCAGCGAAATGCAGAGGAAGAAAATGGTGACAAATTGTAAATTTTGCACCAGAGCAAATCAAAATTTTATGTACTCAGAGAAAACAGATTCCGGATAAAAAATGACATTTATTCATACAAAATTTCTATTTAAATTTTAAAATAAGAATCTCATCTTCAGATTGATTGATTTAAGTATTTTTAGCTCCTTTAGTACTTATAACTTGTAATCAAAGTGGCATTGAACTAAAAAAAAATGTACCGTATATTTACTAAACTACGTGCGAATGTACTAGGTGTCCCAATTTTCACGTACCTATATACCAAGTGTTACAATAATTGTGAAAGTAATTTTTTTAATATATTTTAATTTAACCGTGCTTTTCTACAATTATTGTAACACTTGGTATATGGATATATTTGTAACGACTTGCAAAATAAACCAACTGAATTGTATAAAAATATACAGGATATTCCATTTCAAAAAATTGTATGTTTGGATCATATTTTAACACCCTGTAAAATAATTACAACTACGCCACTGAACTCTATATAAAAAGGTATATCACCATTCCGGTAGCTATATCAGGTATTCTTTAAGGTGCTAAAAATCTCCGAAGTATATTTTTTAAAAATTTCGCACCACATCTAAAAGCTGAAGAAGTCTATGAGAATTCTGAATGAGCTTAAGTAAAAAAGCAGCTCAGTGCAGTCCGTACTTTCTGAGATACCCTATACATCCTTTACGAATAGAAAAAATTTAAATGTAATTTACTAGCAATTTTGGTATATGAATAATGCAAATATTTTTTTATCTTTTAGATTACCATGAAACAAATAAAATGTTATATTAATGCCTGTGTGGAATGTGTTCTGGTTATTTCAGCCTATTACTTTTTCGCACCTTATCTTAAAATAACAACAATATCGCATTTAATGATAAGTATGAAGAGGCATTGATTATTTTCAATTTACTGGTATAGGTACCCTGTAATATTATTTAGAACGTAAAATATAATAATAATTTATTTATTAATTACGCAAAATCTAAATATAAGCTATTCTACTATTGATGCCCTATCCAGTTTCTAGCTGATCTTTATGAAGCAGTAAAAGCCAAGCATAACAGTCATAGCGGAACAAAAAAATATTGATCCGGTTTATGAATTTTTGTGCCAATGCAGTACCGATATAATTGTATGGACATGGATTGTAACAAATTAATGATGGACTATAAATCTACTGTTTAATAAACACGTTTAAAAGGTGCTAGAGATAAAGGCATAAGTTAAAATAAGAACACGACAGTATAGGTAACAGATATTTATCCGAGCTTGTGCCTTTCTATTCATAGACTTATAATTACTAAATTAAAAAATTTTAATTATTTTCTAATTAATCAGTTACCTACTTTTCAAAATTTTAGACAGCTCATTGATGGCAAAGAAGACTTGAGGGCATAATTGTTTTTATCTATATCTAAATAGGCACAAATGATTTCTGTGCGTGCAGAATTTGGATAATACAGGGTGTCCGGAAATGATGAGCAAAAAATTCATGGGATAATTCTAGACCGAAAATAAATGCTACCTCTTTCTATAACATTTTTTCCAAAACTGATTATTAACGGAGTTACAGGGTGTTAAAGTTAAAATTTTATTTTCGATATTTGTAAATAACTTCTTAAGAAATCCAAATATTTACACAAAATTTATAAATCGGGGGTTTTTGCGGACGAGAAATTCAAATATGTTTCTAATTTTGACGTTACTAGTAGAGGGCGCCACTTGTGGCACACCATGTTTTTTTTAAATGGCAGAACTTTTTTGCATCTTAATGTATCTATCTGACGATCGAAACAATCGATTTTCCTACCTGTTTTATTTGAAAAAGCTTGCTAAAGTCGGTAGGCGTAACCATTTTTGAAATAATCCTATTTGAAATGCTCTGTGCACCGAGTAAAAACTGTTTTGGTTTCAGGTAAAGTGTCTTTTCTGCTGAAAATACAACAAAATGTTTCTCGTTGTTCAGAATCGTAAATTATGGAGACGTGCAAAATTTCAAGAAGATCGGCGAGGTTTGATGAAACCATTTTTTAACAAAGCAAAGATTTTATCAAAGCAGGCCGATTTTTTTTAAATTTTGCACATTTCCATAATTTACCGTTCTGAACAACTTTTTCAAGTAACATTTTGCTGTATTTTCAGTAAAAAAGGCACTTTAACTGAAACGATAACAGTTTTCAATCGGTGCACTGAATATTTCAAATAAAATTATTTCGAAAACTGTTACTCCTAACTACTTCAATAAGGTATACCTTTGCAGATATAACAGGTAGGAGAATCGATTGTTTCAATAGTCAGATGGATACACTAGGCAGCAAAAAAGTTCTGTCATTTAACAGAAACATGATGTACCATAAGTGGCGCCCTCTACTAGTGACGTCAAAATTAGAAACATATTTGAATATCTCGTCCGCAAAAACCCCAGATTTACAAATTTTATGTAAATATTTGGATTTCTTAAGAGGGCAATGGTACCTGATATAAACTTGAAATTTAATGATTTTTTTTTGATGCACCGGAGATAAATAATGAAAATCTAACAAATTTCGGACTTGCACTACTATTCAAGGATTAATTCCTTTATTTTTTAATTTACTTTATATCAACGAGTTTTTTTTTAAATCAAATAAATAATTTTGCACCTATGTAGTTTAATCAAATTCGTATAGATGGCGCTGAGGACCAGTTTTAAACTATTTTATTTAATTACGTCTATTAGACAAACCATATACAAGAAACCAGTGAAATCGGACTTCAGCAATATATTGCAGATTCTAAATCATGAGTTGTTTAATTTTTTTATCCTATGAATCCAGAGATATCTCTAATAATCTTGTTAAACGGCTTAGCTCTCCCCACTATTCTGGATTGCAGGCTTGGAATCTAGTGGTATCAGAGCCGGCGGCGCCCATTTACGCTTACCTCGCGAATTTTACGTGAATTTTACAATTATATCATATTTGTGGTAAAATTCGCAATTCGGTAATTTGGCAATAATTCGGTATTTATGTACTATTTCTTTTTATTTGTCTATACATATAATAATTAACTTAATATTGTATGTAATATAAATTAACCATAATGCTTCATAATGTATATTTTTCACAAGAATATATACTTATTAATAGAAAAGAAACAGCCACACAAAAATAAATAACTATCTTCATCACTGTTTTGTTGCTTACAGAAATCAATTATTATTGAATAAGGAAGTGAATTGATTTTAAAAGTTTATAAATACACATTTTTTATTTTTCTAGTATTTAGCTTTTCACAAAATGCACAAATGTGCGAGAATATTTTTTAAGGTAGAAATACTAGTTTCAATTTTTTTTTAAAGTACACTGATCAGGGTCGTTCATAGGGTGTTGGCCGCCCGCGTGCAGACTTCATCTTGCCGTCTTTCTGTATATTTTACTATAAAATCCTAATTCTCAAATAAAACCAAAATATTTATTTATATAAGTTTATTTGTTGTATAAACGAAATAAATAAAACAACACGAACCAGGTATTAAGTACCTAAATTGTATATGTCTTTTATTACATTTATATTGATTATCACAAACATAAATTTTAATATAAAATATAAATATTCTTACTCAATAATGGAAACAACTTAACTGATACATGTTTTACAAAAAGTTGAACAACATTAAACAAATGTTTTACAACAGAAAACTTCAACGTACAAACTTACATGCGAATATAAAAAAATAACTAAAGAAATAATTTCTAAAAACTGAAAATAGTGGGTAACACCGCCTAACTATGTTATCAAAAATTTGGAAGAGAATTTGTTCTACAAAGTTTTGGCTTTTACTAGAAAATAAATTGTGACAGATAATACACAAAAAATATATATTATTTTTTGAGTGAGGTATCTAGGTTAAGCCATTTATGCATGTTGATAATTAACATGAATTGCATCAGGAAAAGTAGTTTCGAAAATAACCCTTGACTGTTCCGTTTGGCGCAAGGGCTTATTTAATTAATCTTTATTATTTTTCAGAAGTGTGGCAAAACCCAACAAAACTAAGGAAAAACTAAAATTATGCCACAAATAAATAGCTTCAGACAATATAATATATTTTCATATGTCAAATTTAATTTTAATCGTTCGACGCTTTGTTGTTTTATAACCATTATTATTATTATTATTATTATTATTATTATTATTATTATTATATATTAAGAATATAGTGTGATTCACTGGTATATGCATTTCAGGGTATTTTATGAGTAACAGTAGTAACACAACTATAGGTATATAATTTTCATTATATTTGTCAAATTATTTGATGTTAGTAACAAATAATATATAGTGTTACAACTGAGCTAATATTAAAATGGTCATGAATTGGAACAATATGTTAAGCATTATTAATTTTAACAGTCCGCGCGACGTCACGGACTATTCCTATTCCCGATATACCTATTTTACCTAATACGCCGAGCTTAAGTCCGAGTTCGACTCTGTCGAGCGTGTGTCATTTTACTGCAGCCCAGATAATTTATTGTTTCTAAGGACATGCCTACCGGTGATGGTTACCCCTTCCGCGACGGTATATTTGACCAATGTGTCTACCATTGCCCACTCTTAAGAAGTTATTTACAAATATCGAAAATAAAATTTTAACTTTAACACCCTGTAACTCCGTTAATAATCAGTTTTGGAAAATATGTTACAGAAACAGGTAACATTTATTTTCGGTCTAGAATGTTTTGCTCATCATTTCCGGACACCCTGTATATCGGAGATAAGTTTGTCACCGCCTTTTCAGGTCGCTGAATTTCCTGCTGGATACTTTTCGCTAACACTGAGTAACTTGACAAGAATTAACGAACGTTTAATCTGTGGTAGTACATCAATGTGCATTTACTGCAACGTATAACATGCACCATTAGTTACAAGTGGGCACAACTGACCTACAATTTGTAATTTCTTGGATACTCTAGCTATACGTCACAGAGGATGTAGGTTTACCGAATGAATAAGCTAGAATTTAGAAGGACGCAAAGTTTCTCGACAGACGCTATGAATGTATAATAATTAACTATTCCGATGACAAATTAAACATATAATGGTTTTAAAATTTGCGTCATTGTGTATATATTTGCGTAGGTAACGAAAACTGAATTATATGTAAATGTTTCCAAGTGATGAATAATTTGAATTTGCTTTTTGTGAAATACTTCTTATTTGGTTACTTAGTTTACATAGGTAGGTACGTCAAATTCATAGAAAACGTTTTTTCATTTCAATTTTACAATATTTAGATATAAAAGATAAACCTATACATCTAAAATGTTCAATAATTCGAAAACCTTAAAGATGGGAGTGCCATAGGTATGTCATATTTTTAAAATCAAAAAAGAGTAATTAAAAAATTCAACAATACACAGGGATTTCCATTAAAAATATATTAATTTTTCTTGTACTCCTCAAGTTTTACACGCCACTGTGCCTTCATTAACTCACGAGAACTTAGAAAAAATATGAGTCACATAATTTATGACGTAGATCACTAATTTTTTGCTAGTATTTCTGAATTATCCTGTATTAAAAAAAATACTTTTCTGAGGTATAGTTATTTTGTGCTTTTGTTCATTAATTTAGTACATTTAAATATTTTAGAGTACTAAAATGAGTGTATCATAATCTACAGGGCGAGTCAGAAAGAATGGGTCAACACTAAGGTGGAGATCCTAGAGACCAAAATATTATGTTTGAGCTCATCAATGTCTCTGTTTTAAGAAATACAGGGTGTCCAAGTTTTAAATTTTATTCTGAAATTTCTCAATGATTGCACCAATAATAAATCACACACACGCAAAATACGCTAATATTTATTGACCTGAAAATTCGACACAACACTACTAAGAAAAGAAATAGCAAAGAAATAGAATTGAACGTTCTTTTAGATTTTTTACTTTTTCAAAGCATAGCTCAACAGATAAAATAAGCTTCAAATTAGTAATTCTCACACCAAAAAACCCAACAATACCAATTTCCAGTCATGCTATCAAAACTTTCTCAATTATTAAGAAATTTCAGAATAAAATTTAAAACTTGAACACCCTGTATCTTCTACACCAGGGACATTCGTATAAGGCATAATGACATGAAACATAATATTTTGGTGTGGTGGTAGCACCTCTAGCTTGGTGTTGACCCATTCTTTCTGACTCACTCTGTATAAAAATTATTTATTTTCGCACATAATATTTGAATAAATTTGCTGGACAGGCAGCTTTTGTGTTTGATTTGAATATCTAGGTATCAAAATTTAGTTTGTAGATAGGTATATCAAATATGTGAAGATTTAAACCAAACAAACTGTTCTTGCAGTGTAAAATCCGTTAACTCCCATAAATTTGCTGCAGAAACAAACCTAATAATAGGTCCGTCCACTAAAAATTAATATACCTATATTAAAATTAGCTCTTAAATATCCATTATTAACAAATTATGAAGTTTATTTGGATAAAAAATCAATTGGAAAACAGCAGGGACCAGAGAAACTGCTTCAATTAGATTACACTTGCCCGCTGGCGCTAGCTAGGGCATACGATACGATTATATCAGCCTATCCTATACTAAACGCGAGAGTAGCGGTAAAGCCGCAACCACCTCAACAAGCATGTGACGTCATGCGACTGGCCTCACTCTTTTAAGGTTATTTCTGCTACGAATAACTAAGACAAGAGAAATACTATAAGCCTATACGCCTACCTTTTTCAATTAATATTCAAATTGTGTAAACAGAGCAGACCTATAGACGAAGAAATAAGTACGAATTTAGATGGACACCTTTAAAGAGTAACGAACTGAGCCGAAACAAGTCGAACGCAGTGAATCTGTGTATGCACAGTAGGAAAAATAGCAAAATTAAGATATTTTACCTTCGAATGATGGCAAAACGAAACTAAATATTAACATGCACATTAATATCTGTATAATTGCATTAATAACCCTCACATTAACCAATTTTTTATATTTATAGAATAAATTAGGTACAATGTCTGCACAAAATTTGAATTTCGTTCGTCTATAACGGAAGAATAACTACGTTTACCGAATACTTATTTGCTTGAGGTATTTCAAGAAGTACTTTGTATCAAACTGCAGAAAATACCTAATTACATCTAGTTTTGTGTTTTCATATTTTTACAAATACAGTCAACTACTTACCTTTTGTACTTATTCATCGAAAAGCTCATGGATTACAACACCCATACAACTACACTAGGCAATGCACACGTTCTTTTAAAAAAGTTATTAGAGTCTATCACGGTATTTTAAATACTTTTTAGTGAAATATCACACTACACACCGTTAAACCACCAGCGACAAAGAAAGTTTTACGAATTATGACGAAGCTGTCAAACAAACCCGCTGCGTTTTTGTCTGGACTCTGGTCTCCAGGATGGCCTACTAGATTAGTTTTTGTGCACTGCACACCTTTTTAACGAATTTTCTTTCGATATTATGTTCTGATTGAGATTGTGGGATGTTTTAAATACAATTTTCTTAATTATTTCGAATATAAATAACTTTTTTAATGGTTAGAAAAATGAAATTATCATTTTTTATAGGAAAAGCTGAGAAATATTACTAAATATGGTCAGAAATTGCTATTTAAAGAACGTTTTTAGTTACAATAAATGCTACAGAGCGTATTTTTAAAACACAGCTTTATTATACATGATGACGCAGTGATAATATGCCAAAATGTACAGGGTGAAGTTGAATTTAAGAAAAAAGTTATTGCTTATATAGGAATTTTTCATATAGAAATTACATTTTAAACAAATAGAAAAATATAAATACCATTTTTATAGAAAAAAAAACGTTTTTAATTACAATAAATACAAGGTGCATTTTTGTAACACACCGTTGTTATTGTACAGGCTGACGCGTTGTAACATGCCAAAATGTAAAGAATTTAAGAAAAAAAAATACTATAAACATAATAATGTTAAATGTTAACAAACAATATACAGGGCGTCCAAAATCACATTTTTGAGCAATATTTCAGAAATAACAAATCCAAAATTGGGAGCAGCAAAAAACATTGACTAACATTTTGTTCTATGCACCAGTGGCGTGCGGAAAGATAGACTTGTGCGATTCTCGAAATAAAGAATTGGTTTTCGATGCGGCAAAAAAATTGATTTGTATCGATTAATCGAATTGTAAATTTTATTTTAGTCTAATCGAATAATAAAACGATATATCGAATCGGTTTATATTTTTTAATCGATCCATCGAAAAAATCAAATTGAATTGTATCAAATGGTTGAATTGGAAGTTGATGGAATTGTCGAGTCAATTTATTTGAATCGACAATTAGGCGTCATTTAACGGGAAACGACATTAACTTTAATTTTTTAAATGGGACATCCTGTATATTTTTCATTTTCTCATCACTTTTTACAAGTCTCGTAACTAATGAATGTTATGAAAATGTAGTTTGCGGTCTCTGAAGATGATCTAATGTTTAATAAACCAAAACATCACACAGAAAAAATTGACCTCCAGTAAAATAAATCAATTTAAAACCACAGTAATGTTCAGATTCGGCTGGAATCGAAATCGACTCGAATCGATATATCGATTTTTTGCCCAGGCCTAAATATATATCTAAAGTTAGAACGATAAGGAGAAACTAAAAATCGTGAAGACCTGTCTCTAGTCTAACTAGGATTCCATCGCAGCCTACTAGACAACCGGAAACAGATAACTTCTATCATATAAAAAGAAGCCAATGGGCAATGGGGTGTAGAGATTGTTTTCTTGGACCAGCTGCATAGAAACTAGGATATGCATTTGTATTAACATTATGATTCATGTAAATTAATTTTATTATAACTATTATAGCTGTCAGCGTGACCTTGTTTTGCAGTAGGTAAAAATGTTTTACCTTGCAGATAAATTTCCAATACAAGTCAGACATGATAAAGAATTTGTGGCTTGAATTTATTCCAAATAAAATAATAAATAAGTGATATTGACAAGCGACACATATATTAATCAAAATTACATTATGTAATAGATACATGAAGTATAAAATATTACTTCGTTATCTAATCTCATGCGTGAATGATGGATCCGATGCCCGTGTGTTTCTTCGTTGGAATACAATGCATATTCTTCTCCGCACTATAATATCATACAATTTAAATCCAATTTGAAAAATTATGGTATATATTAACCTGTCGCCATGTGACGAAACATTTCGAATTACATAATTACTGAACTCACAGTGACCTTCATCCAATGCACTAAAAGATAGATAAATATAGAGTTATTGTTAATATATTTATCTAAGTAGAAATGCTAACGGAAACTATGGATTATGGCGTCATTTTTCTTGAAAATTTTTTTTTATCACAACCTAAATTCTTTTGCAAGAGTAACACCTTCAAAACACAAGCTCAGTGATTTTCAGAAACGTATTCATATGTGACATACAGGGTGTTCGCTTATAGGTGGTACGACTCTAAATAGAGAAAAAAAGTTATCGTAGAAATATGAGGATTTAGGATTTAAATTACATGATTTCAAATCAAGCAAACTAAATATAAAACTTAACATACCTAATTTATCAAAATTTAAATCTTAAAGTATTTTAATAACGTTATTACCTATCTAGGCAATAATTTGCTTGAAAATTACTTTAATATGAATAATTTAATCCTCATTCGTCAAATGATAAGTAATTAGTAATGTGTTTCCACAAATATTACACATATAATAGAATTTCTCCTTAATTATTAGTTGTTTAATCTCAAGTGATATATGTATGTGTCTAAATAAATCCAGCAGTGATTTCAATTACAATTTCTAATATTTTTTGTACAAGGCTCAAGGTCACAGATACAGTGTAATTTCCTCGGAAATTTCTGACTTGCACAAGTTGTAAACAAATATTTTACCACTAATTTTTAATTTTGATGAATTCATTCGGTGTTTTTTAGTATGTCTCTATAACAAAATAATTTGTTTTGTCTGATACGGAGAGAAAACAAACCTATTTACTCGTAAATAAACAATGTCATGCCATGACGCATATAATTTTTAAGTTGTAGTCTACATCAGTCTTAGGAGGGAAAAGTTGGTTGCCTGGGTAGATGAATAAACCGCCTTATTTCTTTAAATTAACCCCAGGTAGCTTTAGCTTAAAATCTTTTGCGGTTTAGATCAAATAAAGAAATGCCAAACATCACTCACAACATGTCATGTTATAAAAGACGAAAGGCACTTTTTATGTTCTAAAACATGTTATTTGTGTGGTCTGGTCATTAGTATAGAATTCCTCTAAATTTTGCGTCCCTTAACATATTCTTATATAAGAATAACATTCATCTTTATAAACTATAAAACTTTATTAACATATAGAAAAACGGGTACGAGTTTTATGAATGTTTTGAATAATAAATATGTCGTCGTATATCTAATAGATGTGAATGAATATTTTGCCAAATTGTCTATGAAACATAATGTACTCATTACACGTCAGTTCTGTTTTAATAATAGTTTAACATAGACAAAATATTAAGAAGTACTAAATTTTCTACAGATTGAGACAGTACAACGAAAAATAGTACCCTTCATGAATCGTTGTGTATGCTATATCTCAAACTAATCTATTTTTCTGATATATTTGAGTATTATAAAATTTTATTAGTTTCAAACGACAAATTTATGGCATTTACATTGGGAGAGATTAAAATAAGATAAGGTCATATCTTTAACTTTTTATTCATCTAAAAATTTACAAATAGAAAACAAAACTGATAAATAACTGGTTACTTATAACATTTAATAAAAAACTTTTCTACCCTGTTCATACAAATTGCTTATAAAAATTTTAATACACAGTAAGCATTTTCGAGCGGTGCAAGCAGTCAGGGCAAAATATGCATCCTACTGAATTAACTGAAAAATGTAAAAAATAATTGAGTATTGCAAAATCGTAATCAGAAATGCTTCTAGAGCGCAAATCAATCAATGCGAGATGACCAATATCCTTTACCAAACCTAAAGAAGTGTCACAGCCGTTTTTTATTGTTTTGTTTTTAACTTTTTACTGCTGAACCAATTTTACTTTAGTCTAATGGACTAACGGCACTTTAAAATTTAACTGAACACAGTGAACGTGATACAAAAATATAATACACTAATATAGCGAACTTCAAGAGATCTTAGGTAACAAAAATTGATCCCGTTATACCAAATGACTCAACTAAAACCCAAGGCCATCATCATACGTCTTTAGTTGATTCACTAATTTTTCAAAAAGTTTTATTACAGAATAAATTGTGCCTAGTTTATTTTGCAATATCAACAACATTAAATCAGTTTATTAAATATTTAATAACATTACTTTGGCAACAATTATAAATAAAACATAAAATAAGTATACATACATTACATAATATAGTCTGCAACAGTCAAAGAAATTACACTTTTCTCTTCATTAGAAATTCTTCTCGTCTATCTTATTTAGGAACGACCGCAGAATAAGTTAATTTTTATCACAAAGTATCGATAGGTAATAAATACTGAGGTATTCACATCACTAGTCTCATTAAGGAAGCAGCGTGGTGACTATTTCACCATCACTGTTTCTCTGGCGGTGAACTAACAAAGGAGTTTTCGGAATTGAATCTGGAATTTCCGATTCCCTTATGGTCACTCTTTCTCTAGGTGGAGTTAATAACTCCGGTGCAGACTTTTGTCGCAACTCCACATCATTTGGCATTTCTCGTAGATTGTTCTCTTGCTCCCGTCCATCTTCTTCTTGTACCGTTTCCGGGTGAGCCAGAGGAGTGAATGTCGTAAGAATCGGAGTATCATCTTTTAGTTTACCATTTTGTCCGTTAATTAAAGGAATATGTTCAGGTGCATTCGAAGAGTTCAGCAGTGGTTTTTCATTAATTGGTTTGCTTAATGGCTGCAATTCTTCTCCTATGGAGTTAGGTAAGTCATGTCTTTTGCTGTGTCTCTTTGACCGGCGTTTTTTGATGAAGCATATTATGAATACCACA
Organism: Monochamus saltuarius; assembly: GCA_025584915.1. Taxonomy (NCBI): domain Eukaryota; kingdom Metazoa; phylum Arthropoda; class Insecta; order Coleoptera; family Cerambycidae; genus Monochamus; species Monochamus saltuarius. The sequence continues at coordinate 18,440,910 of CM046730.1, read as the reverse complement.
GCTAAGAACAGCCCAACTCCAATAATAGCATAGACGGCTGTAGAATTTTCAGGAACTGTTGAAGCTCTCTCTAATTCTCCTGTTTTAGTTTCGCCAGCTATGACTTCAACATCATTCTTTGGAGATTCTTTAACTGGTGTCGCAGCAGCCTTGACGATTTTTGGATCAATTACTGGAGCTGCTGTTGTAGTACTAGTACTTGTGGTACTTTCAGTTGTAGTAGGTTCTTTGAAGATATTGATATCATCTAAAAGGATCTTAGCTTGGTCTATAGGACTTGGTAAAGGCGAGGCGTGTTCTTCATCGTTAGTACCAATTGGTCCAGGAGTACTACAATTTTCAATACATCCTAAAGTATCTTTGTGGAAGTTAACATAAACACCACTACCTTCATCTCCACTTCCTTCATCTAGCATTTCTCCCAATGTTTCTTCCGTAGCCTCAGCTGGTATCAGTTCTTCTTGTGGAAATCCGTCATCTATAAACGTATTGTTTTCTTGTAATTCTTCATCTTCCTTTTCTGGAATGATAGGTACCTTCTGTGCATCTTCGTTTATATTTTCTTCCCAAATATCACCTGAGCCTAGATCAGGTTCATCATATAACATTATATCATCTAATGAGCAATTAACAGCACTTATGTCTTTTCCAATGTATTTCTTTGGAGAATGGCACGTTACCGCTTCAGGTACAGCAATACCACTTTTTATTAATCGATCGTAATTTAAAACATTATTACAATCACAGTCCACGGGGTTTTTATACAAATGCAATGTCTTAAGTGACCTTAACGATCTCCAGTCTTTGGGAATTTGAACAAGTAGATTATGAGAAATATCTAGAGTCTCTATATTTTGCGGAAGCGCTGTCATATTTATATACTTCAAACTGTTTCCATTCAGCTTCAAAGTCTTCAGGTTGGTCAGTGGGGGAATAGATAGAACTTGCACGGTATTATAAGACAGGTCCAAGTATTTTAAATTTTTTAGGTATTTTAGCTTAGGATCGACTTTATTAACTGATGCATTAGACATTGTTAGACTCACTATGGTTCGAAACTGTTTCTGAGAGAATTTGCTGAGAAATTCGAATGTTGTGGCTTCTACGTGGTTACCGGGGAGCTGGCAGTTGGAGCGCTCTTGGCAGTGGAACAAAGTGGCGCTGAACACTGCCCCCAGGGTGGCATACAAAAAAAATATTTGGTTCCACATTTTGTCTACCTGCAAAAAAATACGAATATGAAGAATACCAGTAAAAGGAAATGAAATAATCTAGTTAGTAGCACTGATCAAGTAGGGTGGCCAAGAAATGAATATCACCCATCAATTTTTCATTATTTGTGCTTTGTAATTAAACATTTCTCTCGGTATACGAACATTTAGTGTGGTTTCGTGGAGAAATTCTCATATTTCGTTGCAAATTTTGATGGCGTGTTAACTTAAGTGTTTGTGACGAGCAAATTTGACTGTTCTCGCCACATGTTTTAAGTAAATAATTGATTTCCTGCATTTTTGCCGTGTGAAGAGCAATTTTTTAATAAGGTATTGATTATCGCACGCGCTATTCGCTGATTATGATTGTAGGTAACTGCTGACACGATTGGAAACAATTGTCAAGGGTCTAATGTTGGACATCCGCAACAATTCCACGCATCTTAATGAATGCACAAGGATGCGATTCGAATACGGCATTGCGCAATTCGCCTTCGAGACCACGACAAAAATAATTTTAATCCATTTCATATTTCGTTATCTTTTCAATTGCGCAATTGTACTGATAGCACAAATAAATAAACAGTTTAAAATTCTATGTCCAGGACAAAAATTTTGACTGGCGTCTTTGACTTGTAATGCCAAACTAATTGCAATATTATTTTAAATCGTAAAATAACATTTTTTTAAATTACATTTTGGGTGAAATCAAAAAAATCTGTTAAACCACAACCACAAAATCAGTGAAATCATGGAAATATTGTAAAATCTTGTGAAATTATCGGAAATCTGTAAAATCATGTAAACATCACACATAATCAAACCAAATTATTGAGAATTAATATTAACCAGATACAGAGTGTTTGGAAAAGTTGGTACAAAACTTAAGGCGGTAAAAAGAATCAAAAAATGTAAAAATCCCCTCCAAAGAGATTTTATCATTGGATATTTTTAAAATAACCGTATTTCTGATAAAGATAATGGAATGAAAATTGCAGTTAATAATCATATTATAAGGGTCTTTAACTCATGTCTTCAAAATCGGTTATAAGGAAAGGTAGTTACCATTAACAGAAATTTTTCGATTTTTTTGTATTCTTTTGAATTGAATTAAACAATTTCTCTACTTTTTTAGAATTCTGTGTAGTTTAGTCAGAAATAATTACTTTTTAAATAATGTATGATTCAAAACTGTAACATTTTCACATAGTAGACATCTGTCATAGTGACAGTTTCATTGTAACGATTGTCACGTATTGTCACTTATTACTCCACCAATAACCGAACAGCATTAAGCTCAATAATTAACTAATTTCATATTATAGATTTGCCATCGTAAATAATATTTCTGAAATAAATGTCATAATTGAATAAAACAAAAAGAAATATTGATTTGACTGTTAAGTCACCACTAATGCAGTAAATTGAGTTATAAAATTTCACTGCTGTTAAAAATAAAACAAACAATTTTACCTACAAATATTGTTTTGACCTTGTACTAGAAAATTCCATCATAAAAAATCAATTAATTAAGACATATAAAATTATTACTTCTTGATTTAGTGTACACAAATTTTGGTGTCACACCCTCGATAAATAAAGTCCTTAAGCATTTATTTATTTGCAAAAAAATATTTTCCATAAAAATTAATCAATTACATTTAAATTACTATTAATTATAGATAATACAAGGCACAAATCGTTGTTTACTGAAAAATTTGCAACTGTAAATCAGTCAAGCCGAACTACAATGGGAGTCAGCTTTTGCCTACATTATTTTTTAATTATTAGTTCAATTCAATAATTATACTGAAATTAAATCATTTAATTCGCTAATAATTAATTATTTCTATTTCACCCACACTGGTTTAGGTCAAATTTCATTGCCAAGCAGTGTACTGAATAAATCTTGAACCACGTGAAATGTTGGATGCCGCAAAGTAGGCGAGATCTTCCAAGTTTCTAGGAATCATATAGGTACTAGGACAAACTATAAACCCATTTCGTTATCTACCTTTGCAATTGCCCAGGCGACAGTCTACACAAATAGATAATAGCGGCATTAAGAAATTCGTCAACAGACAAGAGGAGACATCCCTTTTTATTATTGGGCACAAGAAAGCCACATAATAAGATAGTTATCTTAAAATACAGGAAACGATTCCATTGTTTTTAAATAACAGCAAGGCATTTACCAAATATTTTTGGGTCAAATACCTTTGTAAGTACAATTACCACGTTTGACATTTTGGATAACAACCTTGATTATTTCACTTGACTCAAATAGGGATACTTTCACTTTTATCAGCAAGAACTATCTCTGAAATTCATTAAATAGGTCTAGACGGTCACGTAGCTTACAAAGAACAGAAAGTAGAACTATTTTGGTTTAAACTTGTATCCTTTCAATTCTTATTGTTCATTATCATTACTATAAAGATCTAGCAGGTATTAGGTACTTCTTATTTTCTACGAACAACCTGTATGTGTATATTGACAGCAAGCAAATATCAAACATCGAAGAAATGTACAAACATCGTGACAGTTACAGAATTTACAAAAAATCACAAAACTATATTTTAATAAGAAATTAATACAAAATTACAATTGTCATTGCTATAGATTTCCTTTACTTAAGGTTTTCGTCCCCCATTTCTACGCCTATGGGATTGTTTTTGAATTTGAAAAAAAATAATTTTGCACCCATGTTTTTATATATTACAAATTTTTTACATATTATTTTATTTTAGGTTATTTTTCTTTTGAAATTTGTATTTTTTAAAAAGGGCTACTTTGCTCGGGATATAAAAAGGGCCCACAAAAACTACATGAAGAAGCGCTGATTTTGTACAGAAATAGAACAAACGAAAATTATATCCACAAAGTGTAATCCAAATAGTGCTCACTTTTATGAAATATTTGAATATGTCATTGTCTACATGGTAATAAATTACCATTGTTACCAAGTAGTAGTACTTTCTAAACCGGCATTATTGGTTGAGAACCTCGTATGATTCACTGTAAAAAAAAACAGATCGAAATAATATGTAGGTAGCCAGCTAACGGCATACCGCAAGATGACTTTTCTAAACCATGACCATGAAATTGTCTGTTACATATCTACCAGACGAAAAAATGAATAATTTTAATTGGATTGGAGAAACTTAAAACGTTCTGTTATTAAGTCCCTGTCAAAGAAAGTGAATGTTGGAAGAAAATCAATTACACATTAGCGTGTGACAAATTTTAAACAAATATGAGATAAGATATATATAACAAATATATCAGTATTTGGTTCACATAATACATTAACACGATTGTACAGTACAAAGGGTTAAAGTCAAAGAATGACGCAAAATTATTTAAGCAATAAATTACTTTGAACAGTGTACGCAGATAATTTACCAGGTAGTGTCATCCAACTAAATATTTATTCAAGAAAATCAAATATGACTTGATCAGTGCGAATTTTATGATAAAACAGTGGTAAAAGGTTCCAAAACCGCATATTTAAAAATTCGAAAGTGAGGTAATTTTTTAAAGTTGGATTTCAAATTCAAAATAACTTACCAGTGTTCAAAAAACGTGGAAATATATATTCTTATGCACCGGGACACCGCGTTCTAAATAACAACACAGCCCACAACACACTATAAATGTGCACTCATAAAGATTGTCACTTTTCGACCGATTATAGCACCTCAGACCACCAAAACAAGATCATTTTCCCTTCCTAATCCTCGGACACTCATTTATTTTTGCACCGTCAGGTTCCTATTGTCAGGGAGCGCATAGGGTTTGAAAAGTGACTGAGCAGTGTCGCGCGCGATTGGACTTGAGCGGTAAGTACCGAGTGAAGATAAAGCTAAAGCAGCTCTCTTCTCATATGAAAGTAGACGGGGAAATGCGCTAGTCAGTGATATATAGCACGATGGGACGACTAGGGTGGGAGGCTCACCGTAGGGCACTAGATTTTTTCATAAAAAAAGTCCCTAAAACTCAAAAATTCTCTTCGTATATAGAGGAAACTATTTTTCGTGGCAGCAAAATACGCTCAAGGCTTCAACGCAAAAAATAACACATTTTTTTATTTAATGTCTTGTCACGATGAAAGTACTTGCAAAACAAAATGAGTACCTACCTATATGGTGTTCACTGACTTGAATTTTTAGCAAAATGAAAATATCACAAATTAATTTTAAATAATAAACCATTCGTAAGAATCATTAGTTCTCAATATAAAAACAGCAAGTTTTATGAATTTTATGTACGTCATTTGTCCGCTGTTTTCCATTATAATTTTATGATCGTAAAAAACAAACTTAAACTTACCGTAAACAATATCCAAAGTCCTCTTTGGATTCTCACATCTACAAGTCGTTAAAGTTAACACGAATTAAATAAGTACTTATTTTGCAATAAAAATTATAAAACGAAAATAATTGAAAGTTTAGAATGTTAGATTACACGGTAAGGTATTTAAATTATCATAACATTTTAAATTAAATTAAAGCACATAAAATTAGAGATTTTGCATTGAAAATTTCAAAGGTTACATACTGATACTTTGGATTGGTCAATTTCTTTGCTACAACGTACAAGTTAATTCAATTTTTAGTTTGGTTTCACTGGTACACCATATACAGGGTGTCCCAAATTTAGCCTGACAAAAATTAACTGTGGATTCTACGATTAAAAATAAGAAAAATTTTATATAATCATGGCTCGGTAAAACCCCCTAACGGAGCTATAGCCCCTTAAAAGTGGACCCCAAAATTTGATTTTATTCAAATATTTTCAAAACGGATATAAAGTAATCAAATTTAAAATTGAGAATCGCAATTAGATTGCGAATCTAATGTTCTAAAAACAATACCATAATTAGTCATAGGCGTGCTAAATTGGGAGGGTTATTGGATAAATATTACTTTAACTTTTTCATGTCTCGAGGTTTTTGCCGTCAGATCAAAGAATTTAAAATATTGAACACTTTTACAAAAAAAGGTACTTCGATAAATTATTCCGTTTACGAGTCATATTAATTTAAAAATTTTGTGACATACTACAAGAATATTGGATATGATATGCAAGTGGCCAAATTGTCTCTAGTGGGCTTTGAAAATTTATTTGTCAGTTTATTTAACACATATTACATGTTTTTAAAAAATTTTGAAGTATTAATAGGCTATAATATTAAAATTCAAAAATTTACAAATAGTTACATTACTGATATGCATTTTAAAAGTATTTTAATATGTTAAAACGCTTGAATAGCACCTTTAATATGTGTTAAATCGACAGTGTTTTGTCAGAGCCTACTAGGAATATTTTGCCTATGTATAGTATCCATTTTAAACTTTTGTGGTATGTCACAAAATTTTTAAATTAAGATTACTTGGAAACAGAGCAGTTTATCGGATTGAAATAGGAGTACCTTTTTCATGTAGAATAGTACAAAATTTTTCGGTGTAACCAATAATGCTGAAGAGTTTTCGGTGAGACACCCTGTATGCCTTTGTAAGTATAGACAAGTTCATAGTGTCTGACATTATAATTCAAAATATCGGCAATCGGAAATCACCTGGTAAGGACATATAGAATAATCAACGTTGTTTACTTGCTGTTTGTATTACCAATATTAAAATATTCTCACGTCTCCTTTCGTTTTGTAAATCGCTTCGTCAAACGACAGGCTCTAAGAATTCAACTGTACCTATATTAAATACAAATGTGCCTTTTGTCGGAAAAAGTTCATGACTAGGTAGAGGTAAAAATAATCATTATGATTTCATGTTGCTTGAAAAATAGAAACATTAATTTAATACAATTATAATAATTTTAGCTAAATAAATTAAATAACATTCGGAACAACAGTTAAATTCATATTGCGTAAGGTATTTAAGAATTGTTTTATTTTATTATACGAAAACAAAAATATTTTGGTACCTATGTTTTCTTTATGTAATTGCTGCAACTAAGTGGAATTAATTCATACAGAACCAAATTCATAGCTGTTTGTTGGGACAGCCTGAAAAAAATCTGAATAAATTAGAATAATATCTCTTCACTGTGTCAATTCTACAAGTCCATAACCAATAAGTATGATTTAAGTTTAATATACGTACACCATACCTACTGGCAGTATTTTCGGGGCTACTAGCCTTCATCAACACAAAATAAATGAGTAGAAAATCACGTGCATCGCTTGACAAAAATGGTAGATAAAGCTGATACTACATAAAATTTGTAAATGAAACGTATCGGTGCAAGACTTATCTACACAATTTTAATTAAAACAAATGAACGTTGTTCTCTTTGAGCAAAGATAACTTATCCCAGTACAAACATCAAACATTGCACAAAATATATTATTCTCAAAGGACTTGTATACGGTCATTCCTTAGCAGTTGCGCAAACGGTGGTTTCATGCGTAAAACTTCCCATGAAAAGAAAAAGTGCTTAGTAGTTCATATTTTTTAATTTGATATTGAAAACTAAATCAATTTGAGAAACACACATTTATGCATATCACACTAATATTTAATATTTAGATCAATGAGTGGTACTTTTAAAAGTTGAAAAACTAGATCTAATTTTTTTTAGGATAACGTGACACCGGCAAAATGGCGTAATACCTCATTCTACGTCGTGTCATGATATTTTTGTTGTTGTTGTTGTTTACGGACTACTTCCTAGAAGACTAAATTTTGTAACAAAAAAACCGAATCGAAATATATTTAATAATAAGGCGGATACATGCAATTAAATAATGCGAAAACATGGAATTTTTACAGATTTCGTAACTTCAATTTCAGCCTTCTTCATATCTTCCAACACTCACCTATCGCTACATATTTTCCTGGCAAACTCCTTGGAAAAAAACTAGCAATCATTTGCTAACTGCGGATAAATAGTTAAGTCAAAAAAATCTGAATAAATTAAAAATAATATCTCTTCACTGTGTCAATTCTACAAGTCCATAACCAATAAGTATGATTTAAATTTAATATACGTACACCATTTCTACTGGCAGTATTTTCGGGGCTACTAGCCTTCATCAACACAAAATAAATAAGTAGAAAATCACGTGTATCGCTTGACAAAAATGGTACATAAAGCTGATACTCGAAAAAAAATTTAAAACGAAACGTAACGGTGTAAGACTTATCTACACAATTTTAATTAAAACAAATGAACGTTGTCTTTCTTCTCTTTGAGCAAAGATAACTTATCCCAGTACAAACATCAAACATTGCACAAAATATATTATTCTCAAAGGACTTGTACGGTACAGAACCAACAAGATTGCTAAAGCTGTATAAGGAATATAATTTTCTGTACATGACCAGCATTCAATACGGTCATTCCTTAGCAGTTGCGCAAACGGTGGTTTCATGCGTACAACTTCCCATGAAAAGAAAAAATGCTGAGTAGTACATTTTTCAGAGATTTAAAAATATATTTACCCCAAGCTAAATGTTTGAGCATTATATTATTTTTTTAATTTGATATTGAAAACTAAATCAATTTGAGAAACATACATTTATGCATATCACACGAAGATTTAAGCTTTAGATCAATGAGTGGTACTTTTAAAAATTGAAACACTTGAGCTAATTTTTTTTAGGATAACGTGACATCGGCAAAACGGCGTAATACCTCATTCTACGTCGTATCATGATATTTTTGTTGTTGTTGTTGTTTACGGACTACTTCATAGAAGACTGAATTTTGTAACAAAAAAACCGAATCGAAATATATTTAATAATAAGGCGGCTACATGCAATTAAATAATGTGAAAACATGGAATTTTTACAGATTTCGTAACTTTAATTTCAGCCTTCTTCACTTGTAAAATTAAAAATATCTTCCAACATTCACCTATCGCTACATATTTTCCTGTTAAACTTCTTGGAAAAAAACTAGCAATGATTTGCTATTTGCGGATAAATAATTAAGTCAACATTAATTAAATAATATTATAATTAAAGCAAGGAACCAGTTCAAGTGCGACCAACACCTCCTTGGTATGATTTAACTAATACTAAAATTATTAGGTACTCTTGAAAATTTAGAATAGTTAAATAGATGTATAATTGATTAGTGATCACAAATTTGGATTAGAGTAGCAAGCACCATCTAGTAGTAGAAGGATCAGTAATTACAACTGGTACTGTTATGGACTTTAGTTTACCTGTAAAGTCTTCCACCCACAATACATGTCAGGGTACCAACTTAAAATTAAAATATGACAAAATATTTTGAGTACATTTTACAAGCTGTTTAAGATTTGAAATATCATGACTCCCAAGTAACACAAGATATGTTATAGCACTGGTTAAGAATGTTCCTGTAACTACATTTTTGGAGAGTTAAAGTTGCAAGGTTTAATCGCATAAGCATCTTATTGGCATCAACACAGCAGCATGTCATGATAATGTCTTATAAAAACGTTATACAATTATTCTGTATTTTTTTTTTAAATGGACGCTGAAAAGCAATTGGAATGAAGTGAATAAACATGGCGCTAAAATAATAAAACTGTTCTCAGTCTCAAATGGAACGATTATCTTTTATATAAATTTGTGGTCTTATAATTTTGAACTATAAGGCTAGTGTGCTACTTGGGTTGGGTAGGCAGTCTTGTATCTTTTTCGCAAATACCTAGCTATCTAAAATATTGTCAGTGCCAACAGTTGATTGTCTTCAATTTTATAATAAATCAGGCTTTGTATTTTTATTGAAGTAATTTAAAAATTATATAGATTACTGTATACTTTACCGCCATATGTTGATCATATACTAATCTCTTCATAGATGGCGCACAATACAAATACACAGCAAATATATGAATAAAGCTATTTTTTATAAATAAAATGTTTATCTGTTATCTATTGATGATAACTCTTCAGATAATAAATAAATTGTTCCTATTTAGAAAATTAGAAGCCTAACTATATCCGATCGATAGATGATAGTACTGTGTTAATTTGTAAATACTGATGTCATAAAATTGTATTCTCTTTATAGAAAAAATAAATTAATTAACATTTAACATGCAATCAATGTAAAAATAGCATCCACTTTAGTTTTCTTAAATGTAGGTAATTAATATTAAATGTATTATTTAATTACTATATATAAAATGTTAATAGTATTAGCTTTCTAATTTTGTTCATGTGTTAACGGTTGCATTCTATAACATAAAATAAAAATACACTCAAATAAGCATAAAATTTAAATTAGATGCCGTTGACGTAGAGGTAAACCCTATATTTACAAATTTAAAATAAAAAATGTGCTGATACCTTTAGATAGGGTGATCAAACATTTCCGGTTACAATCTTATTTCAAATCTTTAAAATTTCCGTAATCTTTTTCAGAGAAAATAGGCGAGAATGTGTACTTTTTGTAGTATCGCAGGAAAACCCATTGTATCTGAACATCAACCTTGAATTTTATACAATAACTAATAAATTTTTGCAGCCCCTTAATTCCGTAACTAAAAATCATTATTTAAAATTTTATATGTACATCTTAGATATTTCAATAAATACTTTATTCGAAGCATATGTTCGAGAATTATTCCAAGTCGTGATGGTAGTCCAGACCTGTTGGAAATAAAACAAAACTATTAACAAAATTAAGGCAGCTGCACATGTAAGATTGTCATGTCATGCTGCTCAACCAATGGGTTTCATTCCCATAACAACGTGACTCCACTTAAACTGTACAAAAAAGGTCAACTAATTAACTATATGTGGAGTTAGCTTTAGAACAAAGATACTGTTCCCTCTAGCGAGTAATGCGATAAGCAGTGCACTGCAAGAGAGGGGGGACTTACCTGAGTGAGCACAGGTATATTTTGTGACCATTATATTTTAATGAAGTGAATACAACCAGTTACACTGTGAATTTTCCAGGGAATATTTTGTAAAGGAAGCTTTAACCTTGGTAAGTTATTAAGTGCAGTTGAAACCAATTAATAGCTTGATGATTAAATCAACAAATTTTGATAAATTTATTAGACTGAGTAAGGTGCGCAACAAGTTGCAGTCAAGGTTGTTAATCTAGCTCATATCAGTACTGCTTCCAGAGACCATTAACTAAGTTCCAGTTTGTTTACATTAGTAATTTCTACATGTCTTATATTCAGAATAAGTTTCACATCACCCTAAACGAATTATCAGTACAGAGCAAGTATCAGATTTATCAGTGTACGAGAGTACTTGAACCAAATTGCCTCCACTTATAAAGTTCCTTCCTAATTCGGATCCTGCTTTTTAAAAAATATTATTAATAGCTCGATTAATATTCATAAAAGAAATTCATTTTAATAAGTACGTGTTTATAATTAAATATATCGAAGGTTTTTGCAGTCGCTACCAAAATAAAATGATTGTTCATGGATAATGAAACCTTTCAAGCGAAAAATCATTCATTGTCTACGGTTAAGACAATAAAAAATCTAATCAAATCACAAGTATGCCTGATAGAACCATGAAAATTATGATACAGCAAAAGCACGTTCACTGGAACTGGTAAGACTTCAGACGACAAAGACCGGTATCAGTTCGCATATGACGTTCAGAGATGTTAATTGCTGATAATGGTAATCTACATAAATATAAATCAATAACTAAATTAGCAAGTATAGAGTTAGTGCAACGAAGCACTTTGCTAATCAAATGCGCGAAAATTTGCCTCGGAATAGTTGTTTCACCTATTTTCTATTATGCACCTATCAGAGGGTAAAAACATGTTTATAAGTCATCCTTAAGTGGTGGATCAATTAATATCAACAACGCGATCACTTAATAACATATTTCTCTAGAAAACGTACTTGTGAAACACGACTTTTAAACTAAACAAAGCACTTTATCAGATTGTCACGTACATTGATAAAACTGGAACAGATTTTTCTGGTTTTTCGGTAAACAGTAAAAATTCAAAAGACGGGATTTTCATCCAAAAAATGTAGTGTAATACATTTAACGATAATCGAAGAATGGCCTTTCTTGGAATATGTTAATGAATGAATGAAGAAACTATGCTGAATCTAAGAAATTCCATAATTCAAGCGCATATGCATTCATTAAATTTAAAAATAGAAATTAGATCATAAGATTAATTCTTATGGACTGAATAAAATTTAAGTTCAAAGAAATGTGATTGTCGACTTTTTTAGTAAACGCAAATACTTTGTTGACATTTAATGTAGTTTTTGCAGTTTCCCTGTATATACTAAAACAATGTACTTACTATATACAGGGTGTTCCTAAAATTAGCCTGTCAAAAATTACTGGATTCTACGATCAAAAATCAAAAGATTAAGATGAAGACTATAAATAGGAAAAATATCCTTAGTAGGCTCTGAGAAAACACATATTAAAAGTGTTTTTCAAGCGCTTTAACATTTTAAAATACTTTTTTCTACGTTCATGCAAAAAACAAAACTTTATTGAACTATATTTAGTGGAAAAAGTGGTTCTTTATTGCACTAGTGCAATAAAATGTTCATTGCATTCATCTGTCACTCAACAATAGCGTTTTGTCATCATGACAAACATAAACGTTCAAATCGATGTCACATTTTCCTAGACTTAGTGTCATATAAATAACATTTTTTGGTTTTTGCATGAACGTAGAAACAATATTGTATGCAACTCGTACAAAAAGTGCTTATTGCACTCGACGGGTTGTCCTACTTGGCCTGACGGCCTCGTTGGACAATTCGAGACATGAAAAAGTTAGGAGAATATTTATCCAATAACTCCCCCAGTTTGGCACGCCTATGACTAATTATGGTATTATTTTTAGAACATTAGATTCGCAATCAATTTTAAATTTGATTTCTTTATCTCGATCGGTTTTGAAAATATTTGGAGAAAATCAAATTTTGGAGTCCCCCTTTAAAAAACAATAGCTCAGTTAGGGCGCGTCTACGGACTTATGATTATGTAACTTTTTTTCTTATTTTTGATCGTAGAATCCACAGTTAATTTTGGCAGGCTAATTTTGGGACACCCTGTATAAAAAGCGAATTCCTTTGCTCATAATTTTTAGATTCTCACCCGAAATCGAAACCTATAAATTTATGGCAGATTCATAAATTCAACCAACCAGTTGCTTCCATTTCAATACGTAATGTATCAAGATCATGTATGAAAAAACACATTGCACTAACTGTTTTCCTTTTGGTACTAAGAGAACATAATTGTGTGCTCTTGGTACTAGAAACTAAAATAGTGTCAATAATTTTTATATGAATCCATACATTAATTTACTAAATGGACAGCTGTGAGGGATATATTTGTTGGTACTGATGTTTTAAAGTCCATGAAGTTATTATTTATCATATAGCTAACCTTAACGGTACTTGCACGACTCATATTCTCTTTCTAATAGATTGTTATTACAAAAGCAGCAGAGCTAAAGACCTTACTGTATAAGCGCTTCTATGTATTTTTTAGTATGAGGATGTACAAATTTGAATACAGCGAGTACAATGTACTAATTATAACGAAATTGTTAAAAATAATGAGTACAGTTGAATTTATCATACCATTACTAATTTTGCTTGATTCTTACAAGCAGTAAACTTTACAGCAATATTTTGAGAAACATTTCTCTAACAGGAATTAAATTTTAGTATTCTGCTATTGTGTTAGTTAATAAAATACAGTTCTAATCCTTGCTATCTTAACGTTTGTTTGCCATACGTTTTAAATAATATAGTCTGTCTGGCTAAATCTACTGTACATCTCAGCCATTGTAGTAATTTTTGCAAGTAACCAAACTATTGTACAGTTGGAATCTTAAACACGCTATACACAATTATTTCTTGAAATGGTTTTGTTCTGCTCATTTTTGTTAGTATTTATGAATATGTAAGATGTGTTTACAATACTAATTTCCAAGAAAACATTTGAATTTACTAAGAATACTAGAATAAACGATGAGGCAATTACGTCTCATCACTTATTGGAATTCAAAAACATAACGTGTAATTTCGTCAACCTTGTATATAGACAAAATATCTGTATTCTCATTTACACTTTCCCTTTTTTGTCATTGGTCAATGACCATCAAATATATCCTCACTATTTTAAATTCAATTACCAAGCAGTCAAATTATTCTACGTTCAGTGTCTAATCGATTACATAATTATACAAGGCATTCCAAAAATGTTCGGCACTTATAAACTAGAAAATTATTCAAAAATTTAAATTCGTTTTTATCGAAGCTTTATTAAACTTAACAATATCTCATGGGTCAATAATTTCCTTTGTTCCCATTAAAGGAGTAGTTTCGTGTGCACAATGCACACCACTCACTAGTGTAACCCACTTGAAAAACAATGACTTACCCAATCTGTATTTTTTTACCCTTAACTTATCTTAAATGTTTTTAATTTTTTAAATGTGTTATACTGGATTTTATCTTCAGGTGGTTGCTCTTGGTATTAGTTTTTCTGCAGAAGGATATACAGAGCTTCCCTTATAACGTATTTTCTAATTGTTAAAACAATTGTTAAATTGCACTGACCAATACAAATAAAAATAATCAGCTCGTACACACCCTTAACTTGTAATTTGTACATATAATGTTCTCAAAAGCATTGAAAAAATACTTAGCTGTTTAATAAATTTCTAAAATCACCGGCTGCAAAAGGGAGAAGGGTGGGAGGTGGAATATTGAAAGTGGGATGTTCATTTATTAGCTAAGCCAATAAAAACAAAGGTCTGTGATAATTCTGAAATCGAATCCATATTTAACTACTCTTGAATTTATCATTACGTGGTTACCAGAGCCGATAAAGATAAGTAAAAATAGTGTGTATGTTAACATCAGATGTCCATACAAAAAGGTGAGGGTATATAGTATTAGATCCTACAACTTTAAATTAATAAACATTTTGAAAGTATTAATTCAAATCCTATTACTTAGTTAGCCTTGCAACAATTAAAATTATCCGACATTTTGTAATAATAGGTTAATTTATAATTAATTTACGACATAAAATATAGTATAGATCTGAAGATATAGTCCAAATTATTTCAAGTTTTGTATACATATTAGTTAATGGCCGCAAAATAGTAAATTAACTATTTAGGGAAGAGTATGGTAACAAATTTATCACACGTAATATTTGCATAAACAGCATTCCAAAGGTTATTGATACACAGGGTGAGTCATTAATGATGGTACACAACTTAAGGGCAGACTGTTAAAATAAACATGTCTTATTCAGTTGTTGCTCCTTTTCATTCTATAGGGTGTTAAAGTTGAAAAAATGTTTTCGGTTTTTTACTATATTTTAAGAACGTATGAACCGATTGTTTTGAAAATTTGTAGTTTTATGTTTTTTGAGGTGGCAATTATGAAGCAAATAATGTTGAGGTCACGACTAGGACTAGGACTAACTTTGTGTATTTTACACTTTTAAATTTTTTAATAATAAACTATTGAACTACATACCTTCAATTCTAAATAGAAAAGGTATACCTGTTACAGATCGATAAACTGAAATATAAGTTTTTGAGATTTGGCGGGAAATAGACATGTATACCTGCACCATTTACAAAATGTATGGCATAATCTATTCCTACTCTTAAAATGTTGTCGTCATCTTTTAAAAGAAATATACATAACTAAATGTCCACTCAGCACTATAATATTAACATATATCTCTGAAAATGTATTTGGACAGAGATATGATACATTGTATTACGTTGTTACTTTAAAAAAATTGTTAAAACTAAAAAAATCGTAAGTTTAGCTTTTACTTGTCGGAATAGTACTGCTGACTAACACTGAAAGCTTTAATAGGTGCTGTTGTAGTTACTACAATTTTTTTTCTAATGATTGTGTTGTATCGCGTTTTAAAACAGACCACCACAAATTGTTTCATTAGTAAGAGGTGTAGATAAAGTAATGAAATGTCATTTTGTTGTACGTCATGCATTTTTTCTCTGATTTGAGTCCCAAAGAATTTAGAACATTTTAATCTTCGAATGTCTCAAGAAACATTTTTAATTGCGTTCACTATACGTTTTATAAAGATACCAAAGTAGACCTCACTTAAAACAAACAAAAAAACTATTTTAAGTATCACATACATTTTTTTATTATATATTAAGCCTATAGTTATCAGCTTCAAATTACTGAAGTAGGTTAAGTTAAAAAGATTGTTCTATTTTCAGATAAATGAGGCGCTTATACCTTTTACTAGCGGCTGTAACAGTTGCATCAGCCGTATCAATTCCATTAAAACCAAAAATTTGCATTGATCACTGCAAATGCGACCCAAACGATGTCCCAGGTAGACTGCAAATCATCGAATGCGATAGACCATTGATTTTAAACGAAACAACATTTCGTTTTGTAAACAAACAAACCATTAGTGTGATTAGCTTTGAAAATGTCATCATTAGTCAAATTCAAGAATCTGTATTCAAAGGCTTTACCATCTTAGAAGACGTACTTATATTGAATTCCAAAATTGGATCCATAGATGCCAAAGCATTCAATCGTATTCGAAGACTTAAGTTTGCAGAATGTGGTTTTGAAGACAGTCCAGACTTGTTCTCCGAAAAACTGGAAGAACTTCACTTCGGCAGTTGCCAAATAGAGCAGATACCTGAGCTGAATGGTTTGCTGAGCTTAACATTTTTAAATTTGACTGGAAATTATATCAAGGACGTTGGCATTGAAACTTTCGCCGAACTTTTTGACTTGGCAGAACTGTACTTGTCAGATAATGAAATTTTCAAGCTACCTGCCAACTTGTTCATCAACAACCTAGACCTAAACAGTTTGTATTTAGACAATAATCCACTACAGCAGTTTTATCTAAATACATCTGAAAACTTGGAAACCCTCTCTCTTAGCAATTGCCATTTAGAAACTTTCGATGAAAGGTCAACCCAAAGGCTTTCATCACTCAGTGAATTGAACCTAAGCAACAACAAAATTAAAACCCTTTCTGGTAAGGCATTGGCACACATGGAAGACTTGGTTGTGATAAACTTAGCAAACAATCAATTGGAACAACTAGATGATGATATTTTCTCCGGAAACTCAGCTCTAAATAAGATTACACTAGATGGTAACAAATTCAAATCCTTGCCCAACTTTTTCTTAAAATCCAAAGAAGTGTTCACAACATACACATTGTCGTGTAACTACTGTGGCCTGAAAACCTTATCGAGCTCAGTGTTCGAAAATATGCCAGGAGTGATGGACTTACAGCTTTCCCACAATGATTTCATAAACGTAGACAATATGTTCCAGAAAACTCCGAGCTTGAAGATCCTCGATATTTCATATAACAATATCGGCTACATCTCACCTCTAGCTTTTGCTAACAGTTACAAACTCGAAAACTTAAACATTGCTGGAAATCCTCTGATAAATCTTAACCCTGAAGTATTTGCTAATAACAATGTTATAAGAGAAATTGATGCAAGAAACACTTCCCTAGAGATGTTATGGTCCAATAAAAATAGAATTATTCCTTCACTGAACAAATTGTATGTAAGTGACAATAAACTTACATCCTTAACTACTGAGGATTTCAAAGTTATGCCGAATTTGATTGCTATTGATCTGAACAACAATCCTATAAATTTCTCTGATGAGTTCTGTAAACTCATCAACTCGATGGATATCAATCAGATACGACCAATCGAAAAAACACAAGATGCTGGTTTGGAGGGACATTATATCGAAAATCCTAAAACTTTCAATGAAATCAGTTTTATGTCTTGGAGAGATTTCTATGATAATAAATGTCCAGAAATATCTACTATTACCGCCACAGAGTCTTGGGAAGAAACTGACGACAATGCTATTAACGACAATGCAATCGATAATTCCAATTTGGAATACGAAGAAGATGATAGTGAATACAACTATGATGAGGATGAGGAGGACGATGACGACAACGACGACGACGAAGCCGAAACAGGTGAAGCTTTGAGCAAATCTATTGAAGAGGAGAACAACAACCTTGCCAGAGCTTCTTACATCCTTTCAGTAACATCCGTGTTTATTTTGACTGCTCTGGTGGTGCTTACATTAGCAGTAACTGTAACTCTTACGATACTGAGACGTAACAACAACTTTAACATGCACAAGGCCAATCTTCCAAGGTTGAAGATTCCAATGTGGCATTCGACTCCAGGTCAGAAAAAACACAGTGGCTCTGTGTATCGACCTTTATCAGAAGACCTTTCTGGGCCCAAAACTCCTAAACTTAGCCGCTATGAGTTTACTTCAACTCCGACAGTTCACTCTGCTAACCCTTAAAAATAGGTACACGTATATGTTTTCGACTTAACTTAATATTTATATATAAGTCTGTCATAACTGTGGTGAAATATGGTGTACTGCAAACTAATTTTACGCCATATTTTGACAGCACGTTTTTTCGGAAGTACACTTCAAAGGTATTCGAAATATTTTTTCATTGTGTTTTCTTATGGTAAGAAAACTAATAATGTTATTTGTAGCGGTAGAGTTATTATTTAACATTTAACTTCATTTAAATTTACTTTGAACTTTTATGAAATGGTGGTGTAAAATTATTTTGTGATACGACTTTTAAGTGAATGAGTATATTGTTTATATTATTAACGTTATTGCGCTTATAGTTTAGACTTAATATTAGTAGATTCTAATAAATTTATTATTTAACAATATGCCATAAACAGTTTTATTATTAATGTATTTTACGGACGTCTTCTCATGGATTTGGTAGAGTCACGTGATTTAAGGCATTTATACCAATCAGCTATGCATTTCATTTTGAATTTTTTCTAAAAAATGTACAATCATAAATCACAAAACATTTTAATGCTATAAAAAAGTTGGCTTTGACCGCATCTGCCCTCCATCAAATCTATGAGTATTATTATTTCAAAACTTCTCAAACTCTTTGTTTGACATAAATCCACCAAGATCTATCTAGTTGTAATGCTTATAAAACAAATATTGCAAGTTCATACAGATAAAAACCCTTCAGAATGAATTGAAAAATTGTTTAAACTTACAAAAAAGACAGATAACAACAATTGTGATCATATGTTAAAGCTATTTCTTAAATACGCTTAGAAATTTATTTTCACTTCGTTTTTTAGATTTCCAATTGATAAGAACATATTAATACTTTGTATTAAATTATTTTGAGTGGATCCTTGAAATTTGATTATCAGTTAATATGTTCTTGAAAGGAACTCCAAAATTTTCTCCATGTGGTAGAGATAAAGGGGAATTCTGCTTTTATATGTACAATAAATGTTTGCTACTGAAATTGAACAAATAAAGAATGATGTATTATAATCTTTTTTTAGGATTCTTCAATACATTCAATATACTATGTAAAATAATAAAAAAGTTAAAAAGAGTGAACCTGTAGGAAGTAATAGGTATGTATTTTTAGGACACAACGAAATTAACAGAAAAAAATCCAATAACATTGTATAAAATTTTGGAAACCGTTTACCTGCATATTTGTATAGATATATATAATAAAACATATAATTATTTTTAATATTTTACATTTGGAACCATTTTTTATGAAACAAAATGTCTCGTGGTTTAAAACTTCTGTACCCCTATTTTTTGTCTTTGGATCTATGTATGTCATCTAAATAAAGGTAAATTTTGCACAAATATTTGCGTCTTTGTATTTTAAGTAAACAAGATAAGTTACGTAAATACGTAGTAGGGTATTGTTCTTATTATTATAGACACTAAAGGATGCAGATAAACTCGGTAAACCATTCAGAAGGAAAGAATGAAATATTTGAAAATATATAAATAAGAAAATAATGATGATATCCACAAGATAAGTAATGAGAAATATGTTTCCAAGAGATTAAATTTGTTTTTGTTTACAAATATTCCAATAACGATGAAACAAGGTAGGTACTGAATTATCAATTTATCAGAACAAAATAAAATTTAAATCCGCATAAGTGTTATCAAACGTTTTGAAAGTCAATGTACCCTTACAAAGCAAAAGCAACAAAGCATCTACTTTTGTTTAAACAGTACCTAAATTTTACATATAGCCTCATAAATATTAAAATGTAATCAGCTCAAGCCTATACACTAATAAATTGAAAAACAAATTGTTAAATAAAAACTAATATGCAATATAAGATTTATATCTGTTAATTTTACTATATGTAAAGTAGGCAATACCCATCTAATTGAGTGAAGAGATTATTTTAAGCAAACAAATGCTAATAAAAACTATTTTTATTGAATGATAAGTCTAATTTTAGCACAGATGATCCCTAGTCCTAGCAATTAATTTAAGGAAGTTTGTCAAAAATTACAATGTAATAATATGAATGCAAGTATTGAATTTTAAACAGATATTTATTAGTCACTTTCTTGAAATAGATATGGGTCTGTGCAAAATGCATTCCAAACAAAAGAAATATTTATTAGGTACGTATATTTTGTTTATAGTTTATTATCTGCTACCGTGTGATAAATAGTTCATTTTTAATACAATGTTATTAATCTTTAATTATGCTGTTATAGAATGAAGTGCCAAGGTTCGTCGGATAAAGGCCAGTCCAAAGTTATTTGTACATTTATTCATCATTGATACTGTAATTTAGTTAACACCGCAGGCGCAAAAAAATCGATTAATTTCTTCTTATTTACTCATTGATAGAATGAAAATTATATTTTTTATGGTATTTTTTTCGGTATTTTGTATTTTGGCGGTGCTATTTTTGATTTTGGGGGTACTTAGAACCCCCGTAGTTGCGCCTATTACCTAAATACGTAATAGCATTGTATATTATACAATGGTAATGGTAGATTTGAACTTAACCCGTATATAAAACATTGAAAGATATTACCTAATACATAAGAATAACAAATTATCAGTCTTCCACTATTTTAGTAAAGTGATGTTAGTGATTACAGGAAAGTGCATGCATTGACGCTAAAGGACAAAGATCCCAAAGTTATACGCACAATCGATACTAATCGGCTATTATTTACGTCAGCAAGTTTACCATACAAAAAGAAAACGTAAAGGTATGAATGCTTATACTTTATAGGCTTGCTACAGACTATGCGTGTATTCGCGATTCGTGATATGCGAGGAATTTGCGAATAGTGTGTAGGGTCTTGTTCGTTAAAAATCCATTCATAAAAACCCTACACACGATGCACGAATTTCTTACAAACCGCGAATCGCGAATTCACGCGTAGTCTGTAGCGGGCCTTTAGGTTTACCAGCTGAATCATCAAATAGAGAGTAAAAGAGAATAAAAAGTAAGTATTCATAGTTAATAAAAGTCTCAAAAATACTGGACAAATTTGTTTTAAAATATATTAAGTATATAAGTTTTAAACATATGATTTGATTTGATAAGTTCCGTAAATTCTTTGAAAGCCCATTTTTTAATTATTATGCGTACGCCACTGATACCGCATTGGTTTTGTCATAAATACTAACTATCACTCAGCGATATCGTGGTTTAAATCTATAGGCGTTAATGTAGTAAGAAGGTAATTAATATACAGTGTGTTCAAATTAAAATTAAGTTAAAGTCGGCTAACCTTTTTTTGTCGATGTCTATAGAAAATGTGTACAGATACAATAGTAATGAGATTTTTTATCAAGTAGGTAATCATGCTGCAACAAATAAATTAAAATAGTATAAAAAGTAGGTAAGTTTTTCTGGTACAGTAAATTCTTTGGCTTATTATTTTGTCTTCTTTTTATTGTAATATATACCTCAATGTCAATATATTTATAGAAATTTATAGAAGTGTTTGTTCATTCGGTAGCTATTAAACAATTAAAGCCATTGTAGAGATCTACAACACTTGTTTACTTTACAAATTTGATACAATCACCAGGACATGCAAAAATGTATTAAAGCGATCATTCAAAGTTGTACATACCGATTGTTTAGTAAAAAATATCTGTTTCGCATTTAATGACATCACAAGAAGGCATGCTGGTTGTCAACTAATAAAATGATTGTTATTGTTTATTGTTATTACAGTTAAATTGTCTAGAATGATTTGAGTGGTCAGTTATTTTTTCTAATCATCGTCTCTAGCTCCTATGCAATGCAATGCTGCTCAAGGATAAGAGAAGTTTTACGTTGTGATTGAAGGAAATATGATATAACTCATTATAGTTTCATCAAAAAATAATATAACCATATTCTACACTGAATGTTTGCACTACATATTGTACTAAATTACAAAAAATGATTGTTTTTAAAGCGACAAACTATTGAATAGTATGTTGTTGACAGTAAAAGTAATTAATTATGAATTATGCTTGAGCCCTACCTACCCCAGAGAGCTGCCACTGGAGTTTTCCTATCTAGAAAATATACGGAATACTGTTAACAGCTTGCATCATACTTATGCTTAAAAAAAATATATAATATATCTATTTTATAACTGAGCAATTATATATCTTAAGCCATAATCGTAAGTAATCAACTAGGAAGATAACATTTTAGTACAGTATAAACAAGTTTTAGCAAGGTTGTATCGTTAAATACTAATACGAAGGTTTAGTTGTCTGTCTCACTTATCAGCGAAATTAGTTGTGGTCAATTACAATGGTGGCTAGAAAGAGAGTGCTGGATTTATTAAAAACCATCACATCCACTTCGTAAGTAATACAACTCATTGTTTTGCTCCCTAGATATCATTCAAATAAGATATGATATCGTCATTTTGTAAGTGAGAATTTTAAGAATGCATTAACAATTCTGGTAGAATGTAGACCATAAACTACTAAGTGGCTCAAACAAAAACAAATGAAATTGAAACACAGCTTTATAACTACTCTTTATATTGTCGTTTTGTCAAGATTCAATTTTAAATGAAATTCTTTAACCACTAACGTCTTCAAAAATCATAAAATTAAGCATACATGGTAGTACCTAATAAATAATATAATAATGTTACGATCACTTTTATTCAAAAACTACTAGTTTTTTTACATATCAACACCAGGTTTGTAATTAAGATGTAATAAATCAACCAATAATAAAAATACCTAAAATACGTACTACCTACCTATTTAATTTAAAAATAACATAGATATTTAAATACTTACGTAAAGGTTTCTATTGATAAATAATATTCAAATATCACAAATTAACTCTAATAAAAATGCTAATTGGTACTATTTTTCAAAAACTAGTTTGAACTGTGGTGCCATCTGTTCTCGATAGACTAAATTAAGTCCTGATTATACGATGATGCTTTCTTAGGTTTTGGTAAGAATACTAGATTTTTTCAATAGCCTTTATTTTGGATAGGGTCACATAGATGGCATAGCTAAATATTGATTAAATAACTATGATAATTAAATCATTATTGAGCTTTTGTTTTGCTTAATAAAACTATTAAATACATTTTGTTATTGAATTGAAATTTGGTTATTTTATTAAAATTATCTATCGTTCTTTACCACGATTTTTCTACCAATCGATCAAAGATGGCCCTTGCGTAACATTTTTAAAATTTGAAAATATGTATCAATTTCAATCAAGGCTTTCCATCAGCTGCGACAGATATTATTTTCCTATAATTATAAGAATATAACCAATTGATACGATAAGTCTATGCACCTTAAATTTTTATTTCTTTAATTAAATTTTCATAATACATTTATTGTCTTGTCTTTTAATGTTCTATTATATTTTTGTTAATGTTATCATGTTCTTTTATTATAAGTAATAATGTTTGAAATTGGCGTTGTAAAATTGGTGGCCTTTGACCACTTTGAAATCCCTGCTTAAATCATATTTTCATTTTAGCTGTAAATGCCCAGCACATTCAAATGGAGTGGTGGTTCATTCAAGTTCAAAAGCTCTACCTTCTAAGGACTATGCATTTGAGGTAAATTTTTATATTTTTTTTTTTATAAATTTATTATTACTCAATTCATTTTAAGATTAAAGTAAACAAATACTTGTTCTATTTTGGTTTAATTTTTCAATTTCTAGATGGCATCATCAACTATTCGTTATGGTAAAGGTGTTACTAAAGAAATTGGAATGGATATAGTCAACTTAAAAGCAAAAAATGTGTGTGTTATGACAGATCCATATCTAGCCAAATTAGCACCTGTAAAAACTACAGTAGACTCGCTAACAAAGAATGGAGTTAAATTTGAAGTTTACGAAAATGTACGAGTTGAACCAACTGAAGAAAGGTAAGGTTTTATTCAGTTATGTATTATAATATAATAAAACGGTTGATTAGTTTGTTAGATGCTACAAAATTTGCAAAATCTGGAAACTTTGATGCTTTTATAGCAGTAGGGGGAGGATCAGTAATGGATACTTGTAAAGCTGCCAATTTATATCTTTGTGATCCAGATGCTGAATTTTTGGACTACGTCAATGCTCCAATTGGCAAAGGAAAACCTGTAACCGTGCCTCTAAAACCACTTATTGCAAGTAATGTATAAAACATATAAATATGTGTTTTGTTGAAACATAGATAGTCACTTCACTTTCTTCTAGTTCCTACAACAAGTGGAACTGGTAGTGAAACAACAGGTGTCAGTATTTTTGACTACAGACCACTGCAAGCAAAAACTGGCATTGCCAATAGAGCTCTGAGACCATTACTTGGGATCATCGACCCTTTACATACTTTGTCCTTACCTGAAAGAGTGACAGCTTACAGTGGCTTCGACGTATTTTGTCATGCTCTGGAATCATTCACCGCCATTCCTTATGATGAACGATCTCCATGTCCTGAAAACCCTATTTTACGTCCAGCATACCAAGGAAGAAACCCAGTTTCAGATGTTTGGGCACGTTATGCTTTGAAGGTTATTCACAAATATTTTCAAAGGTAAAACTTACAGATTAGTTCAGTGTTAATTGTGAAAATAATAATTCTTTGAAGGGCAGTGTATAACCCTGACGATATTGAGGCAAGAGCAGAAATGCATTTAGCATCGACAATGGCGGGTGTTGGATTTGGAAATGCTGGTGTACATTTGTGCCACGGGCTGTCCTATCCTATATCTGGTAATGTTAGAGACTTTAAACCGAGTGGATATAGGTGAATATCCTTCAAGCATGAATAAGTTTTTTACTCTCCAATTACATCTTTTTAGTGACGATCATCCAATAATTCCACATGGTTTATCGGTAGTTATGAGTTCACCTGCAGTATTTGAATTTACGGCTTCAGCTAGTCCTGAACGACATTTAGAAGCTGCCGAATTACTGGGAGTCGATATTCGAAATGCAAAGAAAGAAGATGCTGGTGCAATTTTATCGGATACAATGCGAAAATATATGAGCATTATGAAAATAGAAAATGGATTGAGCACATTGGGTTTCGTAAAAGACGATATCCCACAATTGGTGAAAGGAACTCTTCCTCAGGTAATATTTTTTCAAAGTTAGTTTTATAAAGTGATATTTTTTTTTTTAGCATCGCATAACAAAATTGGCACCAAGGGAACAATCGGAGGAGGATTTGTCAAATTTATTTGAAAAATCAATGACAATTTATTGAGTACTTAATAAAACTGTATTCAATAGTTGACAGTATCTACAATACATCTGACTATAATTATTACAGGAGATTACGTACATCAAAAGCCATATTTTTCAATAGCATGTTTGTGCACCTGAACAATACTGTAATTCATTACAATAACCTAAAAATCAGAATTTTATTATCGAAATTGTTAATAAAAATTTGTGCAAAAAAAAATGAATATAATTTTGTGCATGTTTTATGAATCAGTGTTTCAGGATTTCCTGGCAATTTATCCAGATAGGCTCTTGACATGCAATTATAATTTAAAAAATTAAAATGTTACCTATGGAACAGTTTACAGACATACTGAACATAAAATATAGAAAACATCCCACTTCTGGCCATCTCAGTTTTCACATTGACTAAGTTTAAATTGCATATCTGACAGTTATTATAAATAAAGAAATAAGAAAATGAAATGAAAAAAGAGTTAACACTTAACAATATGAATCTTAATTATCTTAATATTTACACTGGCGGTTTTATACCTATATAATAATGATAGTACTATATCTGTATAAAAGCAATAGACTTTTCTCTTTGGTTTAATAACATTCAACAGGCGTTCCTATAAATTAATATCTACTAGAAAAATATTTATTTACACAAACATGCTGTTATTAATTATTGTGAACAGACGAGCAATGATTTAATTTAGTAGGGTACCTCAGGAACAAATCGATCTAGTTTCCGGTTCAGTAGTTAAAAAATAATAATATTTACACAAATATCAAAATAAATACAAGATATTAAAAATAAATATCTAAGGTATGGCAGACCGAATGTAGTTTAACGCTAAATATATATGACAATTATTATGGCGTGCAGCTATCATAATCATAATATATACAAACGTAGAGTTTACAAAATATATACAAATAAAATTAATAGATGTAGGACAAATAATTCATTTTATTAACATAGTACGTTGGTAGTTCACATTTGGTAATAAACGTTTTCTCATAAAGGCTAAGGCATTGAAGTTTAGAAATTTTTTGTAAGCTAACACATCCTTTATCATTTAGTGCACATTTAACAGCTTTTTAGTTAATATCTATAAATGTGTCTTCAAAATACTAACTGTCATCAATAGGCTCTTAAATCTAAAGAAACTGAGCAAATGTCACAGTGAAATAAGGATAACCAATTTGGAAAAACAACACAGCACTGGTACCTTTGAACTTTATGAAATAATGTTTTCGAGGAACCACAAAACAATTTAAAAAAGTTCTTAATAACTTAATTTCACTTCTGTTTTAAATTTAACTCAAATTAAATAAACCTTGCGTCCTATTATATTCCAATGTAAGTGCACTGTTCAAAAATGAAGTTCTGCAGCTGTATAACATGTAATAAAACAATCAGCCAACACAGAATTTGTTACACTGTAGGTAAGGAAGAGTATTATAAGCCTTAATGGTAGTTAGGAAATTCAAAGCCTGAACTACAGCACGAGGTTGACGAATTTCTTAACATTCACCTAGTAATACCTTGTCGAGATTTCTTATAAATATTCAGAAAATATGTCCTCCCTAACACGAACACATTTATAAATTCAAGGTGTACATCAAAAAGTAAAATCACGAAAGTCGTACGAATAACCGTTCAGTGTTACATTCTGCTCTTAGACCATTTACATCAAAAATATATGTTTAATACTTTTTTTTACATGAATACAAGTACCATTTGAGTAGTTACTAATCCGGTAACATATGTACGAAACTAATCGGGAACATTCCAGTCCGTTCCGGGTCATTTTCCACCATCCCTTCCATCCAGTTATCATCGTCGGTGTGTTCGTTAATGACAATGATAATCTCACCCTCTTGGAACGATAATTCATCGTCGTTGTCTGCTGCGCAATCGTACAATGCTTTGCATCTACGCAGAGTTGTATTACCATTCGACGTATACGATAACCTACCAGACATCGACCTTGGTGAACAGAGAGAATTTGTTGATATTGGACTAGAAGATATTCTATGAGGTGGTGAATCAGACGCCTAAAAAATTACGTTTATGCACAGAACGAGAAGTTAAAAAAAGGTCACAATTAGTAATTTGCAGAAAGGAACACTTTATATTTAAACATATTATATGCATGCTGGGTGTATAATACTAGTTTACTACAAATAAAAAAAATTATATACCTAGAGCTTAAACAGTGTTTACAAAAAAACTTGATACATGTCTTATTAATAACTTTATTCGAGTAAAAGATAGGATTTAATTTGGTTTTTGCAGTAAATTAGTGTTTTGAATATATTTTTTTTTAATTTAGAATTTTCTAATTTTAAAACGAAAAATTATACAGGATGAGTTAGTCATAATGTCATTAATTTTAAGAGGAGATAGGGAATAATGAGTATAATGCAAATACGCGATTAAAAAAAATTTAAATGCATATTTACGCCGAAAGAAAAAATTTTAAAATCATTTTTAAACCCCCTTTTCAGACTGTCACTGACCGCTCACAGCCTTGGTCGTTTACAGCTCACAGTTCAACTCGATGTCGATCTGATGTAATGTTGTCAAGTTGAAATATTTTTCTAGTACCTAGGTTTTAGACATCACAAATAAACGGTTGTACTGACTATTTTAGA
This sequence comes from Monochamus saltuarius, assembly GCA_025584915.1. Lineage (NCBI taxonomy): Eukaryota > Metazoa > Arthropoda > Insecta > Coleoptera > Cerambycidae > Monochamus > Monochamus saltuarius. The sequence goes on along the minus strand of CM046730.1, from coordinate 18,412,516 downwards.
ATATCATTTTTTTCTTGCTCAGTTCAACTTCAGCCAATAGTAATTTAAAATGTTAATATCCAATGAAATCAAATAATTCTATTAAAAAGTGCAAGTAACGTGGTCCACAGGTTTTCCGGTAAAAAATGCGGCCCAATCAAACTATATCCATACACTTCTGCCCATACGTTGACAACAAATGGCCTCTGAAAGCTAAACCGACAAGTAGAGTGTGGATTTTTCTGAGCAAATGTAGCTGTTATGACTGCAACAAAACTCCAACGTGTCTAATAATAAACCGAGTAATAAACTATTTACGTACATTACATAAAAAACCTATACCTAATGGGTAAATTATTAAGAGAAGCTGAAAAGTGTTTCGTGTTTAAATACTAAATAGTAAAACACCATCGTGTTGTCGACAGAAAACTGTCCAAGACCGAAATGGCACGCCGCTAATTTAAGTTATCGAGAGTGAATTTTGATCTACCGTATTATTAGGTCAATAACCTAGTTACCTAGTTTTTGTGTTGTTATTTAACGACAAAGACTAAAACTATTTTTTTAAATCTAGTTACATGAATGAATTTTCCTTAATTATTGATTTATTTGTTAATAAAAACAAATGTAGATAATAAATAAATGTTTTTCAATGTTAGGTTATTACAGCTTAATAATTTTGATATTACGTTTTCACTATGTTTTACAAATAAATATGAATTTTTAATATTACTCGTAAGTACAATTAATTACTCAGTTTGTAATTACGTACATCTAGCCTAGAAATTTATTGTTTTTTAAGTAGTATGGTACTAACCTGTTTAAAATGCCAGTTCGAGTAAAACTGCACTCATCCGTCCATAGCACTTTATTAGTAAAATTAGGGTCAGTCGCATTTCGTAAACATTCTCCGTATAACGCTACCATTTCCGCATATTCAGAATTTGTAAAATTATGCATTGTGCATTTACGACAAATACGCGAGACTGAAATAAACAAACTACTGCTTACTGCTTGTATTCTCTCCATCCCCCCTCCAAATGTGTGGCGTGGCATCTACAAATTTGGGGGGAAAGAAATATGGGAAATGCAGAGTGCTAAATGGGGGTAAATTTGAATAACACGCTGATGTATGTAAACATGATGTGGCAACGATGTTTAATCCGGCATTCGATTGTCGTATGGGTGCGTCATCAGAAAGTTTGTAGCGCACCAGGAGCGTCGTGTTACTGATTTTTATAGGGTGATTTTTTTAAAGATTGAGTAAACATTTTTTTTTCGATTTTCTGCCTTTATTAGGCCTCCCGAATACGTGGTTAAAATTAATAACATTATGACTGACTCACCCTGTATAAAGGAATTCAACTTTTTGTGTTATTTTAAAATTATTTAAAATAAATGTGAAAAATGTACCAAATATATGACTGTCGTCACATGTTAGCACAAAAAACGAAGCACAAAACAGACATGATTAATAAATTAAAAACATTTCGACACACGACATGTTTACCAGACTAGAAACATCGTTATCTTCAGTAAAACTATCCAAACGACACTTCCGCTTCTGCAAACCATACAAGCACAAAATACAGGGTGTTTCTACTTAAAATGGAATAAATAATTATAGTGCTTTTACAAAACTATAGTTCCCTTTTTAATCAAAACACCTGTTTTATTAACTATTTATAAAGTTAGTACAAAGTTCATCCTGAGCGATATAATGTAAAACTGACAATCATTTTCAGCTTCAGGCAATAATAAATAAAAAATGTACAATTTAGGCCAAGGGGACTTGAGTACGACACACGTTGGATGAACAACAAATGTGAAACTTTGAAATATAACAATGGACCTAGTTGATATTTTATCTATTTCGTTTCCATGACAATTTAAAACTTCGATCAAGAAAATTTCAGATCCCTAAGGCCCAACCTTAACAATAGTTTGGAACGGTACAGTGGGACATACTTAGTATTAAAAAGAAATGCATTATTACTTACTCTACGAGGTGGTGGAATAGGATTGTGAATTATTCCAGTGACATCTACATCAGACGCCATTGACGAAATACTTTCAGTCGAACGACCATTAGAAAGACGGCTAGACGAAGGATTTGGAGCAGGAGGAGGAGGATTTTGAGGCCTTCTAACTGATGCAAATTTATCAGAGTTTTTGCAATCTGCCATGACTAGTTTGTTCCCTGAAACAAAATAATATTGACAAAAATTTACACAACAAATTTAAAAACTGACCTATGGGTATCACAGATCTTCCTGAACTAGAATCGCTGCTAGGTGAACGCTTGTGTGTATGACTTAAAGTATGATATCCAGCTACTATGGGGTCAGATGGTGTTCGACTATGACTGGTAGGTAACGTACTATACTGTAATTGCATCGGACTTGTTGGTGGAGGAAGAGGTGCTACTCTCTTCTTGAGACTACCGTGAACGTTTGCTAAAATAAAACGACAAATTCATTTGAGATAATAAAATATATGAACACCAGAATTGACATATAAAACATCGAATATAAAGATAAATTTTTTGTATTGTTCTATTTCAAGACAGAATATTAAGAGAATATATATTTTGGCCCTTCAATTAAAATTTTGTAAATGAAATTTCTAATTCTATTTTTCTAGCATTAGATATTTAACATGAATTCACATTCAAAGCAGACATACACATGCGGCAGAAATACACTGAAACATTTAAGTTATTAGCAGGGTATTGCACAAAAACACGACATATGTTTCTTTTTCACTACTAATGTTGGTTCTGAATACCCCACACCACGAAAACATTTTTCTTCCCCCTCTCCCTGAATACAATGCATGATCATGCTTGCAAAAAGCATCTGGGTTGCAAGTAGAGTATTTGCTTATACATCGTTTGAAGGAAAAGAAGGGTAGGCGAGTGAGAAAAGATAATTTTTACCTGGCTTTCTAGATTGAGGGGGAGGGGGAGGAGGCATTTGTCTGTTAATACTATTAAGACTACTCCCTAATTGTAAACTATCGCAAGTAGATGAACGTGAACGTAAAGCTATAGGAGAATCCCCACCTGTGTAACTAGGAGGGCGTGAACGATTTTTCTTCTCTGGTGTCGATGAACCGTTCTGCAATTTGAACAAAGTATTATAATTCTGCAAAAAGGAAAACATTAATAACACTTTATAGTCACAGCATGTAGTATAGCAAAGCTGTACCGTATAAATGCTTACCCTATCTTCTATAATAGTTTCATCATCTGAAAAATCTGTGGACCCATCATCATGAGATAAATTCCAATCAATGTTTATGTTATCAAAGAAATTCTTTAATCGGTTTGCAGCATTTTGTAACTAAAAGACCAAACAATGAGTTAATGTTTTTTTAAATGCCTTTAAGATATTACCAGTTCTTGACAACTGTTGTTGCCCATTTCCTGTGCTATATCCATTGGTGTTTTATTTTGAGAGTTCCTTAAATTAGCGTCCGCACCACTTCTAAGCAGCAGTTTCATGCATTCGACTTTATCATACAGAGCGCATAGATGAAGAGCTGTATTCGATCCACAAATTTCAGCAACTGAAGGTGGGTTGGTCGGTCTATCTATAGCTGAATTCGACATGTTTTGAATTAGGAAATCTACGATATGCAATGTGCGACCAGATTCGTTCAGAATTGCTCTGTGTAGAGCAGTTTCACCAATTTTCTAAAAAGAAGCATTAAAACCACTCTTTGAGTATTTTGTTATACTTACTGATGAAGGCAATGTGACGCTGAAATCAACATTTTCGGCAAATGTTTGAAGTAGTAACTGCAAATCGCCTCTATTGACAGCCTCTTCAAGTTCGTACATTTTCTCTCGTTCAGACTGACAAGTTTTAACGGCAAAACGTTTATCTACATATTTAGCCCGAATAAAATTTAGTCTTTCCTCCCTAAAATAAAAAACATATGAATATGTTGGTATTTAATAAATTATTATGTCATACATCGAACTGGACGGTTCAAGTTTTTCATTAGGTGACAATTGAGCTTCCATAATATCATTAAAACTATGGTTCGTCATAAAGCGTGCGAGTACCAACTGACTAGTTCCAACGTTATCTAATGTTAAGGATTGTATTCTGCTAATATGGACTCCCAGATCTCTGTGAATCCCAGAACATTCGATGCAGACGATAATACCAAAATTCGTTGATAACCACGTTGCATCTAAAATAATCATAATACGTTGTTTTCACAGCCGAAAATGCATATAAAAAGTATATTTACCATTTTGAGAATTGCAGTCACAACATCTATCATTCCCAGGAATTTTCTGAATATATTTTATAATAGCTTGTTGTAATTCGATAAAACTATGATTAACTTTATCACCACCCGTTTTACTACTATCATCAAAAGCCTTCATCAAAGCCATTTCTTTACAATTTATTAATACTGACATCCATGCCCTCTGGTCTGCCTCATCCTCTGCTTGAAAGTGATACGTCCTATTATCTGCAAGAATTTAAACGATTCAGACTTGACCAGACATTGCATTTATTTACTAACATGATATTAAATCAAATCCCCTTTTGTCATCTGGCACTATTTTAATTTGACAAGTGAGCAGATTGACTCTAGTTGGTGGTTTGCTTTCATCAGCATGACAAATATCTAGGTAACCTTCCGCTTGTACCCGACACTTCCTTTTTTGCCAGACCCTCCTCATTTTTCCTTCCGATTTTTTAAGTAGATGTCCAGTCCTAGTAACGCCATGATGTTTATCACCCTGTAGTTGATGTAATGAATACCCTGCTGCTCCTTTGTCTATTTGCGGTCCCACCTGAAAAATATGCAATTATGAAATATTTTAAGTATATAATATATGAAACTTGCCTCTTTTTCAATACTGGGTGTAGATTTGATTAGGTTTCTCAAATCACTGAGTTTTCGTTTTTCTTCATCTTGAGCTTGGCGAATTTTTTGTAATTTTATACTAAGGTCAGCTACATAGTTACCAAAGTGTTCTATTGTCTTGAGTCCATCTTGAAAATAACTAAAAACATGTAGGTATTAAAACAGATTCGGAAGAGGCTAGTATTTTTCTACTTACTTTGTTTGAGCGTGATAATATTCTACTAAGCTTTGTAGCAAATCTATTCCTTTTTTTGTTTTAATTTCATTATATTTTATTAAATACTAAAAAAGAAAGGCAATTAGTTGAAATATTGATAACAGTCTAACAACAGTAAAATTAAGGAAGAAAATTGCAGTTTCTCAACTTTCACATATTTAGTGTAGCAATTCAATCTAAGGGAGTTTCATGTTTTTTTATCCTTCCATTTACTGTTTATGATCAACAACAAACAAAATTATACAGCGTTATTTATAAAAATATATATGTATTTTGAATAATTTGAATTGAATAATAATTTATTGAATGTTTCTTATAACATGATATATGAGGAAAAAGTTTAATAGAAACTTGGTCAGTTGGAGCACATTCTGCATCAAAATGTTTTTTTTTTGCTAAGAACTTTTTGATGAAAGGTACGTTTATTATGCCTAGTAATTGTGGAAGCGGCAAAAGTCGGTATAAATGAAACATTAAAGCAACCGTTTCTAGAATAAATCTACACAATTCATAAACTTACTTCACACATTTGGAGCTGAAACAGCCGTCTTTCCTTTTCCATCTCGTCGGCTATTTCAGGAGCGGTAATTTCCGATCTTATCAGGCCGGCGTCTTTTGCTTGTTGTTTTTTTTCCTTTTCGATTTTGGCGTACTTGCTTTCGTAATCCTTCCAGGCTTTATCAAAGGGCCTCTTGAGATCCCCTTTAACTCCCCTCAGATCGCCTTTTAATAAACTGTCTAGGGGGAACATGACGATGTTGTTTAAATTTTGCATCAGGGTTTTCATTAGAGCGGACAACTCTTGTGTTACCACCGCGAATTTTATAAATGCGTTGCCTATTGTATCTTCGTGTTCCTTTGTCATAGCATTCTGTCCGATTTTTTCCAAGGCCTTCACTAGGTAGGACTCGTTATCCACATGACCTACAGTAAATGTCTTTCTTTAGGTCTGTTCCAACAGCCGTCGTGTACTGGTTCAGAACTGTCAGAAATGTTTGACCAACACAGTCTTATAACGCATTCACCGAAACTACATTAACAACTTAACTGACCGACTAGTTTTGGACGGTTCGGAATCGATTCTTGCTGTTGTTGGAACAAACCCATTATTTTACCTTATAATATAATCAAAGTGCATCTATATAACTTTTTCCCTTCCCTTTTGAAATTATAATTCTTTTTTTATTTTACAATTTAGTGAGACAACTAATTGGTCCGTCGACGTGTACGATAAGTTGTGAGTACATAAAAAAATTAGGGCGTTCCAGCAATCCTTATTTTCAATAGCAGCGACACGAAATTTTTATATACTTTTACAACCGCGGAACAATGACATGTTGGTAGCAATTATGCAGTGGAAGGACTGGCTGGTTACATGCAAAATAAAATTAGAAACAGCCTTGTTTTATGTCTGTTTATATTGTATCAACAGTGTATTTTATTTAAAACCACTGATATAGAAACACAACTAAATTCAGGTTTGCAGAGGAAATTGGAATTATTACGGGTATAACACAATATACAAAATTTAATTTACATGATATCATACACATCTGATAGCGTCTATATAATTAACACAGACATATTAATAATTAATATAATTAAAAAATAAACAATATTTAAATTCTCCTCAATTGTGACCGCTAAAAAATATACGTTGGATTAAGATCAGGACATCTATATGACCGACCAAAATTAAGAAATGACAGAATTCACACGTGAGATGTTTTGTAAGGTAGATATTATTCTGTGTAATACACCATATTTGATCAAGATCCTTGACATCCCGTTGTGGTATTTATTTTTTTATCACGTACCTACTCGTTTTGTAAACACCGACAGATCAACAATTAACTTTTAATTATTTATAAGTTAAATATAAAATATGGTTATGAAAATGAAATACTGATTATGAGCATGAATATTAAAGAGCTAATTGGCATTAACTATGCCCAAGAATGATTCAGACGAGGTGGTATTTACGCAAGTGTACTGGGTGCTTCCTTTTTTCACCATTTATAGTCAAACGCTGCACTCTTATAAAATTTGATGTTGAATTTAAAATAACTAACTAATAATAGCATGATTTTGAATCATAGAGGTATTTTACTTGGTAGGAATTAGTCCCTGACCTTCAAAAGTTCCAGATCTGATGCTCATTGGCAAACGTTGAATAATTTCAAATGCGTAGGCAGTAGACAGAATAAAATGTTTTAGTTATCAAAATATTTTAAATTACAATAAAAACAATGTACAGCAAAGAGCAATTTCGTACAGTTTTTCATCAAAAATTTAATGGAAATGCCGTATTTTAGAAGGCGGGTTAAACACTAATTAATTTAAAATATTTACGTTACATTTAATATAATTAGCCTTGTGAAAATTAATTTTAAATTTGAACAGTGTTATTGAAGTTAATTAAATATATAAAAGCAACAAATTTTAAAAATATGGAAAATACTGTAAAATTACAGCTCTTTTCAGGTACTTAAACGATTTCAGAATACATGGGTCGAAGAAAATGAACTTTACGTTTAAAAATAGGTGAAGAAACCCATTAAAAATAGAACACTAATAATAAAATAATGACTATAAGTCCTTGAAGCTTAGTTAAGTTCCGACTAGGTAAACCTGCCTGGTATTTGTTCCTATTTAAAAAATGTAAATATGTATATTTTATATTGTACATAACAAAATAATAATAAATAATATTTGTAAATATTCAATTTAACACGTTAATGAAATATAGTGTACATATAAATACATTATCAATTAATTTATAATATATTAATGAATACATTTTATTGTTACATCCTGTACACAAAATTTGAAGAACCTAAATTTATTTGAAGAAGTGGATATACGCTATTTTCTTAGCATTTTCTTATCTATTCTTAAAAAACATATTTGTTGTTATAAGACTTAGTCTTACAACAACGAAATATAATTTATTTTGAACTTTTCATATGAAACAGGCAGATAACTGAATCATTTACTGGCGTGTTTACTGCTTTATCTACAGCAAGCTATTTTTAACAACTGTTTAAAACAGGAAAATGTTTCGTTGAGAACATGACAATCACTGGTTCATTATCGTACACAGATAATATAATTCATGCAGCGGTCAAACCTTCCGGAAATACATATTTAACGTTTCAAATCTAATAGGTTTGTTCTTGCAGCAGTTCGGAACTATCAGAAATGTCCGTCGAATTACTTCTTGCGTTAAATTCACTGGTACCTCGTTCTATTTAACTGGTCGAAAATTTCTGACAAGTTCAAATTGCAAACTCTGACGATATAACTCCTTATGAGCACTGAGAAGCTAAAATATTATTTACGGGTCTATATAGCTTAAAAATCTCGATGACAGATGTTCACCTAAGGTATGTCGCAACAAACAACCACATATGTTATCTGGACATTTATTGTATAATATAAATATTTATTGTTAAGTTTTATACAAGTGATAGCCCATACTGAACAATCTAATATTTATTATGACAATTGCGAATTACCATAGAGATGGAAACATCTTTATATCTAGTAAAAATATTATGCGTGTATTTGAACAGAGTAAATGTAATCAACTGGAACAATTATCATTTGACACTAGACGTCGAATAATTCTTGATTAAAGCAATATTCGCTAAGCTTATTTGTGCATATATGATAGATGTGCAATAAAACATTCAGCCTTCATTCGTTTACGATACATATGCAAATTTATTATCATTAAGTAGACATGTGGTTATAGCCTTCAAAATATCTACACCGCACATTTACGGAATTAAAAAACCGCTGCGTTTAACACCATTCTATGAATCAATAGTAGTTATAAGTACCTATACATGCTCCCATTACGACACTGTTTTAAAGAAAGTGGATCAAATAAATATACGTGTTTATTGAAATAAAGTAGAAATTTTTCTTCACTAAAATAATAAATACGCTTTCGTAAAAGGGTTGAAATAAAACACCCCATACGAATAGAATCGATAATCTATTGTAAGCAAATGACTTGCAATTAATTTGTCTACTGGATATTAAATTTTGTATTTGTTCCGAAATATCATAGCTTCCCCTGCTTTTCCAGGCTAGACAAGCGTTAAAATCAATATTTTAAATAAACCAGAAGCTTCAAAGGTTATACAACTTGTCGCTTCAGAAACGCGTTTGATGAAAATCTTATTTTTTTATTTTTCCAACCAGACAGGAACTCGAGTTATATTTCCCAAACAATATACTCTTCAAATATAAACCTGCAAAAAGTAAAAACTGCAAAATATACAAATATTCTAATTAAATTTTAAAAGTATGTTTCGTTTATTTTCGAAATTTTCTATACAATTTACTTGGTATAATTTATAGTAACAAAATTCATATATTTTTATAGTGACCAATGACTCATGCAGGATTTGCCACCTATTTAGTATAAATTGTTGGCACGATGCAAACCGAGGTAAATAACAATGTTAATCGCTTTTAACTTCCCACTGCGCAAAATCGTTGACACCAGTAAACTAAACAGTTTTGTTAATTAAATGCGAACTCAAAAAAATACTTACAGTTCCCTGACGTGTGTATGGCCTTTATAGCCTTTTTCATTTTGGTCAACCCATCTCTATCATAATCCAAAGTCTGCAAAAAAAGCAAGGTATTTAGACAGTAGCTTTCAAGAACACCGATAGTAGACACCTTAAACAGACATGTGCACATTATAACTCTTTTCATTTTAAATCAGGCTGATAGTGGTAAATTTTAAGTTAATAAAAATTCGGCTTATAATCATAATTAAAGTATGAGAGTTGCATGGCGATTACTATACATAACCGCAGATAATAACAGGTACCACATAACTATTTTTCTCGAAAGGTACTGAAAATTGCAGCATTCATTCAATGGTGACTCATTGTTCAACATGTTCGGTTCTCGCGAGTGATTTAAAAAATATAACCTGTCTACTTTCTTTGGAATATTTTATTGGCTTATTATATAAACGCTTGGATTCAGGTTGCGAGATTTGATGCCCCTTGGGGTCATTTAAAATATATACTTTTACTAATTCCAAATCCATGTTTTTTATTTACTAATACGAAGCACATTAAATATATTACAATAATTAATAATCGTAGGTATTCTTAAATGAATTACATTTATTTGGGTGAGGGAATCCATCTGTTTACAAATTTATAAACATGTAATAAAAGTTATACAGATTTAAATCCTCATGAAAGCCAATGGAATCGTTAAATTCATACTAGGTTTTTATTCAGTCATTTAAGATTAAGATAAATAGATATGGATTTAAATGGTGGTTGACATTTATGGCACATTAAAATTGCACAATAGCTTTCTACTTCAAATTTTAAATAAATATTGCACGCTTAAACCGTATAAGAAAAATATTCACTTAAGTATACTTCTAAAACCAACATTTCCGAATATTTACAGCTGCATTTATTTCACTACGTTTATCCTCGTTTCGTTTGCGTCGGGAAGCAAAATACACAACTTTACCTGAACAAATGATACTTATTTTTATGCTTTTTACCACAATACCGCTAATATTCATCGGACTGTGTAGGAGTCATTCAACAGACAAATTAATTAACCGCTTCCTGTGAAGTTTCCTGGACCGATTGTAACCTATGTTCAACAGGTAGTTCTAATAACATACAGAGTGTTTAAGTACTTAATTTACTTACACAATCGCAAAAATCAAATCCATGGCAAGTGACCTTAACTTTCATTAAAAGTTTCATTAAATTAAATTCTATCTGGCCTAATTATGGACCTTTTAACTATAATTAGGCAATTTAATACCAAAAAAATATAGTACATATAACCTACCAATTACCTAATATTAGATTTTCAGACCGCAAAATTTGTTTTGATAACATAAGAATGTGGGTAGGTAGGTACATATTTCTGGTTTATATTATTACTAAAACATATTCTACCTGTGTCGGTTTAAGAATTTGAAATGGGTAAAAGAACACACCGTGATATTTATAATGGGATTTTGTGAGTTACACACGTGTGTAACTGCGAGTTGAATTACAGTTTTTTTTGTATTAAAAAATATAATAACAAACATACGACGTGATTAAGTTAAAAAAATATCTAGAATGATATTTCAATTACCTATTATATGATACTGTAATAAATTTAGACACTGAAGGTTCTATAAACGTATATCCAAACCCAAAGAATTTGAGGCACTTCTAAAACCGTAATATGTCGTTAAAAGCCTATAAAGTTGGCTTTGGAACCTGCAATTTCCGTATTTATTGCATTTTCTTTATTTAATTTTAGTAGTCGATATTGACTTGGTCCTCGAAATTGAATTACGTACTGTTTCCAAATATTAAACTAAAGATTTTAGATTTTTCCCTGTAAATCAGATAGTACTTAATTCAAATACCTACATATTTAATTACTTCATTTCATTTCATTAATTTATTTGGCACTATAACAGACTTTTTTATGATACGAAAAATAAAACTGGGTCTTACGAAGTGCAGCGTAACATTTTCCCGAATTATTGCAAAAGTTTGTGTAATACTGAAGTAATAATACTGCGTAGGTTCGCTAATTAAAGTTTTTATTTAGATTTGTAGGTATATTCCCACATTGAATGTAGAAATAAGCTAGTCTTTTCAATGACTTCTATACCAACTTACATATGTGTTCAGAGAAACTAATTTCAGACATAAAATCGTGCCTCGATATACTTATTTAAAATAGGATATATAATTGTTTTTTCCTTTTTTTTTGGTAAAATGAGCACTATTTATAAAGCAAATGTTAGGAAATTATTGAATATTATTTTCTAGGTATAACGACAGGTATAATAATAATAATATTAACAAATTGTTAATACATATACAATCAACTTAGCGATGCGCCTGTTTTTAATTGTTTTTAAAAAATAAAATAAACGTAATATACGAAGTATTATCAACAACGACACAAGTATAAAACAGTTGTTGCAAATAAATTATGTATAGGATAAAAAGTACATGAAGTATAGGAATGTTTACCAAACAATTAAGTATATATATTGCTGTTTATTTTACTTTTATCTTTAAAACAATTATCACTGGATTCAGTATTACTGCACATAATATTTTCAACAAATATCAATACAGTGCGATATAAATTTTAGAAATTAGGAAAGTCAAGCTACCAAGTTTAAAAAGTAGAGTAACTAACAGTTAAACTTATCGTTTAAATTAGATAAATGATCAACTACTATTTTTAACTCGGCAGAAATCGACTTAATCACATTTCTAATATTGGTAATTAGGTACACAGTTAATAGCTTCCAGTTCCAATAAGTCGAGAGAGAATGAATCTACAGGTATTTTTTAAAATAGAAAACATTAATCTATGGTGTTTCTTAGTAGGTCTCAAAATGATTACTTATATTTTGGACAATCAAATCAATTTGATATGGTTTTATAATTATGTAATAGAGAATGAATTGCATAATTGTAAATTGAGGTACAACTTTACTGATTAAAATAAAACAAGTGGGTAATTAATTAAGAATTAAGCTGGAAAATTTATTCATGTACCTAATTTGTTTGGAATATGCAAATAATTCAGCTTATATCTCTTATCTTAATATCACTGCTATAATCATCATTAATTATGCTAGGTGATAAATATTACAATTATTATGTCCCATTGGTACATATTATTCTCATTCAACTTATCAATTATTAAAAGACAACAGATAAAGCATGACAGTAATGTAGGTATACCAGCACAGGAAATGAACTGCAATATTTTCAATGTAATGTAAAATAATAAACAATCAACCTCAGTATGTTAAACAAAAATATAAATATAAAAACACGTAGATATGTTCTAAGTCATATAAATGAATTAAGTACACAGCAATATAACTTTCCTTTTTCTTATTTGTGATGTTGAATTAATACAACAAAATCTAGTTAATTTAATGATTTTTAGATCTAGGTCGGAAGAAGCTTAGGTTAGTACAGCAGATTTTACAGTACAGTTTAAAATTATATTTAAACCATTTCCTAGTGGAAGTAACGTACAGATTTCCACATCCTGTGATAAAGACTACCACGGATACTAAGCATTAAAATCTAAAAATATAGGTTTACAAATATGTAAACAGTAATTTTTGAAAGTCAGCCAAAAGTAACTACTGCTTTGATAATGAAGGTAATATTTAAAATACAATAAAAGTTTAAATATGTAATACTGGATTCATTTTAAGGTTTCGAATAAACTACAGAAATAAAAAAAATCAGTAGTAGTAAAAGGGAAAGTATATTGATTGATGATTATAACTTTACCTCTTCCAAATTGGTAATGGTGTTCCTACATTGTTGCATTCGGGATACGAATGTAGAAGTAATGGGAGAATTGTAGTCATCTCTAGTTTCCTCTACAAATTCATTAACTCCGATTAAAGTGGGCATGATGTATTGCAATCAGAAAATACGTCAAAATAGCATCAGTTTACACGAAAAAGCTCGTATGAGCTCCCAGTAACAGATAAACAAGATTCACCATCACTGCACTAGAGTCAAATCATTTCAAAACACGTATTATTATTGCATATCCATTAAAATTAACATTTTATTGATATAATGCATTGTTTCTGCAAATTCCGAGATTGTTGATCACTTTTATTACATTCTCACATAATACCAACAGTTTTGTGCGAAACCCAGAAGGAAAATAAATAGTAGTGCCTTTACGTTTGTTACCAAGTCACTCTCATATTTCAATTTATCGTAATGGCAGACTGCGCACTAGATGCTCGATAACTAGGCAACCACGTATACACATAATAGAAAACATGGTTATCTAAATCATAATCAAATACCATATTACTTGAATTTAAATTTGTATAATGAAGAATAATATTTTTATTATAATGCTGTATCAGTAATTAATCCTTATACTGATATTAATATATAAAATCAACAAGTACTTAATCCATATAAAAAATAGGTCCTACTCCTAAGACTATATTTTAATATTTTTAGTGTAGATGCTAGAAAAATATCTATTAGAGTTTGTTACTTCTATTCTTCATAATATCCATAAATAATAATAAGTAATAAATTCTTTATCACTAATTAGATCTTTTTGTCGATCTCAATTATAGTTGCTTTCTAAATTTCTCCTATATTCTTTGGAAAATCGACAGAAGTCATGTGAATTAAGATGTCTGACATCTCTAAGGGTGCGGTTAAAATATCTTATTTTTAATGGGTATTTTATCATCATTGGTTTCTTTGCAGATGTAGGAAAAGTATGGGACAGACTATTTGATCATAAAGGGTTTTTAGTTGGCGAAATAAATTTTATGGTTCGTGAATTCGAGGTATCCATTTTATAGGTTATGTTTTTACTGTTTTATATATACAGGATTGCGTTCTGTTTTAGCAAAGACGAGGAGACAGAGAAGTCGATAATCTATTTCGTGTTATAGAAAATATTACCGAGATAAAAGACACCGAAATTGAACGGTGTAAACAAATTGGAGGTCAAACCTTAAATAAAGCTATCGCAGATTTAGAGCAAGGCTTGGACATTTGCAGTCATTTTAGTGTTTTAGAAGAATCATACAAACAGGTGAATAGAAAGTTTTATTTATAGAACCATTTATTGCTATTTTCAAAATATAATAAATGTACCTACTTACCTCATTTACTTCTAAAACGGTATTAAAACATTGCATCTTACTTTAACACTCGATTTTCACTTGAATTTATATTTTAAAGCAAGTTTTACTATGTTTACAATAGTACAACCTACACATTGTTACGTTAAATTTTAACGTATGTACACAGTTAAAAATAATAGGTAGCTATTTTTATATCATTTGTTATATGGATTTGTTTGTTTACCATGTTGATTATTTTTACCTAGTAATTTGGAGCACCTAATCTATAAATTTATAGAACTTAGGCAACCAACGACATTCAGAACATTGGCAGTTCATCAGGTTACGCACTATCTAACTTACAGGCTATACATACCACTTAAATTATTTTTTATATTAAAAATGTCTTCGGTTTGTTTTTTAGATAAAAATACATGGTTTATCACATAATTTATCAAAATCAGTAGATATAAAAAAAATTATGAAACGTAGGACGCTGAATGAATACTTTCTCAAAAAAACATTGCCATCATTTGGTGCCGCTGCCGACTTACAATGCATAAACAAGAAATGTTGCGGAATCAGGCAAATTACTTCATACGTACATATTTGAGTAAACAATTCATGGCTCCAAAAAAAACATTCCTAGGCGAATATATCCATCATAGCCACTCAAAATAGATTTATAATTTCCAGATGTACACATAACCACTTAAGAGGTTTAATATCTAAAAAACGCTTTGAACAATTTTCATAAAATTTTTACAATTCATTGGTAACTTCATAAAGTATATTTTGGGACCTATTATAGTTGGTCCGGTGATTATAGGGGAGTGTACACAGGATGTTGCTTCGTTATTTTTGGATAAAAAATATCATCCACTAGATTATTTGCAGTTTTCATAATTTTTGTTTAATAAAACTACTGAAATTAAAACTTTTCTGCCTTTCAATTTGAAATCTAACCTTGCTTTTGAGAAAAAAATTCATACTTTTGCAGGTCTGTCTACTTCGATACAAAAAAAATATATAATATAATAATAACGGAGGTTGCTATGACAACGGGGACACATATAATGATAAGATGGGTGCTGTGGAGTTCGACAGCTGCTTCACTTGTTTATACAATTAGAAGAAGCTTTTATAGGGTCAGCGGTGTTGTTTCCTTGTCCATGTACGGTTATTCGCATGTTATGAATATTTGAATTTGTCGAAATATTTTTATTTTATGATCTTTTTCATATTTTGTTGGCAATATCATTAGAATACCATGTTTCTCTTGCCAAAAAATAGTAACTTTTAACTATTTACATAACCCAGACAAAAACCAGACTTACAGAACTGGAAAAAATTTCAAATAAGAACGGATTATTAAATGAACTTATAAGTGCAGAACTATATTTATTACATCATCGATAAATTTGGAGCTTTAAAAAATCAATAAATAAATTCTATATTGAAAAAGTAAATGGTCTTGCTAGATAATATTATTAAGTAAGTGACAAACCACCACTTATACACCGATGACTGATAATTAAATTTCTTTCTACTGTTGACGTAGGCATAATATAGAATAAATAATATTTAAATATTTCAGGACCCTACGATTGAAGATACAAGGCAGAAACGTAAAATTGTTTGGGATAATTTTATGGATGGTGTTACAGCAAAATATTCTGAAATAAACAGCAGTTTTGAGGTGAAAGAAGAAGAACTTCGAAAATTGTATGACGATATTGAAAAGAAGCTCCTAGTATAGGTAATATTAAAATGGCCACCAACACAGCTCAAATATTAAATCCCTCAATTTTTATTAAACCATCCCAGAAACTGAAAACATATATTAGCAATATAAAAATAAGTGGAGATATACCACATGGTCTTAGCAGTTTCATTTTTAAGAACAAAGTTAAAAGTAAAGTGGAAAATGCAACGGATATCAATTTTCTAATCACGGAAGAAGATAGACATTTCATAAAATCAATGAACATAGAATCTAAGGGGGATATTTTCACAATGTTGCCTTTGAAAAGTTCTTCAGTTAGCGTTAATGAAAAATTATTAAGTTTGTCTGATTTGCATTGGCTCTACAGATACATACAGAAAGAAAATACAGACAAAGATGATAAAATATATCTACATGAACTCATAGAAGGTTCAAATATTGTTCTACCAAAAAATCAAGAAATACCCCGGAGTGAAGAATTGGAAAAGAGGTGTCAACGTTTGAAGGCACAACAGGAAAACAAAAGTTATCATCAAATGACTAAAAATGTAGATGCCACTAAAAGAAAATTGCCAGAAGACAGTTTCGGTTATCATGGTATGTCTAATAATTACTGTAATTTTAATGAGGCATTAGGAATTTATAATTTTTTTATTCAAGTATATATAATAGTCGAATAAGAATCTATTGTATCTCTCCAGAAACAAAAGCGTAAATACAAATTGTTCATTGTTTGGAATCACATTTAAAGTTTTTAAAACTGTTTGATGCACAAAATTTGATACAAATCTCTTAATATATAAGAATGTTATTATTTATATTTAGTAATTGTCTCTCTAAATTTTCATATTGTATATATTCTAATTATGTCAATTACGATGTAAGGAAAATGTGTATTGAAAGGCAACTAAATTGCCAAATGAGTGGTTTATTTTTAAAAAAATCAAGTCAAGTTTTAAAAGTTTTCTTAATATTTTGAAATGAAAATCTTATACAATTACAACCCACAATTCAGGGTGAGTCAGTCATAATGTCATTAATATTAAGAGGAGGTAGGGAATAATGAGTATAATGCAAATACGCGATTAAAAAAAAATCGAAATGCATATTTACCCCGAAAAAAAATATTTTTAAGTCGTTATTTAAGCCCCCTTTTCAGACACAGCCTTGGTCGTTTACAGCTCACAGTTCAACTGTCGATGTCGACCTGATGCAATGTTGCCAAGTTGAAATATTTTTCTAGTACCTACCTACCTAGGTTTTAGACATCACAAATAAACGGTTGTACTGACTATTTTAGAATATCATTTTTTCTTGCTCAGTTCAACTTCAGCCAATAATAATTTAAAATGTTAATATCCAATGAAATCAAATAATAATAATCAAATAATTCTATTAAAAATTGCAAGTAACGCGGTCCACTCAGGTTTTCCGGTAGAAAATACAGTCCAATCAAACGATACCTGTACACTTCTGCCCATACGTTGACAACAAATTGCCTCTGAAAGCTAAACCGACAGCGTGTAGATTTTCCTCTGAGCAAATGTAGCTGTTATGACTGCAAAGAAATTAGCTTAGTTACATTGAAATCACAAAACTGCAACGTATCTAATAATAAACCGAGTAATAATTGTCGACAGAAAACTGTCCAAGACAATGGCAGGCCTCTGATTTGATGCTCAAAAAAATTATCGAGAGTGAATCTTGACCTACCATATTATTAGGTCAATAACCTAGTTACCTAGTTTTTGTACTGTTATTTAACCACAAGGAGTAACGCTAACTTTTTTTTATCTAGATACATGAGTGAATTTTCCTTAAATATTAGTAATTAATAAAAACAGTAAATTGCTTTATATTAACTAAAATGCCTTTACATTACAGTAAAAAAATTGTAGTCTGAATTATCTTCAGCAAATCTTTTTCTTTTGTAAAAAATAGTAAATTCAGAAGTATGGACCTGCTTCATTTTTGGTTTTTTTTTAGTTATAGAATAACCTCGGTTTATGAAAAAAACAGCACTTTACGTCATTGTTTCTCAAAAATGCGATAAGATAAATCAAAACTAAAGTTTATTTATGAAAGTGATGCATTCGCACAATAAGTATCAATTTTTGTGTTGAATTTTGAAGACATAGCGATAATAATTAATAGTTTTGCTTGTGTAATTATATGTGATGTATAATTTTTATTTTATATTATTCATTTTTGTAGTGAGACAGATGAACAGGCACCTTGTGGCGATTTTCCAATTCATTGTATCAGTAGCTGCTGGATTTGCGTTTGGTTTCATAGGCGTAGAACTAATTATCGGAAGTCTAGATTTTGGATTTAGACTTCTACTTGGCATCATATGTGCTTTAACTATAGCTCTAGCAGAACTGTACTTCTTAGCTAAGAGACTAAATGAAGATATACAGATGGAGTATACTATCAAAAAACAGTTTAAGAGTAAAGTAGATTAGAATAGACAGTAAATAAATTATTACTATATCCTTTGAATGCTCATGTTTAAAAGATTTACTTGTATATCAAACTTTAAAAGCAGGTTATAAGAGGTAGTGCAGAAATACATTAGTATAAGTTGAGGTACTAAGGACCACTAGATGTATTTAATACTGTTAATAGAGTATTTTATAAATTTTATGATTTCGAAAGAATTGTTATTGTTAGTAGAACATGTTTGGTATAATGTTGTGTGCAGCTGATACAGAATTTTTAAAAATTTTTGAGGATTGGTAGATATCCTTCGATTTAATGTAAATTTAGAAAAATATTGAATAAAACAACATGTTCATCTCTTCCCATATTTTATAAGAATAGCGGTCCATGTTTAAGAAATAGCAATTAGCACAAAATTTAATTATTTTATGTGATAGCAGACCAAACCGTCTCCATTTGTGTTTTTTTATTTATATGTTTCATTTGTCATTTTTGATATATTTATAGTATATAATTGGTGTATTACAGAACTCAAATATAATAAAATACATACCTTAGCACTGAGTAAAGAATGCGTTATTTTTTATTATTTTTGTGATGTAATTCTGGAGTATAAATGATTATAAACATGTAATAAAAGAACAAAAAAACACAGTTTAATAAAATATTGATGTATATTGGTGTAATTCTTCATGAGTTATGTTATTTGATGTAACTATGACTACCTAAAATCCGAATGTATGGAACTTCATTAAAATACTGTTATATTTTTAATGCTTAAATAAATACCAAATTGTGTGGTTTTAAGGCTCTCACGGGCAGTTATTTAATCTTTGATTTTCAGGTTATGCCGTGGTCTAGGTAACTGGTTGTCGCCAATCACAGAATTAATGTGCATTGCTTTAACCTTAGCTGGAAATCTTTGACTAGCTCTAGCTCATCTCGCTAGGGTCCGTAGGGGCAGATTTGTTATCAAAACACCTATACCTGTCCATATATTAATTTCAGTTCCTATTATTGATACTACAGCTGCTACGGTTGGAGTAGTAACTCCTCATAAGTTTTGCAATGATTGAGCTTCGCTGCTACGACCCGAGATGTCTCAAAAGATCACCATTGATTAAGAAGCTGTATTACCGACAATAGGAAACGAAATCGATGTAGGTATATATAGCCAGGACTAGGAGTTTCTGCCAGCGGTTTTACCAGTACAGAACAAAAGCTATGGATTATTTAACAAAATGTGCGTTTTGCTGTATTAGTAGCACTCTGTTTACGTTCATTGAAATTAATTTATACCTATTCATATTGCTACAGGAATTAATCGACAGAGTTGGTGCTAGACTACCTATTTCAAAAGAATTTTTAAAGTTCTTGAACTGAAATTTAAAGTTAATAACCATTTTATTTCTGTATTTTCTTTAAATAACATGTAAATCTAGCAAGTTTTTTTACTGTTGCTTATTGAAAACACATCTTTTACAAACCTTTTGTGTAATACTTGTTGCATAACCATTACAAGAACTACTAAAGTATGTAGTACAATTTATCACCGGTAGAGTAACAAGTACTCGAGTACTTCTTACTTAAAGAGTATTTATATATAAATTTGTAACAACTCAAAATATATAAATCATGTGTAATACTAATAGTATCTATTCTGATAAAGTTTTTACAACGGTTAATTATAGCAATAACAGGTAAAAAGGAAAATAAACTATTTTTTTCAAAACACGCGCCAAATTACCAATTCTTTAGTACCGTTTCCCCAAGGCTCAAGGTTGAAATTGTTTTGTCATTCATAGACAGAAATAGAGGGAAGACCACAGGCAAGGTTGTTTGCTGAATACTGGTTTTCATATAAAATGCATTGTTCCCATATTTTAATATACATTTTTTAATAAGTAGGGCATAGGTACCTACATTATTTAATGTAAATTTTAAAAATGGTGTTAGAATCCACATCTACTGTTAAACATTTTTATTTATGCTGGGATTTACATTTATTATCTATGTATGTACCTGTGTGGTGTGGTAAAGCTATCATAATATTGGTTTTATAAGAAATTAATCAACTGAAACTACCTGCTCTGATTTCACGTTCTCATTTACATTACTCATGTTTTCTCAATGTGAGACAGTGATTTTTAAGGTAGACAGCTAAGCTACGTACCTAGAATGCAGTATGAATGAAATTTCAATTTTACGATAACTAAATCAGTTATTGGTAATGGATACTATAAACCATCATTTTTATTTATAAAACAGACTGAGCTAATACGAAATGTGAATTAATATAGATATCATTTTTTAATACCACTAGTTTTAGTAGGCATCGCATATGAGGTTATAGCATTAGAAGAACCGAGAAATACCTAATTAAATACAATTGTAGTAGTATTACACTTATAAAATGTGCATTAATTAGCGATTATAACAATAAAAAAGAAAATATATGCTGCAAAAACATAATACATGGATGTATTTCATTTCATACAAATGAAATATATCAAGTACCTAGGTATATTTTCTGTAATGAATTCAGCACCTATTTAAGCTTTTCATCTTTTAGTATACCTATATATTTAAAAAATGTAGGTATTCAAATCAAAACTATTTATTTTAAAGTTGGTAGTGCCCAGTAGGCTTTTTGTAAAGTAGGCAAAAAATATAACCTGCACCGCTTTAAACTTTAATCAACTGTTACGAAGTTAAAAGAAAAAAGTATGTATGGCGTTTCTACTAAAAAATTGTAAAAAAAGGTGTAACTTTTTAGCGAAAAACCTGTGCCTCGATAGTGAATTTGAATGCAGTAGCAACAAGTAATGTGGCAGAGCAACAATTATTTGAAGTAAAATTTTCGTGTAAGTGATTTTGATTTTTAATTACAAATATGTAAATTGTGTTATTGATGTTTAATGTTTGTTATTATCTACTTACTATACTATATAGATAGGTGTATAGTTTTATTTTAATTTACAATTCAATAAACAAAATCAAGTAGGTGTGCTATGACCATGTTACCAAAACAAGTGAATAAGAACGTTTGTTGTCAAAAGTAATAACCATATATGGTCAAGTTTACGCGTTAGTGTTAAAACGATGTTTAAACCGATGAAATATTTTAAAATAAACTGTGAACTAGTACTTAATTGTTAAAGTAATAATAATTTGATGTGTTTTACCGGTTTCTAGTGCTTACAGTGAGGAGGAAACGTGCAATTAGGTGAATCGTAAGAGGTGTACGAGAAGTACGGGATTTTATAACGTAAGTTTTTTAAAATTAATTAGTCGGTTAATGTATAAACATATAAACTTGATGTCATTAGTACACGGTTACATGAATGCTGTTTATAATTCAGTGTTGGAGACTTTACTATTCTTTAATTTCAATATTAATATGTATATTTAGATACATAGGTAATATTAATAGTAGGTAATTTGATTTTCATACTGTTGAAGTTAAAATTTTAATAGGAAATAGTTTACAACTACTTATAACAAATATGTTGCGTATTGAATGATTTTGTTTTTTCGGTGAGTTTCTCTAACGATAGGCCATAAATCACCACAGTGCTGGCTGTGTTTGTAGAATGAGTCACTGTGCTTTTAAATTCTTGTCATTTAAAACGGCAGGTCTCAACCTTACCGCATAGTTGAATGTAAATACCTACGTTTAACATTTAGATTGTGACGTGTTAAATTACAAATTAGATAATATTGATTATGTGGTCATGGTTCGTTATGTTACTAATTCACCGTAGGTAGACTATTTGAGAAAAGTAGAAGTAGGTACAACACTGCATTCCTCGGAGTTAAGATTTAATCCAATGGCTGTACAGAGCATTCTTTCTCCGCTGGTGATTCATATCTTGACAGTTTTGAACGATAATTAAAAATATTTTTTTAGGCTGGTCTGGTATGTTTGATGAATATAAATATATCAGTGATTCGGGTTTTTTTCATCAAGTGTACCCAAATAGCATTAGTCATTAGTCACTATTTGATTTGCTTATGTCTATATAATTATTATGAGGGTTGTACACTGCTTGCTTGATTTAATTTGCATCTGCTGTGATAATTATGAAAATCGATCATTAGTCGACATAATAGGCCTGTGTTATTAAGTATCTTCGCTACAACATACGTACAATCGTTTGCAATAATAATGACACTCTTTAAAATTAATTTTGCGATTTCTTTTGAACTGCTGACGTATTTGTAATGAAATCTACTTTCAACTTTTAACATTAGTCCTTAGTTGTTTCGCTGAAATTTATACTCAGAACTTCCAAAACTGTTTTGAGAGAGTGCCATTATTATTGCAAATTTGATGTAATAAAAGCTTTGTTCAAATTATATGTTTACATTGAAATTTTTTTAACCTACATATCTAAACAATATCTTAATGTGATTATAAAACGACAGTACGCATGGAATATCTGTTATATTCGAATTTGTTACTGAACTATTTTCTGAAAACAGGAAAATTAAACAATATTAGATTTATATTATCATTTATCCGCACAAACAAATAGCTGTGTCAATATTTGAGAGCATTTAATTTTCAGTAATGGATCGAACCATATCCAAAAAGTTATCTTTCTGCTTAAACCATGGTTTAAGGTGCCCGTATCTCTCGCCGTAAAATGATCAAATTTGTGGTGTTTTTAGGTACTGAAATCTCGAAAAATAAAACTCGTAGAGCAAAAGTAATATCAAAAATAGAATTATTGATGTTTTGTTTATCCACTTTTTCTATTTAAACTTTCCTCAAATAATGTAATAACTTTTAAAATGCAGTTATATGACACACATAATTTCGCTATTCTAACCCCACATTTTAACAATTATTTTCACATACTTATAAACAAAAGTGAACAATCTTATATGCAGAACTATGTAAGTGTATGTTATAACAATGTTTACATCTATAGTTGAATTTTAAAAATACGTATTTTGAAAGATTTCAGTACCTAAAAATTCATTGGATAGATCGCTTTCTGATGTTAAATATTGATTTTACTTCGGTACCTTTGAATATTTGCAGGTGTCATGAAATAACATCCTTGTTATTTGCTAAACTCTATATTATTCAGTTCTTAAATGTCTAAAATTATTTATATTTGTAGAAAACACTTTTTCAGGAATACGGCGCCCTTAAAATGATAAATTTGGACTGCGTGAACCATCTTTTTATGTTTGCAAATGCATTCTTTGTTTATATTGAGGATTTTGTTGTACAACTATTTACACATGACAAAAATTTTTTAAAAAATCAGAAGAACTAAGAAACAGTTTTTCTACTGATAAATTTTATAAAATGGACTTCACATTTTGAAGGCGCAACAATTTGTTAATTTTGTTTAGAAAAAAATAATTTTCTTCATTGAAGGAGATCAGTTTGAATGTATAATCGAAATTACATTTTCAAATTTATACCTAAGTAAACCACTTGAATTACCAGAACATTTTTAATACCCTTTGACCTTAAATATCTCTATCTAACTCTAACTCTCTAACTTTCTTAGTGTCAAAACATTGTTTATTTTGTTTAAAATATATAGCTCAGAAGAAACAATATAGTTTTCAGTTGAAATAAGTTATAACTTGATAGTCAGTTCCTGAAAAGTTATTTGTTTACTATAATACATATCTCGAACAAGTATTACAATATAGTTAATTATCATGGTCTAATGTAAGGGTACTTCAGTGTACAAGTTAAGTGCATGTTATAAGCAGTATCTTAGACGTTGGCCCTGTCCCCCTAATATGAATACAATATAAAATAACAGAAAGTCTGTTTGAAAGAGTAAAAGAGCCATTGTGTGGATATAGATGGATATAGACAGATTATTAACAAAGGACATTCATTGGCTGCATTTTAATGAGTCATATAATATATCACTACTAACTGAACTTCCTGTATCCACATTGCATTGCTATTGTAAATAACTAAATCGTGTAGTGAAAATTTTGAACCCTGTTTATTTGTCGTTAAGTGGGTTTATAAAGTTTAATACATTCCTGTGTTTATAAGAGCACTAAAATAACAAGCAATAACCATGTACCAACTACATTCTAAGAGGGATGTATACATACATGCTCTTTGGCCTTGCATATTTATTATCATGATAACCGGTAAATACATTGCGATTATACATATTATACTAATTGGAAAAATCCCATAAATAACAAGAAAATATCAGAAGAATTTATATCAACAGTCTAGTTACATACTTTGACTAATTCTCATTGACAAATATTTTTATATGGCACCTTTGAATTGTTTTGTTTTTAGGAACCTTTTTTTTAATTTATAACGTAAATCCGTTACTAAACTTTGGCACTTTTATTACGCTCTGTATGTCCTGTATTTTCGTGAGTAATTGGACATGTGATTTATCAGATTCTGACGTTATTCTTTTGATTGAGTAAATTCATTTTATTGTCGAAATACATTTCTTTATAGTTTCTTCGAATATTGTTCGGTTGTAATCATTTGGGAAATTTCAGTATGTAAAGGAAGTTTATATTTTAGATAAGATAAAAATATCATCAGAGATGACCTCAGACATCAATAATCAATATAGTTTATTTAAGAATATACCTATATAGATGCACCGTGTTTGTATAACAGAAAAAAAAATTCTTAAAAAAAAAATCAAAATTACTACGTGCTATAAAACTGACCAAAGGTATAGTAGCAGTAAATTAGTTCGTGATTGAGTCCTTTATATACATTTCAGTTATTTCAAACACTAATTCCCTTTGTGTAGGTCTGAGAGCTGTCGTCTTTTTGCAGACTTTATTAGAAAACCAATTTGTGGGAAGTACGCCTTTTAACGATGCCACAATCCCACTTCGAATGTAAAATATATTACTGTATTTGTGTAGAACTGAAATTATAAAACTGTGCCCATTAAACAGCTACAGACATTTTCGAGGACATTTTATTAAATTGTCTACTGTTGTTGCTGAATCCGCGAATGAAATAATTCAGTTTTAGATTGTCTGGGAATAAAATCGATAAAATTTCTTCAACAGCGCTCTACCGGATGTCCTAAGATCGTAAAAAAGACATTGACGGAAAAAATAGGAACCCATTATATGAGTTCATATGCCATTTATTTCAAGGAACGTAGTAAAGGCGATGCATATAAATCTCATCGTGCATGGCAACCTTTAATGACCAGCAATAGAGGTACATGGATCTGTAGAAGCTACCAACGAACGCATTAATTGACATTTGCCAACCTTGTAATGTTTCTATTCTCATTTGTCATAAATTGATACGTTATCAAGCGATAGCAATAAATTGTGTTAAAAATATTTATGCGCTACACTTAACGACAAATATAATACATCAATAAATTGACCTATTAAAATATAGGATATCATTATATCCTCTGTACGACATTACCAAAGCGGAGAAAGGTCAAAATTCCCACACGTGATGCATGGGTAGATCTCGATGTGTCAATGAAACTAAATACTGTTCTGTTTTACCATTTACTAAGAGCTATTCGAGGTACACTCGCTGCAATATAAAGGGCCGAATGTCATGAAAAATAAGTCCCGAAATTTGCTATAGTTTTCTTTAGACAAGACAGTAGCCAGTAATATCATTCTTTGGTTGCTCTATCAGATTCATTTGCTCTATGTTATATATTTAACTGGTTATGGTGCCATTTCTGTAAATAAAAAAGCTCAGTTTTCTCGTATCTTTCCCTGATTTATTTAACCTACATGGGATTCACGTTATTGTTTTACATTACTTTTATAAAAGCCAGTATGTTTTCTTAAGTCTCGCTTGATTGTTTATGCGTATTGGCTGAATACAAATAAATGTCTGACCACGGAAGAATTCCATCATGTATATATTTATTTTAAAGAGTAGAGGAAAAAGAATAATATAAGTCGCATATTTCCAATTTAAAACGATATTATTATCATATAGGATGTTGTTACAATTTAAGTTTTATCATATTCTATAAATGCCATTACTGAGGTAAAGCTGGCATATGATATTGTGGTAGTAAAAAGTTATCTCCACGTTTCAAACCCTTAAAGTGGCATTATTAGGCACAAATACCTGTAACATAATTCTCGGAAAAGCGTTAACCAAATTCACAGACGTGATAAATGAAGGAATAATTTTTGATTTTATGACGGATCCCTTATCTGAGAACAGTAAAACGTGATTTACGTGTTTGGTTATTCTTTCACTTCGGCATTCGAACTTTTATCAAATGCAAAATATGTTCACCAGATGGTGCCTTTTCTTATCCGTTTCATTAAAAAGTTATGGAACGTAAATCCTCCAGATGTAAATAATAGCTTACCTGCCTCTGTTGCTCAGCAAAAAAAGTACTTTAACCTGCTTGCTAAAAACAATAGTTTCTTTATTTTGAATAATTTTTTTTTAATGATCTTATTTTATAAACAAATTGACAATTCGATTCTATTTTTTAAATTTTCTAAAGCCTGTTTTTGGCAGAATAATCTGTATAAAAATTAAAATTGATTATTTTTGATAGAGAAATGTGTTAAATTCTAATCCAGATTTAATCTAATCCAATTGTTTGATCAGGACCCTCTGTTTTCCTAGGTACGCGAGAATAATTAGATTTATTTAGGATATTAATATTTGCCTTAATAAACGATATCGTGTATAACACTGTCGATTTATGTACTTTATTACCAGGGTTGTACGTGATAGGCCTTCAGTAGCAGATGGTATAAAATTTCAAATCGAACTTTTATATTATCTTCTCCAACTTAAACTTCAAACGGTTAAAGAATTTCTAAACGTCAGCTCAATATTTTCAAGAACTTGAGAAGAGCCTGGGTACTTTTAAAGGAATAGAAGTTCAATTAACGAACTGATGAAACAAGTTCCCTAGAATTCCAAAAACAAGCATATATAGTGGACATAAAAATACATGAAAACTACGAATTTAAATCTTATAGAGGGTTGTTATGTTGGTAACGTTATAATTTTCATACCATGCGATCTGGAAATTTTCATCGTAATTTAAAGCATGTCTTAGAAGCTACTGATGGTGTATAATGCATAAAGAAAGAAATCTCTTTAAGTACCTTTATAAGACAAGAGTGGAATTTGCTTAGATCTTGTATAGGGTGAACGTGACTACTTCTATACAGGGTGTCTCAAAATTAGCCTGTCAAATGTTAACTGTGGATTCTACGATCAAAATAAGAAAACATAGTTATAAGCCCGTAGGCGCCCCCTAACGGAGATATGGCTTTGAGAAAATACTATCGACTTATGTAACACATATTAAAGGTGTTATTCAAGCATTTTAACATATTAAAATACTTTTAAAATGCATATCAGTAGCTAATGTAATTATTTTTTGTAAATTTTTGAAGTGTCAAATAAACTGACAGATAACTTTTCAAGGCCTACTAGACAACTTGACCGCTTGCATATCATATCTAATATTTTTATGTCACAAAATTTTTGAATTAATATTACTCGTAAACGAAAAGAGTACCTACCTTTGTTATACTATTCTTCAACATTTTTAATTTTTTGATCTGAAAAAGTTAGAGCAATATTTATCCAATAACGCCCCTAGTTTGGCACGCCTATGATTAATTATGGTATTGTTTTTAGAACATTAGATTTGCAAACCAATTGCGATTCTCAATTTTAAACTTGATTACTTTATCTCGATCCGTTTTGAAAATATTTGGAGAAAATCAAATTTTGGCCTCCTCCTTTAAAGAGCAATAGTTCCGTTAGAGGGCGTTTACTGATCTATGTTTATATAAATTTGTTTTCTTATTTTTGTTGATAGAATCCACAGTTAATTTTTGGCAGGCTAAGTTTGGGACACCCTGTATATATATTTATAGCAGCTACCTAAAAATTATTTCTGTAGTTATTTATACAAGGTTTTTTTTAAGTATTTAAAATTTCAGTTGCAACAATTCTTAGAAACGGTATGACAAACTTTGATCACGTACTGAATTTTTCTTGCTTAACAAAATGCAATAGAAAACTTTTCAAAATTTATATCAGGAGTGCGAAAAATAGTTTGATTAAGGGTAAAGTTCTTTTGAATATGTTTATACTTGGATTTTTCTAATATTTGAATGAAAAATATGAAAAGTTGATGTTTTTACTTACTAAAGGTACACCTTGTATAAATATTTTAGCAAACACGTTGTTTCTGTGAGTACAAATTGTTGTATTTTATGATTATCAGATTCTTCTTGTCATTATTTCCGACATCCTTAAAGTTGTGATGCCATCCATCTGTCCGATGATGAATTTAGATTTAAAAAACCTAATAATTATAGAGACGTTGAGAATATTTTTGCGAGGAAATTTATTTGTCGCACCTTGTAAAATGAGGCACGAGGCAAGGGAAAGGAAAAGCTGGTAATAACGTTGTTGTCCCAGCATATCTGATGTATAAAATTGAAAGCACCCTTTACTGAACCCATCCATCTGTGGAGCACCTGTAATAAAGTAGTGCTTTTACCTGGTAACATAATGCACATATATGCACCAATGCATCGATATAACATGAGGCTATGCCAATCACTGATGCCGGATTCTGGTAGATCCACAAATTGGCACTTAATCAGAAATAATTTCCTACGAATTATTAAATAACGTGACAGATGCCGATACGTTTTAAATCACTTCATATATTTACATCCGTTCATACATATTATCACGTTTTTGTAGATAAAATTCTTGGAAAGATAGGTATATAAAATACGTCATAAAATCAGGGGGTTTGGAAAATTTCATCTAATTAAAATTACCGATATTCGTGGAAACGTTTTTTAACAAAACTATAGTTTTTTGCAAGTCGTGCAATTCAAATATCCCTGTTACTCGTCGGATCGATAACTAGACTTAACTTTACGAAGCTTGTTCGCTAAAATTAATTACTAACAAGTTCGACAAATACGTTTGAGTAATTGATAAGTGATTAAGTAAACAGTCATATTTCTCATCTATACAACGCGATTTCGAGTAGAATCGGTTGACGGGCATATTCCTTCTTTTTGACTACCACTTCTACAACATAAAATCATAATAAATAGCGTAAATTTAACTGTAGATGTAATATTGTTATAACATAACGTAAAATACGATCTCAACTTCTGTGCAATTTATTCTTAGTAGGCTACTGTCACTACTTCTCAATACATGTTAAACAATTACAATAATAATAAAATGCGTCATTACATATTCTTCATTTGAAGCGTGCTGTATTTAAAATTTGGATGTTAGGAAACTAGGAATTTTTTGTATACAATTATACGACACCCTGTATATAAATACATATATTCAGTATTCAGTAAGTTACCTATAAACTAGGGTTATTATTGTTATTTGCAATATTAAATCACATATAAAGGTAAATAGAGAGATTACCAAATTACCAATCGAATGTTTAGTACAAAATGACATTGTAGTTATTAAATTTCATAACAATTACAATTACAAATCAATACTCGTTTCTAAGGGCTAGAGCTATGTATTGGGAATATACGTACATTTCTATCTTGAAGTCGATGGTATTAACCAAATAAATACTCGTCTTATTTGCATAGGATTTAACAATAAGATTAGGAGAAAGTAATAAATAAACGTAGTGATAAAACGTACAGTTCGTCTGAACTAGATACGTAGTCATGACGTCAGGTAATACGGTCAATATATTAAGTATGTTTTGTAATACAGGCTCCAAAAATCTTTCATCATAATATCTGGTATAAGCAACCGCCCTATCCTGCTTATATAACTGATTTTCGAAATCCTCACGTTGCAACGGTTTTTTGGTGTGCAATTCGTGAATTTGGGCGCCATTTGTATAAGGGATTCCTAATGAGATTGCAGAAAACACTTCCGGTAAGGAAATACGAGTAGCATTTTTTATGAAGAGAAACGAAGAAATAATTATTTATGTAGCAAAAACATTCACTTTCAGCGTATGCATCAAAAGGAAATTCGCCAATTACAGTAACAAGCCGCAGTCACTGGAAAACCATTACATATTTTTCCTCATTATGTTTTCAATTCCCAGGTACCGTCGTAGCAGTGTCTGCATTTCGGATGCGGAAAATGAGCGGGTTACGTCTTAAATTTGTCGCAACATTTTTCATAACGCAATATATCGTATCTGAGATGGCTGTGTCAGGGTTTTATTTGCGGTTGCTATTATTAATACTTAAATATTTGCCATGGGATGTAATAGTCATAAATTATAAGATTTTGTGGAGAGGTCTACTGAATTTTATAACACGTTTTATGAAGTTATTCCATGAAGTTTTATGTGCAAAAACCCTCAACACTGTAATCATCAAAATTGTGATATCCCGTCTATAGTACAGGGTCGGTAAAAATGTACACACGTCAAAAGTCTTGGACTCCTCTTCATTTTTATTGTCTTTTTTGTTCCCTAAGTTCCCTTTTTACCATTTTATATACAGAGGGTCCAAGATTTTTGACGTTGTGTGTATATAAGCATAAGCGTGACAGGATTTTGCAGAATCTCTTCTACAATTTGGTCATCATCGAGTCTAAAAGCATAGGATTTATGATCAAGATCAAAACAATGGCATTAAGATTTGATTGTAAAATGTAACGCTTTGTGCATTGTAATTAAATAATAGAATATAAACGATAAGTACGTCTGTCCTAGTGTACTTGCTGCAAGATGTATTATTTCATTATGTTTCACATTGTGAAAGTGTGCTCTAGTTAAGAAAATAGAAAATTTATTCACGGAAAATATTGAGATTGACGTAAAAGTTATTTTCAAGAAACAAATTATTTGAAATTAATATAGTTATTATGAGAAATAGTATTAAATTATGGAATAGTTTCATTCACTAGGTATTACTGTTTATGTAGAAATAAATTATAGGTATATAAATTTATCTGAGATGTCTAACATAATTGCGATAATTTAAAGATATTTATGATGGTTTAACACTTATCTGCAATATATCTGCTCATATTCGTAAATAGTTTCGATCTCCTAAATTTGTAATAGGATAGATCTGTAAAAATTTTTAAGATTTTCCTATTGTTCAAGTTCAAGAAAAAACATGTGGAACATTAGTCCGCTGGTTCTAAATAAAAAACGTAACTGTACACTGCAGTTTTTTGCCAATAGTTGGACAAACCCAATCTGAAACAAATTATGAGCATGAGATAAGTGGCACAACATTGTTTACGTCTACCACACCGTTATTAAAGTTATATAATTATTGTTACAGTTTAACGGGAATGGGACTAAATCTTTTTCCAGATAGAAAAAAATAGTAACAGCATCTTGGTAAAGAATAATACAAGTTTAAACCAGGTGCCTAGAAAGCTTTAGGTTATATTTTGGAGAAATGATTTTACAAGTTGCTGTCTGTTAATGACCATGAAGATAATAAATGAAATATTAATGTTTAAGCAATATTTTCACATTAGCTGTCGTAATGTTTGCATATTTGACGAAGATAGCAGTCAATTAAGCGCAAGTTGAAATAAAATGTTTGTAATCTAGTAGACAATGTGCTTGTATCGTTTGATATTGTATCAGACTATAAAAATAAACTATCACTTATTTATTATTATTACAGTCGTAATTTGATATGATTTCAAAGGCGTAGAGAAAATTTATCCCTAGACGTATACATGAGGTAATTGTAAAAATTCGAATACAAAAATAATTCGCAAATGTTGTTACTTGAATTATACAGTTTGAATTCTTAATTATTTTATTCTTTATCGACACCGCCTTGCATGGAATCAGTATAACCACTTGTAAAGAACCTTTGGTGTGAAGAAATACAGTTAACCAAATGTAAATTGCCTCTTACAATGGTTCAAATCGCGTGGTAGTGACCGGTACTGGTTGAGTGATGACTCGAAAGTGCAAAATCAGATCGAAATTCACTGTTGATTTCATCCACAACACGTCTAGTTTGAGTGTAGTTAATTTCAAAAACGTAAATTCATAACGAAATAATATTTAAGTAATCAGAAAATCAAAATCGACCTACGATTATTACATATATGTTGGCATATCTTTTAAGATAAGTTTTAAAAAGATTAATTATGCTCCACTTCTTAAAACATCAGTATAGTATCGCCAACCTGTATTAACATTGGAAATCTGTACATTCATTTGTGTGTGGTTTAACAATCTAAATACTTGTAAGTAGTGTTCTGTTGGCAGAATATTAATGAGGATGTCATAAGAGAAAAATGATGTCATACGGTGACCCACATACATTGCAATCTAGTGTCATTGGCAAATTTTCACTCTAATTAGATGTTACACTCTTCCAGACCTTGTCTTTACCTGTGAAGAAGAAGGTCGCGTTCATATAATAACGTTCCACACCCAACTCTTCCTATAATATAATGAACCAGAGTTTCTCAGTTACAAAACTATGCAATTAAAGTTTCATTCGATAGATGTTTGAGAAATTCGATTTGTAATTGTTAATTAATTGCAGTTTTTGCAAATGTGATTCCAGCGCAAAACTGGCAATTTCGAAGGTGAAGCGAAAAAATTAAATTCAGTCCAAATAGTCAAGAATGAAAGGCCATTCACGATAAGCTTAAAGATATATTAAGTGAATAACTTAAAATCTGCTATCTTTCGAAATATATCGATTATTTCTGCAAGTATATTATAGATGCGATGAATCATCTGTGTTTTTACAGTCTGCTTCTTCAAAGAATGGCTAGGTGAAGATTAATTTTCAACAAAAACTCTAAAATTATGAACGGTTTGGAGTGAGATGTGAACAATGTATTTGTGATTCATCCATAAACGTACCCAAAGGGATAGGTTTAGGCAAAATAAAAAAATACCTACTTGATTTTTTTTAAATAATAATAATATTTTTAGGTATTAACAATATTGTGTGAAACTAACTACTCTGCGGACTAAATATATATAAAAAAAAATTACATAAGTAAAGGGTACATTTTTTTTATTAATTAAGTAGGTCGTCATCATATCTTAAATTCATCGACAGGGGATCACTTTTGACATTGTCGATATTTAATTTTAAATAATTGTAATTTATTGGTAGATATAATAATTTTTAGTCAGATATTTGACTCAACTTAAAGAAGGCCACCTGAAGACGCAATCCTAAAAATGCAGAAATAAGTCAGATCTCATCTATTGTGGTTGAATTTTCGAGTCCCCACAGTTTCAAAAGTGAACTTAGATATTTATAGAATGTTTTCATTAAACCAGGTTAGTAAATTTAGCTAGATTAATGTTTGGTATCAGAGAACATACGTATGACTTCATTGATAAGAATTGTAGGAGATTTAATATATATATTAGCTTAAAATACCTTTCTAATACAGTAAAAAATGTTACAAAAGCTAATAATAGAGAATATATGGGTAGATATTGTGGGTGTAATTCAACGCTGATCGGGGCTTTAGTCCGCAGAGTAGTTAGTTTCGCACAATATTGTTAATACGTCAAAATATATAAAATGCCTCTCTTGTTAAAGCTATTTGTTAAAGAATGAATACTAGATAGTAGCTATATGAAATAATGAATAGATTCTGGGCGAGTTCTAGAAAGTAATCATTTAAACGAATGATTTATTATATTCACTCGATCTCGTTTAAGTTTTGGCAATGCTAACGTTTCACCGCTATTATATCATTCATATCTGACTTCCAGTTTCTCTTGGCTGTGATTTGTAAGCTAATTGAGTTTATAAAGTTAGTCATTTGTTTGCTTAATTGTTTATACATAAACTGTATCTGAAATATTTCCAAACGGGTTTTCTAACCACATTATTTTAATATTTCCTTTAGGGTCAGCGACACAAAAAATTGCATTCATTGATTTCAGAACAATTATCACGTCTATTCGAACGAGAAACATAATAGGTAGCAAGTTTGATTTTGTCTTACAAATTAACGAATGTTTTAATTATGGGAGTAGAATTCACTACAGTTTCGATGAATATGCATGTTTAATCTTTATCACGGTTATTTTTAAAGTTAGTTTGAGTAAAAGTTATTCATTCATTGTTTGCTAAGACTTTATCTAAGGAAAACATCAGCTCCTATTTCTTCCTATACAAAACACAGATAACAAAACTTGCATCCAGTGGTCGCTGTATTTTATTTTTATTTATTAAGTTGTTAGTGAAATTTGAGATACTACTGACTATGAACAATTTGAGATGCGTTTTGCTACGAGTCCCTTATTTAAAGCAGTGGCGACTCATCAGGGGACGCAGGAAAGAAAGCTATATAAATACCCACGTCAAAAGTCTTGGACCCCCCCATTTTTGTTAAAGAAATCTTGTCAGAAAAACCAAATACATGTATAAAAGTATGTACATATATTGTTTTCTGAATCTTTTTTTTTTGTATGTTCGATAAACTGAGTACTTAGAAAAATTCTAAACCAGCAAATGTGTGACATTTTTGACAAAATTTATTAAATCAAAAAGAAGTAACAAAGCAAGTTCTCTACTTGACTAAGTTGGTATGACCTCCACCACGTTCCAATAGCATATTGACACGTCTGTCCATTGAGATAATCAAGCGGTTAATGATCTCTTGCGCAATATTGTTCCGTTCCTCTTCTGCCGTCACGACTAACTCATATGTAGTCTGGAGGTGGGGGAATATCACTCAGTAGTATTTAATTATTTATGTAAAGAAAGAAAGACTCATAGCAAACTGTCAGTCTGGCACACCAGACATATACCTCTTTTGAACTTAAAAAAATAAAATTCAAATGAGGAAGGACTGTTAATTGAACTAAGGAGCATATCATCGATGCATTTGGAGCTTTAAAAGATTGAAAAATATACATTACATTTAAAAAGTAAACGGGTTGGTTAGATACATATTTTTTTAATATAAGCCGCGCATATTTCCACTGTAGAGGCGTATGTGGTTGTTTGAACTGTAGGCCAGTCATTAGATATACATTCGGCCTTGCTAAAAGCAAATAAAACTGTATTGATCCAACCCTGCGATATTTTTATAAAGGTAAAGGTATTTTTTATAATTCAGTTCAATTTTGGAGAAAATAACTTCTATTCAGGGCCAGGGTTTAAAAACAGTTAATTTTAAAACTCGTTCTCCCTCTGTTATTAGTATTTACAGCTACCATCCATTAACGTTGAAATGAATGTGTGTGCCACTTCTCCAAATTAACTTTTTTGGTAACATTGGAGCTGTTACAGTGTTTTTAAATATGCCTCGTGTATTTAATCCTGTAATAAATGTGGCAGCTATCAATTACATTTTGGATTTCTTAATCAAACACTATATGGTATTAACTTTCATTTCGTTTGTAGTTCCCTAAAATCTAGTTACTATAAAATCACTAAAAATGGTGGTTAGATCAGAAGAAGCAATTTTCAATGCTATTTAAAATAAACAATATTTGTTAAACTATCTTAAAGATTTTGCGGATTTGTACACAAATACAAGTTTGAGATCGTATAAAATAAAACACTTTGTATAATTTTAACGTTGATATTGAAATTCGGCATTGGATCACAATCTTAAAAGCGGTGTGAAACTGGCACCCGACTTTAAAAAAATAGTTCGTAGTTGTTTGTAGTAACTTTAACTTTCATTTCGTTTGTAGTTCCCTAAAATCTAGTCACTATAAAATCACTAAAGATGAGTGGGGTAAGATCAGAAAAAGCGGTTGTCAATGCTATTTAAAAGAAACTTATTTGTTAGATTATCTTGAAGTTTTTACGGATTTGTACACAAATAAAAGTTTGAGATCGTGTAAAATAAAGCACTGTATAATTTTGGCGTTTGGTATAATCAGAAGAAGCAGGTTTCGATGCCAATTATAGAAAAAAATATTTGTTGGATAATTTTGAAGAATATATTTTTTACAGATTTCTGCATAAATAAAAGCAAGAGTATGTGAAATAATTATTCACTTAACGATAGTTTATAATCACCAATGTTTTGATTTTTCGGTTCATCCTTAAAACTTTATTTGAGTAAAATTCATGGCGGTTGATATTTAGGAACATTTGTTAGTTAAGCAATTAGGAACATTATCACAGACCATTTACGTCCCTTCCCACTCATCAAAACATCTGTCGCATGTCATTGTAGCTGCATTCGACAGATCCCTCTAGCGTTGTATTTGACTTATCTCAGAAGCGTAGGACTCGGAAAGTATTTTGATCTTTGCAGAATCTATTAATAGCCTACAAAATTATCCAGTGTAGGCCATTAATTGCATACTTTTTTAACTGCCTCAGGAATAATAAATAATAACGCGTTACGCAAGAAAAGGTACATAAATACGTATGTAAAATATTTAGAGGAAAATGAATGAGAAAAAAACTAAATTTGAGTGTGCTGTATAAAAATTAATATGCGGAGTTAAATCGCACAAATACCATGCTAGTTTCAAAGTCATTTTATATGATTATTTATAGACAGAACTGGATTGTCATGAAAATATTTTAGTATTTACATAAAATCCACTTTTTTTTCTAATTCGCGCGTAGGAGGGAACGACACACAAAGATTAGTTAACTTGCTGTAATATTTCACTCTCGTATAAATAAATATTTTTGTGAGTGTAGGTAGTTTGAACACGCAGTCGGTAAAATCGCCTCGAATGCGGAAACAGGTCCGCAAAACTGTCAAATAAATGATAATCATCTTTGAATCGTATTATACTTAACACGCAATCGATCAGTGGTTACCATGTAGGGAAACTTGGTCATTTTGAATTAGAAACTCAACTTCAATCGCGAAGGTCAATTGAAAATCCCAACAGACATGGGAGGGGTCAGTAATTTTGTGCCGCAATTAAAATCTTACTAATCTGTATGGATTGGGAGGAAGTGTCTCGTTAAAAAATCGGAAATAGCAGCGCTACGTTTGAAGCGTTAGTCATCTGTTATAGGCAACTTGTACTGATGTTGACGTGAATAAATTAAGAAGTGTTAGGTCGCTGTGAGTAATATTTCAGGACAAGAGACATGAGATGTCCATCCAAGCTGTTGTGACTGCGGCTAGACACTGGGAAACTTCTTTTTCCAGTTGGTAATGAGGGACTGCCTAGATGACAAAATCTGTCAGCTTTCAGTCTGTGTTTAATTC
The DNA here is from genome assembly GCA_025584915.1 of Monochamus saltuarius. Taxonomy (NCBI): domain Eukaryota; kingdom Metazoa; phylum Arthropoda; class Insecta; order Coleoptera; family Cerambycidae; genus Monochamus; species Monochamus saltuarius. The sequence goes on along the minus strand of CM046730.1, from coordinate 18,374,457 downwards.
TCTCAAAAAGACGGGACTGTGAATGCCAAGGGCGTGTAGCTTTTACTGTTTACTATAGTTCGGGTTAGAAAATAGTAGAAAGTAATTCATGTTATAAACACGCTCACATTATATACAGGGTGTTTTTAAATGAAGTAGCAAAAATGAGACCACAGATTCCTTAGGTGAAAAGGAAGAAGGAAGAAGAAAGTCGAAATCTGAGTCGAAGAATATACGGGGTGTAGGAGTGTAAAATATTTCAGGAGGTAATAGTATGAACCAAAATAAGCAGAAAAGTCTTAATAAACATGGGTCCGCAAAGTAACGGTTGCGGAGATATGGACCACTATTCGTTTTTCAAACATTTTATTTTATTAGGAATAAACCGACAAAGAAAGTTTTTAACAAACAAAAAACAAAGTTACAGAAGATGTTCAAAGTGCCCTCCGTCCATTTCCAAGCAGGCACGACATCTTTGTCTCAACGATATTCGAAAACACCCTCCTTGGTTTGGATTTCTTGACACTTTTGATTAATCCGTAGCTGCAGCTCTTCCAGGCTATTTACAGGAGTACCATACACTAATGTCTTCAAATATCCCCAAACAAAGAAATCTAGAGGGTTCAGATCAGGCGATATTGGAGGCCATAAAACGGGTCTTTCGGTCCTTTCTACCCATCTATGTGGAAAAGTTTGGTGTATGCTCTCTAACGGCCATGGAAAAATGAGCTGGAGCACCATCATGCTGGAACCACATTTGTTGCCTATGATTTACAGGAATGTCTTCCAAAAACTCATACAGTGTGTTCTGCAGAAAGTTGAGGTAAGCAGCGCCTGCTAATCGGTTTGGTAAAACAACAGTACCTAGAAACCTGTCACCTACAATACCCATCCAAATGTTTTATGAAAAACGTGCCTGATGTCCAGATTCTATTAGAGCATGAGGATTTTCGTCGATCCAAATATGCGTATTGTGAAAATTAAACACTCCATATCTTGTGAACCCGGCCTCATCAGTAAAAAGAATGTTTGCAAGAAAACAAGGGTCTTCAGCATCATGACGTAGAAACCAGCAGCAAAAAACCAAACGTGCTTGATGATCATTTATTGGATTTAAGGCCTGTACTCGTTGCACATGGTATGGATAAAGCAGTTGCTCGTGAAGGATTCTCCAAACAAGAGGACCACTAATTCCTACCTCGGCTGATATTCTCAGCACACTCGTACCTGGATTCTGCTCTACCAGTGCTAGAATTTCTTCTTCTGCTCTAGGAGTGGATACCGACCTTGGTCTTCCGGATAAATGGCACTGTTTGCTCAAGGAACCAGTATCACGCAATCTTTGGTGAATTCTTCCAAACATGCGTTGTGAAGGAATCTGGCGATTTGGATAAGCGTCACCATAAAGACGTCGCGCTTCGGTGGCGTTCCCATTAGCACGACCATACATGAAATGCATGTCTGTTAATTCTGCGTTAGAGTAACCAGCCATAGCGAAAGAAAACTTGTGCACTGAGAACAACTGTCAAATACGTACTGTTTATTTCACTAAACATCAACCAACTATTATAAGAAAATACACAACGTTTTTGAAAAATAAAAAAAGGGGCTAAAAACATAAAACATTCCATATCTCCGCAACCGTTACTTTGCGGACCCATGTTTATTGAGACTTTTCTGCTTATTTTGGTTCATACTATTACCTCCTAAAATATTTTACACTCTTTTTTTAACACCCTGTATTATACAGACGATGGATAAATGAATACCATGCGATGACAAAAGTGTAGTACTGTTTAGCCACAAATGGAACATGGTTCTATGTTCGTGGATAATGCACTCTATACCTTAATAGCCGACGGTAATCGTTATTGTGTGACGTTATAGTGACAGTGATAGTAACCCGTGTTGTGGTTTTCGAGAGAATGTTGTTTTTTCGACAACGAAGCTACTTAACAAAAATGGACTGCATCAGTGTGTTCAGCGCCCCCAAGTACGTACAGAGCCGTCCTTAAGTTGCAAATTAATTTTTTTATTTTGATTGACAAAAATTATATGTTGACAGTTTCAAATAACTAAAGTTATTTTAAGGTCTTCAAAATGACTGATGTCATAAATAACGTTATGTACATAAACATAAATAAGTTTAACGCTTTTTATGAGTGTAATGGTTGTTTTTTGAGTTCGCAAGGTTACCCAGTGAAAAAAATTATGATTTAGAATATCTGCGTATACAAAATAACAATTTTTTGTTCCCAACCTCTCCTAACGTCTACCCTCCTTGCATCTTCTTCCAACTTTTAATAAGGGTATACATTTATGTATTTAATAAAGCAAAACATTTTTTAATTGAAAAAAAAGGTAATATTAAGATATAAAAGTTTTAATAAACATAAAAGCTAAGCGTAATGACAAACATCTTTTTAATTTAGGAATATTCCTAAAATTGAAATTATGAATTTCAACGACAATGTATTTATTTACTGCTGAGCAAACAAGTCTCTTTCCGTAATAAGACTGTATTACAGTAAGTCGTCTCGGAAAATTAAAATGAAAAAAATTTTAAAACAAACAAGGGTTCAGCAGAGACGTATATATACCGTGCGACCATATTTAGTGCTACAACTAGGCCTGATTCGCGAAATAACGAATCGATTTTCGATTCGTCAAAAAATCGATTTATATCGATTAATCGAATCTTATGATTTTATTTCAATCAGAGTATTGATTTGTATTTTTGAATCGATCAATCGAAGAAATCAAATCGAAATATCGAATGGCTAATCAATTCGATTCGAATTAAATTGAATCGAAACATCTAATTGTAGAATAAATTTATTTGAATTAATAGTTGGGCGTAGTTTAATGGAAAATGGCTTCGACAATAGATTTTTAAATGGGACATCCATTTTTTTCTTAGATTGACATTTACTTGTTACTTTTTACACGTCTCGTAAATCTTAAGAAATTGTATATTCTAGTTTCTGAAAATGATTTAATATTTAATAAACCGAAACATCACAGAGAAGATAATTGACTTTGATATCAGTAAAGTGAATAAAACATCCAGCAATTTAAAGCTATACATAAATCTTCAGAATCAATTCGAATTTATATTCCAATTTGATTTTTCGATATATGGATTCTAATCGATATAACGATTTTATTCAATGCAATATATCCGATTCGATATTTCGATTCGATTTTTTTAGCAAATCGATTCAAAAATAAAATAGATTCGAATCAATATATCAGTAAAGTTAATACAAAATCCAGCAAGTTAAACTTTATATTCGAATTTGATAATTCCGATGGACAAAATCTAATAGATATAACGATTTTTTGATCTACTATCGAATCGATTCGACATTTCGATTCAATGCAATATCTCTATCCGATTCGTTATTTCGATTCGATATTTCGATTCGATTTATTTAGCAAATCGGTTCTAAAATAAACTCGATACGAATCGATATATCAGTAAAGTTAATACAACATCCAGCAATTTAAAGCTGCACATAAATCTTCAGATTCGATTGGAATTGATATTTCAATTTGATTTATCGATAAATGAATTCTAATCGATATAACGATTTTTTGATCTTCTATCGAATCGATTCGATATTCCAATTCGATTTATTTGGCAAATTGATTCTAAAATAAAATCGATTTGAATGAATATATCAGTAAAGTTAATACAACATCCAGCAATTTAAAGCTACACATAAATCTTCAGATTCGATTGAAATTGAAATTCCAATTCGATTTCTCGATAAGTGAATTCTAATCAATATAACGATTTTTGATCTACTATCGAATCGATTCGACATTTCGATTCAATGCAATATCTCTATTCGATTCGATATTTCGATTCGTTGTTTTTGTTTGATATTTGGATTCGATTTTTTTAGCAAGTCGAATCAAAGATAACATCGATTCGAATCGATATATCAGTAAAGTTAATCAAAAATCCAGAAATTTAAAGCTACACATAAATCCTCAGATTCGATTCGAATTGATATTCCAATTTGATTTTTCGATAAATGGATTCTAATCGATGTAACGATTTTCTGGTCTACTATCGAATCGATTCGACATTTATATTCAGTTCAATATCTCGATCCGATTCTATATTTCCATTCGTTATTTCGATTCGATATTCCGATTCGATTTTTTAGCAAATCGATCGAAAAATAAAATCGATTCGGGTCGAGATTTCGTTGTTTTGGGCCATTTAAACCTGGCACCCCACTTTTAAATATTCAATTTTTTCTTTGTGATTCTTATAGATTATCGTTTGTAGTAATATTTTTTTCGTTTGTAGTAATTTCAAAAAAACACAAAATCGAACTATAAAAAAAAATTCTTTCTTGAACAGTAATCCAGGAGCACGCTTTAGATTTGTTGTTCGAATACCTACAATAATTTGATCATTTTTTTCTGTCTCATTAGTTTTTGTAATATTTTTTTTCTGATTATTGATAACTGAAACTTATTTAATTTAGCCTCTAATCGTAATTTTACCCAGTATTCTTTACATTGTAATCAGGAATTGGCCAGCCCTTTATACTAGTATATTAAAAGTCATTGAAAACATACTAGAAATATTAATACAATAACGGTCTTGTTTTCAATTTTCCATTAATTTTCTCAAATTTCATATATCTGATATCGAAAAAGCAAGAGGATAATGTAGATACAGATTATACATTCTCAATTTCATGATTTTTAACGAGTATTCGGTATCTCGTTGCTTATTCCCTTTTTACTCATAAACTTTAGCGTATCAGATGCAATATTGAGGGAAAATCTGACTGGAAGTTATTAATTAATTTTGCTGTGTACCCGGGGAAACTCCATTAAATTTATATGTGTAACCTAAACTCAGCTTTTAAAGCTAATTCTGTTCATTTGTGGAATCACACAGGGAATTCTAAAGAATCTGTAACTGCATTACAAAAATTACATATTTGTTCATTTTAAACAATGGACTCATTTTTGGATAGTGAATTTTGCAGCTAGCATCAGTAATTATTGATAAGGCAATAGGTTGTGTGAATGAAACCTTTAACCTAGTGATGTAATATATATTTTTTTATATAACAAATTAGCGAGTCAACACAAATTAAATTGCCCGTTTTATCTACATTTAGGCGCCATTTTATAACGAGATACGCCTGTGACACATTACTCTAACAAGAATTGATGAATAATTATAATCTGCCTAAATATAGGTTTGCAGGATGCTTGTTATCTGTATTTGTTACATCTAAATTTTCTAATGTAAAATAGTGGTATACTGTACTTTTTCAAGTAGCATTTTGTCTTAAATATACAGTGTGTCCCTTGACTAACGGTCACGATCGACAAGTGGAAAAGTATATACAGAGTCATACTGAAAGTTTGGTTACTTATCGTCAGTAGGCTTTTTAAAAATATGTACGTTTCTACCACTTGACCAAAGAGTAGAAATAAGTTATTTCTACTCTTTGACTTGACCCTGTACAGAGTGACAACGGAAAGTGAGAACACGCTGTAACTTTTTTATGACTGCTGATCAAAATTTTAAATTGGGTGGGTTTATACTAGATGGTGCCATGAATTCTTTAAGGTCATTTCGGATTTCATGGCATTTCCAGTTTAACCGGACATGACCGCAAATTAAATTAAATTTAACGTAGAATCCAAAAATGAAAACGTGAATATAATTTTAAAAAGTGTCGACCTAGGTAAGTAACTAATTTTCAGAATCATCTCGTATATGGTTTTCCATGGACCACTATTCGTTTTTCAAACATTTTCTTTTATTAGGAATAAACCGACAAAGGAAGCTTTTAACAAACAAAAAACAAAGTTACAGAAGATGTTCAAAGTGCCCTCCGTCCATTTCTAAGCAGGCACGACATCTTCGTCTCAACGATATTCGAACTCTTTCGAAAACACCCTCCTTGGTTTGGATTTCTTGACACTTTTAATTAATCCGTAGCTGCAGCTCTTCCAGGCTATTTACAGGAGTACCATACACTAATGTTTTCAAATATCCCCAAACAAAGAAATCTAGAGGGTTCAGATCAGGCGATCTTGGAGGCCATAAAACAGGTCCGGCCCTTCCTACCCATCTATGTGGAAAAGTTTGGTGTAAATGCTCTCTAACGCCCATGGAAAAATGAGCTGGAGCACCATCATGCTGAAACCACATTTGTTGCCTCTGATTCAATGGAATGTCTTCCAAAAACTCATACAGTGTGTTCTGCAGAAAGTTGAGGTAAGCAGCACCTGTTAATCGGTTTGGTAAAACAACAGGACCTAGAAACCTGTCACCTACAATACCCATCTAAATGTTTAATGAAAAACGTGCCTGATGTCCAGATTCTATTAGAGCATGAAGATTTTCGTCGGCCCAAATAAGAATGCGGACCCATGTTTATTGAGACTTTTCTGCTTATGGTTCATACTATTACCTCCTTAAATATTTTATACTCTTTTTTTAACACCCTGTATAGATCGCAGCCGTTCGTTGCGGAACACACTGTATAGCTAAATGAAAACTCCAGTTGCTTCAAAACTAGGGCGGATCAACGAAAACAATTTACTTAAATGACACGTTAAGAATGATTTTATAGCTCTGTGTGATAACTGAGCAAAACAATAACACTAATTAGGTGAACTAAATGGTAAATTAAATTGTAATAACTTTGTTTTAAATTTGCAGTTACCTAATACCGAAGTATTCAGTATTTTTTTATTGATAACTTTAAATGAAATTACGTTTCAGATCATTAATTTACAACAACTACATAGTAAATGAAGCGGAAGAATAATATTTTGGTGAAAAAAATGTTTCTACTTCTAGATACCTTGAAATAAATTGTATTTCTTCATTAAATTTTACGGTTATCTTCATCATTGGCTAAATTTAATAATTTCAACACAAAAATGTGTGACTCAACGTTTTTTTTTTTGATAATATAAACCATCCCATCTCTATTGTGTTTTATCAGTAGATACAGGTAGATAAATATATTTCTATCCAATATAAAATGATGAGTGTATTTTTTTAAATAATTCAGATAATAAAAAAATTATATTATAAGGTAAAGGATATACAGAAACAGTTTTTTTCTAAAAACAATTTATTTTTATAAAATACGGGAATATTAGTGCCTCTACCAAACAAAACATAATTGACAACATTTTTTTTACTTTGACAAACATCTCCATACATTTTTTCTTCTCTTAAAATTCTGTAAATGCTTGATTTTGACTCATCTTTTGGATGATCTTTTAAAAGACACTTGAAAACTTGCAATATGATTATACAGTTCACACTGTTATAATATAGTTTATAAAATTATTACAAATTGATTGCACTTTCACTTATTCACTTTTCACGATTAAAGAAACTCTTATTTCATATATATTTAAACACTCACCTATTTAAATCTCAACTATAAAACAATAGAATTACCGAAGTTAAGAAAGCGCGCGAAAATCCTATACCGGCGTTAATGGTATGGAATGTCAGGATGTACTTCGCTGAGGAGAGGCCACGTGCGAGCGAGATAGACTTGGACATCCTCGATTTTAGTTACGACTTTGTTTACGGGTACTCAAATATCCAGGACTCATCTCCAGTGACTACCCGACTCATCTAGTCTCTACCGTCGCTTCGAATGTAGAACAATAAATCCTCGCAGATCGTGTTTCGCATGTCTTTCTGTTCACGGGTGACTTTTGGCACCATCTTAGCGCAGATCTTTCGCATATTCAAATTTTCGTGTAACGTCTTGCGAACGGTTTCTTTGTTGACGTATAACTCGTCAGACAACGCACGAATGCTTAGGCGTCGGTCAGACGTGATCAGTGTACGCAAACGATCAACATTCGCGTCAGTACGAGAGGTGACGAGAGCTCCTTCACGTGGATCGTCTTCCCCCTCTTTAGCCGAGTTATAACTAAATTCCCGGAACTTAATTGCCACACCTCGTAGTATCCTTTCAAATTATAGTACTCAGATGCCTAGCCCAAATACATAGTGTCTTTCATTCTTGAGGCTGCTTACATAATGAACGCGTTGACAATATCTTTTGTAACACTTACACGATAAAGTGTTTTGGAGTTATTAATCCACACTGTCAAAAATCGTGGTTTAAATTGATAACGTCTACTTTCCATCATTGGCTAATAAAGACACGCATTTACAATTCATATTACGTACAAAAAACACCTGCTTTATCTCAGTTCATCAAAATATTTATTTGTGGCTTTCAACCACAGGCCACACTTTCAGCCCTTTACACACAAAGAAAATGTATAATTTACACTCGACTGTTTTTGACACTTTTCGACAACGTAACCTACAGTTTGTTTTAAAAAATGTTTGTAATATGTAATATGAAGGCAAATTATATATAATTCATTATCATTGCAATTAGCAGACACGATGCAATAATTTTTGTTACATACTTAAAAAGTCCATTTAATTTAATTTCGTACAACGCATATGTAAGAATTTTCGCGAAATCGGCATCAGTCGAAATCCGCTCTAGTTCATCACCTTATTTACGACAGTTGTTATGACAACGGGGACGCGTACAGTGGACTAAAAGTAGCGGGTGTAGCGTGTGGCACAATGTTCGAATTCGTCAAAATGTTTTTATATTTTATGATCCCGTGTTTTGATGCAAAATGGGTGTGTTAGATATTTTTTTAATGTATACTTTTAATACTTTTTTCAGTGTACGTTGTATTTAGGTATATGCATTGCGATATATGTTCGTAAATGCTAATAAGTACCTGCTTTAGATTTTTATATTTTGTCAAGGCGCTTCGAGTAATAAGCTTCTCATAGCTTTAGCAGATGTATAATAAGACCTACATTTAATAGCGACAACAGCAGAAATAATCTACATAATTATGCAAATTAACAAATAAAACAAATTTAAGTGTTGTGTTATAAGATCAACTTATTAAATGTAATTACCCTAGTAGTCGGTGAGAACTCTTAAAGTGCGTGCAGAATCCAACTATTTTGTTGTCTGTCAGTGTACTCGAAATGTATGATCACTTAGCTCTCCTTAAACCGTAATTATGTACTTTGGTTTTCATGGAAAACAGATAAATTCACTAAGCTTTCGAAAACATTACTAAGTTTAGAGAATGGATCTGTTTTTTATTAAAACTAAACCACAAACAACTTAGGCCAGTTTATCAATTTTAGATTTATTATAAAATTTGATTTATCTAGATCAAATTTAATCGAGTTTTGAAATCGTTACTTAGCTAGCGAGCACTTAAATCAAGATACAGTAATAGAAATTACAAAGCTTGATATACAAAATACAACTCCTTATTTCATATAATAGTTGTTATCAATACAGAGCAGAGATCCCCGTTAGAATAAAGTTTTTGCAGTAACAACCGTAAAAACAGTTACATAAAACAATAAAGAACTGCTGTATTAATTTTCATGCTGTGTGAAAATTAACGTACACTTAAAATCAATAACATTTATTTAAAATTAATTATTACACTTAGCAGAGTTAATATTCTGACTATTTTCAACGCTAGTAGCTAGTTTTTAATGCTGTATTCTTTTCTATAACTAAAATCATTGTTATACCGGAAAAGCTTATGAGATATGATAATCTGTGAAAATGGGAATTCCAGGCAAACAGATTTTGTTTACGAGACAGGGTTGCGATGATTGAGGCCCTTTTTTCTTGTAGGTATCGTACGAGAGTGCAAAATAGTTTATACAGGGTGATTCAGTTATAAATGAACTAACTTTGGTCAACAGAAAACACAGGGATACAGGTTTAACCGTTAACCTACTAATATTATGGGACTTTTCTTATGCTACTTTTCATTTCGGAGCTCCTTTCTCACAATGCAGGGTGTCAAAATAAAATTTTTGTTTGAATTTTGGCACTTATTTTTATCTTAAGTTGGCATACTTTCTGTGTAATTTTAGTCTAACATGTCAAAGCATGAACGGAAGAAAGGGGGTTGCAGTACTCACAAATGACCCCTCCCCCCTAATTTTCTCCCCCTTTTCTACGTTCATACTTTGATATTTTAACCAAAATTCACAGAAAGCAGACTTAAGATAAAAATATAATTTTTTTTATTTTAACACTTTGTATTTTGAAAATCCACTAAATTTTCTTTGAAATATACTAAAAATTCGTGTAAGCTCTCTTAATTTTTTAAGGTAACGTATAACACCGCATTTGCACGCTACAAACCTTCCGTCTTATTTTAATGAAAGGAATAATTTAAAGTGATGCCGTTCAATTTCAAAACAATTGTTTAGGTCTTATTCAACTCATAGTGACTGTATTCACCCGATGTGTGACAGCTGGCAAATTTTCTCTAACTTACGTTACGGGTATAGAGAATCCAGTAGAAACTTTCACTTGGCAGTACCACTTGTCAAAAATGGAAGTCGTAGGATGTACTAACCGTCTTGTAAACCGAACGACTTTAAACAGATCTTAACATTGACCCCATATTCCGTCTGTCGATAGTAATTGGCCAACGTGGTCAGTGGCATTGTTCTACTAATTCTACTAATATCATGCTATGGCGACTTAAAGCTGGGTCCAGACCACATGACTACGGGCACATGAGTTTACTGAAAAACTTATTGACCCATACCGCCACAAAACTCGACTGTGGGATCAAAGCAACTACCATATAATATAAAAATAAAAAGTACTATGTTTGGGCCCAAATTGTTTCTAACAAGGAGTACAACGCGACTGCTGTAAAAGCAAGAATTAGTTCTCTGTTGTCTTCATTTAGAAGAGAACAATAACTAAGACGAAAAAATCGTGATCCATAGGCGTATCAGTTTATAAGGCAATCAGATATAAAAAGAAACAATACAAATAATTGTATTATATTACATAACACACACATTACATTACATTACAAAATGATAGGTAATTATTTACAACAGCGTAAAACTTCAATCTTAACAAAAAAATTCCAACTTCTCTATTTTCGAGGGTGCTGATCACAAATCTGAAGTCATCTTTCGGCACTCGCATGTAGTTTTCGAAAAAAAAAAAATTGTAACCTCTGTATACATTACATTAGGTTGAAATTCTAATATAACACCTCTGTCTTCTTCATTTCATGACGTCACACAGTTGTCAAAATATATAGGAGTTGTAAGCAGCTATGATACGTTTGTGTAAATCATCAATAGTGTCCACTTCGGTGCAATATGCTTAATTTTTTAAATATCCCCACAAAAATAAGTCCAAATCGTGGTACCGGTCCTGGGACACACTGTACATGATACGGATATAATTGATCCCCGTGTATGATATGCCACACTGCTGCGATACGCCGTGGACACCCTTGACGCTATTTTTCATGACGCATCTATTCCCAAAATATTTTAAATAAGTTCTGAATCAATCACCCGGTATATGAGTTATTGTCTAGATTTTTGAAGATTTGGTATAAATATTTTTTACTGTTTAAGAAAGGTATTTTAAGCTAATATATATCTAATCTCCTACAAAAGCTAATAATAAAGAATATATGGGTAGATATTGTGGGTGTAGTTCAACGCTGGTTGGGGCTTTAGCCCACAGAGTAGTTAGTTTCACACAATATTGTTAATACCTGAAAATATATAAAAAAAATTGGTTTAAATATATTGTGGTATTCTGTCGCGTAGCGCTACGCAACGTATTCTTCTGGGCCAGGCTTAATAATAACGGTAAAATCATTTAGAAGCCTGTAGAAAATGAGAAAGCACCTGTTAAAATGGAACTGCGGAGAGACCAAAAATAGATTATGGAAGTATGGATGTAATGTAATAGAATAAATAATTCAGTTATCATCGATAAACTAACTCGTGACACGAAGATATATCAAAGCCTAGCTACCTAGGTGACTGCAAAGTTTATAAATAAAATTTTCCTCTTAATTGCTTCATAAAAGCACGCTTCAGTAATAAAGTTAAGCAAAAAAGTTGATGAAAAAGTTGAACCTGTTTTAACATAAAGTAAAACTTTTTAGCAAGATATGTACACGTGTAAGGGGCTTTTATTAAAATATGGTAATGAGATGGTAATAAGGATGGGGAATGAACAAGACAATATCTGAGAGGTAAAAGTTGAGCACTGTTTAAGACGGTAGAAATACATCAGAAAAATACAAAATGTGTATGCTAAATTCATAAATTTCAATTTTGTTTGACTTATAAAACACTTATTGTAGCATTTTGTCTGACTCATCTTCAGACGCACTTTCTAAGCAAATGAAGATATCGAAGGTGACTAATTCCCAAAAACTGATGTCGCCCGATTTCATCATGCAAATACTTTGTTTTCCCATTTTAAGTGCAATCGTTATAATAAAATTTTGTCGCACAATATCGTTTAACAAAAATTCCTGAACCTTCATAAAAAATTAAGTCAATTAAGCAAATGCAGTACGTCACGCAGAGTGTAGTGTGATGTAAGTATATCAAATTATCCGAGAGGTTACTGAACTGCTTATTCCTTATTTGTATCAAAATTATAATAGTGTGTTTGTTTCTGGTGACATTACAAGTAGGAAGATAATATCATGATATCGATCTTAAGAAACAAGTTCGCAGAAAAGATGATGGATGGTTGATTGAAATACACAAACATTGCTAAATACGTTACAATATTCACGCGAGTTTCAGAATTAGGTGATTTAAAAATATAGTACAGGTGTTCAAACACAATAAAAAAATTATTGCGGAATTTTAGCCTCCTCTTCTTCCTCATCCTCCTCATTTTCCTCATACTCGTATCCTCATTATCCTCATCCTCCTCCTCTTCCTCCTTTTCCTCCCTCCCCTCCTCGTCTTTAGAAAAAATTTTGGAAATTTTTTGAAGGACGATTTAGTTAATTCTTAGTTTTAATTTAATGTTATGTTTGTTTTTAATGAATACCAGTAATTATGGACGCAACCAATTTTTTTTTAAATTGTTGATATTTTTAATATAATTATTTAAATAACTAAAAATATGAGTATCTAACACTTAAAATCAATTTCTTCTACGTAAATTGTATACGTCATTTTTAAGAAGCAATGTCTAAAATAAAGGTCCAAATAATTTTATTACAGGAACCTGATAATAAAATTAATTTCTCTATATAAAATTTCTTAGGTCACGTTTCTGACTGCACCGCATTCCTCCCCAGGGTCGTGAGACATCCGGTAGGCACTTGAGACTATGACAGGTGCATTCTTTATGCCACCATGAAGAAATTCCAATTACCATTATGTATTCTGTTTACTTGGTTTTGTATAATAGGAATAAATAATTAATTCTTTAAATCATTCCCGTTTTTGAGAGAAAATCACAATTTGCATTGACCACAGGAACTCTATTCAAATTATTTTCCACTTTAAAATTTTACCGCTAGATGGCGAACATTTAAATCAAAATTTTCATAAAATCAATAGGGATGGTCTGTTATGTTGAACAATTTTGGACATTAGTAGCTGGCTGATCTTAACGATACACCCGGTATATTTTCCTTGAGAATGCTTCGTGTTTATTTTTACGTTAGTACCCTTAAGCTTAAATATTTTGAATTAGTCGTTTAGGTATGTCTTGGCCTATCTTTGACTGATAAATTAAACTGTCAATACGACATGCATGTTTACAAACCACCCAAACAAAACCAGGCTCGATCCTGAGCCCCTCCTAAACTTAAAAACGATGTAAGGATGGCGTTTTATACCTTCGAAATGAACTGCTTTGGAAACAAAACGATTTTGAATTACGAATAATTTTAATTTGTATAAATTCACACATTATTAGTGAAAAAATTGTTCGCATAAAACCGCTGGAGAATTTATTTATAGAATTTTATTGCATGTTAAACATTTTTCTGTTTCCAATTGTTTGTTATTCTACTTCAAATATTAACTCAATATTTCAATCAAGCGTTATAAATACTGACTAAAATTTACTGTGGATAATTTTCAACCTCGATTAAACAATATATGTAACAATAACTTATAACTATATCATTTATGTGTTTAAATGATGTATCGGACTGAAAAAGAAATTACACGTTAGTTCATGGCAGTTCATACTACTAAAACTTATATCTGGTTTATTCTCTTTTTCACTTCTGTTTTGAAATACTGTTCACTTACCTTTTTTTATATCTATTGCGAAAACTTTTCTAAACCTTTCAAGTTTAAACAAAATTTTGACTTAATGTTCTTTTTAAATATGAATATTTGGTCAAAACACAGTTTTTACGTTCTATGATTCCGTGGTACAGAACTACGTCGAGAGAACATTGTCGGCACGGGAGAACGAACAACCCAGTGATACGATACAGACCATTCATCTTCATCTTGAAATGAAATGTTACATGCCTCTAAAATTTATGAACACACCCTTAAAATGCCATATATTATTTTTATATCAAATAGCAGGGCTTATAATGGAGATAGTAATCTTAACGTTCTTAATATATTCTCAATTTGCGTGCCTGAAAATTCAATATATATTTCAGGACCGGACTCCACAGAAATATAGAGTAAACAATACGTACACTGATTGCAGCATGTAGCAACATGCTATTATTACTAAGTTAAGTTGAAGACGAAATTTGAATAACCATTTTTATCTATATCTCTGAAATCAGTGAATGATTTTGTTTCAAATCGAGGACTGTAGCCAAGTAGCATTATACAGTGTCTTCATAAATGATTACAAGGCACGTGACCAAGACTGTCGAAGAACAACTCGTATGCAAATAGATTTCCTGTCTCTCTCAATTGCTGTAGTGAGGAAAAGGATATTCGCATATGAATTGCTCTGCGATTGATTTGTGAATCTCGACCCTGATCACGTGGCTTGTAATCATTTATGAAGGCACTGTAGTAACGAAAACTTTACCGCAACTTCAATTAAGTAGCTATTACGTAGTAATCACTAATTCTGTCACCATATAGCAAAAATAACTGTAATTTTTGTTAGCATAGTTGAAAGTACGTAATTCTCATCATTGAAAATCACTTCATGGTTTTGTAATTTTTGGGGGCGTGGTTTAGTGTCTGGAACGTTATGACAACTAAGCAGAAGCACCTTAAAGTTGCCTAAACTTTAAAGTGAACTTAAAGGTAACGGCAATTTTGGCAAAATTTAATTTGCTTGTTTTTTCATTGACAAATTCCCGGAACTTAATTGCCACACCCTGTATCTAGTTAACTTTCTCTGTTTATCTAGTTTAGAGGCAGCCAAAAGAGTGTTCCTCATTTTAGTCACCTCCACGCAATAGAACTGTTTCTATCATGTAGCAGTGACTTTAGTGATACACTTTGTTCATCGTCGTGGTTGCAACGTTTCATTTACTAAAAATGCTACTTGGGATTTTAAACTTGGAATTTATTACTCAATCTTCGAAAATCTAGAGAATGACTCAGATATTTTTTTACATCTGGGCGCCTTCTAAACTGGTACGCCTGTGGACTGATGCTCTCCGCACGCGCTAGCAATGATTCTCTAGATATTCGAAGACTGGATATAGATGCATGATGTTTTTAATGTATGTAACATCATATAATTCATGCTGAGACCATCTCTGGAACCAGACACCTCAATGCTGCCATTAGTAATCACAGTGCTTATATGCAAATTATTGAAAGGTGTACTATGTGAAGTGTGAATTTTATTTCTGAATATAGACAGCACGAAGATTCGATTCGCTTTTGCAAATATGGCAAACAGTCTTAAATTGTTATAGCAATTGCTGCTAGTTTTTCCATTACTGGAAAAAAAGTTATTTAAAATAGTTCGAAAAGGTGATTGCAGCACCTATACAGGGTGAACCTTAAATAAGTACAAATATTTTAACTGCTGGTGTAGTTTGTCATATAGATCAGTCTAGTGAAAGCCATTTTTAAAAATTTCTAATATTTACGGAGATATTAATTTTTAAAAAAATACCCACATTTTGAGGACCGCTGCTTAACCAAGCTAATGAACCATATGATTTGTTGCGAGGTTGCCATATCTTCTCTAATATAAATATTACGTTTCCCTTAACGTATTAGTAAAGTAATATGGTTATGGTTAATTCTATTTTAAAAATACTTGTTTGAAGCATAAGTACAGTAAAGTTGGATATGTAGTATGATATGCAGCAATATTAACATACATTTTAACTGCTTAACTGACCTTACTATAAACGATTAAAAATGAATTTCCGCAAGTTATATACTACCGTAAAGCATTTAGGAAGATATTACGTGATATTACTATGTCCAATGTTCAAATAAACGTGCACACAAGCTTACCTGTTTGTTAAATAATTAAGTATTTAATCAGTAATCCACATTTCACAAGTTAAATGTCATTGTACACTGTTAGAAAGAGACACAAGACACAATTTCCTTAAAGTTATTTTATGAATAATAACGAAAAACTATGATTTTCACACAACATATTAAATTTAAAAGTTTCTTCAAGCAAAGACATTTGTGTAACACTGACAACACTGTGAACTACACGTTCAATCTGAAGCGCTATCACTCATAAATGTATGAAAGTCAGCGGTCCTCAACAAGTTTTCTACAGAAAAATTACAAAATTTATTTAAAATTTCACTTTTTTATTTCTGATTGTTTTGTAAAAAACTATTAATTATGTGTTCTACACAGTGAACTATACTGCTGGTTAAAATATTTGTACTTATTTAAGGTTCACCCTGTATTTACAATTCCAGCGCTTTGCTGATGTAAATGCCTTGATAAGTTAAACAAAGGGTTCTTGTAAAAATAAAGCTATTCTACTGGTGTACATAAGAAAGCAAAAAATGTTCATAACTGCGTTTTTTGTTTACCCGTTTCCAAGGGTTCGTTCTTTCCAGTGGATATCCGGAATTTAAATATTTACAGAACGGCAAAATGTAAATAAAAAAAGAGAATCGTCTTTGTCTGTTGAAAGTATTATTGTGATTATAATAAACAATAAAACGCATTTATGTCACGATATTAAAATTCACTGGTCCAAAGGTCAAAACAAAAAGGAATGTGCCTTATTTCCATTACGTCAACTCCTCGTCACGTACAGGATGTTCTATTTAATTGTTACATTACACTCACCATGAATTCACTTTCATTTTCTTTTGCTTTCAACTGTATTACTGAGGTTATAAAATGCTGGAAGGATACTTATTTGTTATCTTCGTCGACAATTTTTTAAATCCCTTAATGTTGGGCGTTTTATATTGATTGTAGGCAGCATCTACCTATAGAAATGCTTTAGCGTTTTGACTATTAACGAAATTACGTTGCCCACGTTGATAAGAATCGATGAATTTAGGATAATCGACAAATGGGGAAAGTAAATACAGCACTACCTCTGATTAAAAAATTCTTACCCCGCTGGCACGTGTCCTTATACAAACACATTTCCGTTTAAAGTGAATACAATCTTCTTTATCGAATGTACTTGTTTGTTTGGATTGATAATATATTACCTGCCATGAAATGAAAATATTATTTATAGAATTGCGTCATTTAACTTTCTATGGAGTAATGTGTCAAATATTATGACTGAAATAGACTTGTTCCGTGAAATTACCTGGTTTTTGTATGGTACTCGATATTCTTATTGTGCCCGTAAAATTTCATATGATTAACTTTTTGGGTTTTCGAAATATAAAGCCGCGTCCTCACTTGTAACAGAACCTCGCCGCGAACCTCCTGGCGTAGCTTCAAAATGTGGACGGGACCCTGTAATCCCGTCGCGTAACTTCACAGCGAACATAGGAGCTCGCAGTGAAGTACACAACGTTCTGCTCCGCACACACTTGTAAGAGAGCCTCGTCACGAACGTCGCGTAGCTTAAAATGACCGTGTAACGACACCCTGTAACTCCGTCGCGTAACTTCACAGCGAACATGGGTGCTCGCATTGAGGTTCGCAGTATTTCCATCACTTGTGGATATTTCTGCGTCGCATCAAGTATATGGACTCTATGTGAGGTATTTGATTTTTTTTTTGTGTTTCGCTTTATCATGGGGTATATCTTTTCATACTCTTTCAGTGTAGAACAGACAGTTGTGTTCTATAACCTAACTATACCTGTGATTTTTTTATTTCACATGTTTGTCTTAAAATGTACATAGCAACTGTAAAAATGGCGTTAAAAAATGCAGTGTGTTAAAAACATAAAATGTAAAATTGTTAAATAGTGCCACTATTTAAGAAGAAATTAAAAATGTTATAGAGAAAAGTTGTTTTTAATGCCAATATAACCTCAAATATGAACTTTTTTAGTTTTAACTATTTAGATGCCTGTGTTTGTTCAAACTTGTATTTAATAATTAAACATGACAGTTTCACAACAACAAAACTTCAAATCTCGTAGACAAAATTCTTCCATAATGTTGACCTGAATTTACTTTACTAAATATGCAGAACCATATCTGAAGTTATATTGGCATTAAAATAATGTTTCTCTATCAAATTTTTAATTTCTTCTTAAAAAAACTTCTCTCTTGTCACATGCATTAGACGTGACGAGGAACTTAATTGAAACTGCTAACAGTGTTAGAAAATTGATGAAGTATGGTTTAACTGACGAATAACAATACAAATGTGTCTGTCACCATCATCTTTGGCTATTTTTGTGGTATAATGGATATAAATATATGCCGCAATCGCAACTTACACTTTATTACAATTCTCCATGATGTTGAAAATGTATTTTTTAATCTATTTTCCAAATACAACTGATCGGATTACGCATATAATAACATCAGCTGTTCAAAACGCAATGAATCATGACCTACTTTGACCTGTTCGCGGTGGAGTGACGCATCGAGGTTGGCTGTGATGTGACGCGATAGAGTTCACGACGAGGTTCGCGAGTACGCGGCTTAAGAGATTGAAATTGGTGCTAGTCTCAAAAACGATGAGTCCGCTTCTGACGTCACTATACGCATGTTGTTTCGTTGTTAATATTTCATAATAATATTAATTAAAATTTTATTGCCTAAAAAGAGTTCAAACTTATCAGTGTAACTCAAGAACAGAAACTAGTTATACAAATTTGAAAGTACTTGAAAAATGAGGCCCAACCATTTTACGCCATCGATAAGTTTGTAGCTTTAAATGATTGAAGAATAGACCTTATTTAAAAAGTAAAGATACTTTTTTATATTTATTAAGTACACGAGCCGCCACTGAGGTATGTCTGTACGTTTTATTGCAAGTTAAAAATATTGCACAACAATTAAAAGCAATACTGTTATATCTATTAATAAAAGTACAAAATTGCCCGCTATCTTTTAGCGTCTCTGCTGTAACTTTTTTCTTTTCGCATTCTTTTATCTAACCGCAACAAGATCATTTGGATAGTTTTTATTAAATTAAATCCTAAATCAATTATGTTTCGTTGCTTCAGTCGTACGACCCAAAGAAAGTTGTTTATGTTTTTTTTTTAATTGCTGTTTTTATTTCGGCAATATTTTTTAACGCAAGTTTTGAATCGCATATTTAAGAATATATATATTAAATTTATCTGTTAACCCACTACTCTATTACGTACGATTACAACACAAGTTGGTCTACAAATGTCTGCTTGAGATACCTTGTGTAGGTATCTGGCCATGGCAGGTTAGATAAAATACCACAAAAGGATAGTAGATAATTGTGTTGTACGTATTATTTGAGAAAATATACGTTTAAATATCTACAGACGTCCCTTGCAAGTGTTCTTTGATAGTGCGTCTTTCAGGCGACTTGACTGGATCGATAGATAAGGAAAAAATGTAAAAGGCAGTATCTTCCAGACGAATTGTTCTTGTAACACAGAGTTGTTTCGTACATGCTGGCAGTTTTTGTCTGGAAGATTGCAGTGGTAGCAGGGGAAAGCTTTCGTGAATCTCATTTTGTCTACATTTAAGGCTGTTGTTCAAAATAAAAATTGTTAGTCTGTTCATTTTTATTTATTTTTACAAAAGCTGTTCTAAGTTGTCTCCATTCACTTGTAAGCAAGCTTGGACCTGTCGAATGCAATTTACTGACAGTAGTTCTAGTGTTCTCCCTTCCTGTTGTGCCTGAAGACGCAGGTTATCTAAGAGATCTATAGGATTTAGGTCTAGAGATCGCGGAGTCTCATCTTGTCCACGTCTTTGGCGCAAATTTCCATTAGCAGTAAATGTTTGATGATGCTATAAGTGCCTATTGATAAATCTGTCGGCATAGCTGCCGCTTGCGAGTATTGTCCTGCTTCTCCGCACGCTAAAGTACTGTCATTAACTTCTCGTTACTTCCATTTAGTTACTCAGAGCCAACAAAGCGTTGATGCTCTTTTCTACGAGTATTCAATTTCGGATAGTTAAAAAACCTTTAAGCCTTTTTTTCTCACTCCTGTCATGCAGTTTACTTTACTATAATACATGAAATAGTCTTAATTTATTATTTTCAGTCATTGTAACTCTTGTTTCTGTTGGACTTTTTTTGAATAAATCGACTTCTTATTTAAAAAGTGCATTAAACTAATTTAAGAACGTAGAAAGAGTGTAAATGTATCTAACAAAATTTAATGAAGCAATTCAGTTACATAGGCACTAGGTAAAAAATCAATACCTGCAGGTTCTTACAAATGATTTTAATTAATTATCTGTTTCACGTGGAATTGAAAATGATCCAATTATCCAGTAAGTAGTTAGTTAACTTAAACGATGTCTGTCTTAAACAAACGTCCCTATTCTGTCGCAGCCCGTCGGCACAGAAGAATGGAAAAGCTTTTCTCAACCCAATGGCCGTGTCAACATTCTGCTATATCCTTCCTTAATGATGTAACAAATACAGGGTGGATGTGATTGCACTGTGAACAGAAAATATAATAAAACATATTGAGGTAAAACATTACAGATAAGATCCTATACATTTTTTTTAAACTTTGACAGATGCCACGGTATAGAATTGACAATATGATTTTATAGTGTGATATTGTGTTTTCTTCTATTAAAAAAGGCATTCTTCATTTATTTAGACAAAGTCAGCAATATACGGACGTCAAAATGCCATTAAAACTGGTTTTGCAATACCTGAATAAACTGTAAACCATTGTTTTTCCTTATTATTCGACGGAATGACGGAATTTTGGTAATAATTTCAGATAAATATTTAAAAAATAATTTCGAGAATGGCTCAACTTTTGTTATCCCTGTAAGCTGTCAACCAGTTTTCTCGTTTATTGTTCGAGAGAATGATTTAATTTCTTAACTGTAGGCCCATTTAATAATAAGCTATTTCCTCGAGATAGGAGTTTGATAAGAATTTAAACAATAATTTCAAAAAGTTACTCGCATTCGCCGAGAGTACATTAACAACTGAACTGACTGACTACTTCTGGACGGTTCGGAATCGATTCTTGCTGTTGTTGGAGCAAACCCTATGACTTCCTCGAGTTTGAATTTTGATAACAATTTCACTGGGGATTCCAAAACTGGACTCTTTTGATTTTTTCGAACACTTCAAGGGCTCAAAAAATTCTGAAATAATTCACCAGTACTAAATCGACCCTGGGAATTCTAAAACTGGACTCGGTTTCTTTCTAGCTCTCGTAGTTTTCGAAATATTATCCGTCCTTTACTCGCAAATTTATTTTTTAAATTTTTTGTGAAATGTTCAAGTCTTTTGATTTTTTTCGAACACTTCAAAGGCTCAAAAAATTCTGAAATAATTCACCAGTACTAAATCGACCCTGGGGATTCCAAAACTGGACTCGGTTTCTTTCTAGCTCTCGTATTTTTCGAAATATTATCCGTCCTTTACTCGCAAATTTATTTTTTGAATTTTTTGTGAAATGTTCTAGTCTTTTGATTTTTTTCGAACACTTCAAAGGCTCAAAAAATTCTGAAGTAATTCACCAGTACTAAATCGACCCTGGGGATTCCAAAACTGGACTCGGTTTCTTTCTATCTCTCGTAATTTTCGAGATATTATTTTTTTCTCGCAAACGGAGCCTCCTACACAAAAACGGACTACACCAGCGTGTTCAGCGCCCCAAAATACATGGGAAACCGTCCTTAACGCGCAAATTCATTTTTTAAATTTGTTGTGAAATGTTCAAGTCTTTTGATTTTTTTCGAACACTTCAAAGACTCAAAAAATTCTGAAATAATTCACCAGTACTAAATCGACCCTGGGGATTCCAAAACTGGACTCGGTTTCTTTCTATCTCTCGTAGTTTTCGAGATATGATTTTTTTTCTCGCAAACGGAGCCTCCTACACAAAAACGGACTACACCAGCGTGTTCAGCGCCCCAAAATACGTGGGAAACCGTCCTTAACTCGCAAATTTATTTTTTAAATTTGTTGTGAAATGTTCTATTGATTTTTTCGAACACTTCAAAGGACTCAAAAATCTGAAATAATTCACCAGTACTAAATCGACCCTGGGGATTCTAAAACTGGACTCGGTTTCTTTCTAGCTCTCGTATTTTTCGAGATATTATTTTTCTCGCAAACGGAGCCTCCTACACAAAAACGGACTACACCAGCGTGTTCAGCGCCCCAAAATACGTGGGAAACCTCCTTAACTCGCAAATTTATTTTTTAAATTTTTTGTGAAATGTTCAAGTCTTTTGATTTTTTTCGAACACTTCAAGGGCTCAAAAAATTCTGAAATAATTCACCAGTACTAAATCGACCCTGGGGATTCCAAAACTGGACTCGGTTTCTTTCTATCTCTCGTAGTTTTCGAGATATTATTTTTTTCTCGCAAACGGAGCCTCCTACACAAAAACGACTACACCAGCGTGTTCAGCGCCCCAAAATACGTGGGAAACCGTCCTTAAATCTCAAATTTATTTTTTAAATTTGTTGTGAAATGATCAAAGGTTGGGTTCTTTTGATTTTTTTCTAACACTTCAAAGGCTCCAAAAATTCTGAAATAATTCACCAGAACTAAATCGATCCTGGGGATTCCAAAACTGGACTCGGTTTCTTTCTATCTCTCGTAGTTTTCGAGATATTATTTTTTTTCTCGCAAACGGAGCCTCCTACACAAAAACGGACTACACCAGCGTGTTCAGCGCCCCAAAATACGTGGGAAACCGTCCTTAACTCGCAAATTTATTTTTAAATTTGTTGTGAAATGTTCAGGGGGGTCTTTTGATTTTTTTCGAACACTTCAAAGGCTCAAAAAATTCTGAAATAATTCACCAGTACTAAATCGACCCTGGGGATTCCAAAACTGGACTCGGTTTCTTTCTATCTCTCGTAGTTTTCGAGAAATTATTTACTGGACTACACCAGCGTGTTCAGCGCCCCAAAATACGTGGGAAACCGTCCTTAACTCGCAAATTTATTTTTAAATTTGTTGTGAAATGTTCAAGTCTTTTGATTTTTCGAACACTTCAAGGCTCAAAAATTCTGAAATAATTCACCAGTACTAAATCGACCCTGGGGATTCCAAAACTGGACTCGGTTTCTTTCTATCTCGTAGTTTTCGAGATATTATTTTTCTCGCAAACGGAGCCTCCTACACAAAAACGGACTACACCAGCGTGTTCAGCGCCCCAAAATACGTGGGAAACCGTCCTTAACTCGCAAATTTATTTCACAACAAATTTCAAATTTGTTGTGAAATGTTCAGAGGGGGGGGTCTTTTGATTTTTCGAACACTTCGAAGGCTCAAAAAATTCTGAAATAATTCACCAGTACTAACTCGACCCTGGGGATTCCAAAACTGGACTCGGTTTCTTTCTATCTCTCGTAGTTTTCGAGATATTATTTTTTTCTCGCAAACGGAGCCTCCTACACAAAAACGGACTACACCAGCGTGTTCAGCACCCCAAAATACGTAGGAAACCGTCCTTAACTCGCAAATTTATTTTTTAAATTTTTTGTGAAATGTTCAAGTTTTTTGATTTTTTCGAACAGTTTAAAGACTCAAAAAGTCTGAAATAATTCACCAGTACTAAATCGACCCTGGGGATTCTAAAACTGGACTCGGTTTCTTTCTAGCTCTCGTATTTTTCGAAATATTATCCGTCCTTTACTCGCAAATTTATTTTTTAAATTTTTTGTGAAATGTTCAAGTCTTTTGATTTTTTTCGAACACTTCAAGGGCTCAAAAAATTCTGAAATAATTCACCAGTACTAAATCGACCCTGGGGATTCCAAAACTGGACTCGGTTTCTTTCTATCTCTCGTAGTTTTCGAGATATTATTTTTTTTCTCGCAAACGGAGCCTCCTACACAAAAACGGACTACACCAGCGTGTTCAGCGCCCCAAAATACGTGGGAAACCGTCCTTAACTCGCAAATTTATTTTTTAAATTTGTTGTGAAATGTTCAAAGGGGGGGGTCTTTTGATTTCTTTCGAACACTTCAAGGGCTCAAAAATTCTGAAATAATTCACCAGTACTAAATCGACCTGGGGATTCCAAAACTGGACTCGGTTTCTTTCTATCTCTCGTAGTTTTCGAGATATTATTTTTTTATCGCAAACGGAGCCACCGACACAAAAACCGACTACACCAGCGTGTTCAGCGCCCCAAAATACGTGAACCGTCCTTAACTCACAAATTTATTTTTAAATTTGTTGTGAAATGTTCAAAGGGGTCTTTTGATTTTTTTCGAACACTTCAAAGGCTCAAAAAATTCTGAAATAATTCACCAGTACTAAATCGACCCTGGGGATTCCAAAACTGGACTCGGTTTCTTTCTATCTCTCGTAGTTTTCGAGATATTATTTTTTTCTCGCAAACGGAGCCTCCTACACAAAAACGGACTACACCAGCGTGTTCAGCGCCCCAAAATACGTGGGAAACCGTCCTTAACTCGCAAATTTATTTTTTAAATTTGTTGTGAAATGTTCAAAGGGGGGGGTCTTTTGATTTTTTTCGAACACTTCAAAGGCTCAAAAAATTCTGAAATAATTCACCAGTACTAACTCGACCCTGGGGATTCCAAAACTGGACTCGGTTTCTTTCTATCTCTCGTAGTTCCTCCTACACAAAAACGGACTACACCAGCGTGTTCAGCGCCCCAAAATACGTGGAAAACCTTCCTTAACTCGCAAATTTATTTTTAAATTTGTTGTGAAATGTTCAAAGGTCTTTTGATTTTTCGAACACTTCAAAGGTTCAAAAATTCTGAAATAATTCACCAGTACTAAATCGACCTGGGGATTCCAAAACTGGACTCGGTTTCTTTCTATCTCTCGTAGTTTTCGAGATATTATTTTTCTCGGAAACGGAGCCTCCTCCACACAAACGGACTACACCAGCGTGTTCTGCGCCCCAAAATACGTGGGAAGCAGTCCTTAACGCGCACATTTATTTTTTAACTTTGTTGTGAAATGTTCAACGGGGGGGGTCTTTTGATTTTTTTCGAACACTTCGAAGGCTCAAAAAATTCTGAAATAATTCACCAGTACTAACTCGACCCTGGGGATTCCAAAACTGGACTCGGTTTCTTTCTATCTCTCGTAGTTTTCGAGATATTATTTTTCTCGCAAACGGAGCCTCCTACACAAAACGGACTACACCAGCGTGTTCAGCGCCCCAAAATACGTGAAACCGTCCTTAACTCGCAAATTTATTTTTAAATTTGTTGTGAAATGTTCAAAGGGGGTCTTTTGATTATTTTCGAACACTTCGAAGGCTCAAAAATTCTGAAATAATTCACCAGTACTAAACTCGACCCTGGGGATTCCAAAACTGGACTCGGTTTCTTTCTATCTCTCGTAGTTTTCGAGATATTATTTTTCTCATAAACGGAGCCTCCTACACAAAACGGACTACACCAGCGTGTTCAGCGCCCCAAAATACGTAGAACCGTCCTTAACTCGCAAATTTATTTTTAAATTTGTTGTGAAATGTTCAAGTTTTTGATTTTTCGAACACTTCAAAGACTCAAAAAATCTGAAATAATAATTCACCAGTACTAAATCGACCCTGGGGATTCTAAAACTGGACTCAGTTTCTTTCTAGCTCTCGTATTTTTCGAAATATTATCCAAATCCTTTACTCGCATAAATTTATTTTTAAATTTTTGTGAAATGTTCAGTCTTTTGTTTTTTTCGAACACTTCAAAGCGTCAAAAAATTCTGAAATAATTCACCAGTACTAAATCGACCCTGGGGATTCCAAAACTGGACTCGGTTTCTTTCTATCTCTCGTAGTTTTCGAGATATTATTTTTCTCATAAACGGAGCCTCCTACACAAAAAACCGACTACACCAGCGTGTTCAGCGCCCCAAAATACGTGGAAACCGTCCTTAACTCACAAATTTATTTTTAAATTTGTTGTGAAATGTTCAAAGGGCTTTTGATTTTTTCGAACACTTCAAAGGCTCAAAAATTTTGAAATAATTCACCAGTACTAAATCGATCCTGGGGATTCCAAAACTGGACTCGGTTTCTTTCTATCTCTCGTAGTTTTTGAGATATTATTTTTTTCTCGCAAACGGAGCCTCCTACACAAAAACGGACTACACCAGCGTGTTCAGCGCCCCAAAATACGTGGGAAACCGTCCTTAACTCGCAAATTTATTTTTTAAATTTGTTGTGAAATGTTCAAAGGGGGGGGTCTTTTGATTTTTTTCGAACACTTCAAGGTCTCAATCAATTCTGAAATAATTCACCAGTACTAAATCGACCCTGGGGATTCCAAAACTGGACTCGGTTTCTTTCTATCTCTCGTAGTTTTCGAGATATTATTTTTCTCGCAAACGGAGCCTCCTACACAAAAACGGACTACACCAGCGTGTTCAGCGCCCCAAAATACGTGGGAAAACCTCCTTAACTCGCAAATTTATTTTTTAAATTTTTTGTGAAATGTTCAAGTCTTTTGATTATTTTCGAACACTTCAAGGGCTCAAAAAATTCTGAAATAATTCACCAGTACTAAATCGACCCTGGGGATTCCAAAACTGGACTCGGTTTCTTTCTATCTCTCGTAGTTTTCGAGATATTATTTTTTTCTCGCAAACGGAGCCTCCTACACAAAATACGACTACACCAGCGTATTCAGCGCCCCAAAATACGTGGGAAACCGTCCTTAAGTCGCAATTCAAGTCTTTTGATTTTTTTCGAACACTTCAAGGGCTCAAAAAATTCTGAAATAATTCACCAGTACTAAATCGACCCTGGGGATTCCAAAACTGGACTCGGTTTCTTTCTATGTCTCATAGTTTTCGAGATATTATTTTTTTCTCGCAAACGGAGCCTCCTACACAAAACCGGACTACACCAGCGTGTTCAGCGCCCCAAAATACATGGGAAACCGTCCTTAACGCGCAAATTTATTTTTTAAATTTGTTGTGAAATGTTCAAAGGGGGGGGTCTTTTGATTTTTTTCGAAAACTTAAAGGGCTCAAAAAATTCTGAAATAATTCACCAGTACTAAATCGACCCTGGGGATTCCAAAACTGGACTCGGTTTCTTTCTATCTCTCGTAGTTCCTCCTACACAAAAACGGACTACACCAGCGTGTTCAGCGCCCCAAAATACGTGGGAAACCGTCCTTAACTCGCAAATTTATTTTTTAAATTTGTTGTGAAATGTTCAAAGGGGGGGGTCTTTTGATTTTTTTCGAACACTTCAAAGGCTCAAAAAATTCTGAAATAATTCACCAGTACTAAATCGACCCTGGGGATTCCAAAACTGGACTCGGTTTCTTTCTATCTCTCGTAGTTTTCGAGATATTATTTTTCTCGCAAACGGAGCCTCCTACACAAAAACGGACTACACCAGCGTGTTCAGCGCCCCAAAATACGTGAAACCGTCCTTAACTCGCAAATTTATTTTTTAAATTTGTTGTGAAATGTTCAAAGGTCTTTTGATTTTTTCGAACACTTCAAAGGTTCAAAAAATTCTGAAATAATTCACCAGTACTAAATCGACCCTGGGGATTCCAAAACTGGACTCAGTTTCTTTCTATCTCTCGTAGTTTTCGAGATATTATTTTTCTCGCAAACGGAGCCTCCTACACAAAACGGACTACACCAGCGTGTTCAGCGCCCCAAAATACGTGGAAACCGTCCTTAACTCGCAAATTTATTTTTAAATTTGTTGTGAAATGTTCAAGGGGGTCTTTTGATTATTTTCGAACACTTCGAAGGCTCAAAAAATTCTGAAATAATTCACCAGTACTAAATCGACCCTGGGGATTCCAAAACTGGACTCGGTTTCTTTCTATCTCTCGTAGTTTTCGAGATATTATTTTTTTCTCGCAAACGGAGCCTCCTACACAAAAACGGACTACACCAGCGTGTTCAGCGCCCCAAAATACGTGGGAAACCGTCCTTAACTCGCAAATTTATTTTTTAAATTTGTTGTGAAATGTTCAAAGGGTCTTTTGACTTTTTTCGAACACTTCAAAGATTCAAAAAAATCTGAAATAATTCACCAGTACTAAATCGACCCTGGGGATTCTAAAACTGGACTCGGTTTCTTTCTAGCTCTCGTATTTTTCGAAATATTATCCGTCCTTTACTCGCAAATTTATTTTTAAATTTTGTGAAATGTTCAAGTCTTTTGATTTTTTTCGAACACTTCAAGGGCTCAAAAAAATCTGAAATAATTCACCAGTACTAAATCGACCCTGGGGATTCCAAAACTGGACTCGGTTTCTTTCTATCTCTCGTATTTTTCGAGATATTATTTTTCTCGCAAACGGAGCCTCCTACACAAAAACGGACTACACCAGCGTGTTCAGCGCCCCAAAATACGTGGAAACTCCTTAACTCGCAAATTTATTTTTAAATTTTTTGTGAAATGTTCAAGTCTTTTGATTTATTTCGAACACTTCAAGGGCTCAAAAAATTCTGAAATAATTCACCAGTACTAAATCGACCCTGGGGATTCCAAAACTGGACTCGGTTTCTTTCTAGCTCTCGTAGTTTTCGAAATATTATCCCTCCTTTACTCTCAAATTTATTTTTTAAATTTTTTGTGAAATGTTCAAGTCTTTTGATTTTTTTCGAACACTTCAAAGGCTCAAAAAATTCTGAAATAATTCACCAGTACTAAATCGACCCTGGGGATTCCAAAACTGGACTCGGTTTCTTTCTATCTCTCGTAGTTTTCGAGATATTATTTTTTTCTCGCAAACGGAGCCTCCTACACAAAAACGGACTACACCAGCGTGTTCAGCGCCCCAAAATACATGGGAAACAGTCAGTAACGCGCAAATTTATTTTTAAATTTGTTGTGAAATGTTCAAAGGGGGGGTCTTTTGATTTTTTTCGAACACTTCAAAGGCTCAAAAAATTCTGAAATAATTCACCAGTACTAAATCGACCCTGGGGATTCCAAAACTGGACTCGGTTTCTTTCTATCTCTCGTAGTTTTCGAGATATTATTTTTTTCTCGCAAACGGAGCCTCCTACACAAAAACGGACTACACCAGCGTGTTCAGCGCCCCAAAATACGTGGGAAACCGTCCTTAACTCGCAAATTTATTTTTTAAATTTGTTGTGAAATGTTCAAAGGGGGGGGTCTTTTGATTTTTTTCGAACACTTCAAAGGCTCAAAAAATTCTGAAATAATTCACCAGTACTAAATCGACCCTGGGGATTCCAAAACTGGACTCGGTTTCTTTCTATCTCTCGTAGTTTTCGAGATATTATTTTTTTCTCGCAAACGGAGCCTCCTACACAAAAGCGGACTACACCAGCGTGTTCAGCGCCCCAAAATACGTGGAAACCGTCCTTAACTCGCAAATTTATTTTTAAAATTTGTTGTGAAATGTTCAAAGGGGGGGGTCTTTTGATTTTTTTCGAACACTTCAAAGGCTCAAAAAATTCTGAAATAATTCACCAGTACTAAATCGACCCTGGGGATTCCAAAACTGGACTCGGTTTCTTTCTATCTCTCGTAGTTTTCGAGATATTATTTTTTTTCTCGCAAACAGAGCCTCCTTCACAAAAACGGACTACACCAGCGTGTTCAGCGCCCCAAAATACATGGGAAACCGTCCTTAACTCGCAAATTTATTTTTTAAATTTGTTGTGAAATGTTCAAAGGGGGGGGTCTTTTGATTTTTTTCGAACACTTCAAAGGCTCAAAAAATTCTGAAATAATTCACCAGTACTAAATCGACCCTGGGGATTCCAAAACTGGACTCGGTTTCTTTCTATCTCTCGTAGTTTTCGAGATATTATTTTTTTCTCGCAAACGGAGCCTCCTACACAAAAACGGACTACACCAGCGTGTTCAGCGCCCCAAAATACGTGGGAAACCGTCCTTAACTCGCAAATTTATTTTTTAAATTTGTTGTGAAATGTTCAAAGGGTCTTTTAATTTTTTTCGAACACTTCAAAGGCTCAAAAAATTCTGAAATAATTCACCAGTACTAAATCGACCCTGGGGATTCTAAAAATGGACTCGGTTTCTTTCTAGCTCTCGTAGTTTTCGAAATATTATCCCTCCTTTACTCGCAAATTTATTTTTTAAATTTTTTGTGAAATGTTCAAGTCTTTTGATTTTTTTCGAACACTTCAAAGGCTCAAAAAATTCTGAAATAATTCACCAGTACTAAATCGACCCTGGGGATTCCAAAACTGGACTCGGTTTCTTTCTATCTCTCGTAGTTTTCGAGATATTATTTTTTTCTCGCAAACGGAGCCTCCTACACAAAAACCGACTACACCAGCGTGTTCAGCGCCCCAAAATACGTGGGAAACCGTCCTTAACTCGCAAATTTATTTTTAAATTTGTTGTGAAATGTTCAAAGGGGGTCTTTTGATTTTTTTCGAACACTTCAAAGGCTCAAAAAATTCTGAAATAATTCACCAGTACTAAATCGACCCTGGGGATTCCAAAACTGGACTCGGTTTCTTTCTATCTCTCGTAGTTTTCGAGATATTATTTTTTTCTCGCAAACGGAGCCTCCTACACAAAAACGGACTACACCAGCGTGTTCAGCGCCCCAAAATACGTGGAAACCGTCCTTAACTCGCAAATTTATTTTTTAAATTTGTTGTGAAATGTTCAAAGGGGGGGGTCTTTTGATTTTTTTCGAACACTTCAAGGGCTCAAAAAATTCTGAAATAATTCACCAGTACTAAATCGACCCTGGGGATTCCAAAACTGGACTCGGTTTCTTTCTATCTCTCGTAGTTTTCGAGATATTATTTTTTTTCTCGCAAACGGAGCCTCCTACACAAAAACGGACTACACCAGCGTGTTCAGCGCCCCAAAATACGTGGGAAACCGTCCTTAACTCGCAAATTTATTTTTTAAATTTGTTGTGAAATGTTCAAAGGGGGGGGTCTTTTGATTATTTTCGAACACTTCAAGGGCTCAAAAAATTCTGAAATAATTCACCAGTACTAAATCGACCCTGGGGATTCCAAAACTGGACTCGGTTTCTTTCTATCTCTCGTAGTTTTCGAGATATTATTTTTTTCTCGCAAACGGAGCCTCCTACACAAAAATCGACTACACCAGCGTGTTCAGCGCCCCAAAATACGTGGGAAACCGTCCTTAACTCGCAAATTTATTTTTTAAATTTGTTGTGAAATGTTCAAAGGGGGGGGTCTTTTGATTTTTTTCGAACACTTCGAAGGCTCAAAAAATTCTGAAATAATTCACCAGTACTAACTCGACCCTGGGGATTCCAAAACTGGACTCGGTTTCTTTCTATCTCTCGTAGTTTTCGAGATATTATTTTTTTCTCGCAAACGGAGCCTCCTACACAAAAACGGACTACACCAGCGTGTTCAGCGCCCCAAAATACGTGGGAAACTGTCCTTAACTCGCAAATTTACTTTTTAAATTTTTTGAGAAATATTCAAAGGGGGTCTTTTGATTATTTTCGAACACTTCAAGAGCTCAAAAAATTCTGAAATAATTCACCAGTACTAAATCGACCCTGGGGATTCCAAAACTGGACTCGGTTTCTTTCTATCTCTCGTAGTTTTCGAGATATTATTTTTTTTCTCGCAAACGGAGCCTCCTACACAAAAACGGACTACACCAGCGTGTTCAGCGCCCCAAAATACGTGGGAAACCGTCCTTAACTCGCAAATTTATTTTTTAAATTTGTTGTGAAATGTCTTTTGATTTTTTTCGAACACTTCAAAGGCTCAAAAAATTCTGAAATAATTCACCAGTACTAAATCGACCCTGGGGATTCCAAAACTGGACTCGGTTTCTTTCTATCTCTCGTAGTTTTCGAGATATTATTTTTTTTCTCGCAAACGGAGCCTCCTACACAAAAACGGACTACACCAGCGTGTTCAGCGCCCCAAAATACGTGGAAACTGTCCTTAACTCGCAAATTTATTTTTTAAATTTGTTGTGAAATGTTCAAAGGGGGGGGTCTTTTGATTATTTTCGAACACTTCAAGTGCTCAAAAATTTCTTTAATAATTCACCAGTACTAAATCGACCCTGGGGATTCCAAAACTGGACTCGGTTTCTTTCTATCTCTCGTAGTTTTCGAGATATTATTTTTTTTCTCGCAAACGGAGCCTCCTACACAAAAACGGACTACACCAGCGTGTTCAGCGCCCCAAAATACGTGGGAAACCGTCCTTAACTCGCAAATTTATTTTTTAAATTTGTTGTGAAATGTCTTTTGATTTTTTTCGAACACTTCAAAGGCTCAAAAAATTCTGAAATAATTCACCAGTACTAAATCGACCCTAAGGATTCCAAAACTGGACTCGGTTTGATTCTATCTCTCGTAGTTTTCTATATATTATTTTTCTCGCAAACGGAGCCTCCTACACAAAAACGGACTACACCAGCGTGTTCAGCGCCCCAAAATACGTGGGAAACCGTCCTTAACTCGCAAATTTATTTTTTAAATTTGTTGTGAAATGTTCAAGTTTTTTGATTTTTTTCGAACACTTCAAAGACTCAAAAAAATCTGAAATAATTCACCAGTACTAAATCGACCCTGGGGATTCTAAAACTGGACTCGGTTTCTTTCTAGCTCTCGTATTTTTCGAAATATTATCCGTCCTTTACTCGCAAATTTATTTTTTAAATTTTTTGTGAAATGTTCAAGTCTTTTGATTTTTTTCGAACACTTCAAAGGCTCAAAAAATTCTGAAATAATTCACCAGTACTAAATCGACCCTGGGGATTCCAAAACTGGACTCGGTTTCTTTCTATCTCTCGTAGTTTTCGAGATATTATTTTTTTCTCGCAAACGGAGCCTCCTACACAAAAACGGACTACACCAGCGTGTTCAGCGCCCCAAAATACGTGGGAAACCGTCCTTAACTCGCAAATTTATTTTTTAAATTTGTTGTGAAATGTTCAAAGGGGGGGGTCTTTTGATTTTTTTCGAACACTTCAAAGGCTCAAAAAATTCTGAAATAATTCACCAGTACTATATCGACCCTGGGGATTCTAAAACTGGACTCGGTTTCTTTCTAGCTCTCGTAGTTTTCGAAATATTATCCGTCCTTTACTCGCAAATTTATTTTTTGTGAAATGTTCAAGTCTTTTGATTTTTTTCGAACACTTCAAGGGCTCAAAAAATTCTGAAATAATTCACCAGTACTAAATCGACCCTGGGGATTCCAAAACTGGACTCGGTTTCTTTCTATCTCTCGTAGTTTTCGAGATATTATTTTTTTTCTCGCAAACGGAGCCTCCTACACAAAAACGGACTACACCAGCGTGTTCAGCGCCCCAAAATACGTGAAACCGTCCTTAACTCGCAAATTTATTTTTAAATTTGTTGTGAAATGTTCAAGGTCTTTTGATTTTTCGAACACTTCAAAGGGCTCAAAAAATTCTGAAATAATTCACCAGTACTAAATCGACCCTGGGGATTCCAAAACTGGACTCGGTTTCTTTCTATCTCTCGTAGTTTTCGAGATATTATTTTTCTCGCAAACGGAGCCTCCTACACAAAACCGACTACACCAGCGTGTTCAGCGCCCCAAAATACGTAAACCGTCCTTAACTCACAAATTTATTTTTAAATTTGTTGTGAAATGTTCAAGGGTCTTTTGATTTTTCGAACACTTCAAAGGCTCAAAAAATTCTGAAATAATTCACCAGTACTAAATCGACCTGGGATTCCAAAACTGGACTCGGTTTCTTTCTATCTCTCGTAGTTTTCGAGATATTATTTTTCTCGCAAACGGAGCCTCCTACACAAAAAAGGACTACACCAGCGTGTTCAGCGCCCCAAAATACGTGAAACCGTCCTTAACTCGCAAATTTATTTTTTAAATTTGTTGTGAAATGTTCAAAGGTCTTTTGATTTTTTCGAACACTTCAAAGGTTCAAAAAATTCTGAAATAATTCACCAGTACTAAATCGACCCTGGGGATTCCAAAACTGGACTCGGTTTCTTTCTATCTCTCGTAGTTTTCGAGATATTATTTTTTTCTCGCAAACTGAGCCTCCTACACAAAACGGACTACACCAGCGTGTTCAGCGCCCCAAAATACGTGGGAAACCGTCCTTAACTCGCAAATTTATTTTTTAAATTTTTTGTGAAATGTTCAAGTCTTTTGATTTTTTTCGAACAATTCAAAGGCTCAAAAAATTCTGAAATAATTCACCAGTACTAACTCGACCCTGGGGATTCCAAAACTGGACTCGGTTTCTTTCTATCTCTCGTAGTTTTCGAGATATTATTTTTTTCTCGCAAACGGAGCCTCCTACACAAAAACGGACTACACCAGCGTGTTCAGCGCCCCAAAATACGTGGGAAACCGTCCTTAACTCGCAAATTTATTTTTAAATTTGTTGTGAAATGTTCAAGGTCTTTTGATTTTTCGAACACTTCAAGGGCTCAAAAAATTCTAAAATAATTCACCAGTACTAACTCGACCCTGGGGATTCCAAAACTTGACTCGGTTTCTTTCTATCTCTCGTAGTTTTCGAGATATTATTTTTCTCGCAAACGGAGCCTCCTACACAAAACGGACTACACCAGCGTGTTCAGCGCCCCAAAATACGTGGGAAACCGTCCTTAACTCGCAAATTTATTTTTAAATTTGTTGTGAAATGTTCAAGTCTTTTGATTTTTTTCGAACACTTCAAAGACTCAAAAAAGTCTGAAATAATTCACCAGTACTAAATCGACCCTGGGGATTCCAAAACTGGACTCGGTTTCTTTCTAGCTCTCGTATTTTTCGAAATATTATCCGTCCTTTACTCGCAAATTTATTTTTTTAATTTTTTGTGAAATGTTCAAGTCTTTTGATTTTTTTCGAACACTTCAAGGGCTCAAAAAATTCTGAAATAATTCACCAGTACTAAATCGACCCTGTTGATTCCAAAACTGGACTCGGTTTCTTTCTATCTCTCGTAGTTTTCGAGATATTATTTTTCTCATAAACGGAGCCTCCTACAAAACGGACTACACCAGCGTGTTCATCTCACCAAAATACGTGGTAAACCGTCCTTAAATCGAAAATTTATTTTTTAAATTTATTGTGAAATATTCAAGACTTTTGATTTTTTTCGAACACTTCAAAGGCTCAAAAAATTCTGAAATAATTCACCAGTACTAACTCGACCCTGGGGATTCCAAAACTGGACTCGGTTTCTTTCTATCTCTCGTAGTTTTCGAGATATTATTTTTTTTCTCGCAAACGGAGCCTCCTACACAAAAACGGACTACACCAGCGTGTTCAGCGCCCCAAAATACGTGAAACCGTCCTTAACTCGCAAATTTATTTTTTAAATTTGTTGTGAAATGTTCAAAGGGGGGGGTCTTTTGATTTTTTTCGAACACTTCAAAGGCTCAAAAAATTCTGAAATAATTCACCAGTACTAAATCGACCCTGGGGATTCCAAAACTGGACTCGGTTTCTTTCTATCTCTCGTAGTTTTCGAGATATTAAAACTTAGCCTCCTACACAAAAACGGACTACACCAGCGTGTTCAGCGCCCCAAAATACGTGGGAAACCGTCCTTAACTCGCAAATTTATTTTTTAAATTTGTTGTGAAATGTCTTTTGATTTTTTTCGAACACTTCAAAGGCTCAAAAAATTCTGAAATAATTCACCAGTACTAAATCGACCCTGGGGATTCCAAAACTGGACTCGGTTTCTTTCTATCTCTCGTAGTTTTCGAGATATTATTTTTTTTCTCGCAAACGGAGCCTCCTACACAAAAACGGACTACACCAGCGTGTTCAGCGCCCCAAAATACGTGGGAAACCGTCCTTAACTCGCAAATTTATTTTTTAAATTTTTTGTGAAATGTTCAAGTCTTTTGATTTTTTTCGAACACTTCAAAGACTCAAAAAAATCTGAAATAATTCACCATTACAAAATAGAACCTCGGGATTCCAAACTGGACTCGGTTTCTTTCTAGCTCTCGTATTTTTCGAAATATTATCCGTCCTTTACTCGCAAATTTATTTTTAATTTTTTGTGAAATGTTCAAGTCTTTTGATTTTTTTCGAACACTTCGAAGGCTCAAAAAATTCTGAAATAATTCACCAGTACTAAATCGACCCTGGGGATTCCAAAACTGGACTCGGTTTCTTTCTATCTCTCGTAGTTTTCGAGATATTATTTTTCTCGCAAACGGAGCCTCCTACACAAAACGGACTACACCAGCGTGTTCAGCGCCCCAAAATACGTGGCAAACCGTCCTTAACTCGCAAATTTATTTTTTAAATTTGTTGTGAAATGTTCAAAGGGGGGGGTCTTTTGATTTTTTTCGAACACTTCAAAGGCTCAAAAAATTCTGAAATAATTCACCAGTACTAAATCGACCCTGGGGATTCCAAAACTGGACTCGGTTTCTTTCTATCACTCGTAGTTTTCGAGATATTATTTTTTTCTCACAAACGAAGCCTCCTACACAAAAACGGACTACACCAGCGTGTTCAGCGCCCCAAAATACATGGGAAACCGTCCTTAACGCGCAAATTTATTTTTTAAATTTGTTGTGAAATGTTCAAAGGGGGGGGTCTTTTGATTTTTTTCGAACACTTCAAAACTGGACTCGGTTTCTTTCTATCTCTCGTAGTTTTCGAGATATTATTTTTTCTCGCAAACGGAGCCTCCTACAAAAACGGACTACACCAGCGTGTTCAGCGCCCCAAAATACGTGAGAAACCGTCCTTAACTCGCAAATTTATTTTTAAATTTGTTGTGAAATGTTCAAGTTTTTGATTTTTTCGAACACTTCAAAGGACTCAAAAATCTGAAATAATTCACCAGTACTAAATCGACCTGGGGATTCTAAAACTGGACTCGGTTTCTTTCTAGCTCTCGTATTTTTCGAAATATTATCCGTCCTTTACTCGCAAATTTATTTTTTAAATTTGTTGTGAAATGTTCAAAGGGGGGGGTCTTTTGATTTTTTCGAACACTTCAAGGGCTCAAAAAATTCTGAAATAATTCACCAGTACTAAATCGACCCTGGGGATTCCAAAACTGGACTCGGTTTCTTTCTATCTCTCGTAGTTTTCGAGATATTATTTTTTGCTCGCAAACGGAGCCTCCTACACAAAAGCGGACTACACCAGCGTGTTCAGCGCCCCAAAATACGTGGGAAACCGTCCTTAACTCGCAAATTTATTTTTTAAATTTGTTGTGAAATGTCTTTTGATTTTTTTCGAACACTTCAAAGGCTCAAAAAATTCTGAAATAATTCACCAGTACTAAATCGACCCTGGGGATTCCAAAACTGGACTCGGTTTCTTTCTATCTCTCGTAGTTTTCGAGATATTATTTCTTTCTCGCAAACGGAGCCTCCTACACAAAACGGACTACACCAGCGTGTTCAGCGCCCCAAAATACGTGAAACCGTCCTTAACTCGCAAATTTATTTTTAAATTTGTTGTGAAATGTTCAAGGGTCTTTTGATTTTTCGAACACTTCAAAGACTCAAAAATCTGAAATAATTCACCAGTACTAAATCGACCTGGGGATTCTAAAACTGGACTCAGTTTCTTTCTAGCTCTCGTATTTTTCGAAATATTATCCGTCCTTTACTCGCAAATTTATTTTTAAATTTT
This sequence comes from Monochamus saltuarius, assembly GCA_025584915.1. NCBI lineage: Eukaryota > Metazoa > Arthropoda > Insecta > Coleoptera > Cerambycidae > Monochamus > Monochamus saltuarius. The sequence goes on along the minus strand of CM046730.1, from coordinate 18,336,523 downwards.
TGTGAAATGTTCAAGTCTTTTGATTTTTCGAACACTTCGAAGGCTCAAAATTCTGAAATAATTCACCAGTACTAAATGTTCAAGTTTTTTGATTTTTTTCGAACACTTCAAAGACTCAAAAAAATCTGAAATAATTCACCAGTACTAAATCGACCCTGGGATTCTAAAACTGGACTCGGTTTCTTTCTAGCTCTCGTATTTTTCGAAATATTATCCGTCCTTTACTCGCAAATTTATTTTTTAAATTTGTTGTGAAATGTTCAAAGGGGGGGGTCTTTTGATTTTTTTCGAACACTTCAAAGGCTCAAAAAATTCTGAAATAATTCACCAGTACTAAATCGACCCTGGGGATTCCAAAACTGGACTCGGTTTCTTTCTATCTCTCGTAGTTTTCGAGATATTCGCAAACGGAGCCTCCTACACAAAAACGGACTACACCAGCGTGTTCAGCGCCCCAAAATACGTGGGAAACCGTCCTTAACTCGCAAATTTATTTTTTAAATTTGTTGTGAAATGTTCAAAGGGGGGGGTCTTTTGATTATTTTCGAACACTTCGAAGGCTCAAAAAATTCTGAAATAATTCACCAGTACTAAATCGACCCTGGGGATTCCAAAACTGGACTCGGTTTCTTTCTATCTCTCGTAGTTTTCGAGATATTATTTTTTTCTCGCAAACGGAGCCTCCTACACAAAAATCGACTACACCAGCGTGTTCAGCGCCCCAAAATACGTGGGAAACCGTCCTTAACTCGCAAATTTATTTTTTAAATTTGTTGTGAAATGTTCAAAGGGGGGGGTCTTTTGATTATTTTCGAACACTTCAAGGGCTCAAAAAATTCTGAAATAATTCACCAGTACTAAATCGACCCTGGGGATTCCAAAACTGGACTCGGTTTCTTTCTATCTCTCGTAGTTTTCGAGATATTATTTTTCTCGCAAACGGAGCCTCCTACACAAAACGGACTACACCAGCGTGTTCAGCGCCCCAAAATACGTGAAACCGTCCTTAACTCGCAAATTTATTTATTAAATTTGTTGTGAAATGTTCAACGGGGGGGGTCTTTTGATTATTTTCGAACACTTCAAGGGCTCAAAAAATTCTGAAATAATTCACCAGTACTAAATCGACCTGGGGATTCCAAAACTGGACTCGGTTTCTTTCTATCTCTCGTAGTTTTCGAGATATTATTTTTCTCGCAAACGGAGCCTCCTACACAAAGCGGACTACACCAGCGTGTTCAGCGCCCCAAAATACGTGGGAAACGGTCCTTAACTCGCAAATTTATTTTTTAAATTTGTTGTGAAATGTTCAAAGTCTTTTGATTTTTTTCGAACACTTCGAAGGCTCAAAAAATTCTGAAATAATTCACCAGTACTAACTCGACCCTGGGGATTCCAAAACTGGACTCGGTTTCTTTCTATCTCTCGTAGTTTTCGAGATATTATTTTTTTCTCGCAAACGGAGCCTCCTACACAAAAACGGACTACACCAGCGTGTTCAGCGCCCCAAAATACGTGGAAACTGTCCTTAACTCGCAAATTTATTTTTAAATTTGTTGTGAAATGTTCAAAGGGGGTCTTTTGATTATTTTCGAACACTTCGAAGGTTCAAAAATTCTGAAATAATTCACCAGTACTAAATCGACCCTGGGGATTCCAAAACTGAACTCGGTTTCTTTCTATCTCTCGTAGTTTTCGAGATATTATTTTTTCTCGCAAACGGAGCCTCCTACACAAAAAGCCGACTACACCAGCGTGTTCAGCGCCCCAAAATACGTGGGAAACTGTCCTTAACTCGCAAATTTATTTTTAAATTTGTTGTGAAATGTTCAAAGGGGGTCTTTGATTTTGTTCGAACACTTCAAAGGCTCAAAAAATTCTGAAATAATTCACCAGTACTAAATCGACCCTGGGGATTCCAAAACTGGACTCGGTTTCTTTCTATCTCTCGTAGTTTTCGAGATATTATTTTTTTCTCGGAAACGGAACCTCCTACACAAAAACGGACTACACCAGCGTGTTCAGCGCCCCAAAATACGTGGGAAACCGTCCTTAACTCGCAAATTTATTTTTTAAATTTGTTGTGAAATGTTCAAAGGGGCCTTTTAATTTTTTTCGAACACTTCGAAGGCTCAAAATTCTGAAATAATTCACCAGTACTATATCGATCCTGGGGATTCCAAAACTGGACTCGGTTTCTTTCTATCTCTCGTAGTTTTCGAGATATTATTTTTTTCTCGCAAACGGAGCCTCCTACACAAAAACGGACTACACCAGCGTGTTCAGCGCCCCAAAATACGTGGGAAACCGTCCTTAACTCGCAAATTTATTTTTAAATTTGTTGTGAAATGTTCAGAGGGGGTCTTTTGATTTTTTCGAACACTTCGAAGGCTCAAAAAATTCTGAAATAATTCACCAGTACTAACTCGACCCTGGGGATTCCAAAACTGGACTCGGTTTCTTTCTATCTCTCGTAGTTTTCGAGATATTATTTTTTTCTCGCAAACGGAGCCTCCTACACAAAAACGGACTACACCAGCGTGTTCAGCGCCCCAAAATACGTGGGAAACCGTCCTTAACTCGCAAATTTATTTTTTAAATTTGTTGTGAAATGTTCAAAGGGGGGGGTCTTTTGATTTTTTTCGAACACTTCAAAGGCTCAAAAAATTCTGAAATAATTCACCAGTACTAAATCGACCCTGGGGATTCCAAAACTGGACTCGGTTTCTTTCTATCTCTCGTAGTTTTCGAGATATTATTTTTTTTCTCGCAAACGGAGCCTCCTACACAAAAACGGACTACACCAGCGTGTTCAGCGCCCCAAAATACGTGGGAAACCGTCCTTAACTCGCAAATTTATTTTTTAAATTTGTTGTGAAATGTTCAAAGGGGGGGGCCTTTTGATTTTTTTCGAACCCTTCAAGGGCACAAAAAATTCTGAAATAATTCACCCGTAATAAATCGATCCTGGGGATTCCAAAACTGGACTCGGTTTCTTTCTATCTCCTAGTTTTCGAGATATTATTTTTCTCGCAAACGGAGCCTCCTACACAAAAACGGACTACACCAGCGTGTTCAGCGCCCCAAAATACGTGGGAAACCGTCCTTAACTCGCAAATTTATTTTTTAAATTTGTTGTGAAATGTTCAGGGGGGGTCTTTTGATTTTTTTCGAACACTTGAAGGGCTCAAAAATTCTGAAATAATTCACCAGTACTAACACGACCCTGGGGATTCCAAAACCTGTCTCGCTTACTTTCTATCTCTCGTAGTTTTCGAGATATTATTTTTTTCTCGCAAACGGAGCCTCCTACACAAAAACGGACTACACCAGCGTGTTCAGCGCCCCAAAATACGTGGGAAACCGTCCTTAACTCGCAAATTTATTTTTTAAATTTGTTGTGAAATGTTCAAGTTTTTTGATTTTTTTCGAACACTTCAAAGGCTCAAAAAAATCTGAAATAATTCACCAGTACTAAATCAACCCTGGGGATTCTAAAACTGGACTCGGTTTCTTTCTATCTATCGTATTTTTCGAAATATTATCCGTCCTTTACTCGCAAATTTATTTTTTAAATTTTTTGTGAAATGTTCAAGTCTTTTGATTATTTTCGAACACTTCAAGGGCTCAAAAAATTCTGAAATAATTCACCAGTACTAAATCGACCCTGGGGATTCCAAAACTGACTCGGTTTCTTTCTATCTCTCGTAGTTTTCGAGATATTATTTTTTCTCGCAAACGGAGCCTCCTACAAAAACCGACTACACCAGCGTGTTCAGCGCCCCAAAATACGTGGGAAACTGTCCTTAACTCGCAAATTTATTTTTTAAATTTGTTGTGAAATGTTCAAAGGGGGGGGTCTTTTGATTTTTTTCGAACACTTCAAAGGCTCAAAAAATTCTGAAATAATTCACCAGTACTAAATCGATCCTGGGGATTCCAAAACTGGACTCGGTTTCTTTCTATCTCTCGTAGTTTTCGAGATATTATTTTTTCTCGCAAACGGAGCACTGGACTACACCAGCGTGTTCAGCGCCCCAAAATACGTGGGAAAAAGTCCTTAACTCGCAAATTTATTTTTTAAATTTGTTGTGAAATGTTCAAAGGGGGGTCTTTTCATTTTTTCGAACACTTCGAAGGCTCAAAAAATTCTGAAATAATTCACCAGTACTAACTCGACCCTGGGGATTCCAAAACTGGACTCGGTTTCTTTCTATCTCTCGTAGTTTTCGAGATATTATTTTTTTCTCGCAAACGGAGCCTCCTACACAAAAACGGACTACACCAGCGTGTTCAGCGCCCCAAAATACGTGGGAAACCGTCCTTAACTCGCAAATTTATTTTTTAAATTTGTTGTGAAATGTTCAAGTTTTTTGATTTTTTTCGAACACTTCAAAGACTCAAAAAAATCTGAAATAATTCACCAGTACTAAATCGACCCTGGGGATTCTAAAACTGGACTCGGTTTCTTTCTAGCTCTCGTATTTTTCGAAATATTATCCGTCCTTTACTCGCAAATTTATTTTTTAAATTTTTTGTGAAATGTTCAAGTCTTTTGATTTTTTTCGAACACTTCGAAGGCTCAAAAAATTCTGAAATAATTCACCAGTACTAAATCGACCCTGGGGATTCCAAAACTGGACTCGGTTTCTTTCTATCTCTCGTAGTTTTCGAGATATTATTTTTTTCTCGCAAACGGAGCCTCCTACACAAAAATCGACTACACCAGCGTGTTCGGCGCGCCAAAATACGTGGAAACCGTCCTTAACTCGCAAATTTATTTTTTAAATTTGTTGTGAAATGTTCAAAGGGGGGGGTCTTTTGATTTTTTTCGAACACTTCGAAGGCTCAAAAAATTCTGAAATAATTCACCAGTACTAACTCGACCCTGGGGATTCCAAAACTGGACTCGGTTTCTTTCTATCTCTCGTAGTTTTCGAGATATTATTTTTTTTCTCGCAAGCGGAGCCTCCTACACAAAAACGGACTACACCAGCGTGTTCAGCGCCCCAAAATACGTGGGAAACCGTCCTTAACTCGCAAATTTATTTTTTAAATTTGTTGTGAAATGTTCAAGTTTTTTGATTTTTTTCGAACACTTCAAAGACTCAAAAAAATCTGAAATAATTCACCAGTACTAAATCGACCCTGGGGATTCTAAAACTGGACTCGGTTTCTTTCTAGCTCTCGTATTTTTCGAAATATTATCCGTCCTTTACTCGCAAATTTATTTTTTAAATTTTTGTGAAATGTTCAAGTCTTTTTATTTTTTTCGAACACTTCTAAGGCTCAAAAAATTCTGAAATAATTCACCAGTACTAAATCGACCCTGGGGATTCCAAAACTGGACTCGGTTTCTTTCTATCTCTCGTAGTTTTCGAGATATTATTTTTTTTCTCGCAAACGGAGCCTCCTACACAAAAACGGACTACACCAGCGTGTTCAGCGCCCCAAAATACGTGGGAAACCTTCCTTAACTCGCAAATTTATCTTTTAAATTTTTTGGTAAATGATCAAAGGGGGGGGTCTTTTGATTTTTTTCGAACACTTCAAGGGCTCAAAAAATTCTGAAATAATTCACCAGTACTAAATCGACCCTGGGGATTCCAAAACTGGACTCGGTGTCTTTCTATCTCTCGTAGTTTTCGAGATATTATTTTTTTCTCGCAAACGGAGCCTCCTACACAAAAACCGACTACACCAGCGTGTTCAGCGCCCCAAAATACGTGGGAAACCGTCCTTAACTCGCAAATTTATTTTTTAAATTTGTTGTGAAATGTTCAAAGGGGGGGGTCTTTTGATTTTTTTCGAACACTTCGAAGGCTCAAAAAATTCTGAAATAATTCACCAGTACTAACTCGACCCTGGGGATTCCAAAACTGGACTCGGTTTCTTTCTATCTCTCGTAGTTTTCGAGATATTATTTTTTTCTCGCAAACGGAGCCTCCTACAGAAAACGGACTAAACCAGCGTGTTCAGCGCCCCAAAATACGTGGGAAACCGTCCTTAACTCGCAAATTTATTTTTTAAATTTGTTGTGAAATGTTCAAAGGGGGTCTTTTGATTTTTTTCGAACACTTCAAGGGCTCAAAAAAATCTGAAATAATTCACCAGTACTAAATCGACCCTGGGGATTCCAAACTTGTAGTTTTCGAGATATTATTTTTTTCTCGCAAACGGAGCCTCCTACACAAAAACGGACTACACCAGCGTGTTCAGCGCCCCAAAATACGTGGGAAACCGTCCTTAACTCGCAAATTTATTTTTTAAATTTGTTGTGAAATGTTCAAAGGGGGGGGTCTTTTGATTTTTTTCGAACACTTCAAGGGCTCAAAAAATTCTGAAATAATTCACCAGTACTAAATCGACCCTGGGGATTCCAAAACTGGACTCGGTTTCTTTCTATCTCTCGTAGTTTTCGAGATATTATTTTTTTCTCGCAAACGGAGCCTCCTACACAAAACGGACTACACCAGCGTGTTCAGCGCCCCAAAATACGTGTGAAACCGTCCTTAACTCGCAAATTTATTTTTTAAATTTGTTGTGAAATGTTCAAAGTGGGGGGTCTTTTGATTATTTTCGAACAATTCAAGGGCACAAAAAATTATGAAATAATTCACCAGTACTAAATCGACCCTGGGGATTCCAAAACTTGACTCGGTTTCTTTCTATCTCTCGTATTATCCGTCCTTAACTCGCAAATTTATTTTTTAAATTTTTTGTGAAATGTTCAAGTCTTTTGATTTTTTTCGAACACTTCAAAGGCTCAAAAAATTCTGAAATAATTCACCAGTACTAAATCGACCCTGGGGATTCCAAAACTGGACTCGGTTTCTTTCTATCTCTCGTAGTTTTCGAGATATTATTTTTTTCTCGCAAACGGAGCCTCCTACACAAAAACGGACTACACCAGCGTGTTCAGCGCCCCAAAATACGTGGGAAACCGTCCTTAACTCGCAAATTTATTTTTTAAATTTGTTGTGAAATGTTCAAAGGGGGGGGTCTTTTGATTTTTTTCGAACACTTCAAAGGCTCAAAAAATTCTGAAATAATTCACCAGTACTAAATCGACCCTGGGGATTCCAAAACTGGACTCGGTTTCTTTCTATCTCTCGTAGTTTTCGAGATATTATTTTTTTCTCGCAAACGGAGCCTCCTACACAAAAACGGACTACACCAGCGTGTTCAGCGCCCCAAAATACGTGGGAAACCGTCCTTAACTCGCAAATTTATTTTTTAAATTTGTTGTGAAATGTTCAAGTTTTTTGATTTTTTTCGAACACTTCAAAGACTCAAAAAAATCTGAAATAATTCACCAGTACTAAATCGACCCTGGGGATTCTAAAACTGGACTCGGTTTCTTTCTAGCTCTCGTATTTTTCGAAATATTATCCGTCCTTTACTCGCAAATTTATTTTTGAAATTTTTGTGAAATGTTCAAGTCTTTTGATTTTTTTCGAACACTTCGAAGGCTCAAAAAATTCTGAAATAATTCACCAGTACTAAATCGACCCTGGGGATTCCAAAACTGGACTCGGTTTCTTTCTATCTCTCGTAGTTTTCGAGATATTATTTTTTTTCTCGCAAACGGAGCCTCCTACACAAAAACGGACTACACCAGCGTGTTCAGCGCCCCAAAATACGTGGAAACTGTCCTTAACTCGCAACTTTATTTTTTAAATTTGTTGTGAAATGTTCAAAGGGGGGGGTCTTTTGATTTTTTCGAACACTTCAAGGGCTCAAAAAATTCTGAAATAATTCACCAGTACTAAATCGACCCTGGGGATTCCAAAACTGGACTCGGTTTCTTTCTATCTCTCGTAGTTTTCGAGATATTATTTTTTTCTCGCAAACGGAGCCTCCTACACAAAAACCGACTACACCAGCGTGTTCAGCGCCCCAAAATACGTGGGAAACCGTCCTTAACTCGCAAATTTATTTTTTAAATTTGTTGTGAAATGTTCAAAGGGGGGGGTCTTTTGATTTTTTCGAACACTTCGAAGGCTCAAAAAATTCTGAAATAATTCACCAGTACTAACTCGACCCTGGGGATTCCAAAACTGGACTCGGTTTCTTTCTATCTCTCGTAGTTTTCGAGATATTATTTTTCTCGCAAACGGAGCCTCCTACACAAAACCGGACTACACCAGCGTGTTCAGCGCCCCAAAATACGTGGGAAACCGTCCTTAACTCGCAAATTTATTTTTTAAATTTGTTGTGAAATGTTCAAAGGGGGGGGTCTTTTGATTTTTTCGAACACTTCAAGGGCTCAAAAATCTGAAATAATTCACCAGTACTAAATCGACCCTGGGGATTCCAAAACTGGACTCGGTCTCTTTCTATCTCTTGTAGTTTTCGAGATATTATTTTTTCTCGCAAACGGAGCCTCCTACACAAAAACGGACTACACCAGCGTGTTCAGCGCCCCAAAATACGTGGGAAACTGTCCTTAACTCGCAAATTTATTTTTAAATTTGTTGTGAAATGTTCAAAGGGGGTCTTTTAATTATTTTCGAACACCTCAAGTGCTCAAAAAAGTCTGAAATAAATCACCAGTACTAAATCGACTTTGGGGATTCCAAAACTGGACTCGGTGACTGTCTAGCACTCGTAGTTTTCGAGATATTATTTTTTCTCGCAAACGGAGCCTCCTACACAAAAACGGACTACACCAGCGTGTTCAGCGCCCCAAAATACGTGGGAAACCGTCCTTAACTCGCAAATTTATTTTTTAAATTTGTTGTGAAATGTTCAAAGGGGGGGGTCTTTTGATTTTTTCGAACACTTCAAGGGCTCAAAAAATTCTGAAATAATTCACCAGTACTAAATCGACCCTGGGGATTCCAAAACTTGACTCGGGTTCTTTCTATCTCTCGTAGTTTTCGAGATATTATTTTTCTCGCAAACGGAGCCTCCTACACAAAAACGGACTACACCAGCGTGTTCAGCGCCCCAAAATACGTGGGAAACCGTCCTTAACTCGCAAATTTATTTTTTAAATTTGTTGTGAAATGTTCAAAGGGGGGGGTCTTTTGATTTTTTCGAACACTTCAAGGGCTCAAAAAATTCTGAAATAATTCACCAGTACTAAATCGACCCTGGGGATTCCAAAACTGGACTCGGTTTCTTTCTAGCTCTCGTAGTTTTCAAGAAATTATTTTTTTCTCGGAAACGGAGCCTCCTACACAAAAACGGACTACACCAGCGTGTTCAGCACCCCAAAATACGTGGGAAACCGTCCTTAACTCGCAAATTTATTTTTTAAATTTGTTGTAAAATGTTCAAAGGAACACCTCAAGGGCTCAAAAAATTCTGAAAATTGAAAATTAATGTGGAACATGATGTAGGAAAACTTGTGAAAGGCAAAATGTTTCCAGATTCGCTCAACATTCGAAAATAACACAACCAATATCTATAAATTTGTATCTTAGTTAACAATTATGACTTTCCTGTTTCTAGCTTCTAAAAACTGTTAGTATTAAATACAGCAAAGAGTTTGACAAAGTAATTGCACTATTTTTTCTTCTTAAGAAATATCTTAAATATGTTATCATATTATACATATATAGCAAACAATAAAGGTCTTCATAATTATTGCGGTCACCATAGAATTGTTGCAATATTAGTCAGTGCTATAGCTTGTACTAAACACTTAAATTTTTACAGTGTCTAACAACCGTTTATGTACTTAAACATATAAAATGCGCCAAGTTGTCCACTTTGGTAGGCATATGAGTCAGCTCTGAAAACCACAACTTTCTGATGCTATTGGAAGTCATGAAAATGGAATGTTAATGTACCTAATTATTATATTTTAGTTATTGATCATTTTGTTGGAGACAAATATCGAAATATACAGGGTGAATCAGAACTCCTGCAAATACCATTTTGTAAAAATAAAATCAAAAATGATTTAAAAATTCATTTCCGCACAGCTCTGGAAACAGGAAACATTGGACCGGACAAAAAATTTAAAGAAATTCCCAAGGAAAGAAATAAATTACATTAAAAAAAAACTTATTGGCGCACGTATGAAAGCAGATAAAAAATATTTTAAGAGCTGTCAGTGGTGAATGCCACGTGCGAAAACGTGCGATCCTTAATAAAAGCTCGAAATCGTTTCATGCCACGTCTGGAAGTAATGACGATGTGGGGCTGACATAAAATAAACAATATGTCTTATACACACCATAATAATCAAATTACAGATACAAAGCTATTACCGTTATCAAAGCAAAATCGCATTAAAGGAGCCACTGAATGTTCTTAAGATATTACCTGCCTTAAGGGGGCAAATAAATCCGGTACAGGTAAACATTTTCGCATTAGCCTTTTTCAGATTTAGATTAAATTAAATGAACGTCAGCGTCACGGCAAGTTGAACGCACGTAACTGTTTTTGATTCGTGAATGTTAGTTTGTAGGGTAAGGTCGGCTTATTTCCTGTGGTTACCAAATGTGTACAATAAAGCATACCATTCATTGTTCTCTGCGTCTCACATAAAAATAATTCGCACCGCACTTTTCAGGCTAATTTATAGAAAACTAACGTGATACTAACTTGTTTTATGATATGATTCGAACAAATTGTGATTATCATACAGGGTGTTAAAAAGAGTGTAAAATATTTAAGGAGGTAATAGTACGAACCAAAATAAACAGAAGAGTCTATAAACATGGGTCCGCAAAGTAACGGTTGCGGAGATATGGAATGTTTTATATTTTTTAGCCCCTTTTTTATTTTGCAAAAACGTTGTTTATTTTCTTATAATAGTTGGTTGATGTTTAGTGAAATAAACAGTACGTATTTGACAGTTGTTCTCAGTGCACAAGTTCTCTTTCGCTATGGCTGGTTACTCTAACGCAGAATTAACAGACATGCATTTAATGTATGGTCGTGCTAATGGGAACGCCACCGAAGCGCGACGTCTTTTTGTTGACGCTTATCCAAATCGCCAGATTCCTTCACAACGCATGTTTGGAAGAATTCACCAAAGATTGCGTGATATCGGTTCCTTGAGCAAACAGTGCCATTTATCCGGAAGACCAAGGTCGGTATCCACTCCTAGAGTATAAGAAGAAATTCTAGCACTGGTAGAGCAGAATCCAGGTACGAGTGTGCGGAGAATATCAGTCGAGGTAGGAATTAGTGGTCCTCTTGTTTGGAGAATCCTTCACGAGCAACTGCTTTATTCATACCATGTGCAACGAGTACAGGCCTTAAATCCAATAAATGATCATCAAGCACGTTTGGTTTTTTGCCGCTGGTTTCTACGTCATGATGCTGAAGACTCTCGTTTTCTTGCAAACATTCTTTTTACTGATGAGGCCGGGTTCACAAGAAATTGAGTGTTTAATTTTCACAATACGCATATTTGGGCCGATGAAAATCCTCATGCTCTAATAGAATTTGGACGTCAGGCACATTTTTACTGTAAACATTTGGATGGGTATTGTAGATGACAGGTTTCTAGGTCCTGTTGGTTTACCAAACCGATTAACAGGCGCTGCTTACCTCAACTATCTGCAGAACACACTGTATGAGTTTTTGGAGACATTCTTTTGAATCAGAGGCAACAAATGTGGTTCCATCATGATGGTGCTCCAGTTCATTTTTCCATGGCCGTTAGAGAGCATTTACACCAAACTTTTCAACATAGATGGGTAAGAAGGGCCGGACCTGTTTTATGGCCTCCAAGATCGCCTGATCTGAACCCTCTAGATGTTTTTGTTTGGGGATATTCTAAGACTTTAGTGTATGGTACTCCTGTAAATAGCCTGGAAGAGCTGCAGCTATGGATTAATCAAAAGTGTCAAGAAATCCAAACCAAGGAGGGTGTTTTCGAAAGAGTTCGAATATCGTTGAGACGAAGATGTCGTGCCTGTTTGGAAATGGACGGAGAGCACTTTGAACATCTTCTGTAACTTTGTTTTTTGTTTGTTAAAAGCTTCCTTTGTCGGTTTATTCCTAATAAAATAAAATGTTTGGAAAACGAATAGTGGTCCATATCTCCGCAACCGTTACTTTGCGGACCCATGTTTATTAAAACTTTTCTGCTTATTTTGGTTCATACTATTACCTCCTGAAATATTTTACACTCTTTTTTAACACCCTGTATAATACAGACAAAAATATGAACCTACATGGGTTTCAGGATTCAGACTTATTTAAAAAAAAAACGTTTTTGAATGTAAAGGGAATTCTTGCAAATACAATTTTGTAAAAATAAAATCAGAAAGATACCCATCAACTGCGAGTTGCTAAACGTAAGCCATTTTTGATATTTGAAAAAACTAATGGAAATACTTGCATCACAAAAAGTATACAATAAGTAATCGGATATTTGAAACTGCCTGGCTAGATACTACAGTAGGCCAACGTTGTATAAGTTGAAACTACTAGAATTTCAATGATTTTTTTCTCGGAAACTAAAAAAAATTTACGATATTGACTCCATTTTTAATGACGCATCTATTCCCAAAGTATTTTAGATAAACTCTGAATCAGCCTGTATTTTCATTAAAACAGTATTTGTAAAAGCTGCTGTAGGATATAATTAGAAATAAAGCATTAGATTTTTTTATTTTAAAAAATGTTGGTTAATAAGGATGTAAACCAAACATGCATGTCAGCTTATGTGTTGACAAAAAATCGGAAGGTATGTGACTATGCCTGCAGACAAAACGTACCCGGATAAAATCCCTGCTTTTATATGCGAGAATACGGGCTGAAATCCGCAATTATTGTTGTCTGGAGAGGAGAAAATATCAAATTAGGGGAATTGTAAAGTATCTGCTGCCGCTTGGCATATAGTGCTTTTTCCTGCTTTTTCATTTTCCCAGCGCACAACAATAAGGGTGAAGGAGGCACACTTTTATTGCCGTTTTTGAAACGAAATACTCTAAACATAAAAAATACCAAAGCCCAAAGAATAAATTGAATACGTTGAAATCTACTTATATTATAACTTCATCAAGCCATGTTTTTTCACCAATATGAAATACGTACCGAGGACAGAACATATACAGTATGAATTTTTCTTATGAAATAAATTCAATACGTGTTTCAGTATTTTTCTGCAATTTTTATGCAGTGTTCCTCATAAAAACCGACACAGGGCAGCTACATTTAGAGGGTCCCAAAACATTGCAATTAAATCAAGCAGACCTATGTATAAAGTTGCACATAGGCAGAGTTGCAGGTTTTCAAAGTGGGGCTAAATATTTCCAAAAAAATTAATATCTAATTTACTTTAACTTGGAATAATCAAATTTGGTACATAAGTTAGGTTTATTATTGGTTTTCTTTGACTATGAGGTTCAAGTAAAAGACAATGCTTACTACTGCCTTTTTGATCTTCTAATAAACACTATTAATGTATTGTTATAGTTAATGCATGTTTTCTTTGGCCCCACTTTGAAAACCTGCAAGTCCGCCTATGTTCCGTTAATTCAAAAGTGTAGTGAAATAAATTGTGTTGATTGCTATAGGTATTGAGATCTATCAGCAAATTGATATGTTACTATACTTTCGTTGAAACAGTGCGGTTTTTCCTTTTTATTGAGAAGATATTAAGCGGCATTTGTTAGATTTCCTGACCTACTTAACATCCGCTTTTGATAACTTTATCGATTGAGTGTTATGTATCGCACCTGACTATCAAATCTTCAGGAAAAATCGATAATCAATCATTCCTCACAGCACGAAATGATCCGTTCACGCTGACCGAGCAACCGATAATATGCGAATGGTCCTTTAGAAGCCCACTTATAATTCAATCGTGAATCACTGTCTGTTATTTTAGGGCCAATATACCGCAATGACTTCCGTTCGATAGCGTCACATAATAAGAGAAACTAAGCTAAATAAATAACGCTAGCGGAGTACGGCGTCCTATATTGTCTTATTTTATTGTCCCTTGTCAGAGCCAACTGAAAAATTTATGCGTATAATTCATAATTCATGAAAACTGTGTTCGCTTTTTCTTTCCATTTCGTTTTGAAGAGTACAATGGAACTGTAAAATTATTCGTTGCTTCTTATAACTTAACTCGTAAGTAACATTATGAAAATGTAAATCGTTAGTTTAATGAATTATTCATTAATTTCGCATAACGGTGAGACAAGACACAATGATGAGTAACTTATTAAATATTTAATTTTTATATGCATTTCACTTTTATAGCTCGTTTTTTAGGCGAGCGTACGGGAAAATCCTAATTGCTTTTAAATCATGTTTTGGCATCAGAAAAGAAATTGAAATGTATATACAGGGCGTCCCGTAAAGTACGTTACATATTTTAGGTGGTGATAGTACATAAAATATGTTCTCTACTTGTCTAATAGTAGGTATGACCTCCACCACGTTCCAATAGCATATTGACACGTCTGTGCATTGAGACGATCAAGCGGTTAACGATCTCTTGCGGAATATTGTTCCATCCCTCTTCTGCCGCCACAACTAACTCATCTGCAGTCTGAGGTGGAGGAATATGATTACGAATGGCTCTAGCAATGAAATCCCACATGTTTTCAATAGGATTCATGTCAGGAGAGTTGGCTGGTCAATCTAATCTATTGATATGTCCTGCTTCGAGTGTCTCTTGAACACTTCTTGCATGATGTGGTCGAGCGTTGTCGCCCATAAACACAAAACTTTTACCTAATTCATTACGTAGGGGGTAGATAATGGGCGTAATAACTAGTTCGATGTAAATTTGACTGGTCATATTCTGTGGTATGCGAATTAATGGGGTGCGGCGGTTGAACATTATTCCACCTCAAAACATTACGGTACCCCGTTCATACGGAGCAACTTCACGGGGAAAATGAAGACGCTGTTGACGGCATGGTTCTCTCCTCTCTTTGTCGATTGTCATTGGTAACCAGCCGAATTCTGGTTTCATCTGTAAATAAGACCCACCGCCACTGGCGTAAAAGCCAACCCCTATGCTCTCGTTCTCTCTGGAGGCGGGCAGCACGATGCCTTGGAAGTAGAGTGAGGACCCGTAATGGTCTTCTAGCACGTAAATTTGCATTGTGGGCCCTGAGAGCTGAAGCTGAAGATGAGCGGTGCCTACGGACATATTGCACCAAATACCGATCCTCCCTTTCTTTAGATACTTGAGGACGTCCACTATGTGGTCTGTTTTCCACTGTATCAAATTCTTTCATATTTGTGTACTATTCGTACAACAGATGATCTGGAACACATACACTGCCAAACTGACCAGATTTGTGAAAACATTAGTAATAAAGTAAAGGTTCATGGTCTGCAATTTTTAGTGTATTTTCGGTTTCCCAAGTACATTTACTTTTTTACCACATTAAGAGAAACCTCTAATCATTTTATACACGGGGTCCAAGACTTTTGACGTTGTGTGTAGATTAAAACTCTCTTGCTACAAGACGTCTGTACGGTAAACGCTTCTCGCAAGCAAGATGTCGTTTTGAACACTTATAAAGATATGTCGTTTTGAACACTTATAACTAATTAATTACTGTGTACAAACCTAATAATCTTGGCATGTAATGTTAGCCCTGTATATACTCATAAATAACTTTATTCGTGACCAGAGAGAAATGTGAATTAATGTCAAAGTTTTGTTGCAAGTGGTTTTCATATACATAAATATTTGAATTATATGGAATCGGCGGAATTCATCGAAATTACATATATTACATTCTATTATATAAAAAAATTAGAACAGCCATTCAAGCGAAATGTATTCGTTAAATTCGGCGAGAGCCGTATTTGATACCAATCCAAATTTGTGAAATAGCTCGAAATCCAGTGTGTTAACATTGGTAAATACCTACCATTCAAACTGCTTCACAATAATGTCCTTGAACTAGATATTCTGTTTCAGTTTTCATTGTTAAAAGACATGACAAATCGCGTCCTCTAGAAGCTCACAGATTAACAATACATAAATGTAGATACTAGGTTTGTTCCCAAAATAATCAAATGTATTTTCCATTACATAAATTTTGTCATTGTTCCAACACCAGTATTTAGCTTTATTCATACTTAAAACAAGTTCAAGAACGCTGGGCTATTTTACACTCGACCATCTATTTGAAATTAGAAATTTGCTCATATTAAATTAATAAATCATTTATCACGTTTAAGAAAACTATAAATATTATAATCTTTCTCGGTAAATAACAGTAATAATTAATATACAAATAAGTATGTATGCATGCTTCATACCAATAACATATAGGTAAGAAAGAGATGGAGAACATGGAATCCGTTGGTAGCCAATTGAGGAAGAGAGGCCCTTCAGAAGCATGCCTCGTCTCTATGAGAGTGCAACAGAGACAGTCTAAAATACACACACCGTCAAAAGTCTTGGACTGTATATAAAATGATTCGATTAAACGTAGTGGTTTTTCTTAATGTGGTAAAAAAGTACATGCACTTAGGGAACAAAAAAGACAATAAAAAATTGCAGACCATGAACTTTTACTTTATTACCAATGTTTTTAAAAATCTGGTCAGTTTGGCAGTGTATTCAGCCAAGTGTGCCTTTGAATGTTTGTACATTATAATGACGGATGCAAGAATGACTGCTTGACATGACGCAGGACATTCTAATCATCAGATATCGAACATGTTAGGCATTCCTAGATCATCTGTTGTACGAATAGTACACAGACATGAAGAATTTGATGCGGTGGAAAACAAACCACGTAGTGGACGTCCTCGACTATCTAATGAAAGGGAGGATTGGTATTTGGTGAAATATGCCCGTAGACACTGCACATCTTCAGTTTCAGCTCTCAGGGGCCACTTTCAAGGTACGTTTTGCCGTGTTATATCGACACCTACTATTCGAGGACGACTCCACAACGTTATTTACGTGCTAGAAGACCATTACGGGTCCCCATTCTACCTCTAAGGCATAGTGCTGCCCGTCTCCAGTGGGCGCGAGAGCATAAGGGTTGGCTTTTACGCCAGTGGCGGTGGGTCTTATTTACAGACGAAACCAGAATTGGGCTGGTTACTGATGACAATCAAGAAAGAGGAGAGAACCAGGCCGTCAACAGCGTCTTCATTTTCCCCGTGAAGTTGCTCCGTATGAAGGGGGTATCGTAATGTTTTGGGGTGGAATAATGTTCAACCGCCGCACCCCATTAATTCGCATACCACAGAATATGACCAGTCAGATTTACATCGAACCAGTTATTGCGCCCATTATCTACCCCCTACGTAATGAATTAGGTGAAAATTTTGTGTTTATGGACGACAACGCTCGACCACATCGTGCAAGAAGGGTTCAAGAGACACTAGAAGCAGGACATACTAGATTAGATTGGCCAGCCAACTCTCCTGACATGAATCCTATTGAAAACATGTGGGATTTTATTGCTAGAGCCATTCGTAATCATATTCCTCCACCTCAGACTGCAGATGAGTTAGTCGTGACGGCAGAAGAGGAATGGAACAATATTCCGCAAGAGATCGTTAACCGTTTGATTATCTCAATGCACAGACGTGTCAATATGCTATTGGAACGTGGTGGAGGTCATACCGACTATTAGTCAAGTAGAGAACTTGCTTTGTTACTTCTTTTTGATTTAATAAATTTTGTCAAAAATGTCACACATTTGCTGGTTTTTAATTTTCTAAGTTCTCAATTTCTCGAGCATATTCTTAAAAAAAAGATTCAGAGAACAATATATTTTTCTGACAAAAAGATTTCTTTAACAAGAATGAGAGTCCAAGACTGTTGGCGTTTTGTGTAGTTAAAAAATTCATTCTTAAATAGATTCATTCGCTTAACAAAGTAGAATTGCAAATAATCCTGTATATATATTTTCTGATTTACCATAAACAATGATTCAGAAAAAATCTTCCAAAAATTGTTATTTTGTAGTTTGTATTTGGAACAGTCCCAACCTGTGGTCGAGCCTTATTTGTTTCAAGTAACTTTGCGCCAGTGAAATGCGTTTGCTTTATTTTTTTACTTCTAACTGTCCAGGTCCGCCATTGTGTTCATTTCCCTTTTGTGAGTTTAAACAAAATAACATCGAGCGACTTTGCCAACTTTCACGATGATACGTATTGTTTAAAATTTAACGGTAAAGTTCCCATGTACATGAAATTAAAATAGAATATTACGATTGTTTCGTCAGTGAAAATCGTCCAATTTTCCTTTTACATTAAGTGAAATAAAATGTTGCAGTTGCTGTTTCATCATAAAATTTTATACGGACCATCGAAATAATAAATTTTACTACGGAGACTTTCCTATCAACCTTGGGTTACAGATAATAAATCATTATATTCTTGGCATGAATTTTGTGTACATTAAAGCGGTGGATTTTATAGTAAATGCCAAATTTCGTTAAAGTTATTTACAAACACAAATTCATTTTTTGCTTCAAAATAGACTTGTCTTGTTTACGTGAAAGTTTTGATCATCCTGTACATTTTTATCTCTAAAACAGTGTTGCCCCATATTTTGATCGGTTAATAAATAAGGAATATATTAAAAATTTTATGCAAGTATAAGTATTTTTTCCTTCCTTAATGCTGCCATCAAATACGCCTCTTCGGCTTTATCCTTTAATATAATCTTGTAAAGCTACAGGTTTATGTTCAGGTAGGGTAGGGGATACGTTAATTTTCGTTTCCTGGGAAATTTGGAATTTTTACCTCAAATATGAAATCCACTGGAATTTCTGTTGGAACTTTTCGAGGAGAAATATTAATCTCACCTTTTTAGGTCGGAACGGATGTATGAACAGTTTTCCTGCTTTATTATTTAATAATTGTAGACCGAGCAAGTCTTTGCGGATAGCCTTCCCTTTTAAAAACATCAGGGGAATTTTGTATAATTGCGGTAAAAGCACGTCGGGTAATCATTTGAAGATCGTGTTTGTGCTTTGTATTTCATTATACCCTCTTCATCCAAAATACAGCGCTGGCCAAAAGCGGCTGTAACGATATAATTATAAAAAGCACAAAAGCAAATTCCTCAAGTAACGTTAACCAACCATAATATGGGCCTGTAATTAATAAAATGTCAAATTACCTCTCAAATGGCAGTGTGGAGAACTTTCAATAAAAATCGAGTTCAAGCGGTAACGAACTTTTTAAAATCGAATTTTTGATGCTTCAGATCCAGATCCCGTTTGTAAATCAACTATTTTGCCTATGTTCATATTTTTTTTCACAACTTATATAAACGTAAAAGTTATTATGACCGAAATGGGATACATACTATAGTCTGTTTGGAAATGAAAGAGTGTGAGAAGAGAATAAAACCCCGAGATAAAAACCGGCCATGGGCGTGGTAATATTTCGTTTCAGGTAATTATCGGGTAACACTAATGCTAACAGGTAATGGGTGTACATTAGTATATTTTACTGGATACATCATAGGGCAGGAGCCAGTGTATTGTGACAGATCAATCCAGTCTTAGAGCTGAATATACGAAGACGTGCTAGTGCAGTAGAGTATAATTCGACTTGTGTTTAGTGACTATTGTGCCAGTGGATATAATATTGTTTGGGTAAAATGTCGAGCTTATCAGATTATCGTAAATACGAAGTAAGTAAAAATACTAAGCCATTTCCACCCATGGAGTAAAGTCAAAGTCAACATACATTGAAGAAATAAAAGAACTAATATATCAGTAATTTATTTGGCTCGATACTTATATTGCGATTCGAAATAGTGATTTAGTAAAAGAGAAGGTCCAAGATTTTTCCAAAGAATAACACTTTTTAATCAGCAAAGCAAACATTTGTCTAGATTCAATAACTGTGCGCAAACAGAAACGTTTAAGGGCATTGTTGAAATTTCAGATTCGGTCTCTAGTTAGCCTATGGTGCATTCTAACAATTTCCATCTGTCGTAGTTCGATATTATTTGTTAGAATTGCCAAGAATATATTTCACCGAATATGATAACCGTTCTATGTACCTCAGTATCTCTATCGCAGCTACAGCGTTATATATTTCCTAGAATATGTTCAGAGTGAATATAAAACGTGTCTATCGATCGGCAGGATTTCTCTGAAAGTCGGTGTGGAATTTTCGTACAGGTACCTAATAATTCTATCATATTACCCAACTGCGCTATACGTTACAGCAGGAAATTTGAAATTTAATCAAAAGTTAATGCTCGCATAGCATAGAAATGATTTATGCTAAAATTACTCAAAGGACAAAGCCATATAATGCTAACAAGATATTTTCTCAGAGCGCGGGCAGAACCGGCCTCTAAAGCTATTTTAACCGTGAATAATTAGTCTTTATTTAGCACGTCAACCGGTATGCACTTTGAATTTGCGTATATTACACCTTTTCGCAAATAACTAACGCAACTGAGGACCTTGATAATTTATTCGCTCCTTACCAGACCGATCCAAGTGGGCGCATCTATGTTAGGGTCCGCACAGTAACTTTTTCCTCTACTTTAGTCACTTCCAATTTACCACAGAATAACATTTAGTCATACAATCCGTTATAATAATTTCCGATTATGTACAATCTATTGCAATAATAATGGCACTCCACCAATAAAGATCTAATGAAAGTTCTACTCAGAACTTCCTGTAGTTCGAAAACAGTGTTGAGGAAGTGCCATTATTATTGCAATAGATTGTACTTGTTACCAAGGGCGAAGTTAGGTCATCAAATCTGGGGGGGGGCTAAAGCTTCGGGTGGACGGTGAAAATATGTTTTTTAATTTCAGTTCTGAAATGTGTGAGATGTTTATGAATATATTTGAGGGGTTAAACCCCAAGACCCCCCCTCTAACGTCGCCAATGCCTGTTCCTAATCAGCACAATTTTTGTAATATAATTTGAAACTGGACACATGGATTTATCTAAACATTATCCAAAATCTGAAGGCATTTTGTTGTCTGAACTGATTGAAAAACAGTTTTGTTTAAGTTATTCACTTATTTAATGGAATAAAGTCATCAATTATCACTTTAATTATTTTATTTGAGTAAATACTCAAAAATACCTTCATTTAGATGAAAAATATGTGATATTTTTTTATACCCGTAGTAACAAAAATATAATTTAATCAAAATTTATTGTTGTTTGAGTGTGATGAAAACCATTATGAATTCTTTCTTGTAACTGACCTCAACCCACTGGATTTCTTTATGTAGGTGTTGTTAAACGGCTGGTATACAGAGTGAGCGACTTAATACAGCTGACCACTTACAAGAAATAATAACTTATGCTATGTAGAAAATTGAAAGATGAATCAGAAAATACCATGATTGTTACAATAAAGCAGTGGAGTACTATTTTATTTAGAAAAATATGCCATCAGTACCTTGTATCTCCGCCACTGGAGCATTTAAATTTTATAAAAAGCCTTCTCATTTTGGACAGAGAAAACCATGTTCATTTCTTGTAACTATTTGTGAATCACCATTTATACAATTTACGGAACTCATAAATTTACAGAACGTCATGATTTTGATATTATTTTAGTAAGAAAATTAATTCACTAGAGTTGGAAATAATTAGATTAAGTGGTACTGGAAAATGTACATATACGTGTTACAAATAAGCAACTCCCATTTCATTGAACATTATTACATCATTCTTTCAGTAGCTTCATTGATTTGTAATTACGGTTTAATGATTGCTGGGGAAAATGGAATTCCGAGTCACGTTTTCAAATAAAAATTCAAATTATTTCTACGTACACGTAGTTTCTAATACCTCATTTTATAGAAAAACGTATGCTTTATCGATTTTGTCTGCTGCAGTGTATACACAGTTTAAATTGATAATGGTTAATTATATTACGGCATTTTTAACATACCTATTCACTGTTGTGTCGACTTTCAAAAATGATTATTCAAAATGTTTTGTTAATGCTTATATATTATTTTATTTATGTTTTGTCCTCACTTGATAATATAACCACAGAATGATTTCGAGTAGATAAAGCTTTACATCTACTTCACACGGAACTATTTTCCAGTTTCCAGGAAACTGTGGCATTGGAAATACATAATTATCTGCCAGTATTTTAATCTATTGTATTGTCCTCTATCAATTTTATTACTAGACAAAAAATCATGATGTGTCACTACATTTTCGTCGATAAATTAATGTTTTAATTCCGTTTACACCTTCTTGGCTGTAAAATATTGTTGGCATATGATTGTCTACGAGATGAATTTTGAAAATAACACGCCATATACGATAGTACGTTAAAATTTATGGCTATCGTTGACAAGGCAGTATCGCTCATAAATTATAAACAAAATGATAAAAAATTGTGTGTATTGATGTTTCTATCAGGGTATTGTTGAATAATAGTCAATTGGATGTAAATACAGTACGATTTTTTATGGTTATTTTTTGTTGCATAGTTATTTACATTTTCAGAAATACTATATGGTGCTATTTAAGTGATTGATTTACCACGTAACAAACAACATTTATTGCAAAAGTAGTCAGTGAAAACATGTTTTATTTAGATTTTTATCATTCGCTGTATATATTGTTTTATTCAATTTGAACGAGTAAAGACGCTGTCGCATTTTTCCTTAAGATGATATTGTTTAAAAACAAATTACCACGTAGTGTTTCGAAAACATTTCTCACACGAATACATTGTTTCATATTGTATGTGGAAGTAAACAGGAAGTAATGGTATTATACAGTTTGAATTTTCTTTAGTTGTAATTTTTAAAATTAACTTTAATTTCAATTTGCTTTAAAAGCCAAGCAGTTATTTACGGCAATTTTAGTAATACAACAATCATTATGTAAAAAGAAACAACTATTTTGACTTATCGCCTAATGTAGATAAAATCACCTTTTCGAGGTTCGTTTAAAAATTTGTTTGTAGAACATTGATGAAAGAGCGGCTAATGAATTGACATGTCTAAATATTTAAACTATCATTATTTCAAAACCAATTCAGCTGCACTGATAAGGATTATCTTAATTTATATGAAGGTCCATTGACCTTCCTCGCTTCCTTTATATGTATATACATTGTTTTGAAATGCTTGGCTTACACTGTGTCTATGTTAGTTTATATCAGTGTAATTCTAAATACTTACTAATACATACATGAAAATTAATTACGTATGAATAAACTATATAGTATCACCTTGTAACTGATAAAGCAAACGGGTTATATTATACATAATTTAAAATCATCCGACCTTGCTTTTTGGGGAATAGGTACCTTTACAAGTAGCATAACTTATTACTAAAGTTGTGTCATTAGCCTTAGGGATACAAACGTGAAACGTAAAAATAAATTTCCTCTAAACATAGGTGCATAAACTCCAGTATCTTAACTTCATACAAATAACCGTGATATCTACTTCATAGTAAAAATTATGTTACATTTATAAAACAAGTTTTGATGACGATATATTTTGTTGTTAATTTTTTTGCATACTTTTACTTTCACGTCATTATTTCTGGCATAACCTTTACATATCTTTTCATTCTTAAATAAATAAACCGTTGTCAAAAGTTACTCTCGAGTATTTTATATAATGCGTCCGTCGTGAGTGGGTATTTTTAAAAGTCGGTATAAAAAATTAATAATTCCCTACGTAGGTTTGATTTTTACTCGGTTTTAACAGCGAAGAACTGTTAGTACGTTACTAGTATGCGGTACACCAGGAAAGAAGAACACAACAGGATGTAACGAGTTTTGAATAATTAATTCAAAATACGAAATTTTAAATACCGGGAACAGATTATTCGGCCCAAAGGTATTCAATGGGTTTCTATTTATTTGTTATTACTGCTTCGCCTAAGAATTTAAGACAGGGTATGGAAGTATGCACCATGCTAAATGAATATACTTTTTTTAGAACATTTGAATTAACTACTACAGAAAGCAGGGTCGTAGTCGGGTTATTTTAATAAATTACAGAATTAAAAAAAAGTTACATAAACTTGAATGAAGAGAACACTTGTTCTCATCAATTAGAATTCCTAGTTTTCTAAATCACTCTGTATATAAAAAGGCATCATTTTGTTTTATACCCTTACCAAAATTTCATTTATTATATTTCTCCCCCTGAAAAAGTTGGCTGGCTACGGCACTGAGTGAAAACATAAAATATATATTTTTTAAATAATAATTTCCAGTAATTTACAAATTTAATTTTCATGAGCAAGCTAACTTGATTCATTTAATTAATACCTCTATAATGGATAATAAGGAATGTAACCCTAAAGCGAAATGTTCTCGGCTCAAAATTGGTGGAGAACGTTCCAATATTAATACAAATATCAGCAATTAAATGTTTAACAAGTCGCACCAATAGCCTTGGGCAAATATATCCAAACTGAACACTAAAACCAGACTAATGAATAATCTACGTTTGAAGAGCAGTCAATTATGCTAAAATGCACACTGTAATGAAGTTTCGACACCCCTCAACCTCTTATCCATGTACATACAAAGGTTGTTCACGTTGAAATGAGGATTATTACCCTGATTTTTTGGAAAGGTCCTTTCTGTTTGAAACCATCAAATAGTTTTTATAGCAAAATTGAACTGAATGATACTGAATAAGTTCTTGATGTTATAAAAACGTTTTTCGCCTTCAAAATGTAGAGCTCGTACATGTAGAAAGTTGATTTTCCTTAGAAAGAAATTAGTAATTACAGAAAGAGGTGTTCTTAATTACTAACCAATTATTGCTAATTTGTAGCTAGAAAAAAATTAATTGGAATTTTATCAGATTTTTAAGATTAGACGTACAAAAATCTCTCATTAAAAGTAGGGCTGCTGTGGATAAATGTGAATTAAAGCTTTTTGATAAGTGTGACCCATCTCATTTGTCAATACGATCCTTATTAATTAGTGAGGAATAAGCTATGTCTTCCTTCATTTGAGTACCTAGAACGATAAAATAAATACCCTGAGAGGATAAATAAACGTAAATATCACCGAACAAGTTTTCGTAGCTTTTTTGATGGTCGTACACGAAATAAAAAAATACTGGTTTTAAGAAATGTACCAGCGCGAACTCGAATTTATCTGGATGAGTCACCCACTTTTTAGAAAGCTTATCGTGAAAACGTACTTACCAAATACTCACTGCAGATAAAGAAAGCAAGGATATGTTATCATTTTTCATTATTAGAAAGCTAGTTTGCATGCGGCATAGATAATATTACAAATACACAAGAATAATTAGTGTTTATCTAGATGTTTTTATGAGTATGGTACCTCATTCGAATACGGTGTGTAAAGAAAATCATTTTGTAATATCTAAGCAGGTTGAATTACAGATGTATAAAAAAATGTCACTTACCTTATTTGCTACCAGCTTGTTTCCTAAATTATGTTACCTATTTCTTTCTTTTAAATTCACTTGCAGCACATTTTGGGGAATAGAGAGTCATTTCTTAGTCATTTTTTTGTATTATTCTTTCTAAAATCTATACCTGAGCTCTGTAAAAGGTCTAAGTACTGATGATTATAAGGGAAGGTATTAGGTATTTGTCCAACCCCAGGTGTGCAAGTAGATACAGATGTTTATAAATTTGCAAATGTAATTTGTTAGCAGTAACCACGAAAGTATTTTAAACTGTCTCAACTGCAAATCATAAAAAGTAATCGTGTAATGTCTTAAATAATTTAGACCGGTTCAAAGCAGTTCACGCAA
Source organism: Monochamus saltuarius (assembly GCA_025584915.1). Lineage (NCBI taxonomy): Eukaryota > Metazoa > Arthropoda > Insecta > Coleoptera > Cerambycidae > Monochamus > Monochamus saltuarius. Next base: position 18,310,881 of record CM046730.1, on the reverse strand, counting down.
TGGTTATATGATTAACATATTTTCCTAGCAAGTTTTTGAGTTATCTGAAATCAGGCTGTGCTGTGTAACGTTATAGAATTTATATGCTGTTACTATCTGACGGAAAATGGCCTATTCCAAACAGGTGGCAGTATGTTTTAATACTTATTAAATAAGGTTGCATGTAAACACAACCTACACTTTTTCTGCGATAGGCGTGCAATGGCGCAATTCTGGACATAAAATCTGTTTATACAATATTTACTGAAGAATGTAGCGTTAAAATAAAACAAATGATTGTTCTTTGTTTGAATTAACATGTGTTAGCGATAAACTTCAACCGAAGAAAGTGATTAAGTTCATACGTTAGACAGTTATGCATATACTTAATACATAAAATGGCATTTTGAGAAAATTTAATTTTTATATTGCTAGGCAACCGGCTACTGTAACGTTTGAGTTCGTTGAGTCATCGGCAGGCCAAGGAATTCTGTATTAAGTGTAGCTTTATTATTCGACGCATTATCTCCATATTGCTTCCTTTTATTGTAGAAACGAGAAATGCAGACACTGAGCTTCAAACAAAATGCTGGCTGGTATAACTTTATACATATATACATCATGTTCCGTATGTCCTTCAGAACTCTATATTTAAAATGGAACGTAAAACTGTTCTTTATAGGGGTTTTAGCGCATCCAGCATTTTAGTTTGGGAGGTACTGGGGAAATCTTGTAAAATGTAAAATAAATTTTAAATATGTCACATTCCTAATCAGACCAGGATTAGATCTTTTTGTATTATAAGTACTTACAGAAGAAAATTATAAAAAATAATAAATAAATAAAAATGAGAGTAAAAAAAACTTTCGATTTCCAATATGGGATTTTAGTTAAAAAACGATAAATATTGGTAGGTATTTATACACACAATAAAATTTTGTTTACATAAATAATTTCTACATTTACTTAAATGTTTTTTTTTTAATTTAGTATTAACTACAAAATAGCAATTGCTTATAATAAGAGCTAAAAAAAGATAACATTTGTAAGTAAACAAACATAATATGTAGGTAAAACATGCAATTTACAATACCAGCGAAAATTTTATTGTACGAATCCTATTATTATTGTTATGTAAAAGTTGCATGTCTGAATGGATCAAATAATCCAGTGTTTTTTTACTTGAAATTGAATACTGAAGGTCAAGATGTAGGTAGTGTGAAGTTGCTTAAGCAAAAAATTAATGAATATCACTGTGCTGCGTTTAAAAAATTATCGCATAGTAAAAAATGTCTTCGATTAGTCAAATAAAAAAATTTCCAATCAAAGACAAGCAGTTAAACTTAGAAATAGATCTAAGAAGCGATTTAAGAAATCTAACTAGATACCTACAACTGAATACATTCACTTTTATACTTTTCCGAATAATATGATTCATATCATTTCTGGTAACAGTATAATTCTACAGATATTAAGAATTTATCTGATGTGATTAAATACTGCAACTAGATAACAGGAAAAATGATTAAACATGTGTTTTACGTTTTATAGCTTACTTTGCAATACTACTGTCTGGAATTTCTAGAAAGATACTTCCTGTAGGTCAACCTCAGTAATTTTTTACGCCTCCAGGTTCATCCGTCATGGAATATACTCTTGGAAGGTCGTTTGGGCTGGAAATTATGTCATTCTTGCCACACATTTTTGGTTGCACAAAAAAACAGAATACTAATATGCTTATCTCCTTATCACTAGCTGTAATAGTATTCTTAAGTACTGTATTGTCTGTCTGCTTTTTCTTTTGTTAAAAGCATTACTAAGATTTAGGTAATTATGCCCTTGTCTTTCTTTTACATTTGAGAAATTAAAAATGACGTATCAGAATTATCAGTGATTTGGAAAACATGGATTTTTGGGAGGATAAAGTTATTGTTATTGATGTAGATATTTCAATTAGTTTTGGTTAATTAATGAAGCTGACAGGTAAACGACTAATTTTATATATCAAATAAAAGTACCTATTACATAGACTTAGTCTGAACACTTATGTATATCTAAATTAATATTGCGTTCTTATACTTTAACAGACGATGATACATCACAAAGCAGATTATAAGTAGTAGATAACGATATTATATTAATTTTATTATTCAGATAAAATAGTTAGCTAGGTATATAGAAAGTTGTAAAAAAATTTACTTGAAAATTGTATGTCTACAAAGTCATATATGAGAGGCTGTTAGATATATTTTTTTAATATTTTTAATGAAAATGGTATCGTAAATTGTTTAATGGTAGATTATGTTATAGAGTTAGTAAAAATGTAATTAATGTATACCTGCTCAACGTGTTCAACCTAGTTTCACCTCTTTAGAATGGGAAGGGGAATGACCAGTGTGATTAATCGAAGATGAGGCCACAAATAAAAGAATACAAACTTTTCCACTTAATTCTTTTTATTATAATACGTATATATCACAAATCCTTTTTGGCTCTCAGAACACTCATCCTATCGGCAACATTTTATTTACTTACAAAAACATGTATTAGTTCTACAAGCACGCATCTTCAAGCACACATCACTTTTTGATTGAATAGTTCTTATGTTATAAACACAGATCTCTGATAAAATTGTTATAATATATACAATATGAGCTCACATGATGACAGAACCATAATAGAAGGATATTCGCATAGCGAATACACCGGGAGGCCCATAATGTTAGTTGACTTGGAGGTTAACCATCTGACAGATCTTTTTTAGGCCGTGAGTAGTACCACCGTCCACGCGTTTAGCCGCAATGTTGCAATGTTCTTAATCAGGCACTATTCAAATAGATCTTACGGTAGATATGATTCGGTTTAAAAAACTAGTAAATAAAATACATATTTTATGCATCATTTACGAAGATTTTGTTCAATGTATAAAAATATAGATATTGTGCAGTTCTAAGCCATTGAAGTATACTAGAAATGAGCATTTACAATAAAAATCCATAATTGTCCACGGGCGCTAAACTGTAATTAATAACAGTCGACAGTCGGCTCAGCAGTTCACAGTTAACACAAAGCAAGTGTCGTCTGTTGTAACACATTGTTCCCAACACATAGTGGAAGGAGGCCGCTATTAGAGCACAGTACAACAGCAGTAACTTTTTTTCTCCTTTTCAGGGCTAAAGTTCATTTCACGGACTATTTCTGCAAATACCTCATTTACGTTAGTTTTGTTCTTAGCGCTCGCCTCAATAAAAGGACAGCCCCATTGTTGGGAAAGACTGTTTCCTTCTCCGTACTCTACCTCTCTCTGGTGTTCCAAATCCACTTTGTTGGCGACTAGCAAAATAGGAACCCTCTCGGTACCCTTTACTCGGGTGATCAGTTCCTTCATGGGGCGGATATCTTGGAAGGTTTGGTGATTTGTGAGACTATAAACTACAACGAACCCCTGTCCATTCTTAATATAGAGGTCGCGCATGCTGGCAAATTGTTCTGTACCTGCTGTGTCCAAAATTTCCAACACACAGGGAGAGTTGTCCACTTCAATTTCCTTACGGTAGAAATCTTCGATAGTTGGATCATATTTTTCCATGAAACATCCGGAAACAAACTGAACAGTCAGTGCACTTTTCCCAACCCCACCCGAACCGAGAACTACAACTTTAAATTCACGCATTGTTCTCAACTTTTCTCTAAAGTTACTGAAACTTTTCAGTTAGTTGCTGAGATGATAGCACTATCACAAGTGGATTGCACACACTTTCAATTTTGACAATTATCAAATTTCTGCAATCCATTTCAGTAAACAACTAAACACATTTCGCCATCTTAGTGAACTCTCTCATAATGTTTTCATAAACGTAAAGCCACGAGGGGCCAACTCGGTTAAGGAGTGGGGGATCAGGCAATTATTTCATGACTTGCGCATGTTGCTCATTTTGGTATTCTAATTTTGAACTGTCCTGTCCTCTATTCCTGAAGGTACTTACTTTATAAAGAATTCTCACGTGTTGGTTGATTATTAATCGAACTACACAATAGATGGCGCCGTTGACAGCGCGTTCCCCAATTGTTTTTATTATGTTTTTCTTCGGTTCCGGTTCTTTACGACAGGTCAAGGATGAGGGAACTTATTTTGGAAACAAAAATGTATTACGATAAATTGTTGTTGTATATAGGTACTCAAGGCTACATCAAAATACGAAAAGTGCAACGTAATAAGAAACAGAAGTAATTTTAAATTAGTGTTCCTACTCAATTTTGTACTACTACGATTTAAAACAGTAAAAAATATTGTTTTAATTGTAAAGAAATGTTTGTTATTATTTTATTTATACCTATATGACCATTTTATTATACCTATATCAAACTTATTTTATTTTCCAGGGAAGGAGAAAGATAAGGATCCTACATCCAGTAGTTTGAGATAGAACAGGTAAGTTCCAATTTACGTTTGCAAATTTCTTTTTTTTGAAATTGTATCTTAAAAAATTTTAAAAAAATTCATTGCTGCCAACTTAGGTTTAAAATATTTCAACGAAGGGGTCTTTATTTTTAAATAAAGAATATAAGATGAGGTCAGCAATATTTTTGCTAAATCGAAAATATATATATAAGTTTTATAAAAATATATCTGAGGATATTTATAACAGTTTAGTTTAAAAATCCATGAAAAATTGATAGGTTAGGTAGGTATTTGGCCTTGGAAAACTGCAGAGATAGACACACTAACCTATTAAAATAACCTTTAAGAAAAAATACGTCATAGGCGGTTGCGTTGTTTGTTGCAGTTTGTTGTTTTACGACATGCATATTATACACCGTTCGAAGAAAAATACACTATTTAATTCACAGGGACATAAATAAGAGGGCTTAATTTCTTTATTTGAATGCCACAAATAATTTAATAGAAATAGATATATAATAGCTAAACTTGATATATGCCAAGAGTTAAAAATAGCTATTTTGTGTGTTAATAGCCGTTCCTTTCGGTTTATCTGCCACTCCACCGCAACATTACTAATGCTATCTTAAAGTTGTGACTCAACATTTATATGCTGTACGCGTTGTGCATATTTATAAAAGAATTATGGGCGTGATTTAATTACATTTATTTTCCAAAGAAAGACACTGGTAAAATAAATGTGATCTACAGGTGGTAGTGAATATAAGGGTTAGATAAGTATTGATCTATTTTCTGTCAAAATATGTCCCACCCTCCACCTCATCAACAAGGACAGGGACAACATCAGGGAGGAATGTATCCAACTCCTTACAACAGTAAGTAATTTTAATTTTGATATATTTTTGTATGTCATTTTACCACCATATTTTAAAGGTAATTATCCACCTGCTCCGGCTGCTGGTTTTAGCACACCAAATGCACCTGGTTATGGGCCACCACCTGGTTATGGCCCTCCACAAGGATACCAGCCAGGTCCCTACTCACCTGGACCTGGACAGTATCCCCCAGGGCCTGGACAATACCCCCCTTATGGAGGACCCATTACAAATCAGCCCATGGGACCTGTAGGCCCTTCTCCTGGCAGTAAGTTTTATTATCATTAATTTCAATTCTTGAATCAATTGCTCTTCTTCTATAATTTAGTTATAGCATAATAAAGGAATAAATGAAGGAAGATGAAATTTTAATAATAGCATTGTGTAAATTTTTGATAATTTTGTTTGTATTAGTTACACAAGATATCATAAAATCTATCTAAATCGGTGCCACAGCTTTGCGACACTTGTTTAGCATTGTTGAAGGATCATTTATATAAAAAAATAAATTTGTCCCTGTTATATTTATAATTATGTCAGGTAAGAATCAAAAAATTATTGCTATTTGTTTAAATCGATAACACTTAGATAAATCTAATTTTACTTGATAAATCGTTTATAATACTGTTTACTTTGATATTATAGAATACGTTGACAAATGTTAATAATAAAATATCTAGCAATAAATCAAATGTTATAAAGCAAAATCCCAAGGAGTATTTGTTTAGCGAAAAAAATAAATGTTATTTACTGCAAAGTATTTTGTAAAGGTTTAAAGTACCTGCATGTTATTAGATAAGAAAATTTAATTGTTAAATTTAAGTTTTCTATGAGGATCCTAGTATAGTGTTATTGTTTTGTGGGGAAGTTAATAGTTTTTAAATGATGGAAATTATCATATCAAAACAACTCTGAAAATAAATTAAGTGTGAATGAATTTATTGATAAATAAATTGTTTCCATAAGACTGATAAAGATGTTGATGAGCTTCAATAATGGTTCAGTTTGAAGAATAACAATGCCCGAGTTAAGATCTGTATTTAAAGTGAATACACAGATATTATTAAAAAAAATTAGGAAATTGTTTAAAATAAAGAAATCTCCAAAAAGTAAGGGTTACACGAAGTTTCTAACTGAAGAAGAACAGAGGTTTGAGTTTTATATATATTTATTTAGACTGTAATTTTTAAGAAATAAAGGAAGCTTAACTTCTTTTTATTGTAATATTTTACTTGTACTTATCTGCTCAAATACTGAATCTTAGATAATAATATTTAACTAACACGTTTGAAAAGAACTTCAGTAATTTTAATGTAACTATTTTTTAAATAAAATTAATTTCAATGTAATGTTTAAAATAATTTATAAAAAAGAATATATGGCATATTTAGTAGGTATTCATTCTCCTAGTGTGCTATAAATTTTAAATTGTTTGCCAGTTTCAGTGATACTCATCTTGAATTAGTTGAGAAATATTTTTTTTTTATGAAAAGGGAAAAGTAATTAACCAGGAAAATGTAACATATTTTTTCAATTCTGCAGTAGCATTAATAAATAAATATATATTTATGCTCATCCTATCACATGGATATTTCCAAGTTGCCATTGTTGATTTATAAGTATGTTATGATAAACTTATATTTACTTCAGTGTCCCATTTTCCAGTTTCAAATTTATTTGTCAGTATTTAAGATCATTTTAAAAGTCATTAAGTAATAAGGACATTTGAATATTTAATTTAGAGATACATATTTACGTACTTTGTCACATTTAAATAGGCAATAAAATCAAATTTATTATTGTCGCATATTATATATATGTATACACAAAAACTAACCTGACCTGATCGAATTGAAAAATTCAAACAGAATTTTCAGAGTACGTGTTATTTCATAAATAATCATAATTTTTTCAGTTAAATAAGTGTAAAAATAAAAGAGTCAAACAATAAAACAATTAATGTTTTTTACGTAGTGTGACAAATTTATTTTGTTTTGCTATTAAAGGTGTTGATGCCAAAGCATGAAAATTTAATTACAATTTACAAATTATATAAGCATTCGTTTTGAAACATTTTTTCTAAATTATCAATTTCTAATTTACAGATATAGGTACTAAATTTTCATTTGACATACATATATATATATTTAGAGATACATACTACTAAAACTGAATAGGTATTGGTTTTAAAAGAAAACGGTGCATTTGAGACAGATTTACTTATTAGGTTATAGTGGTTTTAAGGTTTGTCATGCTGATATTCATTCTGCTATGGTTTTACGGGTTCATATGCTGTGGTCTAGGTAAGTGATTGTCCCCCAGTCATAGAATCTATGGCCTGCTCTTGTTGTTCTCATGATAGGTTCTGTGGGGACGGACCCATTATCAGGATCCTTGGGCCTGTCTGTATATTGATTTTAGTTTCTAGTGTCAGCATAATAACCTGAAGAACCATAGAAGATTGAAGGTATTTCTTGCCAATTATGACATTTTTTTTTTAAATGACGAATTAGATATTGGTTAGTTTTTTACTATTTTGAGTTTTCATTTTTTAGGTGGTTGGATGAATATGCCACAAGGCATTCCCAACTGCCCTCCAGGATTGGAGTACCTTACTATGGTTGATCAACTCTTAGTTCACCAAAAAGTGGAAATACTCGAAGGTATTTATAAACATAAAATGGATAACTAATGCAGTTGTTTTATTTGATTATTTTCAATTGTGTTTTTTTAGCTCTGACTGGATTTGAAACCAAAAATAAATTTACCATTAAAAATAGCTTAGGTCAAAAAGTTTACTACGCTGTTGAAGACACTGACTGTTTAACTCGTAATTGTTGTGGTCCTCTTAGACCTTTTGACATGAAAATCCTAGATAATTACAAAAATGAAGTGATACACCTTTACAGACCTTTGGCCTGTGATTCTTGCTGCTTCCCTTGCTGTTTACAGGTAAGCCAGCTTGTTTTCTACATTTACTGGTAGTCATTGTATAATAATTTCAGAGTATGGAAGTGTCTGCACCTCCAGGCACAATTTTAGGTACTGTTGAACAAGAATGGAGCATCTTCTGTCCATCTTTCGCAGTGAAGAATGCAAGCGGTGATACCGTCCTCAAAATTGAAGGTCCGTTTTGCACAATGAGCATTTGTGGTGACGTAGAATTTAAAGTAATGTCTAGCGATGGTTCGGTACAAGTAGGGAAAATTTCAAAACAATGGTCAGGTCTCTTAAGGGAAATGTTTACTGATACCGATTACTTTGGAATTACTTTTCCTATGGACTTAGATGTTAGAATGAAAGCTGTAATGTTAGGGGCATGTTTCTTAATTGTAAGTAAAAATAAAATAAGTATTCTACCTATCATCATTTTATAATATATTAAAGAAATTATTTATTGATTTTAGGATGCAATGTTCTTCGAAAAATCTCCAGGAAACGACAATGCCGCGCTGTAACAGATTTTTTAATATCTCGGATATATGCCCATTTATTGTTACAATGCGCCAAATTTTTATTTTTTATTTTTATAAAAATATTTGTTCTATAGACAACTTAAAAAAATATTACTATTTGTTATCTATTATGAACTGTTAATATGTATATTAAACTATTTATTTATCCTTTGCACAAAGCATGATACGCATACTTATGATATAGTCCAAAACTCGATTAACTTTGTGGTCTTAAAAGAAATGATGGCCTTTAAAAATAAAAAATATGTATATCTATTGTAAGTCTACTAACTTTACAAATTATCGAATATATTTAAATATTTTGCTGATGTATGTAAATGTGTTACAATTTTTTTGTTTTACGTTTTAGAATAATAAAACTTTTATTTTGATATAATGTATATTTTTATTTCGTTATTTCTCGATGAACAATTTTTTGTTGTATATATTTTTATAACAAACAGGCACTGCGGTAGAAGAAATTGGAAAACATTACCCTAAGTTAAATGCTATGATTATATATATATATTTCCTAAAGCAAAGGAGATACTGGCATCTATCATATTAGTTTAAAATTAACTTTTATAGGAAAAGTTTTCTGGTCTGTATCTGATTATTTTATGTGTTAGCTAAGCTAAAAAAGGTTATTATATTATTTTTACGTTTCTTGATAATACTGTTTAATATCGTCGTGCAAGAGTTACATATGTATCAGAACTTTCATTATTTTCTTTTGCCAAGACGGAAAAATTTAAAAAGATGAAGTAAATCAAAATTTACAAAAAAGTTTTCTTTTACAATTATTGTAAACACAACAACTTGCGTAGTTATTCTTTCTTCAACATAGTTCCATGTTGTGTGAGGGAAATTGCAAAGTTAATATATATACAGAGCATACTACAAAAATCACATCTCGAACATTCACATATTTAAATTGACATAAGATATGATCATTAAATGTTTTGTTCTTTTGGTAACTGTATGTACTCGTGTTAAAATATCTGAAAAAGTTACAAAACTACAATTATTATATTCACAATAGGGGTTTTCGGAAATTGATCCGCTACATACAGGTGTATACCGATAGCGTTCGAAAATACCTTAGTTACCAATACCCACATTGTAATACGTGAGGTTCGTTTATTGCAAATTTTGAAAGAACCGCGTTGAATTAAAACAGCGCCATCTGTTGGTTGTTTATGTTTGCCATAGATAATCAACGGTGTGAGGCCAGTTATAAATTATAACTCTGGTGAGACCCTTAGAAAATTAATATTCTAAGGGTGAGACCAGAGAAATGGAAGAGACTGGTAGAAGAAGAATTATGATTTATGACTGACAGTTGGCAATATTGGCGGTTGTTTTGTTAGTGCTGTTGGTGTTGTGCTGATGTGCTGTAACAGTATAACATAAAAAAACTTCATAAATAAAGACATTTTGTTGATGATTGGCGGTTATAAATTGTCTAGTTTCCAGCTCTAATTTTGTTTTTCCACGATGGATTCAGTGGAAGATCTACCAACACCTGTTAAATGCAGAATTGAAAGAAATCGGCAAAGAGCTATTATTTTAAAACGAAGTAAACTTGTATCACATCCTTATGCAAAGGGGTAAGTGTTGATAATGGGTTAACAATAGCTAAAATTCATCTAACTCTTCTCCAAGTAGTTTAACAGCTACTAAGTAGAGTTTAACGTTTTCAGAGAGGTGATATCAGAAGATACAACTACTCTAAAAATTGGTGGTACAAAGTATAAAGATACTGGCGGAGGTTTTCTGTTAGAAGAACATGACGAAATTAAAGTTCCTGTAAGTATTTATGAAAAAAATTGTAATAATTAAAATTATATTTTCAGTATCGTTTTAGGAAAAAGTAATTACTCAGGCAGAAGCACCCATTTTTGAGCCGGATAGACCTACATGTGAAAATTGCGAGAAACCGTTTGCTACCTCTTGGTTATTTGATCACTTCTTGTTTAAATGCTGCGACAATTGCAAGTTAGTTTAATTATGCTTTATGTTCAATTTAATTTTATTTTAAATGCATTTTTGATCGATTTGAACAATTTTTTATCACCGTTTTCCTTATTTTAGAGATCCAGAAATTCATAAGCTAATAACCAAAACTGAAGCAAAGGATGCATATCTTTTAAAAGATTGCGATTTCGATAAAAGAGAACCACCTTTAAAATGTATCAAACAGAAAAATCCGCACAATGTACGTTGGGGAGAAATGAAATTATATTTACAGATACAAGTAAGTAATTTTTCCATTTATGGTAAATAAATGGACTAGGAGATTGAATATATTTCAGTAATTGCAGTTAATTCATTATTAGGTTGAAAAAAGAGCATTAGAAGTTTGGGGTAGTGAGGAAAAAATAGAAGAGGAGAGACAACTTCGTGAGGAGAAAAGAGTAATAGCTAAATCAAAGAAATACGAAAAGCATATGAAGGAATTAAGGAAAGGCATGCGTAGTAGTTTATATGACTGTACAAGGGCAGGAAAACACACTCATGATTTTGGTCCTGAAATGTATAATGAAGAAGATGATACTTATAATCGTAAATGTACTACTTGTCCTTATGAAGAAACTTTTGAAAAAATGTAAGATTTGTAATTGAGAAAAAGTTTATTGTTTGATTATTTTTTTGTAATTATTTTATTTCTTTGTATATGAGAACATGATATAAACTTTTTAATAAAATTAGTCAGTATTTAGAAATTTATTTATTTACATATTTGTCTGTTTTTACTCACTGGTATGTATATCAAGTTTTATTCACTTTTATTGGTGATTAAAAAAAAAAACTTGTTTTTTTCTTAATTAGTTTATTTACAATAATTAAATATCTCATAAAACTATGGAACCAGTTTCATTGCAGATTCAGCTTGTTTAAAACAAGCCGACTTTTGGTATTTATACATGCAAGATCCCCAATGACCATCACAGATTTTTATATAAAAACAACAATTAACATGGAAACATACAAAACATAGATAATATAAATTTGTTATTGTCAATTTTGTGTGTTAAACATTTTTCAGTCTAAATTGATAATAAATATGTGACAGGAAGAATTTTTCACTCATGTTTCAGTTAAATATATCGTTACATTTCATTAGTTTTATATAGTCAATTGCGTTTAATATAAAAGAAATTTAAACTACTATAGAACAGTCTGTTTTGAACCTTCTTCACTAATTGAAATCAGACCAAATCGAATGATCTTATGGGCAGATAACAACAGAACAGATTTAACAGAACTTAGGAATGCAGTTTAACGTTTTTATGGGTACAGATTTTCTCTTTGAAAAATCTAAGAAAATAAAGAAGGTAGCATTCGTGTTGGTCTGAAATCACTCTGAATATACATTTACTCAACCTGAGAATATATTCCATTTATAAATAATATATATAAAACCTGGCACAACTTTGCACTTGAAAATAACACATTCTAATTAAATAATAGTCCTAAAAATTATCTTTACAGGGAGGAACATGTAATTGATCCTGGTTTTGTGGAAGACTATTTTTGAAATGAATATTATCAGGTAAAACTGTGGTAGATCTATTATGCCTTAAATGACTTTTAACGAGATGTCCTGCTGCAAGGGCAGCCATAAGTGATAACTCTCCTGCAAGTACCATGCCGCATACTATTCTAGCAAGTTGATTGGCGTTTTCTCCTGGATTTTCACTGTTTGAGCCTTTAACACCAAGCATTTCTAAGCAAGCAGCTTGAGCTGGTAAAACTGTTCCTCCTCCAACTGTTCCTATTTCTATAGAAGGCATCGTACATGATATGTATAAATCTTCTCCAGATTCACCCCAAGGTTCCATTAACGTCATACAATTACTGCTTCCAATGTTTTGAGCAGGGTCTTGACCAGTTGCTATAAATATTGCTGTGACTATGTTTGCTGCATGAGCATTAAATCCGCCAATGCTGCCAGCTATTGCAGATCCAATCATATTTTTAGAATAGTTTACATCCACCAGAGCATGGACTGTTGTTTTTAGGACAGTTGTTATAATTTTTCCAGGCACTATGGCTTCGCAGACCACCGACTTTCCTCTACCTTCAATCCTGAAAAAAACAATTATGTTTATATTTGTTACATTTGCAAAATGTTCTTTTCTTACCAATTTACTGCTGCTGGTTTTTTGTCGGTGCAGAAGTTTCCACTAAGACTTAAAATTTCCATGTCTGGGAATTGTATTTGTACAAATTTCAGTGACAACTCAGTACCTTTCGATAGCATGTTCATTCCCATTGCATCTCCAGTTTTGGCAACAAATCTAATAAATAGGTATCTACCAGCTATTCTTATCAAGATTCTACTGAGCCTGGCGAATCTACTACTAGAATCAAATTTTTCTTTTATTAATGCGAAATTCGCTGGTATTTCCATCCATTTCAAAGCAGCACTGAAAATTGAGATAGGTCTTTACAATTGAATCGTTTACCTACACTTTTTATTTACCTGGCTCTAACGAGTGAGGGGAATCGTACAACAGGTCCTCTTGTCATACCATCTCCAACAATGCTGCTGGTCACACCACAGTTCTTTAAAGCCCTGCAGCCTCTATTGGTGCTAGCCACTAGACAGCCTTCTGTAGTAGCCATGGGTACAAATAATTCGTTATTGTCCAAAAGTAATGGTCCGGCGTAACCTACTGGTACTGGCATGTAACCAATTACGTTTTCACAGCAAGCACCCATAACCTACAAGATGAGAAAATATGTTTTCTACAGTCTCAAATCGTATAAAATAAATGTTACATTCTAACTACAAAGTCATAAGTTGCTCACTGTCGTATTGTATGTTTAAACATCATAGTTTTACTTACTTTTCCATAGTCATAATTTTTATAAGGTAAATCTGCTAAGGCCTGTGTAAAGTTGCCATCGTTTCCTAAAATTTTTCTCCTAATTCCAACTCCTCTTTCTGGATCATCAATGGCTTTTTCTATTTGGTATGTAGCGATATGTTTATTTTTGACTAATAATATGACTTCTTCATCACTTAAAGCAACAGCTCCTAAATCTGAATCATTATATATTTCTAAACATTCTTGTAAACTACGGCAAATTTCCTGTTCGTCTTTTGAAGAAGAGTTGTCTCCATCTGATTCGTATTTAGTGGTTTGCACTTCTTTATCCTCGAATTCTACTTCTAGAAATATTTGAATGTTATGGCTTCAAATAAGGCACACAAAAAGTTATTATACCTGATGTGCTGTCAGAAACGTTTTTTCCCAAAAAGAACTTTTCTGCTGGTTTGAAAAATGGCATCTCAGGCTGGAACTTATTTCTCAATTCTTGATTTAATTGTATGAAGTCACTGGTTTCCTTCTCTAAACTCTCTGACATAGAAGCTCTGATTTGTTCGGCAAAGTCTTCTTTATTTTCGAAGAAAATAAATTTGATTACCAGTGCCAGCAGGAGGATTAAAATGACTATGTGGTCTGCACTAAGAGTGACCCATCTGAAAAAGAGAACTGTTTAATAAAGAGTTATTATCTATTTCTATTTACACGTACTTCATGATATATCCATGCAAGGCTGTTTCTTCAGTACGATTTAGAGGCATGTGTTGTTCGGCTACTAACGGACTGATGTTGTCAACATCCTCTTGCCTGAATGGCCATCGACTAAAAATAAAGTACGCACTACAACTCGACAAATCTTGCTCGTAATGTTTCCATTATTATAACCTACCTAACATAATCTATGCTAACATCTAAAGCAGTAACAATACGTTAAAAATGTGAGTGAAAAAAAGGTCAAGAACTTATATTAAGCAGGCATTATTTAAAAATGTTATTTTTAGAGCCTTTCAAATTTAAATTTTTCTGTATGCGGTACATACCTATGTGCATGGACTAGCATTAATCCTGCTGACATTATCAATTTCACTCTTTGCACTACAGGATTTGATTTGTGGTCTTCTTCCTTGAATGCCTTTGTTATCAGTGAATGCTTCTTCCCGTAAACAATTGTTGTTCGCGATAACTAAAATGAACAAAGCTTTAAAAATTATCACTGTTTTTTAGAATATGCTTAAAATAATATTTTTGGAGAACAATTATGAAAAGATTTCTATTTTTATTTTTAACGTACTTATTTTAAATTTGTAGTCTGTGTAAAATATAGTCACATACTGTATGCTTACCTCTAATATTAATGACAGACAAGCTGGGTAGAATGTCATGAAAACAATGTAATTTACCAATACAGACAAACATGCGAAATAAGACAACATTTCAAGACGGTGCACACCTAAAAAATAAAAAATATTTATAATAAAATCCGAGATATTACCATTTAATCTTCAAATTGCTCAAATCTTGAATTTGATCAACAATAATACCTGATAAAGTTCCAACCCCTATGACCAGAGTCTCCACAATAGTATCCAATGTAATAGTGGGCCCCAACAGTGACATCCCTTTGGCTATGTTACCTTTTACTTCAGTTTGACTAGACGCGTTTAAAGCAAATTGGGCGAGCATGGCAGCTTTCGACAAGTCAATCAAAAGAAGGAAGAAAAATAACGCGTCCCTAGAACAAATACGAACGTCAACGACGTGTTTTTTCGAAAGTTATTAAACTTACTTCAAATCTGCCACATCAATGCGGAGAATGTTTAGAACTGTCGTAGTGAAAATAAAACTTGAGAATACAGTAAATAAGCCAGCTATACCTGAAACAACAAAAGGACTTAAGGACGCTGTAATTTTCAACGAATTCATAGCTGTTTGTTGAAACAGTCTAAAAAAATCTAAGTACCTTTTCACTTTGTCAATTATTAGCGCATTTTCCTCCTAAAAGTTAAAGGAAATGATTCAATTTCATGATTATATGTTCCGATCTACTGAGTGGACTTTTTATGCATCTTTAGATATTATTCTTTGTCTGAAACACCAGGCACACCTCATCAACAATTTTTAAACAAACTGTGAAATTAATGTTGAATTATTGAAATAAATATTTTTTTTATTCTAAGAAAATTCGGCAAAAATAGATTATGCTCCTGCATATGCATAGAGGGAATAGCCTAGCAGTATTTTTACGTGGCTATAACAATAGAAAAGAATGTTTATGGAAGTATACGTAACATAATTATTATAGCATAAAAGCAATAGCCACTTTCTCTACGGCGGATTACCCAAAGACCATGACATTGAATAATTTTCTCTTAACTTTCTTTCGCCAGGCCGTACCACTGTATCTTCCAGCGCTACAATTAAAACTTAGACTAGAATCGTACTAAACTTACCTAATATGTACTTTGACCCTAGTTTCTGGAGCTTGCAGAACTGGTAATAACAATACAGGACTGCTAGACAACGAATAATTGTCATTACAATCACATCTGCAGCGTTGTATTCAGCCTGCAACAATAAAGACCTCGTAAAATTGATAAAACATGAAATAAAAGTAATACCTATATATGTTTTTAATTAAAAACTGTACTTGATATGTCGTGCCACTGCATACATTTATATTAAATGTAGTAATAAGGATATGTTTAAAATTCACTAGACTTCTGATAGTACAATTGTCATTAACATCTTTTTCCAATTCAAGATGGTACTAAGTGATTATCTGCATTGCTTTGTTTTTTAATTAAATGTATTACGTCAGGTGAAGTATTCTAATCCGCATGTAGGTATTGTATACGTGCATATTATACAACGATTCAGATTTGCCAAATGTTCCAATAGAAAAATGAATTTCTGTCGTACAATCTAACAGCAGTCCATTTTAAAGGAAAAATTTGCCTTTCTCATTTTTTTAGGAGATAAATGATTTGAAATTGCAATGCCTTGTGTCCCGTGCCTATACTTAAAGTAAACGCTGTTAAACGTGCCTTGAGGGTGTGTTAATTTCCATGTTCCCGAATACTTGTCAAGCCCTGAAATCGAGGAGCTCTTCTATAGACAACAAAATGTGTAGTGTGGTGTGAGATAACAGCTCTCTGTCTTTTCACTGAAGTTTTCAGGAGCTATAAGCACGGATAGTTTTACACACAGTTGTCGTTTTGTAGCGATTTTGTCGACGACCTAGATGTAATATTTTGCATCAATATTATACACAAAATGAAAATCAATTTTATAAAATTCTTACAGACAGCAAAAGCGGCTGATTAGGGTTGGGGATCATTTCATATTTAAGCAAATAATCCCATAAACTGCCGTATCGACAAAACCATAAAACCGAGGGGAGTAATTACGTTTTCGACGGCAAAGAAATTACTTTTTGCGCCAGAATGAGTATTTAATTCCTTAGTATCGAACGGTTTGATTTTAGCTCGTACTACGGCCCGAAATGTTTTCAACGATGCTCTTATAAACGTAATTTAGTAATATATTTAACGTTATTTAATATTTTGTGTAAACTATAATGTAATTTTGTGTTTTTTTTTTCAGACCAACCATATACCACATCCATATATACATACAACCAACGAGCAACAATTTAACAGGTATGTTCGTCTGGAATATATTTTTAAACAAATTAAAAATGGAATTACTATTTCACATTTTATTCGTTTAACTAGGTATTGTATTTTTTAATTGGAAGATTATTTGATAAAATTACTCTCTACGCTACTGATCTTATTTATATCCCCATCTCTTAAGTGTCTGAATTGGGCTGTTAATCAAAACCTGTCTATATAGGATATTATTAACATTCTTCTCAGCGAATATACAAGAAAAATCCAAAACCTGTATAATGCAACTCTGCAGTGACAAAAGGGCAACATTTTCTAGATTAAAAAATAAAATTAATTCCAACGAATTTTGTTTAAGTACTGAAAAATAATAGTTTTATCCCAAAATGTTGAGTAATGACTAGGAGGCCATGCTTTCATAAATAGTGTAAATATTTAAGGTACTTTACTCTTTGTTTTTAATTTTTTCATATTTTTGAACACCTTGTATATTAAATTGAACAAATAACTATATTGCAAGGTTGGCCAGTTGGGGACACCCTGTGTGCATTACGATTATATTTTCATTCTTAACATTGAGCAGCATTTTCTAAAATATATAAATAGGTTTGGGTTTTACCGTTCACCTGCTGCTTGAATATTTTTATTGAAAGAGATTGTTAAAATGTATGTCCTCCATTACCAAAAATAAATATTGCATTTCCTTCATCGTAGTTATATTTTTTAAGATCGTGTACCTTTTCGTACATTGAACACTCATTCATGGTTATTACGCCATCAGTTTAAGAAAACATACGTTTAAAGTCACAAAAAATCTCTAATACAAACCATACCTTTGAATGCTAAGAGGATGTGCAATAGATGATGCAAGGCTTGCCTCGATTTGAATTTAATAGCTAGCAGCGATTGCTGTCAAATGCAAATTATATCAATCCTCTTTTTAATTTCGTCTAGCTTTGCAATTGTAGATCAAAATTAATGGCCGCATGATGACAAAATAAATACGACCACAACGATATTCCTCATTCACTTTCACTGCCAATGTCAATAATCTCTATGAGATAAACAGCGTAACTTACGAGGAGAGCCAACGAAAACTAGTAGGCGAAAGAATGGAGAATGTACAAACATTCATAACACGCATAAGCATAATGTCTTTTTCAATATTTAAATTAATTATGATAGTCAAATATGTACTATTGTTCCACATTTTAATATAAATTGAACTTCTCGTACAAAAAAAAAACACTTTCTTGAAAAGGACGGGAAATGCGTCCGTAGCGTAGGATAGAAATAGTACACAGAGATGTTGGTAGTTTGAAGTGGTTGTCAATCATTTAAGTTTATTACCTTCTTAGTATACGATCTGTATCGGGTTCTGTTTAATTTTATGGAGAAATATTGTGTCATCGTAAAACATATCCTTATACGTAAAGGACATATACATATAATTTAATACCTTAGGCAAGGCGCGCACTGAAGTGGTGTGCAAGTGACGTGGTAGTGGCGTGGTGACCAAGTGGCAGGTGGAACCATTAAAACCTATGTAAACATATTAGTCCAAGGAAGTTAGGAAAAATAGCGGAAATTTTTAGGCACGGCAGATATCGAGATGCGGTTTTCTGCATTGTGTGCAGGAAGGTCCCAGGAAAAAAGTCTATATCGTCTGGTTTAGCCATTTTTTGAAAAATGCCTTATGGGCCGGAAAATGCATTACACATTTATAGGAACGACTGGAAACTCGGAAAAATCGCTCGGAGATCGTTACTCGGGGTTTGGGGCTGCCGAACTCGATTCTGGCATTAAATTACTTGGGAATGCACGGGGGTGGCTCTGTGGGGGTGCGCGGGGGGAGAAATGGCAGCGTGCATGAAAATCGCTCCAAACTTGTAACTCAGGGGTTTTCGGGGATGCCAAATTCAATTCCGGCATTGGAATTACCCGGGGGCGCTCGGGGGCGGGTCTGCGGGGGTCATTCTGGGGGGGAAATTGCATAGTCCATGGGAAGCGCTCCAAACTCGTTACTCGGGGGTTTTCGGGGATACCGAATTCAACTCTGGCATTAGACTTCCCCGGGGGCGCTCGGGGGTGGCTCTGTGGGAAATGGTAAAGGAGAAAGTGAAAAATCACAAATTATGAAAATAATACTTTATTCAAATAACAAATATTCATTTCCCCCCAATCACACCCAGACAACCCCACAGAGCCACCCCCAAGCGCCCCGGAAAATCTAATGCTAGAATGAATTCGGCATCCTCGAAAACCCCGAGTAACGAGTTTGGAGCGCTTCCCATGGACTATAAAATTTCCAGAATGACCCCCGGATACCCTCGCAGAGCCGCCCCGAGCGCCCCCGGGTAATTCCAATGCCAGAATTGAACTCGGTATCCCCGAAAACCCCCCAAGTAACAAGTTTGGAGCGATTTTTATGCACGCTGCCCCCCAATTCACCCCTCGCGCACCCCCCCACAGAGCCACCTCTGTGCATCCCCGGGTAATTCTAATGCCAGAATCGAGTTCGGCAGCCCCGAAAACCTCCGAGTAACGATTTCCGAGCGATTTTTCCGAGTTTCCAGTCGTTCCTATAACGGTGTAATGCATTTTCCGACCCAGAAGGCATTTTTCAAAAAATGGCTAAACCAGACGATATAGACTTTTTTCCTGTGACCTTCCTGAACACAATGCAGAAAACCGCATCTCGATATCTACTGTGCCTAAAAATTGCTAAAAATCAGGAGAATAATAAAAAAACCCTATTGGGTTCATCTTCTTAGGAAAAAAAATAAAAATTTTTAAATTTTTAACGTTTATAAAAAGAATTTGAACTTGGATGACCAAAAATTTAAACTTTTCTATCAAATGAAGAAAGTTACATTTTGCAGGTTACTGGCAAAACTACGACCTATGCTTCAAAACAATACAATACAAACTTCAGGAATTTATGGTAAATTCGTGGCCGTCTCGCATGTTTTTAGTTTTAAAATTCACAAGAAATATGCAGTTGCAATGCACAATGCCACGTCGTCACCGGCCGCTTGCCACTCGAAAATTAAACTTGTTCGAGATTAGTGGCACCAGACTGGCATCACACCACCTGCAAAATACCACACCACCACTACTCCGTTCTGATACTCGCGTCTTCATTTGTTTACATAGGCTTTAATAGGCTTGTTTTTGCAGCAGTTCAAAACGGTTTGGAAACTGTGAGAAATATTCGACCAGTTAAGTTGAGAACGCGTTACCATTGAATTTGACGCAATAAATAGTTGGACGGACATTTCTGATAGTGCTGCTGCTAAAACAAACCTAATGAATCCACCTGCCACTTGGTCACCACGTCGCTGCCACGCCACTTGCTGACCACTTCAGTGCGCGCCTTAGACATGATTCAAGGGCTGGTTTTGCGACTACAGTATTGCAAGATTCGAAGAGGGTTTTTCCTGTCGTGTCATTTCTTGTGTTATCACTTTACGTGCAAGTATCAAGTATCGTTTCATCTGTCCGAGGACACGCTGTATATAATATTTATTTCAAATTTTATATTGATTGATATTCTTTGAAACATATTGAAAGGTCAGAGCACGTGTCTGTCGGCAATAATCACATATCAATTAAAATATTAATAAATTGCCATAGGACGTAAAATAAACCACGTGGTCGAAAGCGCAATATTATTGGTGTGACGTTACATGCCGTTCAGGTTTGTTTCCTTGGATAGAGGTGAAGATTTTGGTGTTGGTGATGTAAACAGGCGTTGGTTTCTTGTATTTTTGCATTTTTATGGCATATATGGGTCATAGATGCATAGTGTAAATACTTTGTAGGTAATGCGATAATTATTAATGG
The DNA here is from genome assembly GCA_025584915.1 of Monochamus saltuarius. NCBI lineage: Eukaryota > Metazoa > Arthropoda > Insecta > Coleoptera > Cerambycidae > Monochamus > Monochamus saltuarius. Next base: position 18,289,857 of record CM046730.1, on the reverse strand, counting down.
TAATGTGGTGAACAGATATTTTAATAATCACGTAAATGGCATGAGCATATACAGATTTTATTTGGAATCGGTGTTTAGCGCTGAAATGAGAAAAAATGTAAGTTTGCTTTGCCACTTATTTTCTAAACGCCCTGTATACATTCTGCTAATAGACAACTTTAATTGATTCTTTACAACTTTACATTAATTTTTTCGATGAACTTAAACCTACCTGTATTTTCAATAAAATGTACATTAAATTGGTATTCACAAACAAACAAAGTAGCCAAAAACAAATGCTTCCTTTCGTCGCGCTTCATCGCCCTACACATTTTTATTTTCAGTTTTTGGTACGGTGAACTATTTCTTTATTAGGCGCTGTATGCTGTAATATAATAATAATATCTCTACCCCTCATTCTAATCACGAGGATAGCCCAGAAGTCGAAGACTTGTGCGGGAGAGGGGGCGGCATATTATTATTAAGCAGGCCACATTTGCGCCCAGGAACGACTTACGTTGGTAGGCCCTAACCACCATTCAGTGCAGGAATGAGGGAAACCTGGAAAACCTCATTAATTAGGGGGGTAGTCAAATGTCAACCGGTATCAATCTCTCACATTGACCCAAGCCAACATTCTTCCACCCTACCATACCCGCAGAGAGGGTGCCAATCTCTCCACGAATATAGCTTATATACGGTCTACCGGCTGCGGGGGTCGAACCCGCAGCGATCCAGTCACCTCGATTCAAGTACTGACGCCTTAAACCGCGCGACCACTGACCGATTAATAATACATAATGGCATACTTCTTTCACTTGCCAGGTGAGATGCACTTTCTGTGCCCATTTGACGAGTGTATTTAACATCTACTAATATCAGAAATGACAACTTAACTCTTCTGAACGTATGCACTGCGTGGTCCGAAAGCATGGAAATCGTATACGTGCGTGCGAACGGCGTCTGACGTCACAGGTCTATTTTTTCATGAATTTGTCTAGCACAAACGCCATTTCGATTAAAATAATCTGCACGTATTTGGAAAAATCAAGCAATTTCCCGATTAGTCACTTATCCAATACTTTTTATTTATTCACTTAGTACAGTTAATGCGGCACAAAAGACGTTGCAACAGAAATGAACATCCGGTACGTTTTTAACATAATAGCCATTTCAGACACGCAACAATCTGAATGTTCATTATTTTTCAGCAAATTTGAGTATTTATTTAAGTTTACAAAAGCGCGAGTTTAGTGATGCTTGCAGCAATTTATTATATCAATGTTATTATTTTTTTTACGACATTGTTAAATAATCTTCTTACATCAAAGATAAGTGCTTAGCGCGACCACACAAGATATTGTGCTTTTGTTTATCTTATTAATATTTATGTAGCATATACGCAGCATGGCGTATGTCACAGACAAACCAGAATAAAACTTAACGGTAATGTTTACAACGTCAACTAATATCCTTTGTATGAAGAAATATTAATGTTTTATGCTTACCCTTACTTTTATCAAATACTTGAGCTTTTTATTTTATTCGGTGAAATTACAGGAAAATTTATTTGCGCTTTATATTATTATTGTATTTCAGTTAAATTCACAGGATTATCTTTATTATTATTACTCGTTTTCAAAAAACCGTTGGTAAAATCGTAAAATGTAGGGTAGCGCTGATGCATGCATTTCAAGGACAACCTGTATTTACAAATGAAGGAGGATGAAAAGGTTTTACGGTAAAAATGAAGATGTAAAGTTTCTGCCGATGATAATAATTTATTTATACGTACGTGCAGACATATTTTATGGCTAAAATGGTTAAGAAAATAATATTGTTTAGTGCTAAAGTGTTAATTCGCATTTAGTACCTAAACAGAGGGAGTGTAAAACGAAGGCGCAAACTGGCCTTTTATTGATTTTAAAAGGAATTTATTGCAGGCAAAGAGTAAAAGTTTTTGAATTAAATAAACACAAACGGTTGTTAAAATTCATTTTGTTTTATATCTGTATACATATTTTGTTTTAAGATCAACTTTAATTACAGTATATACTTTCTCTTATTTGTTTTCAACACAGTAAATGTCAAAACGAGTCAGACTAGTAAATTTAGTTCTGTTTTAGATGTGGCTTAATGCGTTTTGGCTCTTGAGATCATTATGGAGATGGGTATACATTATTTATTACAAATTTTAAAACCATCAGTTTATACGCTATTGGTATTTACGCCATCGAATAAAGATCAAAACGTTCTATATATACAGTCGGACACTGACCTACAATACTGAGTTGTGTATTATTTTAAAGTTCACGGTGCATTATTACGTTACACAGGGAGTTAAGCATTTTTATTTTAACGAAATTGGAATCAAAATTATGTTTCCATCGGTTCGCATGACTGTACAATCTATTGCAACAATAATGGCAATATTTAAAACGAATTTGGCTATTTATTTCAAACTGTGTCTTCGTGAGGAAATCTACTGTCAACTGTCACATTAGTTCTTAGTTGTTTCTACTCACCAATATAACAGAAATTTCCACTTAGAACTTCCAAAACTGAGCGAAGGGGTATAATCACTGGGACCAAGATTTTGCAAAATAGAGATTCCCAAGAAATTTCGCGAAATTCCGGGCAATTTTAAGGAGTTGCCAAGGATTTAGCATTTGATAAAAAAATCCCTCGAAAATTACTGTACTTATTATAAGTACCTACTAGTGTCTGTAAAAGTTTGAGAAAAAAACATATTCTGGGGTCTAAATCAAGTTACCTTAGTCTACAATTTTATAATTTCCGAGATACAGAATGTTTTTTCTCAATAACTTTATTAAAAATTGTAGTAAATACTTAAAACTTGGCAGTGGTGAGTTTACTGACACAAGAAATTGAAATATGGCCCCGAATTTGCTGTCAGTTGTAGAGGGCGCCATTTACAGTACTTCACTTGCATTTAAATCGTTAAAAATTTTGTGTACACTGGTGTATTGATTGTTTAATCAACAATTTTTATTCGTTAACATTGTTTTATAAAAAAAACGTCCTGATCAACCGTTTTTTGGATAGGATTTTAAGGTTTTATTTCATAAACATAAACCCAATGTCTTCATTCATACTTTATTTAATTAAGTACTATCACATTTTGGGCTAAGCTAAATCAGGTTAAATCATCATATTCTCGTACCAGAAAATTTCTCTGTACCATGTTTGATTTACTATTTTACTACAATTTATATGAAGTTACTGAGGAGAAATAATAATTAATTTCAACACCCTGTATTTCCCAATCCTTTACAGACACCCTGTATACCCGAGATACCGAAAAAGTTTCAAAAACATCCCGATGTATTTACTCAACAAAAAATAAACTATCTAAGATTGCTCGGAATTGTGAGACGCGAAAGATGGCGCTTTCTGACATTGGCTAAAACTCAGATTTCTTGAGATTTCGCGCCATTTCTTGTGATTTCGCACGATTTCTCCGGATTTGGCAATATTTGTGACAGGATTTTCATGAGTGGTTACGCGATCAAAACTGAGTTTAGGACGTGCCATTATTACGGTAATATATTGTGTATAATTTGCAATGTTATTCTTTTTTATCAAAATAAGTCTAAAATTTTGTTGTACACGTATTTTTGGGACACTCCGTACAAGTTCCAAATATTTCTTCTTTACTTTCTGTCGCGAAGTTTCTGAAATGTGGTATAAGGTGCTTACCTCATTCAAGCATCCAACGCAGTATCGAACTGTTGGTTTTGGTGGAGGTGCCGGGTGCTGTTGGTCGACAGTCAACATACATGCTGTCAGCGTAAGGGTGGCTACGATAACTTCCCAAGGATGGGACGCACAAAACTCCCCATGTGCACGGAAAATGCGTGTGGTCATTTTTTATAATATTCAGATGTTTCTGCAACAAATAATAGTACTCGTAATATAAAATATTCGAAACATCGCCAACATTTTTTTAAGGTAATTATTAAAGATATACAGGGTGTAAACTATTTAAGGAGGTAATATAATGAACCAAAATAAGCAGAAAAGTCTCAATAAACATGGGTCCGCAAAGTAACGGTTGCGGAGATGGAATGTTTGATGTTTTTTATTTTGCAAAAACCTTGTGTATTTTCTTATAATAGTTGTTTGATGTTTAGTGAAATAAACAGTACGTATTTGACAGTTGTTCTCAGTGCACAAGTTTTCTTTCGCTATGGCTGGTTACTCTAACGCAGAATTAACAGGCATGCATTTCATGTATGGTTGTGCTAATGGGAACGCCACCGAAGCGCGACATCTTTATTTTGACGCTTATCCAAATCGCCAGATTCCTTCACAACGCATGTTTGGAAGAATTTACCAAAGATTCCGTGATACCGGTTCCTTGAGCAAACAGTGCCATTTATCCGAAAGACTAAGGTCGGTACCACTCCTAGAGCAGAAGAAATTCTAGCACTGGTAGAGCAGAATCCAGGTACGAGTGTGCGGAGAATATCAGCCGAGGTAGGAATTAGTGGTCCTCTTGTTTGGAGAATCCTTCACGAGCAACTGCTTTATCCATACCATAAATCCAATAAATGATCATCAAACACGTTTGGTTTTTTGCCGTTGGTTTCTACGTCATGATGCTGAAGACTCTCGTTTTCTTGCAAACATTCTTTTTACCGATGAGGCCGAGTTCACAAGAAATGGAGTGTTTAATTTTCACAATACGCATATTTGGGCCAATGAGAATCTTCATGCTCTAATAGAATCTGGACATCAGGCATGTTTTTCATTAAACATTTGGATGGGTATTGTAGGTGACAGGTTTCTAGGTCCTGTTGTTTTACCAAACCGATTAACAGGCGCTGCTTACCTCAACTTTCTGCAGAACACACTGTATGAGTTTTTGGAAGATATTCTTTTGAATCAGAGGCAACAAATGTGGTTCCAACATAATGGTGCTTCAGCTCATTTTTCCATGGCCGTTAGAGAGTATTTATACCAAACTTTTCCACATAGATGGGTAGGAAGAGCCGGACCGGTTTTATGGCCTCCAAGATCGCCTGATCTGAACCCTCGAGACTTCTTTGTTTCGGGACATTTGAAGACATTAGTGTATGGTACTCCTGTAAATAGCCTAAAAGAGCTGGAGCTACGGATTATTCAAAAGTGTTAAGAAATCCAAACCAAGGAGGGTGTTTTCGAAAGAGTTCGAATATTGTTGAGACGAAGATGTCTTGTCTGCTTGGAAATGGACGGAGGGCACTTTGAACATTGTAACTTTGTTTTTTGTTTGTTAAAAGCTTCCCTTGTCGGTTTATTCCTAATAAAATAAAATGTTTGAAAAACGAATAGTGGTCCATATCTCCGCAACCGTTACTTTGCGGACCCATGTTTATTAAGACTTTTCTGCTTATTTTGGTTCATACTATTACCTACTGAAATATTTTACACTCTTTTTAACACCTATCTTAAATTCGTACGAGAATATATACTGGCAGTTAGATATATGATTATTAACAGAATTAACATTTATTATTTACAAAATAATGAACTAGATTATATATTTTGACGCTGTACAAAGTAGAACATCCATTTTAGATTGTGGTTTTTTTATGTATAGTTTTTGTATAATATAATACGAAAGTTTTTGAGTCTGACTATTCTAAAAGAGGAAATTAAATGTAAAATATAGCTAACAAAAGTCAAGTTGAATTAAAAGGAAATTACTCGAACACAGAATGAACAGGTACACATATCAATAGGTTTTAACAGGAAGCTTGACTTCCTATTTTGGAAAGAAGTGAAATGTCAATACTTTGAGAAGGAAATGAAAATCATTAAAATCTTTGTCAACTTGATTGTTTTTCGTTAAAGATTAAGCCAATATTGAATATTTGTATTGATAGTATGAATGAATATATTGATTAAAATAGTTTTCCTGTATTATATCTAAATTAGCAATAGGTGTAAATATACAGTGTGGCGATTAAATCTTGTCCCCTCCTTGAAACTGGTAAGCGGTTGGTAAGGATGTTTTTGAGAAAAAACAGGTCGATTTTTATTTTCGATTTTTATTTATTCTTGATGCAATTAAAGTTAATTACTTGTACAAATCCTTAAACTGGATACCTTAATTAAAAAAGGTTCATATTTTTTGTATATTATCTGATTGTCACAATTATTTTTAGTTTTAGCCTTTTCGAGAAAAAAAATGTATGACAGATATTACATAAAAAACATACTCTACATACGTTCCATAATGTTACAAGATATTTTGCATATATATGCTTGTCAGTCTAGACTTTTGAGTCAATAAAAGATTTATGACAGTGTTTCATAAGAATATTAAGGAGATATTTACTACTGTTGCTACAAAAAAAATGTTGAACAACATAGTTGCACTGTCGTTTGCTTCTTCTTCTTCTCTGATCTTATTTGTAATATTACACAGTTGAGCAAAATTTGATACACTTTTCTTATTTTTCACAAAAGAATAATTTTATAAAAATATACAGTACTATGAATTTTGGAAAATGAAATGTTTGATAGCAAATTAAAATTAAAAATTTTGTTCGAAAATAGAAAAAAAAAACAAATAATATTCTACTATCAAAGGAAGGAAATCCTTATCATTACTTATTAATTATTTTATACTGCTTTTTGGGTAGAATTTGATGTAAAGTTATGAATAACATATTTTTTCTTATATCCAATGTTAATTTCAGTCAAACGGGGTAAAGATTGGGGTCGCGTGAAGAGGATTACTTAAGAAAATTGAAAATTCCCGGCAGAGGTCATGTATTTCCCATTCGGCGGTGTCAGCCCTAATATCGATAATGCTCTGGAGGAAGTTGAAAGATTTTCTGAGGAACATGTTTTTCAACCCCCTCGCTTAAAATCGTTTCTTTTATTCCTCTATCTCTCTGCCATCTTGCTATATTAAAATCCGCGTTTTTCAATATGAAGCACCGATGATTCGGATATTTTCAAGTTCGCCTCGAAACATTGACGATTTCTTGAGCTGCACACACGTCAGCAAAAACCAAGTAAACCAAGGATTAAATCTGCTTGACAATTTGATTCAATTTAGCTTAACTTTCATACAAGTTTTTATCATGAATACAGCGGATGAATTTTGTAATTTAAATTTTACGTTAATCTCTTAAGTCTGTAGGGATCTAGGCAACCACTATCAGTCATTTTCACTGTACTTCTGAATTATATTTTTCAGAACATTAGTTAACCTACTTTCATAACGATTGTACTACCAATTCACACCTAATCCTGAACGGACTTGATTTAAAAGTACAAGCCGTTCTTGATCTAGAATTGTTGAGAAATGATGTTGTTTGAGTCTATAATTTCTTGCGGCGATACACTTCTTATCCTGGAAAAGAAACTCCTGGAATCAATAACACTGAAATATATTTGCTTTCAACGTGTAAGTTATCACTTTTACCAAGAACTTCGGCTTTAAATAAGTACAAGCACTTTTTCGGTTTTCCATGGCAGTTACTAACTTCCAGTGTTTGTTACTGCTAAGTAATTTTTTATATTTATTCAAGCCGTCTCATTTTCTCGAATTCTTGGGAATCCACAGTTTCTATATTTAAAACTATCAGATCTATGTACTACACCATCATGTGTGTATTATTATTTTTATGGTTTGGTGCGGTTTAGCTTTATGTAACAACTAAATTTATGACGTAACATTTGTCTATACACCACATATATCATTAGGCAATTATTTACATTCATTATTTATTCAAATAATCAAATATTTGATTTACTAATGCTAATTAGGTTTTGCCATACTAAAGGGACGCACAATGTGAGAAATTTATGATATATAAAAAATGCAATTTCATATATATACAGGGTGGTAAGAGGAAGTACCTACAAACTAGACACCCTGTATATGATGTAAATTCTTGGTTGTGTACGATGTTATTTTTGTTTGTAAAGAAATTAATCGTTTCCCTTTCATGTTAAGACTTAAATATACATAAAAGAAATGCAGCAGACAAAACACGGAGAAAAAGAATTGAAAAATTCGCACACATCCGTCCAAACGCGCGTGTAAGTACTGAGCGTCTAATACATACTTTCTACTTAAAAATATGATCATGCTGAAGCAGGGCTGTACTTAAAACGTCAGTAATTTGTTATTCACTTGAACTGATATTATTTCAGATCCCTAAAGTCACGCACAAATTCATTATTAGGTAAATAAAAGACATTATTGAAAATTGCTCTTAATTGTTACAGGGTGGGCAACAATACCCAAATTATTTACAGTTTTTGTCATAATTTCTTTGATGCTTTTTAAATTTTATCTGTGATCAATTCAATCAATTTTAAACAGTTTGCTAAGATTGTACGAATTAATCCATTTTAACTGGTTCTTTCTTAAAGTATTAAGTATTTTTTAATTAATTAACTTGTTTTCGTTCCGTAAAAACATGATTCTAAGTGAAACGGAAAGGATTGAAATTCTCATGATGATCAGGTATGGTGATAGAATTCGAACTCATGAGGAAGTTTGTGTTTTGTTTAATGAAACACATCCGAATCGTCCACCAATAAATCGATCCACTGTAAGCCGAACTGAAGCAAAGTTTCGAAACCATGGTCACGTTAAAGATCTGCCCAGACCTGGTCGACCAAGTATACTAAATGAAGATGCAGTTACAAGCCCTTTTGACCCTTCATGAAAACCCTCATTCCACTATGAGAGGCTTAAAAGGTGATTTAGGTGTGAGTAAAAGCACCTTGGGTAGATTTCTTCACAAAAGCATGTACCATCCCTATAAAGTTCACTGGTGCAAGAATTGTCCGACGATGATTTCTACAGATGGACAGAGTTTTGCGAAATGATGATAGAAGAATGTCAGACAGATCCGGATTTTGTCAAACGCTTAATTTTCTCGGACGACGAATTGTCGGTACTGGTCAGATCGCAATCCACACTGGACGATGAAAGCACACACTCAGCGTCCCCAGAAGGTCAATGTTTGGGCCGGAATTGTTGATAATCGAATTTTGGGGCCGTTTTTCTTTGAGGGAGATTTAGATGTCGCAAGATATTTAGATTTTCTTCAGTTTGATTTAGTTCCTTCCTTGGTTGTATACTGTTATCCAATGAAGAAGAACCAGATTTGCCCAATGACACAATTGGGTCGCAGCAAGACGGTGCACCGCCACCACTGTGGCCACTACTTAGATGACGTGTTTCCTTATCGGTCCTAAGGAACGGCCCGCCAGATCGCCAGATTTTTTCCTTTGGGAATATGTAAAAAGCAAAGTATACGTCACTAGTCAAATAGTCCTGACGATTTTAAGGAACGAATTCGACAAGAAGTTCGTGCCATCCCGCCTGAAGCTATTGGAAATGTACAACAAGAATTTGTTTCTCGTCTGGCCCATTGGTTGGCAGTAAATGATCAACAATTTGAAAATTTAATTTAGGTTTTTGTGTCCAAAGGTTTTATTAGCGAACAATAAAATTTCCTACGATTGAGTACATTCCAGTAGACACTTTAAAATGACGTTTCAATCAATTTTTTAGTACGTTTATTCATTTGTAAATAACTTTGGTATTTGTAAATAATTTGGGTATTGTTGCCCACTCTGTAACAATTAGGAGCAACTTGTGATACATTTTTGGAAACACCTCAGCTAGAATAATCCGGAAATTGGAAAAAATGTGGTGTTCCATTTAAAAAAATGTGATGACGTCATTACTCGAAGTTAGGTCACCCTGTATATTAAATTATTATTTGAAAAAAAATTAAAATCAAAAATCGATCTGTTTCGGGAATTTTCAATAATGTGTTTTATTTACCTAATAATGAATTTGTGCGTGACTTTAGGGATATCATAATTTAATTATAGTTTCTACCGTTTCACAAAAAATCTTAAATTCTATTGTTTTTATGGGTGCAGTGAACCCCTATTCCTAAATATCACTCGTACCCTAATCAAAGAAATGAAATTCACTTAAATAACTACAAACATGTCATCAATTTTATTACTAACTGGGTCATTGTACCAAGAGCAAGTTGGTGCTGCATGAAATACTACCGATTTACTATGTTTTACTTACTTTTAATAAATCTGCGGTAATATATCTATAATCAGGCTTCCTAAGCTGCTGACTATTATGTCAATTAATAAATTACATAAGAGACTCTGTTTTAGTAGGTAATTCGGATCAAGGTTGTTCGCTGATTTACAAATGTAACCTCGTATCTATATCTTGGTGTACCAAACACCAATGACGTAACAGTTTGCCAAATAATGTTCTCATTCAACTGTCGAACGCCTTACAAAAAAATTTAAAAAGCAAGAATGTTGAATGTCAGAAGTTTCAGTTACATAATTCGAGAATTTGGTTGCATAATTCGTTCTCGTTGTGTGGTTCGTAAAGTTCTGTTGGTCATTGCCAGTTGCATCCTAACGCCAAAGGCAAGGGCAAATCCGAAATAGATGTCAAAACTATTACGAAAAAAAAAACACCTAAGGAATCTATGGTCTCATTTTCGCTACTTCATTTAAAAACACCCTGTAAATGTCAGTGAGTAATACAGAAACGATACATTTGGAAATTAATTGATCTTTATGGAGGTGGTTTCTATTAGCTGCTGCCAAAATCAATACCTGGATACAAATTGGAGCAGATATGGCTTAAAGTAATGCCAAATTTCATGCATGCCAGACGCTATTCTGCATCAATGGAACTGCATTAAAATACTATTTATCCTGTACAGTAAATAAAGTTGCTATTGCATTTTACTAAGGTATTAAGGTTAAGTAAAAGGTCATGTAACGTAATTTGTTATTTTATAAACTGTAACGTTCGACAACATTGCAATGTGTCATTGTTGCTGTTAACCTAAGTAATTAGTCATAGTAGTATTGTGGTTAGTGCGTTTCGTTTTTCTCTAGTTCTTCTTTGACACCTGTGAGTGTACATAAACAAAAATGCAACAATTTATAGTAACCATGTTAATGGTGTTAATTTAAAATGAAAACTCAGTTGTACCTTTATCCCACGACAGGTGCGCATTGTAATACCCATTACTTTACACGCGAACCTTATTGTTTTAATTGGTATATTAAGAAATACGTTCGCAAGGCTGGATAATGGACAGGAATATTTCAAACAATTTTTTTGCTGAATTAAGATCTTGCGTCAACACATATGCACTTTCATGCAACCCTCATGCCAACGATGGTCGTTAATAAAATAATCGGCAACCGTGTCGAAAGGTTTGCATAGTTATTGACACTATTAGAGCCAGGAAGGTGCTTGCGCAATTACGAAGAGTTAGCTGTATAACGACAAATAATTTGTACGAGGTTCTTCGTAAGAAGCCTGGAAATTACTTACGTGAAATATAGACGATTTTTTTATTTGTTGCGGAAGGTCAGTTAGAAGTAGAACAATGCATAATTCAAACCGACATATTTTTTTAAACAATGACGACATGTGTTGGACACAAATTATGTTTACAGTAACTTGCACTTACCAATCGGTGCTAGTTTTACGACTTGTGAAACATTTGATAAAAGAAATATTCAAAACAGAGCAACAGCATTGACTCATCGCTACGTAATTAGATGTTTAAGAGAAAATTAAATTTATTCAAATTAAACCAGTTATTTTGGTCACATCGGTTTGTTTTGTTTTGTAATGGTATAAAATGGAAAGATTAGAAATCGTATATTCCTATTCTGTTATTTACACTAAATTTCGTGCCGCATCTTAAATATGCACTTCGGAACGGTAATAATACTATAGGCATTCATACGTTATCTACTGGTTACTAGTTCAAGTTCAGTGTTAAGTTATTCGTTATCTGTATTTAAAAGTGCAAAAAACAGTCTAGCCTTGCCCATATTCAAAGTTAGCATGTTTACATATTCGTTCATCGTACAGTATACTTGACGGTCGAAAATCTGGAGAGTGACACAAACTTGCTCACAATTTATAGCAGTCGACACAAAAACATACAGGCAGCCCGTATATTTTTACTATAAAATGGTGTGCCGCATATCTGAGAGAATACGCAATTACACAGCTTCTGCTGCAGTTTTACAGGCTGTGGCGAATTGACGGATCCACTTGTTGCATTTCCAGCGCTATCATGGGCGGGTATATCGTTCGGGCGGACAAAATTTCGGGTATATCTTCGCTAACTTCATTATGAATGTAATTCATTTTATTAGTGATTTTGTGTTCTTAAGAATGGAGAATAATCCAAGCTCTACAGCGTATTCTCAAAATCGTCCTAATTTAACAAGTGAGGAATATCGGATGATGACATGTATGAAGTTTAGGACGCGAGGTCAAAATATGAGTGTAAGTGACGTTGAAAAATGTATTTCATTAAAAAAAATCCGTAAATTTCGCTTCCATGAGTACACGGCTTAAGTGTAATATCCGCGGAGTGCGCATCAGGTAGATGTAAGTGGTTGGTGGTGGGCAATCGTCGACCAAAAAGACGGCATTCTAATTTGTAGAGAGATGTGCTAGGTTCTGTCGACGTCAACTTGTTTTTGATAATTTTAGTGCTTTGAACTTTTCTCAAGTGGCGCGCTCAGGTAATCATGCCACCCTCACCTTCCGTACTAATATCTGTGTTGTGATTAGTTAGTCTCTATTAATTTCAACCTTGGGTAACTGATAATATAAGATAACTCTTATCATGTTTATTATCTAACTCCTCGAAATTAGCAAAAACTGTTATATCACTGTTTCTACTAAAAACAGTGGATGTTATGTAATGCAATTATTTTTATCATGTCTGATGGCCTTCAAATTTAGTACGCCTATGAAATGTTGCTCCTCGCACGCTTTGCCCGTCGCGATTGTCTACACTCTACAAGCTAGCGATTAGTCCTCTATATTTTCGGCCGCTGCCTATAGTTAATTTCACACATTGTAGAAAAAATTAAATATTTGACAAACACAAAATAAAACGTATCGTCTCATTTTTCATAGATGTTTCAGGATTACAGTTACGATTTCAAATTTTTATACTGCAGGGCAGTGTCCGCTCTAGAGAAAGTAGGCAACCTTGACTGACATGTATTGCGTTAGCCAGCAATCATACCTGATCGTCGTCACACTCCGGATGGGCACATTTTTTAATAACGAATTGCCCAAGTGAAACTTGTGTATTCCAGTATACACGGAGTATACGGTGCCCAACGACCTTCAACTATTACGAAATTTATCAATGCCGAACCGCGACTTATTGACCTTTTCCACAATCACAAAATAAATACACACTTACCTTATTTTAACCACATACTAGTGGATTGCGTGGAAAGGGATGGCTTAATAATATTTCGCTACGAATTTAAAACCTCAAATCGAAACCTTGAACTGGTATCTTTATCTACGTGTATGTATCTTGTAAAAATTGATTCTTCGAAGTAATGTTATTAAAATTAAAGGAACGTTTTGTTGCGGTGCTTTAAATGGATAGTATTGTATAACAATGAATTTATTTGCATATTACGGTCTGTCAGAAGTTAAAATAAAGTTTGTATGCTTGATGAGGCAAAATATTGCACCATTAAAAATAAAGTGTGATTAAATCCCTAATAGATTTTTTCCAATGAAGGTGAAGGTGACTTATCATTCTCTGTATTGAACAATAACTGCATGCACATGCTTCAGAACATTTGTTTATGAACTGTCTGTGTGATGTCTTTAAACGATACAATGCAGTTGGTTTGTTTTACAGAAACTACTAACATGATCTACAAATTTACATTTATCGTTATATAGGTTACTATTATGCAGAGATGCAAGTTTACACAATTTATCCTGGTTTCCACTTTTAGTTGGCGCAACGGTATTTGTTTAATAGTTCAAACTGATTTACCAAGCAGTGGTAAATATACTTCGGAATACTTAATCAGAACTTAACTTTGTTAACTTGATATACTCGTAAACGTAAACAAAGGTTTTAAGTGTAATTTTATGAAAAATATGGAATCATTCGTAAGAATGAAGCATTTTCTAAGCAAGGACGTTAAACGTAGGCATCTTAAACATGTTGTATTTTGCTTCCCGGTAAAAACAATTTTCATTAGCGATGTTAATAGGTTATAATAGGCATAACTGGATATCTTACAAGATTAATATCCTCGACACAAATGCAACTTCACTTTGCTGTCAATATCTAACACGTAGCTGTGCGAATTGAACAACAAGAATTTAACCACCAATAAACATTACTGTTTTATGATAGCATTATTTCTTCGCAGCAAAACCTTTGTTAGTATAGGAAATTTTTGTTTTAGTTCAAAATAAACCAAAAAATAAATGATGTACATTTTAATTGAGGTACAAAAATAATGAAACTGGAATACTCATAAAGGAGATAAAAACATGATAATAAATGGCCATTTATGGTAAAAGAAGTTATTTTGGTGTATAATTATTTTGAAGACACGTGTTTGCTTAAATAAACCTGGAAACCAAAAACTTTCGCGATAATACAAATTGCTCATCAAAATGTGTTTTCCCCAAGAAGAAGCGGTAGTGGTAATTATTCAAAGCAATGGTATAGGTAGTTATAAATTTAGGGATCTTGAGTGAACGAAAGTGATTTTTTCTACGATTTCAATCATCTTAATTATTGCCACTTTCTGTTTCTTTTACGGCTTCAGGGGAAGCCATTATAAAGCAAAAACAGATACGTCTGTATACTAACATATTATCCACTACAAATCTTGGTCTAAGAGAAAATCGAGGAATATCTTGTTAGGACAAAATATGATACAGCTTTCACTACAGTTGATGGTTTTTTCCCTCTGCAATTACATTCGGCAATTCAAATCAATACACAACAGTTGCCTTATTTATAGTATTAGTTGTTAATGTATTTTGTTTAAAAATATGTTAATGTCACAAATATATTGTATTCATATTTACACATAGTTTTGAGGAGATAATTTTGCTGATATGAAAAATTCTTATTGCGTTTTTTTTTCAAGAGTAAAATATGTTTTTTAATACTACAAATATTATCGACATTGGTGATTCAGAACATCGACGTTATCATTATAATTAAATTCATTACAGATAAAAGTTATAATTTGCTTATATGCACAATTTTACATAACAATTTTTTAAATATTTACAATATTTTTAATTATCTATTTTCAATCCCACATCTATTTTTTTTATTTTTCTACTCTCTGCTCAAAATATCTGGGTGTATATCTTTAAATCTACATATTTATATTTCAGTTAAAGCAAATAAAAAGGCTTCTAAAAAAATCCAATATTTTGGTAAATAAATAATATTTAAAAGATTTGATAAAACAGAAAAATTGTTTCATTCAGATATTAATTAATCGGTATTGGCAAATTTATTTAAATCTATAATTAGTCCTGCAATATTGAATTTTGAATCATAGATATTTTGTTAATTCATCAAAAGTTAAAAAATATTAAATAAATATTATCCAATAAATATTAATTGCAAAAATCAATTTCGTGTTGACTGCTGGCAGAAAATTTACACTTATATTTCTTTAAGATGCGAATGCTATCACTACCACTTTGTATTTGCTGTTCTCTCATGTAGGTATATTCCGTTTGTTGGTCCCTGAAATTTTGGTCAATTTACCGAATCAAGTACCTAATAACGTACCCAACTTCAACTATGAGGGTCAAGGAATGATGTAATTCAGACTTTTACAGCTACTGACAGAGGCAGAGAGGTTAGTCCTAAGATTTTATAGAGTATAAATTGCTGTACCCAAAAGGGGACACCGACCGAACGAACTTAAGTGATATAATATTTTTTAGGCCTACGTATACTGCAACGTAAAAATAGATCTCTCAAATTAACTTGGATTCGACTTGTCGATATATACTATACTGTCCAGATGGTATCTTAGGAAAATGCGGGGGAACCACGATATTGTACAGGAAGATTAACAAAAACATACCAAGACATTCGAAAGTACAACACTTTTAACTATAAAAAACCGATTCACATTTCGGAATCTACCAAATAAAGATTTACTATTCCAGTTATACTAATAAAAATTAATCAAAACCAATCCTGTCCACATGAATTTTCTCAATTTATTAAACATTTTATCATCTCAAAATGGACACTTACGTCTTGATAGCAGTAAATGTATTGCACTTAACGTCGCATTAAGAAAGTTAATTATGAAATATAGGTAGCATTCAGGGTGAAATTGGGCTTTATCTTAGGTACTTGGGCCGTCATAAGATGGTGCTATATATACTTCACAAATACAGTCTCCGACAGCAAGCATAACCTTCGATAAAAATTATTATGAATGAGATAGATACGACGTAATGGACTTGGATGGACTTTAATTTAGTGGTTTTAAGGCGACGGTTCTTACTGTTATGTAATCTTGTATGACTTTCTGGGTTGTTATCCCGTGACTTAGGTAACCCGTGGTAACCAGTCATAGAATTAATGCGCAGGCGCACTTCCTTAGTCTTAGCTGGGTATCTTTGACATTCCCTTGTTGTTGTTGGATTATCTCTTGGTCCGCCCATATATTTTTATTCCTGTGGTTGGTACTATGGCTGCTATGCGGCGGAATAGTCTTTTCAGATAACGCTCCCAGATGTTTTGCCGCTCTTCACTTCAGTGGTAACAACTCTTCAAAAGCCTCACCGTACCACGTTTAAACAACCTTAGTGGTTATAGCATACCAGCCCGGTTTACTCAGATATTCCCAGTACGTTTGCGAAGTTAAACATTGAAATTGCATCATCTTAAAAAGAATAATGTCAGTGCTTCCTAACTATGCCAATTGTTAAACATTCATATTCAAGTAACGTCTTTTCTAAAAACTAAGTAGTGCAAATTGATCAAAGTCATACGGGAATTCCAGCAGGCAGTCTACCCATTTGTTATTCTAAATATTAGTGACTAGTTTCATATACTGAATTTTATTACAGGCATGACGGAGACACATGGACGTCCACATAGAGGGGAAGGGGAGCACTTAAATTTACCCAAATGGATATATGTGAAGAAGGACTCGTAAAGTAACCACCACTCTCACCTGATTTGAATCAGTTGATAATTTTGGGACGTTTACTAATTCATATATAAAGAATCGTAAGAAAATGAAGGTAAGGAGTATGATTATTTAAATCCACCTGTTGTCTAGCATATTGTGTCACACGCTATTCATTACAAAGAATGTCGAGGAAGTAAAAATAAATACACACAGACAAAAATACAAATGATGCATTTAAATTCATATCAGACCGTCAAGTGAAATTATTTCGTAATCATGTGTTTAATTTAACTTAACAGCGTACTGTTAGAAATTTTCTTTAGTAGGCAAATAATGATAAAATAATATGTCGACAGTGGGCAATATTCATGTTTAAGGGTTTTTTAAAACAATGCTTTAAGTTTATATTTTATATAGGAATTGATATTTCTAAAGTAGGTAAAAATAAATCGAAAGTGTAGTGAAAATAGTTACCCCTGCGTATCAGGGATTTTGCCAGTTGTAAAAGACGATGTAAAACAAGGAATATCCCGTTGGCAGCTTTGTTTGAGAGTATCTTCCTCGCAGTAATAAATAAATAGACCTGAATGAATGTGACGATTCAAAAAATTAATGTAGCGTAAATATTAATTCAACCTATTTAGCTAGCAGCGAATTTATTTAATATTCCGGGAACAATTCGTCTGAATCAGTTAAGGAAATTCCAGAACGAAAGTCTGTTTTCTCAGATTAACATATGTTTAGTTTTTTGATACTCATCTTTTCTGCTGTAAAAATATTCGGCGGTTTCATCCTGAAGCGCAGTTATTTATGACAGCTCTGTTTACTCCCACTGGGCGATCTCTAACCCAAAAGTAATTAATTCAATTTCCCCTGCAAAACTTCCCGGCCGTATCAAAATATTTACAGCTGTAAATTACTAAAAGTCCCAGTTCTTGGGATATCCTCTGTAATTAGATTTCAGACACCTAAAGTCATTAGGCCGAAAATTGTTCTAGATTTACATTAGCAGGATTTTCTTCAGTCTCGTCTCTTCGAAATTTTGTCTTTCGAAAATCTACAAATGATTTTTCACCCTAATGCATTATTTAATTTAATTGCGCGCTTTTATTTCATTATTTTATAATAATCGTTGTAATAGAATTATAATTTAGTCTTTAAAATCTTAGTTCAACTTTGTTCCAGAACCAATAGAATACAGTGTCCAGAAAATACCTGTACAACATATTTAACATTATAAGTATTCTCATTTTCTCTTAAAATTAAATCCTCGATTTTTTACTATACTTTCGAATTGTTGTACTGCTTGCGGCTAAGTCAACACATTTCGTCAGCAGTATTGTTTCACGAAGGATAACTAATAACAGGAATAACTTAAAAATATATATTTTGTGTATGTATATTTAGGTTTTATTGCTATCAAAAAAAAAATAGGCTCTAGCTAGGAGAAAATTTGCCACACAGATGTGAATTTTGGTCGATAGTAGGTATACATATTTACCAAACATCAATAAATGCCAAACTCAATTTATGAAGGTAACCTTTTTTCCTTTGGGTCTTGAAGTTAAATAAAGGGTCTTCAAGTCTGAATAATTTATTTACTTTGTTGGTTTTGTTGCCAAATTTTAACACATTTTACGATTTCCATCAGCATGCTGCGACAAAAATGTTAAAAGGTAGCCCCAGTGGTATTTGTGACTACTGAAAAACATTAAACGTATCTCATATGCGAAAAGTGTCAATCAACCAATCGATGTGGTGGGTATTTTGTAATTTTCAGCTCTGGGAGGATTATAAATCGTTTCTACATGAAGTGTGTGTTTTTTTATTCTCTTGCTGTACAGTGTACTTCATCTACAGTGATTAATGGTAACTCTCCATTAATTCTTTAAAATTAACGAGTTTTCTTCTACGAAAAAACGGATATGTTATTTCAGGAGATACAACGCCGTTTTTGTTTATTTGCAAATTCCTGGACCAAGGAAAATGCGTCAAACTTTATTTTATATGTTCCAATATACTTCTGCTTTAAAATTATGAGGTTATAATGTTGCAATTTTAACACTATACGAGTTATTAACGTTGCGTAAATTTTTACGACAAAACAGCAGTATATATACATCTTTAAAAAGTTAGTCTTATTGAGAAAAAATAGTGAAAGCAAAACAGTAGATAATATTTATTAATCACTTTATAACTTTAAGCCCGTGAGCTGATGAGTAAAATAGGTAAAAGGGAGTGTACCTACGGCAGTCAAATATTCTAAGTACGCATCGGATTAAAGAGTATACGATATGAAACTAAAGAACCAGTTCTTATTAAATGTGAAACGACCTGAGCTACAGGTAAATTTAGAGCAATAAAAGTAATCTGATTAAATATTTGGGAAAACCTCTTCAAAGTCAGTACAGCTTCTGGTGCCTTCACATTGAATTGAAAATAAAGTACGCATTTGCACTGCATAGGTTAAATATTTCTTAAGAGTGCCATATTCTTGAAATAGTGTTTTCTACAAATACAAATAATTTTAATAATCTAGAGTTTAGCAAGTAACAGGAATGTTATCTCATGCTACCTGATTTATAATGAATAAAAGCGGTTTTCCAACAAATTTTTAGGTACAGAAATCTTTGAAAATATGCATTTTTAAAAATTTAACTGTATTGTTATAACATAAACATGTTAGTACACATAAGATTGTTCACTTTTACTTATAAGTATGTGAGAATAATCGTTGAAATGTGGGGTTAGAATAGCTAAATAATGTGTCTTAGAAACTCTTTTTAAAAGGTATTATTTTAAGGTAAAAAAATTTGAATACGGTACAATACAATGAATAAACAAAACATAAGAAATTTTATTTACGATCTTACTTTTGCTCTACGTGTTTTTTTTTTCTGTGCCACAAATTTGATTATTTTCGGCGAGAAATACGGCGACCTTAAATAAAATTATAGTCGCATTCAGTTGACAAAGAAAATTCTGTGACGTGTATTAACTTCTAAGACAATTTGATCCAAATATTCGCTGACTATTATTCAAAGAAAGTGACTAAATAGTGATGTAAACATTGGTATTCAAATTTTCTTCGGAAATTATTAAGACGTGCCAAAGTTAAGCTAGACTATAAACTAGTATAACATCCAATTATAGTGTAGTAACTAGAGGTTTGTTTATTTTTTGCAATTCCGGTATCCTAAAATAGATCTAACATATGTAACATAGTGGCAAACGTTTCATAACACTATTTATATAATTTATGTTGATTTAACTAACGAGTAAGTTTATGCCTGATAGGCAGATTAAAATATTTTATGAATTTTCACTGTAACTGCTTTCATAACATATATCGCACCCGTATGTTTTCTAGCAATATATGTGCACATACTAATTAAATATGTGCAGTTTAATATATATTATCACCTTTCTACTGGAAGTCTAACATAAAGGTTATTAAATATAAATAAAAGTATTCATAAAAAATATCTCCTTTGGTTAACGAACAACCATTTGACTTTCGCTTGTAGAATGGCATTTTGACACAAATACTAAATATGAAGTTCTTTGCATTGTGTATATAAATAGATCAATTATCTGCCTAGCGATCTTTCAAGGTGTATGTACAAACAGTTTTAACTGATTTTGGACAAAGCAAGTTGTTAATAAATAAAATAAACAAAAACATACAATGAGTGATTTTCAGTTGTAATTAAAACATAATCAGATTATTAGTAATAGTCTACTAATAGATGCCAATGTAAATTCCTTGGAAAACAAATTCATGCCAGGTGTCAAAAATATCGC
This sequence comes from Monochamus saltuarius, assembly GCA_025584915.1. NCBI lineage: Eukaryota > Metazoa > Arthropoda > Insecta > Coleoptera > Cerambycidae > Monochamus > Monochamus saltuarius. The sequence goes on along the minus strand of CM046730.1, from coordinate 18,269,046 downwards.
AATAGGTTTAGGCAATTAAAAGAAAGTGTAATATTACAAAACAGGTATTATTATATTCAATGCTAAACGTAAAAGCTGATACTGTGTAAGAAGTATGATCATCCTTTAGCGACTATCAATTTTTTTTTAATGGCATTCAATTCTGAAACAAACTCATAACGTGAAATGCGAAATGCTAGTAGAATACTTTCATGTCGATTAAAAAACTCTTGAAAAGTAAAACGAATTCTTCATTTATGAAACATACGAATCGTAATTAGAATTGAATAGTGAATTTTGCAAATTTAGCATTCAACCGTGAACTTAATTTATGCGGACACAAGTAATGTCTATATATTAAAAATATTCTCTACAGAATACACTTATTGAGTTTTATTTTTATACAATTGATTCAATATATCTTCATTTTAGTTTTGTCGTAGGTACAAATATATACCTAATTATAAAACCGAAAAAATCACACAATTTTACTTAAAAAAATATTTGTAACGATCGATGTTTTAAAAATCTGTTTGAGAATATTTAAAAAATTTAACAATAAATTTTGGTTGCAAAATTATATGGTATTTCCCCGCAGTTTCGAATACTTTGAAAAATTTGTACTTTGTCATTTTTGTGAACACAGACTTATAAAACACCCTGTATACGTACATACATTTAAATATTTAAACAATGAATAAAATATTGTAACATAAATACTCATTTTCGCATGCATTATACATTCTTATGAAGCATTTTGATTTTTTTGACATTAAAATAATGACCATATTTCTCCACAGTTTCGAATCGCTTATTTTTGAATTTGTACTTGATTTTATATAAATAAAAATAAAATTTTGCAGAGGTTTTAAGACTTTTTTTCAGTCTATTTTTTAAGAATTTTATTTTTTGGCATTAAAATAACAAGACAATGATGTTTCTACAATTTCGAATCACTGGTTGTAAAATTATAAGGCAATATTTCCCCGCAGTTTCGAATACTTCGAAAAATTTGTACTTCGTCATTTTTGAGAACACAGACTTATAAAACACCCTGTATACGTACATACATTTAAATATTTAAACAATGAATAAAATATTGTAACATAAATACTCATTTTTGCATTATACATTCTTAAGAAGCATTTTGATTGTTTTTGACATTAAAATAATGACCATATTTCTCCACAGTTTCGAATCGCTTATTTTTGAATTTGTACTTGATTTTATATAAATAAAAATAAAATTTTGCAGAGGTTTTAAGACTTTTTTTCAGTCTATTTTTTAAGATTTTTATTTTTTGACATTAAAATAATAAGACAATGATGTTTCTACAATTTCGAATCACTGGTTGTAAAATTATAAGGCAATATTTCCCCGCAGTTTCGAATACTTCGAAAAATTTGTACTTTGTCATTTTTGTGAACACAGACTTATAAAACACCCTGTATACGTACATACATTTAAATATTTAAACAATGAATAAAATATTGTAACATAAATACTCATTTTTGCATTATACATTCTTAAGAAGCATTTTGATTTAAAATTTTACAGGGGTTTTGACTTTTTCAGTCTATTTTTTAAGAATTTTATTTTTTGGCATTAAAATAACAAGACAATGATGTTTCTACAATTTCGAATCACTGGTTGTAAAATTATAAGGCAATATTTCCCCAGTTTCGAATACTTGAAAAATTTGTACTTCGTCATTTTTGAGAACACAGACTTATAAAACACCCTGTATACGTACATACATTTAAACATTTAAACAATGAATAAAATATTGTAACATAAATACTCATTTTTGCATTATACAATCTTAAGAAGCGTTTTGATTTTTTTTTGACATTAAAATAATGACCATATTTCTCCACAGTTTCGAATCGCTTATTTTTGAATTTGTACTTAATTTTATATAAATAAAAATAAAATTTTACAGTGGTTTTAAGACTTTTTATCAGTTTATATTTTAAGATTTTGATTTTTTGGCATTAAAATAATAAGGCAATGACGTTTCTTCACAGTTTCGAATTTATTATTAATTTAATAATCTGTTTTATTAATTTTAAAAATAAAATGGAATGATTTTCTAAATAATAAAGTAAGAACAATATTTTGCAGTTATATAGTTTGAAAGTGTTTCATTTTTATTATTCTATAAAGAATCATAAAATAACAGGAATTATCTTATAAACACAGGGATTTATTCTAAAAAATGTAACATTAATTCTAAAAATCATTGAAGGGATTTTCAAAAATTAGACCTATACCAAAATAACGCGCGAAATACAATTTTTGCAATAATACTGCATGTAACAATGTTTCTACGCGGTCTGGAAAACTAATTTCATTTCATTTACAAAAACCACAATATTCTTTGATATACATTTAAAAATAAAAAATAATATTTACTACAACAATAGTTCTACACAGTTTCGGAAATTAATTTTACTTATATTTACAAACAATAATTTTTTACACAATGTTTTTGACATAGTAATATTAAAATAATCCTACACACGTCGTATACGCGTTATGTGTAACGTTTACCTTAGGATTTTGATGGTCGATGCACTGTCACAGTTTCACTAAATAACCAGCCGACCACGAGACTTCAGAGGCGCATTGGCACCAACTACAGAACCCCAGGTGAAGCTTCTGACTACTGACTACTCGAACTCGAGCTGTAGCTCGTGCTTGTAAAGTTCTTAACCAGTTTGAATGCATCGAGTAAAAGCTCGAAGCCATGCGTACGGGCTCGGAAACTTAGTACGCTTTCAGGATTTGCATTATTTGAATTCTAACACCCGCTTCGGCCTGCCCATCAATACTTTCTCATCAAAAGTTTGGAACAACATAAAATTGACGCATACTTTTTGAAGTTTTGCTTTTACCCTTGATCTTACCATGTAAATTGTTTGGACCTATTCACGTTCTTTCATAATCCTAATTTACAGGCCCGCACTCATTTTACTAATGTTAAATATTACAGAAATTACGGAAAAGTGAAAATACTTGGCCAACAAGTAAAAAATACGTATTTTGAAAGATTTCTGTACCTAAAAATGTTTTGGTTAGACTGCTTTTTGCCGTTATACAGGGTGTTCGGAATATAAGCCGTAATTTTAAGGACTTATACAGGGTTAACTATGACTTAGTACAAATAGGAAAAAATAAGAATTAACGGAACAATCCTTCAAAAAAATTCCAAACTTATTTATAAAGCCAAAAAAAATTTTTTTCGATATTATTTTAAATCCTTATTTAACGCCGCCAATGTTAACTTGATTGTTGGTTGCATACTCTACAAGCATGCAACAGAAGCTCATCAGTCAGTATCTCTGTCATGTCATAATTGAAGTCCTGTGTTTACGTTGTAATGTTGTGTTCTTATTCAGATTTTAGCGCCTTATTTTAATTTTTAAACATTTTATAGTTATTAAATAAAGACATTTTTGTTGGGTGCAGATACTTTCCCACAATATAGTTCGCCGGTTTGGTTTTCTAGGTTATGGGACAAGACTGCCGCGGTTACATTAAAACGTCTATTTATTCCTTTTGTTCGATTTTGTTATAATAAATAGGCATTATCTAATTGCACCTACGGGAAGTATCTTTTATCGGTAGTGAGTGGCTGTAATGGGCGAATATGTAGTTCTACCAGTTTATAACGAAATAATGGAAAACTAATGCAAAATACTGACGCTAAGTGGATTACTAATAAGAATGTTAATTTTCGTTTCTACATTTAGAAATGCTGCAAAAAAACGACGATGGTAGTAGATATTGTTGACAGATGTAAGTTTTATCTATGGATCTAAGCCATCTCAGTCGGTTCTTATCATAGGCGCCGACTTTCCGTAGGAAAAAAGGGTTTTGCCCCATTTTTTAAATATCGAGCTAAAATTCTGGAATAATTTTTTTATTGTCTTTTAGGCTTCCCTAAGCACGTGGTTAAATTTTTTGTACTTGGTCATAGTTAACCCTGTATATCTGACTAAAAGCAATAAAAAACTTATGAAAAAAATGTCTAAAATGAATACTTTGTCCATAAATACATTTCAAAAATAAAAATACAATCAATCTGTTATAAATTTTGTAATTATTATTTCGATATTAAAAATGATTTATTTTTTAGATAAAAATACATGGTTATGTTTATAGCATAATTTATTCAAATCAATAGATATGAAAAAAGGATAATAATTAAAATTATTTAAAATGTTGGGCATAACTTCTTCCTGGAAATAGATATCAAGTTGATTTTTGATATGCTTAAAGAACTTGGACGACGCTATATTATAATGCATAGTAAATTTAGTGATGTTATACCTAGCGTCTTATTTTTGCCATTACATTTTGACGATTTCAAACAGCTATAATTTTTTCATTTCAAACGAAACACTATGTATTCTTTCACTGTCTTATGCACATTTAAATTGTCTTTCAAACCATGTAAGCACTGTTAGGGTTACGATTACTACTTGTGGTGATATTTGCAAATTTATATTATTTTGACAGTTTTCGTCAAATTTGGAATGTAATCATATTTGCTATAGATATAAACATTTGAAAAACAACAAATTTGGCTTGGCATGTCAAATAGTTATTGTTGTATTGTGTCTCCACCAGTTACACTAGAACTGTAACAATTATTATTATTTAAATGAAGATTATTTAAATTTGTTTATTATTTATGTAGAATGTGACAAAGTTTTAACAAGAAGATACCCTCAAAAACAGAAGCCATCATCAAAACCTGTATAAATTTAAATACCATATAACAATTTTCTCGCTATAGCCAAATGCGTAAGTACGTCTCTGTTAAGAGCCACATTCCCCGCACTCTATAGTGATACACGCTTTTTCCGTCTTTAATTTTATAATCTGTAATATTTTCAAAACTTTCTGGTTCAACGAAAGCGTAGATCACAGAACGCTCCATATATATTTCTTAATGAAACATCTGGGACATATTATCTTGATATAAAAAATGTGGATATGCCGACGGATAAAGTATTCCATAATCAATGTGAAATGTCAATTTTTTTTAATATATGCTAGACAAACGACAAGAAAATTAATTATTGACGCCTACCCAGCAAGTTCAAAGGGTAGTTGCTGATAGTGGGTTAAAAATCATTTTGGTGACTGATGGGGCTAAACCTTTACATATAACGTACAATTCTTAAAAAATCTTGAAAGTCACGGATTGATTTCAACTGTTAGAAATATTCGACCAGTTAAGTTGTGTGTTTTCAGTGCATGTAACATAAGAAGTAGTTGATCAGATTGAATATTCGTTCGTACACTGTTTAGACATCGCTGTATCTGTAGTGTGTACAGAGCTTAATACGTTTGAACTTTGAACTTTTAAATATACATAAATCATTTTCTGGCCTACGTTTTTTTTAATTAATGAATATATTTGATTCATCAATGCTTATTTTAATTTTTTTTATGGAAAGTTATTATTCTCGATTTGTTTGCAACTTATTACATCACCTTTCCAGTGATATTTCAATTTCGTCCAAGAACCAGTTCAATTTTGTGGGTCGATCAATATTATTCTATAACAAAGCATTTAATTGAAACAAGCGGTCACTGATGAAAGCCACACCAATTTGGAATTTGGAATTTACAAAAGGAGCAATCGGGTTGAATGCATGAACTTAAATAAGTAATAGTTTATTTTATAATCGCTTTTAATGACTCAGGCTGTATTTAATTATACAAAACTCAGGATCGATATCTGCTTATTATTTCTGTGTTTAAATCTACCAGAACCCCAGATGCTATTTTTCATTTGTATCTAATAAATTCGACAAATAAATATCCAGTTAATTATTCGCAGCGTGCATACAGGATGTCACTTTTCATCAAAATATAAAGATATGGAAGGTATTTAGACTGCAAGATTTCAACCCTTAGATATTCCTTACATTCATTGTATATTCGTATTCTTGCCACGAAATGATCAAATTTCTGGTGCCTTTAGGTATAAAAGCACAAAAATAAAGTTCTTGTTTTGTTTATTCATTGTTACTATGTATACTTTTTGCAAATAAAATAATTTTTAAAGAGCTTACACGACCATGTTGCTATTCTACCACATTTTAATATAATTATTTTCGCATACTAAAATAGAAATAAACAATTTTATATCTATAGTCAGCGGCCGAAAATCTAGAGAGTGACTAATCGCTAGTTTGTAGACAAGCGCGACGCGCGAAGCGTGCAAGTAGCAACATTTCATAGACGTACAAATTTGAAGGAGATCAGATATAAAAAATAACAAAAATGGCAAAAAATATGGCATTACATGACATCCATTATTTTTAGTAGAAACCATGATATAACAATTTTGAGGCGTTAGATAATAAAAATGATAAGAATTATTTCCAAATTGAAAGTTTTTATCTTGTATTATCAATTACCCAAGGTCGAAAATAATAGAGAGTCATTCATAATTAAATTAGCAAAAAAGATATAGATACCTGAAATTTTGCCCGCCCGAATGATCTACCCGCCCATGTAGCGCTGGAAATAGGTGGATCCGTCAATTCGCCACAACCAATACAAAACTGCGGCGCATGCGTGACTTACTTCAGCAGAAGCGTGTAATTGGGTATGCTCTGAGAAATATGTGGCACACGATTTTATAGGAAAAATATACGGGCTGCATGTATGTTTCTTTGTGTCGACTGCTTTAAATTGTGAGCAGGTGTATAACATGAGTCACTCTCTAGATTTTCAGCCGTCTAGTATAGGTCTAAGCAGTGGCGGTTCATGAATTTAATAATGGGTAAACCGGAAGAATAGATAATGCTTCGCATTTGTTATTTTATATTAAAAAAGTGCGTTTAAGAGGTTATGTTTATTAAAGTTTTTAATAATATCTTTTATTAGAATGTTCGGTGACATTATATTCTGTTATTTTGTGAGTCACTTGTATTAAGTTTAATTTTGAGCCGAAGGTGGAAATGAGACACGTGCGCACACGTATCGTTCGCAGAATGCAAACGTTTTTAGCGATCTTCCGATTAGCTGATTGAAATGCCTGCCGTTGTTTCTCTGATCGAACGCTGAATGAGGCAGCGAGATTTTAGAATTCCGTACATTGTAGACATCTGCTACTAATATTATTAAGACGTCCTGTTCGGAACAAATTCTTCAACAGGAAATAGAAAATCGATTTTATATCAGTGTCATTTAAACGTGAAATATTGCATTGCCAATGATAAATTTTAGAGCCCTCCTCCTCCGTTCCTGTTTGTTATACATATCAATTTTGCGGAAAGTTGTGGCTGCTTGAGAATTAAATTATATTTGCGACAGGGATCAAAGAAGCTGATTTATTGCATATTTTGCGTACAAAGCAAAACGTCTAGAATGATGCACTACTTTCACGTAGTTTCAGGTGGCGTAAATTCATAGGCGGCGGGACTTTAGGCGCTCGAATAAAAGTAAAAATATCTAAGTTTGTCCCATGAGGATCGGTTTTCAAACCTTGAGTTCGCAAAAGCTATTAATTTCAGAAGATGAGTTCTTTTTGAGTTGATTTATTGAGACGGAAATAATTGTTCAGTAATAATTCCTTGAAAACCCTCCCAGTCCATGAAATAATAATTAACTCATCTAATGGAGAAATAACAGAAACATTTTTCACAATTTTATCCTTGCTGAGGTTTAGTATCTGCATTATAAATGTATTTCTAAATATATCAAGACGTAGTACTATTAAGTGATGTAATATAGTGTAATAAAAAAGTAAAAATATCCCTGGGACTGGGATGACGCTTTTACACGTAAATGAGAAGTTTTACAACTTTCAGAAGTTACATGTTACTTGAATAGTTGTTATACAGGATGGTTAACAAATGGCCTAAAAAGAAACCTTATATTTTATAATGATTTTTAAGAACATAGTACGCCACTGCTTTATTCTGTCAAGTATGATATTTTTGAATTCGTCTTTCAATTTCCTACAAATTATTACTGCTTTGAGGTTTTCGTAAAATACTGGTTTTCAAGTAAAACTTTAAAAATTATACTGAAAACTATTTTTATTTAAATGATATTACAACGTTTTTTAATTATTCGGTCATTTAATCCAAGAAAGATCAATCATCGTTTTTATTATTTTATTTGAGTAAATGCTGAAAATTATCATTTTAGTAACAAAAATGTACTATTGCTTGAATCTGACGAAATATAAAAAAAATAATGTTGTAAGTTCAACACGCTGTATACAAAGCGTGGTATGCAGCGCATACAATAACAGTTATTGTGGCAATAAAATAAAACTCTTGCTTATCGTAGCATAAACAATAAAACATATTTTATCCAATTTATGTATGATGTGTTTTGTTAAAATTCCAGAAAAATATGATATAAAAAATTCATGAAATATTTTCAGGTCCGTTCGTAACCTGAATTTTTTGCATAAGCCATTCATTCCGACCGAACATCATTCTGAATATAAAATGAAACAGTGTAGAAACGGACAATTAACTTTTAGATTCTCTGATCCATGAAAAGGGTCCTAATGGAGTACATTTTCTTTACCGATTACATCCTATCAGACGGAAATGTTTTTGTATATTTTTTTTGCTCGTGACAGAAAACACTTTTCAGATTAGAACCTTGATTGTAACTTAAACAGTTGTAGGTACTTCATATTTTCATATTTTTGAAATATTTTTATTTCAAAAAATAGATAGCAAAAATTTACATGTTCTAGGAAATTAAATAAAACATCACACACGACAAAAATATGTTTATTGTGGTAAAATAAATAAATAAATAAAGTGTGAAGAACTACACATATTTTTATTTATAGATACGTGATATGCGATAACTCCAAAAATATTATTTTTCAGAAAACGCATTTATAGATTCAAACGGATCATGTAAATCAACCAGAATTTTAGTAGAAACCAAACATTGGCTTTCAAATATTTATTTTCAGTGTTTTTAAGTATAATGTAAGAAAAATCATATTTGTTTTTAGTTATAGAAATAATGATACATATCATATATATGACTCAAACCGCCAAACAAAGTTGACATGTTTGTGACGTATCATGTTCATATTACAAAATAGCGTGCTTGTTAGTAATGTTGGACATTAAGCATTATAACTAATACAAATATTTTAAAAAATCATGTGGACAATGGAGTTAACAGAAAACGTACATTTTTGGAGATATCATATGCATCCCTAATACCACAGAATTGTTAAAATATGGTGTTAGGGTAGCAATCAGCCAATCAGCAGTGTAAATTTATTTTTTCCAGTATCGTTAAGAGTGCTTTCCAGAAATATGCATGAAACGTGCTGATGGATTAATGAAATCAAGATATTAACGAAAAGTGCTCTTTTCATCAAGCTATAGTGACGTATGCATAAAGAAACGATTTAAAAAATGATTTAAAAGAGTTATTATGTAGCCGAGAAATAATAATATGCAGTACATCACTTTTCTCATATAAGCCCTGACAAGGAAGAATTGTTAATAGTCTATCGGTTTTATTTTGTAAATATTTCAATCCATGGTGTTAAAGATAAGTGGATATAAAGCTTAATTTTTTATAAAATTTGCTGATTTTAAAAAAGTTATAGACTTTTTTGAGGACACCATAACTTTCTTGTTATGCGACGCAGAGGTACTGACGTCTTTTAATTTTTCTATATCTGCAACCGTTCGAGAGTTACTGCCCATCGAAGTTTTAGAATTTTTCCACCAACTGCAGTCTTCGAAGCACAATAGCGTCTGGTTATCGCTTGACAATTTTTATTTATTAAAACAAAAAATTATCGCACCCTGTGTAACTCCCTTATTAAGCTTGGAATGAAAAATTGTTATATAACAAACCCCAATTATTTTCAGCGATAGAATGTAGCGCTGAAGTTTGGCTAAACTTATCGTTAACACCCTGTGTATGTAGAACTATAAAAAATTGTTTTTGCTGTTTAATTGAATGTCACATAGACGCATAAATGTAGTTTTTGTACTTTTTTTGTCATATTAATTATTAAAATATGCAGCAAAATTTACAATTCGTAATAAACAATTTGTGTTTGTGACAATGCTGATTACATCATCGTTCTAAAACTGTCATCTCTCTTTTTATATATCTTGCAGTGCTCATCAAAGTCTTTAGTTCACCATCAGTCTGTCAGCATTCTAATAATAATTTAAACAAGCAAACCATATCAAATCCACCCAAGGTGGGTGGTAAAGTGTAATGCTGACATATTTCCCCGAATCCAGTACCATGATGGTGAAAACAAACCCCGATAAGGCCCCAACCACAAGCTTGTGTATAACTAGGGTATAACTCAAAATAACTGTCATCGAAGCCATGCATTTCTATTGATATATGTGTCCTTGCATTCGGCTGGGGTTAGAACCGTTTTGTCTACCCCGATGTATTACTTTAATTTATTGTAATTTATATCTTAACACACACAAAGACTGGCAACTCCGCTTCTCGAACCAAATCGGAGAAGAGGATTATGAAGTTTGAATATAATTGGGAAAGTTGTAATTGTGGATGGGTGTTTATTTCATCAAACTCCAACGTTCACAATTTGGCTCTGCTCGATCTGATAACTGAACTCCATACAATACCAGGTGTCTCAAACAAATGCTTTGGCATAGTCAGAGATTTATACAGGGTGTCCGGGAAAATGTGAGAAATGTTTCCCTGAAGCTGGAAATCAATTTTCCGTAAATAACTTTTAAAGTACTTAATATAATTTAATAAAAATTTAATGTGATGGACTCAAGTAAGGACCTCTTAAAATGGTGTCCTTGAAATATATTTAGCTCTTTTAGTTTACCAGGGACGGGCTAAGTTTAACAACTTAATATTTACATTTTCAACACCCCGTATAATAGACTTTAATAATAAATCTGGGTAGCTTCAACCTTATACTAAAGGTAATAAAATGAACCGTTTACGAGAAAAAGATTTTCAGCAAAAAAAACTTGTCATTTTTTTATGTTTTATCTGCACCCGAGATTTCCCACATTTTCCCGGACCGGACACCCTGTATATTAGAATTAAATTGTCTGTTCACTGATACTGTAGAAACTATCAAAATATGCAATGTAAATATGCGAATTAGAAAATTAGCTGCAAAGTGAGAACTTGTAATATTGACTGTAGTAGTAAAACCAGTGCGGAATTTTAAGTTTAGTAATTTCATACAGTTTCAGTGTGATTATCTGCATTTCATTAACTCGTTTAATTTCACAAAATAATTAGTGCCCTGATGAATTTTATGCAACGTCATGAATTGCGAATACGTTTTAGCAACTTTTGTTCAAGATTATCATAATTAATGAAAACATGCATTTTTCAGTTTTTATGACATATTAGCAGGATGTTTTGTGATCAGACATATTTTAGTTTTCACATCGATTCAGAATTATGAAAGCAATAAAACATGATTTCTCATCTCTATTACTTTTGTTAAAATAACCGTCACTATCTCTTGTTAAACTTTCACTACTACACCTTGTATAGTAAAATATTGTAAATGTAAACATTAAACTTTCGATATCGAGTCGACCTTTGAAGATTAATTTAGTATTCATAATGGAAAAGGTTTGCATATTACAGGGTGTCCAAAATATGAGTGCTGATACTGAATATCAAAAATTAAAATACAACTACGATAAAATACGAAACTGTGTTATGAAATTGCAAATGCAATTCTGTTTTGTATGATACAATTTATCATACAAGGCATTGATATTCCGAACACTCCGTATACTATTGTGTACTACAAATCCATGAAGGAGCAAGTTGGGGTTCTTTTTCAGGCCACCGTGTACGTCGGTTTGAACTCGTAAAGCATTCGCACAACTTCCGTCAAGTCAAGTTTCGCATCGATATGAGATGTTAAACGCCTAACTTATTTTTTATTAATTATGTGAAATATGCCTCGAAACTCAGCTGCGACTTACTATAAAGCTCAGTCTTTCGCTATAAATTTAGACCGTAAGGATCATTAAACTGTCACATTGACGGATAATGTCCAATACATTCAGATTTAATGTGTAATAATCTTGAGATCGATGTCGATTCAACTGTTCCAAACAAAGTAGATTATTTAAATTGTAACTACCTGTGCTCGGTAGGCCGTGACCAGGTCACAGTCCAATTTTTACACCATTGGATGTCAGTGAAATTATTAAATGTTTTTTACGAGTTGGTCAAATTTCAGTCAATTCAAGCAAAACGTCCAACTTACCGTTTACTCGAACGTTTTGTTTGACAAATCTGGCATAATCATGAAGGACAAAACATTGCGTGTAGACCAGGCATAATGAGAAGCCGTCTCAACTACCACAAAAAATTATCAGCACTGTAAAAACGCCAAAAAATGTGTTTGTAATTTCAGTTTACGCGGCGTTTTGAGCAGTCGAGATTTTTATTCGACGCGTATGTTTGTTAACAGCTAAGACGATGTTGGTATACGGGGAGTGTCAGTGTTGTTGTGAGTTCATCTTGTTTTTGTTTGTTTATCTTGCTGAAAGGCATCGAGAGATATTAACAAATTAAGGTAATTACTATTTAGTATTATTGTTACATATAGTAAAAGATATCGAATAAAACAAGGTTTAGTTAATTTTGACAGTTTCTGTTTAATGAAACATGTCATCATCCAAATTCATTTTAATTGTTAGTTGGAAGCCCTGCCACTCCCTATATGCCTGTCATTTTTGACCACTACTTTCTGACACCTTGTATAATGATATGAACAGACAGCGTTAGATTTATTTCAGCAAGGAATCTATAAATTCAGTTTTATGCCTGATAGTGACCGGAAAAGTTAAGTTGGAGATTACACACAGTATGTGTAATAAATATCCAATGTAACGAGGCGTGCCAATAAGTAAGATAGTCACAAATTATCAAATTATGTTTGTGTAGTGTACAGTGTACCTCATCCCATAAGATTCAAGTACATATTCCTGACAACCAGGCGTAAAAGATCCATTCACAAATTTCGCCTATAGACGATATTGTAATTATTACGTAAAATTCTGCACATTCTTCTTTGTATTCCAAGCAGCAATCCGGTTAAGACATGTACGATTTCACTTTTAGTTTCATTTTCACGTGCGAAAGTTTTCGTTGGTCAGCAGACCTGCACAGTCTCTTTTTGATAATCGACAGTTATATTTATCTCTATGACTCGTTCTCGTTTGTGTTTTACTCGATCAGATATGATTTTTCCATGTCGGTGACCTTGATAAATGAAGAGGGAAGAGTCTTCTGGGACGTGTTAAAATTTCAATGACGAAGACGCATTGATATTCTAACATGGATGTTAACAATTGTATTAAATGTAATACGGTAAATGAAATAGTAAATATTTCTTTCATTACTTGATTCTATAAACACTACTTTATGGAATTAGAATAAAAACATCAGTACAGTGTAGAGTATTAATAAAGAATTACAAGGTTTATTTATATATCTTTTTGAATTATTATCTACAGCTTGACCCTTGCATTCAAAACACCTTCACATAGTAATAAAGATTCTCGACATTCATAGCATTCACTTTGTCAAAAGTTTTATACAGCATAATTGAAATGTTAATAACTATATTTTACTACACTTGAATTTTTTCGCGTTGTTTCACCCATTTTCTCTGTACCACTACCAGAAATCTTAACTGGTATGCCGCAATTATAATTGAGCAGTTTAAAAATATACAAGCAAGATACAGTTGTTTGCCTCTTATCTAATATTAAAGTAGTATGTTAAGGTACCTAATTGTTGTATTTAACTTCAAAATGTATAAGTAATAAATTATTGTTGTTACTGTAAAAAGAAATTTCATAATTTCATGTAAATTAAAAACATGTTTGTAGTCATCATTACCCAGCTAAACTTCACCTTCACTCTTTGTTTTTCTGAATGCGTCCATCGTTCATAAATCATATGAGTCAAATCATTAAAAGATGTGTGAAAGTAAGGTGAAATTTCACGATTTCATGTTTCTCATTGTCTAATTTTATATAAATTTATAATAATATGAATAAATGCATGTTTTGCAAAATAAATCAAGTAATTAAAATTTAATTATAAATAAATTACATATATCTTAAATAAAATAAAAATTATCGATACACATAATTTTTTTAAGATATTAAATTAACTGTAATTATTTTTTAATTTACTTTTATTATGATATCAATTAAAATGATTACATTTTAAAATGATGAAAATTATATTATTGCTAAATAAGGTTTAGCTTAAAATTTTAATTTGTTTGTCCAACTAGAGAATTAAATTGCGTTTGTCATATCTGATCGTCATGTAAATTTTAAGTTACCGTCTAAATTAATTATTTTTTTTTTAATTAAGTCGAGGGATTCGATTTTTGAATTATAAAATGCTAAATATTGTTACTGTCTGTCATTTTTTTTATTCGTTGAATTAATTTCACTGACATGATATTTAAAATTTGTTACTGAAGTCAAAGGTAAGATTAGGAACAATTGGTAAAGTCTCAAAAGTTCATTAAATATCTATACGGCACTTATAATTGAATGCATTAGCCAAAAAATAAGTATATTAACAAAAGTTAAAGATCAAGGTCATCTCAAAAACATGTAGGTATGAGATGAGAACTGAAAACAAACAAATCAGTTTCACACATTATCCTTTATTAGGTTATTTATAGGTCGAATTAAAATTTTTAACAAAAAACTATTTTGGGAGGAGACTATACAGGGTCAATTTAAAACTTCTCATATATCTGCGATATCCTTCAGATCAAGGTATTATTTTCTAGGACTTTTCCCCTGATGTTTTTTTTCTTTAACCCACTCTATAAATGCCATCGAATTTGATATATGGGATTGTTAAAAATTGTCAAATCATGTTTGACTTTAAAAAGACAGTGGCATTCAAATGGTTGGCTCAGAAAGTCTTGAAGAGCCTACAAAATGATGATGGCTAATATATCTTAACTGGTTAACTATCAGACCCTGAATTCTCTGATTTATAAAATTGCACGCGTACTTGTCTCTTCTATATGTCGATTTTTATGGATTGGTACATACAAGTGACACTTCCTGCTTTCAGGTTTTCTGGGTTAGCTAGTCTCGGTGTTGTATGGAACTAAAATCTAAATTATTGCGACATAACCCACTAAATTGAATTTCCTCACCTGAAATTATATAATTATATATAGTGTACATGCCTGGAGGTGTATTGTATTATATAATTGAAAATCTATTTAAAATAACTGTGTAAATCAGTTATGTTAGTATGCCTACTGCAATATTCTCATATCATTGTGTAAAGATTTTCGAATTTATAGTGAATCTATCTAATCAAATAATTAATGAACATAGTAAATTAAATAATATACAAATATGTCTGCTTTAAGGATACTGCTGTTCATCGCTATTTTTATATTTTAAAAGCTGCAGCTGAATAACGCCAGGCAAAACGTCTTAAAAGAAGCGAAACATTAAAAATAATTTCATACATTTCCAGTTTTGTATACGTTTTTTCGCCTGTATACGGAAATACCCAAATAAGCACAATTTTGACAAGTCCCTTCGTGGCTCAGTGTTTAGCGTGGCAGATTAGTAAACCCGAAGCCGGTGGTTCGAGTCCCACATATTTCAACTTTTTTATTTAATATTTATTGCATTTTTAAGTGAAAAAATTTATATTTATCAAATGTATACCTTTATGGGACTTATTATACAAAATGTTTTGCAAAACTAGGCTGAGCTTATGTTTATTGATATTCATGATAAAAAATTTAATATTTGCATGCCCACTTGCCTGTGGTTTAAATAATTATTAAATTATATTAAGTATTTATAGGTAGTAACTGAAAAATATAATTGGTTGCGAATACGTAATAATATGCGCTCGTTATAAAAAATATGAATCACGTTTAGTACCATCTATTGGAATTAATACATTCTACTGAAAAATTGTTCTAGATTCCATCCTCGCATCGGATTGTGTTAGAACTAATATTATTAAGTTATTCGTCACGCACATAGATAGCAGCACCAGCAACTTTTTCAAAGTTAGGTATTGGGGAAACTATAAACCAATAGATGGCGCTGCAAAACTGAAAAGGCATCATTGCAAATTATCTTGTGAAGATCGTGCATTTTTCTTCATTCAGGATAAAATTATACTTTTACAAACTGTTCTAATGCTATTTATACAGGAAACATTATAGAAAATTATTGAAAAATCAACAAAACTCAAACATTTCGATTAGTCATCTTTTCAGCAGTTCCGAAATATATCAACAGATGTCGGCCACTTCTTGTTTTTCACCAATAAAATTATTTTGGATACTAGAGTTTTGAATATTACTTTAAAACTCAACGCAATGTGTAGTATTAATTTATTTTGCCATTTTTATTTAAAATAAATTGATAACAACATAATTGCCAGTGTTACTGCATGTAATTATATTACAGACGTGGAGCTAGTTGTATTTATGGTTGCCTAACTGGCAGTAATCAGTTTCGTTCGCATTAGTTTCGAACGTTAGGGTTAGATGTCGCTAAGGCCTGTGGCTAAAGCATTCAATTAAATAACAGTAATTATTTTAAATAATTATACTATATTTATATAACAGTTCAAAATTGGGTATACTTCACAGGTATAATAGATTGATTGAAGTTTTAGCAGATCTAATATTTTATTGGCAAAATTTGAATAGATTATTTCTGAATCAAAAATATTGATGAAAATATTTTTGTGTTATAAACTGTACCAGTTAATTACCAGTTTATATTAGTCATTTTTTAGTACCACCTGCTATTTTTGCTCACATAAAAATGTTTGCTTTTGTTTTATGTGAGTGGTTTATCCAAAGGAAATGAGTAATAAT
Source organism: Monochamus saltuarius (assembly GCA_025584915.1). NCBI lineage: Eukaryota > Metazoa > Arthropoda > Insecta > Coleoptera > Cerambycidae > Monochamus > Monochamus saltuarius. Next base: position 18,252,155 of record CM046730.1, on the reverse strand, counting down.
ACCTAATTATTTAGTATCTACAAATAAATTAGTAGCAGTAACGATAAGAACTAGACGGAAAAGAGCTGACCAGTGTGAAATTAGCGACAAGAGGTAGCGACTTAAAACCCTTAAATTTACTAAAAACAGAAAACAGTAATTGTAATTGGTAGATAACAAAAAGTTGTACGAAAATAATTTAAGTAATGGTTAAACTTGTCATTATTGCAAAAAAAACTCAAGATGGTAGTAAAACTAAACTGGAATGCTGAAACTGATCATTTCCTTTAATTTTTTGAGGGAAAAATGCGCTAGAGAATATATTTAACAATTTAGGTACATCAATCCAATGTTGACAGTTTTTTAACAGAATTTTGCAGGATATAATATTTATAATGCCATAAAATGTTCTCAGTGTTGGCGTGTAAAATTCAAGAAATGTTATGGTGGGACATAACAGGTGAAAATTTGCTTTTTTTCTTATTCTAAATGACTTGTTTGCCTATAGACTGTAACATCCTAAAGAAAACCTGTATAACTGACATAGTGAAGAGATATTTTCTCTTGCTTGCAAAGTTGTTAGATTTTTTGCCTTTAAAAATACCTATGATGTTAAAAATTGTGTATAAAATGGTGCCCTTAAGTTATACATGTTTTTTTTCTTTTTCCAGAAGTTCAAGAGTATCCTGCTTATGTATCTTATCCAAGAATGCAAAGAATTCGGCTGAACAACAGGTGAGGGATAAATAGAAATGTTTTTAAAAATAATACTTGTTTTTTAATTTTATCAAGAATTAAGAAACAATTACTATTTCGATACTTTATTCGCAATAATGATTTTTTATTTAATATACTTGATATGTAATTAATATAATGAACGTTGTAAACAGTTTTATTTCCACCCATTGACGAATAAAATTGTAGTTAATTCGACATTGGCTTTCAAACGACGAAGGGATTGTCCACCATGACGTCTAAAATATCTGACGTTGGCAGAACTGACAAATATGACCTCAAGCTGCATTTGATTACCATTAAATAATATAATTTTGAAGCAGTGGTTTGATTAGGGTTATTAATTTTTAATTCATTGTTTTAAGTAACCACATAAAAATTTTAATAGAATATTGCTAAATGCTATTTAACGTGAATAGGGTTCCGGATTTTCCCGGACGTGTCCTGGTTTTTCAGGCATCTGGCCGGATTTTCAAACAAGGCCCGATTTTTTTCCCAACCATCCTTAACAGTTTAATGTCAGTTCTGTTCTATGGATGGATGGTAGCAGTTTTAAAATAAACAGTAGTTTGTGAGTGAAAATTAACCGATTTAAATCCCTAAGATAATCTTATAGAGTTCATTTATTGTAAAAAGTATAGTCGTTTCATTTCACAAAATCACGTAATTCTAAAGAACAATTTATTAGCTACGAAAACCTAGGAACTATCTGCAAAATAACCCCTAACAATGAGCCAATTTCCACGCGGTTTGTCCTTAGAAAAAAGTCTAGTTTCTAGGATGCCCTAAATCATATTTTTTTATACAAATAAGCTAGAGTTTAAAACGCAAAGGGAGCAAAATAAATGGGCATTCTAAAGGCTGCGAATTATTTTATTAATTTATATACACTCTTGTTTCTGAAAATAATTGATAATAACTAATAATGTGCAAAGTAACTGCTTACGTTCAAATAGAATCAGGCGATGAAAGATACGAGACAGGCAAAGATGGAAAGGGAAGTCATACGAGAATACAATTTTTTTAAACTACTTATGAAATGGATAAAAATAAGTTTTTAGTTATCCCAAAATCTTTGCAAAACTTCTTGCATAACAAACTATATTCCAAGAAAAGAGTGAAAAATGTTTTTGAAAATCTATTTTAAAAGCAGTAAAATTCTGTTTAGGGCAGTTTGATTTAGAAGTAATATAATAATAATTGCTCTACCCCTCATTCTAATCACGAGGATTAGCCCAGAAGTCGAAGACTTGTGCGGGAGAGGGGGCGGCATATTATTATTAAGCAGGCCGCATTTGCGCCCAGGAACGACTTACGTTGGTAGGCCCTAACCACCATTCAGTGCAGGAATGAGGGAAACCTGGAAAACCTCATTAATTAGAGGGGTAGTCAAATGTCAACCGGTATCAATCTCTCACATTGACCCAAGCCAACATTCTTCCACCCTACCATACCCGCAGATAGGGTGCCAATCTCTCCACGAATATAGCTTATATACGGTCTACCGGCTGCGGGGGTCGAACCCACAGCGATCCAGTCACCTCGATTCAAGTACTGACGCCTTAAACCGCGCGACCACTGACCGATCCGATCCAAGTTGTTGCATATGCGTTGAATTATAGTTTACTCGTATCGAAACACCCTGTGTAATAAATAATGAATACTAAATATGTTATCAATATATATGTAAGTAAATCTACAACTTTCTACTCGTTTTATTTAAAAAAACATTTTTGTGGCACTAAAATTATTTACAGAATTTTTGTTGTCAGATTTTACATATTCATCTACTAGCGATTTTATTTGTTTGTCCTTTTTATCTTCCATAATTGATATCTCGCGTAATTTACTTATTTATTATAATCAATTACTTTCAACAGTAGTCCCGTGAAGACTTTTCTAGAAAAATGCAGTGATAATTTTCACACAAGCGGAACATTCTTCTGTGAACTTTGTACTATCTTTATGAAACCAGTTAATTACTATTTTGCTAATAATAGTTTAAGAACAAGCAATTTATCTAACAAGCAGATTTGCCGCAAGAAGTATTCATTATATACTGTACATAAAAAGTGATATAATTATTATAAACTGAAGGCTTAATTTTTTCATGTTGAAAAAAAAAAACGAAATAGGAAAAATTCAAAGATACCGGTAAGATTACTTTTGTATTGTTTTTGACACGCGGATATGTAAACTTTCAAGATACGCTTAAGGCGGAGGAAGGATGGAAAATTACTGCACCTGTAGTTCTAAATTTAGCATTTGCTGGTATCTAACGAAGTCGCTTGTCGCTTTCTTTGAGAAGTGACAGCTGATAAACATGTTATACATATTGTTATATCAATTGAATCAATCTGAGATGTATGTACGTCAATTTTCATCTATTAAAAGCGATGTATGCAGTTCCATTTGGAGCCAAATAAACAACTTGTTGACATAAGTGTTCAAGTTTTCCTTCTGTTTTCTAGTCGAGCAGATGAATAACGAAGAGGAATATTCCCTGCTTAAACTAATTGGATATAAATTGAATTGAATATTTAATGTACGGGAGCACTACAATATAAATGAAAGATTAATAGTAATAAAAAACATTAATTACGGTTGATAAATATTTACACTAACCACTGCAGCAGCGCTTGTGTAAAAATATGTACGGCATTGTTTGGAATCAATATTGCCTTTCGTTGATGCAGAAAATTATTATATTTTTTTCGTAGCTCAGTCGAGGACGTACGCAATGGGTAACGAACGAACGTTAAAAAAATCAGGGAAATTGTTTTGTTACAAGCAGCTAAAAGTTCGCTAGTCCAAAATTCTGTCAATTTGTTGTTTTTAATGTATAAATAACTAATATTAGAACTTTATAAATCAATATTACTAGTTTAATCCTTTTCTTAATACGTATTGCGGATGTTATAACTGGATTTATCAAAAAAAAAAAAATCTCGGGATTTCCTCTTTATATTATTCAACTGATGCCCATATTTCATTATACTTTTTTTTTGAGTGCAATGTTAAATAATAATTAGTAAAGATGAAGTTTGGAAAATCGCGTTTGTGTTATTTTTTTCACAGGAACTTTGATCAAGTCAATAAAACTGATTTACACAAAAGCCAAAAGTCCAAGTCTTATAACTAGAATGGAAATGTTACACAAAAAGCTTTTACTTTGTGAAGTTTCCAAACCAAGGTGTTCTGTATATTTTGTTTATACTTTTGTATACATAAATATAAATATTATAAAAAAGTAGTAACGTAATATGTAAATATATTACGTAACCTTTATGTCTAGATTTTTAAAAAAAATAATAAATCGCGTGACTTCACAGAATCCCTTTTACGTCAAAAACGTGACCTTTGCGCTGAACCGAAGTATTCCTGCCTAAGAAATAGTTTTTTTATTGTCAGCCGAGTTACTTTGACGCGTTTTAAAGTAGAAGGGTAAGTTTTATTTTTGTTATTTTTATAAACAACAAACAATTTTAGGTGTTACCGTTTTTTTTAAAGAATCTCGCGGATTTAATGAACCTCTTTTGCGTCAAAAATATGAGGTTTACGTAACAAGTAGGTAATTAAGCATTAGGCAACTTGTACGTGTGACTTTGGCGTAACGCTTTTTTTATATTGTCTGTTGTGCTTTAAAATGGGACATATAATAATGCAGAAAATTAGTCTATATCAAATATGCCCATGATCGTTTTTGTAATTTCAATTTGATTGTTTATTTACATGCATATGCTTTTTTCCTTAAAATTGCAAAACAATGTTTGTAACCTATATAGTTTTTTATTCGTGCAATTTTATTGCATATATTTAAAACATGGATAATGATTATCGATAAATTAAATATCTTTATTTATTGTTATATCTATATGATAAAAGAATTGGGAGAATGGGGAATGGTACGACTTTCTTAAATTTTCCTTAGGAGCAAAAAGTGGAAAATTAAGAAGTTAGTGGAAGAACTACAATCAGGCCTTTTAAAGATATGCGTGAAAAAAATACGTGCGCATAGGCAGGAAATAGAGCTGCGATAAAACTATCATTGCGAAGTATCAAAACACCTAATGGTAAAATTTTTGACGTAGGTATAGGTGATATGGATTATATTAAAACTTGATTCAAATCTAAGCATTTCTTTTACAATGTAACAACCTTGTTTCATTCAACCCGAAATATTAGGATAACAGAACTCGGAAATAATAAAAAAATCCCTATACAATTTTTTTAAGGTATTAATTAATTACATTTTTCTAGATTTTAAATTGAAAAATAACACGTAATCTAAATTTTAATTGTTTATGGAAAGATGCTAAGATACCTTTTTCTTGCGACATGTATGTAATTTGAATTATAAATATATTTATTTTGTATGAAGTAAATTATTCGGTGATATGATCTACAATACAGTCGGTTTTACAAGACCGGTCTTGAGAAACAAGTTCTCGTTCATTTATACAGCTTAGGTATACTATAATTCGACGGCTCAATTTGGGTAGGTTGCAAAGTAATGTCTAAATTTTCCAAAATTGTATCTCATTAATTTCTAAAGTATATTTACATTTACTTCACTTAAACTATCTCCATTAGGAATGCGTATAACAATTTTTTTCTTATAGGTACTTTTGCACTGTTTAGTTTTAACAATTAAATACTTTTTGTATATGTAAACTTTTTTACATAAATTCTAAATATTAGTTAAATAATCCTGATACATTGGTTTTTACAAGATTGTACTTTATCTTGTTTTAATTTTTGCAAATTTTATGACCATACTTACCAATTAATTTTATGGTTCGTATTAACTGTTACTGCTGTAAACCGTAATGCGTGATGTCTCTTACTGTTTCAATTTGTCATTACGAAGTCATGTCTAAAAATACAGGGTCTCCCTGTCACAATTTTTTTCTGGTAAAACCAAAAATTTCTTCCGCTGAACTAGAAAATGTACCTCTACTTATAAAAAGAGAACTTTGGTTGGCCTTACATGAACATAATTCTCATTGACTAAACGGTTAAATTATAAAAACTTTGAATGATAACAGAATTACTTAAAAAGCTTTAGCTTTGACCAGTTTGCATGTATGCAAGAAAAGCCTTTTATCAATATTATTTTTGTATAACAAATTTCATATTCATATTTTTCCAACCCTAACGTGTATTTTTGAAATTAGGTCATATTTTGACATTAACAAACTAGCGTGACATGAATTTCAGGAACACTCTGTATATCATTCGTATGCTTAACATTTGTCAGAAAAAATATTGACCAAAATTTTTTTTTGTTTTTATTGCAAAGACAAGCAACGACTTGAATGTTGTGATTTTATCAGTCCAGTTTATTTAAAATGAAAGAGTTCATGGCATTTTTCATTTTCGCAGTAAATAAGTTAAAACGGTAAACAATTTAATATAATAATAATCATAATAATAAAGGCTTTTATTTTTGGTACAACACATAGATATTAGACAAAAAAAAAATAATAAAAGAATTATTTTCTTAATATGCACATGCTGATGATAAGGTTTATTTGTAGAAAAACTTACAATAATATAAATGTACTCTTGACCATATCCTGCGTCTTCCCCTGGCAAGTGTTGGCAGGCGTAGTTTAGACGACTATTCAACAGACAATACTCGGTGGCTGGCGCTGTGCCAACGAGGGATATTTGAATCCTAGACAGAAAGCGATCCAACTTACGAGGTGTGGCAATTAAGTTGCAAAGCAACGTGTATGATTCAATTTTTAGTGAAAACTGGCAACATACCCTCGGAAATCCTTCTAAAATTGCAGGTGGTGTATGGAGACGAGTGCATGTCGAAAACACGCATGTTTGAATGGCCAAAACGGTTCAAGGAGGGGCGTGAATCGGTAAAAGACGATCCACGTGAATGAGCTCCCGTCACCTCTCGTACTGACGCGAATGTTGACCGTTTGCGTGCATTGATTACGTCTGATCGGCACCTAAGCATTCGTGCGTTGTCCGACAAGTTAAACGCCAACAAAGAAACCGTTCGCAAGATGTTTCACGAAAATTTGAACATGCAAAAGATTTGCGCAAAGATGGTGCCAAAAGTTCTCACCCGTGAACAGAAAGACATGCGAAAAAATCGATCTGCGAGGATTTGTTGTCCCGCGTTCAGAGCGATGGTAGAGACTAGGTGAGTCGGTTAATCACTGGAGATGAGACCTGGATATTTTGAGTATATCCCCGAGACCTGTAAACAAAGTCAGCAGTGGGTGGAAAAGAGTGAAGAGCGGCCAACGAATGCGAAGATGTTCAAGTTACGATTGAAGGCAATCTTGATCATTTTTTTCGATATCCACGGCATCATTCATCGTGAATATGTTCCTGCCGGTCAGACAGTGACTGGACAGTTCTATGTTGGCGTCCGGGAACGGCTGCGGGCCCGCGTTTTCCGTATGCGACCCGAGCTCGGCGAGTACAGCTGGATCTTGCACCACGACAACGCGCCAGCCCATTCCTCGTTCATTGTGCAAGAGTTTTTGGCAGAAAAAGGTATTCCAACGTTGCCGCACCCACGCTATACCCCGATATTACCCCCTCCGATTTTTTTTTATTCCCCAAGATGAAGTCGCTGTTCAAGGGAACTCATCATGGCGGCGTACAGGAGGTCAAAGAAGCTGTAACCGTGGTGCTGAATGGGTTAACTGCGGAGGGTGCTTCCAATCGTGCGAGCAACGATGGAATCGTTGTGTAGAGTTAGAGGGACTATTGTGAAGGTCGATAATAAAATTTTGGCGAAATTTAATTTGCTTGTTTTTTCATTGACAAATTCCCGGAACTTAATTGCCACACCTCGTATAAACTTTGGCTACGATTGCAAAACAAATAATTTCTCATTCGCACGTGAGTTAAATATGCACATGTTAATTTGTATATATGTATCGATACGTGTTACGTAAACGTCACAAGATGCATGGATGTGGAAAACAGTTAACATGCGACAAGTATATGTACTTGAATTATAACAGTTTTACATAAATGTTCAGTTTTTAGATCTTAAATGAGTAGAATTGCTACAAAAATGGCAAATTTTAGGATTTGTCTTTTAAATATAGCGTATGTCTACTTCACATATTACTTGTCGATTGGTTTAGCAGCTCATGAAGTAAATAATGACCTTTGCCAAAGGTCAAACAATTGTTTATAAATAACAGTTAAAATTTTGTGTAACAGTATAATTCAACTACTTAAAGCACGAAATGTATTGAGCAAAGGCCATTTATCGAACGCTTTTTAGAAGTTGATGTTTTAATAACAATTATAATTGTTTTAACAATATTGGGTTTAATAAACTTGTTTGGTTTCATTGTCTGTACCGTTCCCAAAGCTTTTTATACGCTAGTGGAGAATTTCAAACTGTTCCACTTCCATTAATGGTGACACGATTATGTAACTTGTTGCGAAAATACTAGAAATTTATTTATTTACTGCTAGCTTTTCAACAATAACCTTTTTTTTTCAATGAGAAGTCAAGGGAATGTAGATATATTTAGTTGAAAAAAACGGAAGTTTATTAGTTCACTGGAATTCAATTAAAAATTTGTTTCGCTGCAAATTATATTTACCAATAAAAGTACATATGTGTTTTTTTTCACATCTATGCGGAGATTTCATATGAAATATTTAGAAATTTGGTGCAATTTGCTTTTTAGTAATTGGGACTAATTCAAACCATAATGTTTTTCTGAGACATACAAAAAACAAGTCTATGAAACTAACAAATAATTTCGATTCGAAAGGTGAAAATTCATGTTACATATACAGGGTGTTTCTGAAACGTGAGAACGTAAAAAAGCAAACTGATTACTCATATTTTGGTATATTTATTTCTATGACTGTATTTCTTTTGTTTTTCAGATTCTGGTGATTTTGGAAACGATCAAGATCCTCCAGAAGCAGCGTTTTTATTGGTCAATGCCGGAAAGCAACTTGCCAACATTATAAAAACATCAAGGCATGTATCACCAATATATTGTTTATATTTTTTAATGCAATATTCATCAAAATATTTGAAGCTGCTTTTTATGGTAAACATAATAATTTTAATTTTATTTCGGTCGTTCGTTATTATGAATTGTATCTTTTTTTGCATTACCACATTTTAATATTAATTAAATCTACTAGATTGTGCCATCGGGAAAGTAAAACCCAATTACGTTTTTTGCCCATTCAGTGTGATTCGTATTGTAAATTAGACATTAAGGAAATGCTAGTACAATTATTCGTTCGACGAACAATTAGATCAGACAGTACAGGAAATTTGTTGTGGCATTGATTGTGATTTATTTCAAATCGGTAAAACGGTATTCAAGGCTTACATTTTTTATATTACTATTAGTTTGTGTCGATCGAATGAGTAGCAAAGTCCTAAAGAAATAAATTCTTAGAAATCTGCAGGAGGGTGGGGGCGGTGTATTATCATTAAATATCGGAAAAGCATAAGCACAGAGAAATAATTTACATTCTGCGCGAATTTTTATATAATATTAATAAATCTACAGGGTGAGTCAGAAAGAATGGGTCAACACTAAACTGGAGATACTAGACACCAAAATTTTATGTTTAATCTCATCATGCCTTATACAAATGTCGCTGGTTTAAGAAATTTCAGAATAAAATTTAAACCTTGAACACCCTGTATATCTTAAACCAGCGACATTCGTATAAGACGTGATGAACTCTAACGTAATATTTTAGCGTCTAGTATCTCCAGTTTAATGTTGACAAAGTCTTTCTGACACCGTATACATTTATGAGTAACTTTTAGAGCTATGTACTCGTGTTTTGTCTAATTTTAGCAGCGTCTATGTAGTTTAAGTGGATTAACTGATATGTATGCCGACTTTGTTATGTCTTTATTACCTTGTTAAATATTTAAAGTATTAAGCGTAAACGCGTTATTGTCTAGACTAAAACGAAAAACATGACGGTCTTACCTTTGTAATCAAAGTAAAACGCAGGACAGGATAGTATATGAATAATAGTTTCGCTAATTTTAGACTGTGATTATTATTTTCATAACAGTTTTGTATTGCTTTCGGCCCTTTCAGTATTGTCACTCATATTGCGGACACTCTGTATTTCATTTTCACCCTTTTTTATTTGTTATGGTGCGCTAATGGTACCTTCAAATTTTCTCTGCCTCTCACTTCGTTAAAGCCCACGCCATTAAGCAGAACAAAAGAATTGGTTTTAAATTAACATTGAACTGGAAAATAATTTTGTTATTTTTATTCTTGTTATTGTTTGACATCTTTTAACGTTCACATTTTCACATTCTCATGTTTAATTGAGATTGGAATCACTACATTAATTTCATAATACATTGGATGGTGACATAAAAATAAAACAAAATTGAAATTATGCTTAAATAAGGTTTTATGTTGGGCTTGGTTAGTTTATTTGAAAATTTTCTCTTTCAAATAAGTAAAAGTATTTCATTTTATTTTTATAAATTGGAAGATGTAAGGTAAACTTAAAATAACATCTATATTGTGTGGGAGTAGTACTCGACTGCATTCTTTTTTCTGTGAAAATAGTTCTAAAAGGTGCCAGCTTAATTCATAAAGTTTCCATGCCTTTAAATTTAGATTCGGTGACGCAAAAATGCTGGATTTAGATGTTAGTATGAACATTCCAGAATTTGTAAGTAAGCAGTGTGAAATGATGTATTTTTACATTTATATTTTAGTACGATACGGCTATGGCTATAATTTTAAAAATATTGCAGTACTTTCTAACCCATGCAAGATGCACAATATATTAGTATAAGTGCAGTTTTGTATATATTTTATCTTTTTATATTTCAGTAGCCAATGTTGAACACTTGATGCCAAAATACTAACTCCTAGGTCAAGTTCGAGTTTATTGTAATTATGTTTGTAGATTTATTTATAAAATTGGCATAATTCCCATAAGGAAGGATATAAAATAAAGTGTCACATCGTGTATTAATTTTGTAATTGCAAAGCCAGACTTAAAAAGATGATTTAAGTGTTGATAATTTTATTGAGATATAAAACACAAATTGAAATTGACTTTATATGACGTCTTTCATATATAAACATACGCTCTTTTCGTGTTTTCTAATTCAGTGGTATTTACTTGACCCAAATATAAAATTTATTAATGTTTTTCTATTGATTAGATAGCTACTGTAATTCGACGAAAACTTAATTTCATTTCATAAAATTTGCTGTTCTAGAACAAAATTATATTCCGTGATAAATTAACGAATATCTTACTATCACATAATTTATAAACAAATATTTTTCAAGACACTGATGTCACTGAACTAAATATATGAATTCACAATTTCTTTAAATGACTTAAGTGGGCATTACACTAACAATTTATTGTCGAAGAAATTGATGAATTAGTTCATCAATTTCTTCAAGGTCGCACTTTGGTTTTACATTATATTCAGGGCTTGGCAAGTTTCTTAACAATTTGGCTGTCAGATGTCACTCGTACCAACCTAAATATAAATTTTAACTTTTGACGTTATATCATTCCCATTTGTGTACGAAACACAAACTGTTAAAAATGAAAAGTAATTTTAATAATTATATTTTAGGGCATTTATTATTGCTACTGCTAGGTTACTGGTTAAATATTAAATTTATTTTAGGTTGGTATTCCTGAATTGAAGTAAAAATTGACGAATAATTAGAACAAGTTTTAAGTCGTCAATAACTTGACGAAGGTCTTCATGAATTTATTTGACGTCTAAGTTTTAGTATTACATTTGTCAATTGACTTGACGAAGCCACTTGATCAATTAATTGACAAAGAAATTGTTAATGTAAAGCGGGCTTTAGTGATTGACTTGACTTATATACTAACTAAACTTATTGCGAAGACATCGCTTAGATGTACAGTTTAATAATTTTACAAGTTAAAGGTAAGTAGTCTCAGTGTAGTATAAAGCACTTAAGACTATTTTTAAATATCTTAAAATATATTCTGCTAACAGAGATCCCTATACATTCAAATTTTTAAAATGCCCCAATTGTCTTCAACTTACGATTCACTTGAGGTGCAAGAAAAATGAGCAGGGAAATGAAAAATTGACAGTTAAATAAATACTTTATACAACATAAATGAATATTTTTCTTCCTTTAATAAATTTTTCCAGTCATAATTTTTGTTTGATTTTAGTAGGATTTTTTGAGATATACTGTTCCACGACATTTGTTTTTTAGGTATTACGTTCATAGTTAAAGATAAAATTATGAAAATCCAATTAATAATTTTACAACTTACCTGAGAAAAATCCATGCTCACAGGACATGCGTCATTTGACAAAAATATGACAATAATAATTTACGACGTCGATTTTATAATAGGAGTATCTGTACGATCTATTGCGATAATAATGGCACTTAAATCAGTTTCTCAACTACTGAAAGTTACGATGAGTAGGAATTTCATTAGATCTTTATTGGTGAGTGGAAAACAACTAAGAAAAAGAACTATTATTGAAAGTTGTGAGTAGATTTAATTACAAATACATCAGCAGTTCGAAATAAATGGCCAAATTCGTTTAAAGTGTCATTATGATCGCAGTAGATTGTACATATAACATAACAAAGTAAATTATATTTTCTTTATCTAGGCACAGCATTATTATTGCTTAAAACAATATTTACAAAGTATCGATATGACTTGAACTTTCTGGAAAAGCTTGTTGTGTCGGTTTTTCTTTATATTCTGTAGGTTGATTACCAGAGAAAAATAAAAAGCAACACCAAATTTATTAAACTGAGTGCAAGAGAATCAAATTTTTCGTTGGAATACCTCTAAAGCAAACGAAAGTTTTTGACGTAAAAAAATTTCTTTTTCATTCTTCAGGAAATTTTTCAAAATTTCTCAAACGTTAACTGAAACCGGATTTTAGAAACGAATTTCGGAGGGTTGAATTTAGGCCGTGAGAATCTTCTCGGTATGATATAGTCCATGAAAATATCCAAAATTTCTCAAAATACGAGTGCCTAAAATTAAAAAAAAACTTCCAGGCATACGTATTTTGCCCTGCTAAAATCGATGGTGGTTTTCGTTTTTCCTTAAGTTGCATACTTTGATAGGAATTGGACAAAACATTAAAATAGTGAAATTGCAATATGTATACAGGGTGGTCACTTTTACGACGCTCAGAAACGGACTGTATACACAACGAAAATGTAGCTTTTTAATTTTCTGCTGCTATTTCAGGAAGTACACATTATATTGTGTGTATAATTGGTTTTCTGCTCGACGACTGCAGTTGGTGAGAAAATTCTGAAACTTCAATCGACCGTAACTCTGGAACGGTTGCAGATACGGAAAAAGTAAAAGAGAGGTCAAATTAGCATTTCGAGGGAGCTTTCACCTGAAACAAACCGCGTCAAATAATAAGGGAGCTATGACGTCCTGAAAATAACCTATAATTTTTAAAAAATATCTCGAAAACCGTTAGTTTTAGAGCAGAACGGCTCCGGGTATCTTTTAGAAACACCGGGAGGAAAGTATAGGGGAATTCATTCCCGATTATCTGGCACTTATAGTTGCCCGAAAATTTATCAGAAAATATTCGTTTTTAAAAATTTCCCTTGTAAAAATTTCGTAAAAAATTTCCACGCGATAATTTATCGATTGCGAGCTGCTAAGATACCGTTATAGACGCTACAGACGCTATTTTGTAAACGGTACCGGCGTCGGTGGCGTCGGTTTTCTCTCGACGGCTGCCGTTGGTGTGAAAAATCCAAAACTTCGATCGACCGTAACTCTCGAACGGTTGCAGATACGGAAAAACTAAAAGACAGGTCAAATTAGCATTTCGAGAGAGCTTTCACATGAAACAAACCGCGTCCTCCTGCGTCGGATAATAAGGGAGTTATGACGTCCCGAAAATAGCCTATAATTTTTTAAAAATCCAAATATCTCGAAAACCGTTCGTTTTAGAGCAAAACGGCTCCAGGTACCTCTTAGAAACACCAGGGAGGAATGTATAGGGGGATTCATTCCCGATCTGCTGGCACCTACAGTTGCCCGAAAAATTTTTGAGATAATCATCGTTTCTAAAAATTTCTCCCAACAATTTGGTCAGAATTTTTTACGCGGTAAACATCGACTGCGTTTGGCTAAAATACCGGTATTTTTACCAGTATAGAGGCTACAGGCATATTTTGTACCGGTTTTGTATCCTGTACGATTACACGTTATACATTGTATTATACTATTATTCTGTCTACAATCTAGTTATCCTTTATCGGCCACCCTGTATAATCATCAATTTTCTATATGTATTCAGCGGCGTAATTATTTGCTAAATTGTGACATAAATTAAAGCATCCTGTAAATAAGTAATATATTAATTTTTATAATTTTGTTACAGACATCACGAAGAATCTGAAGTTACGAACACCCGCTGAAACTACCAACAGATGAAGGACAAAGGATGAAGGAAAGCTGCATTTTTCATAAATGGGATATACTTTTAATTATTTTTAATATAATTACTTTCATCTTATTTCTGAGTTTTATTTAAAAAAAAAATGTATGTATGACGTTCTATACTAAAAAAATTTTTTGTTAAAAATCGACAAAAAATGGAGCAAAAAATTTGACAAAAAAAAGTGATCAAAAAACACTAAAATTTTATAAAAATTTCTGTAAAAATTTTTTGTTAAAAATCTACAAAAAATGGAGCAAAAAATTGGACAAAAAAAATGATCAAAAAACACTAAAATTTTATAAAAATTTCTGTAAAAATTTTTTGTTAAAAATCGACAAAAAATGGAGCAAAAAATTGGACAAAAAAAATGATCAAAAAACACTAAAATTTTATAAAAATTTCTGTAAAAATTTTTTGTTAAAAATCGACAAAAAATGGAGCAAAAAATTGGACAAAAAAAATGATCAAAAAACAGTAAAATTTTATTAAAATTTCTGTAAAAATGTTTTGTTAAAAATCAACAAAAAATGGAGCAAAAAATTTGACAAAAAAAAGTGATCAAAAAACACTAAAATTTTATAAAATTTCTGTAAAAATTTTTGTTAAAAATCGACAAAAATGGAGCAAAAATTGGACAAAAAATGATCAAAAACACTAAAATTTTATAAAAATTTCTGTAAAAATTTTTGTTAAAAATCGACAAAAAATGGAGCAAAAATTGGACAAAAAAAACGATCAAAAAACACTAAAATTTTATAAAAATTTCTGTAAAAATTTTTTGTTAAAAATCGACAAAAAATGGAGCAAAAAATTGGACAAAAAAAATGATCAAAAAACACTAAAATTTTATAAAAATTTCTGTAAAAATTTTTTGTTAAAAATCGACAAAAAATGTAGCAAAAAATTTGAAAAAAAAAATGATCAAAAACACTAAAATTTTATAAAAATTTCTATAAAAATTTTTGTTAAAAATCGACAAAAATGGAGCAAAAATTGGACAAAAAAATTATCAAAAACACTAAAATTTTATAAAAATTTCTGTAAAAATTTTTGTTAAAAATCGACAAAAATTGAGCAAAAATTGGACAAAAAAATGATCAAAAACACTAAAATTTTATAAAAATTTCTGTAAAAATTTTTTGTTAAAAATCGACAAAAAATGGAGCAAAAAATTGGACAAAAAAAATGATCAAAAAACACTAAAATTTTATAAAAATTTCTGTAAAATTTTTTTTTAAAATCGACAAAAAATGGAGCAAAAAATTGGCCAAAAAAAATGATCAAAAAACACTAAAATTTTATAAAAATTTCTGTAAAATTTTTTTGTTAAAAATCGACAAAAAATGGAGCAAAAATTGGACAAAAAAATGATCAAAAACACTAAAATTTTATAAAAATTTCTGTAAAAATTTTTGTTAAAAATCGACAAAAATGGAGCAAAAATTGAACAAAAAAATGATCAAAAACACTAAAATTTTATAAAAATTTCTATAAAAATTTTTGTTAAAAATCGACAAAAATGGAGCAAAAAATTGGACAAAAATGATAAAAACACTAAAATTTTATAAAAATTTCTGTAAAAATTTTTGTTAAAAATCGACAAAAATGGAGCAAAAAAATTGAACAAAAAAAATGATCAAAAAACACTAAAATTTTATAAAAATTTCTGTAAAAATTTTTTGTTAAAAATCGACAAAAAATGGAGCAAAAAATTGGACAAAAAAAATGATCAGAAAACACTAAAATTTTATAAAAATTTCTATAAAAATTTTTTTTAAAAATCGACAAAAATGGAGCAAAAATTGGACAAAAAAATGATCAAAAACACTAAAATTTTATAAAAATTTTTTGTAAAATTTTTGTTAAAAATCGACAAAAATGGAGCAAAAATTGGACAAAAAAATTATAAAAAATCACTAAAATTTTATAAAAATTTCTGTAAAAATTTTTTGTTAAAAATCGACAAAAAATGTAGCAAAAAATTGGACAAAAAAAATGATCAGAAAACACTAAAATTTTATAAAAATTTATATAAAAATTTTTTGTTAAAAATCGACAAAAATGGAGCAAAAATTGGACAAAAAATGATCAAAAACACTAAAATTTTATAAAAATTTTGTAAAATTTTTGTTAAAAATCGACAAAAATGGAGCAAAAATTGGACAAAAATGATCAAAAAACACTAAAATTTTATAAAAATTTCTGTAAAAATTTTTTGTTAAAAATCGACAAAAAATGGAGCAAAAAATTGGACAAAAAAAATGATCAGAAAACACTAAAATTTTATAAAAATTTCTATAAAAATTTTTTGTTAAAAATTGACAAAAAACGGAGCAAAAACCTATTTTCGTCTGTCGCACAAAAACAATTCTAAAATTATACTTTATAATTCCTTTGTATGAATTTATGAACTGCCTTTTCCTGTAGCTGTGTTGATGTGAGCAACAACAAAAATATACTCCTAGCCCCAGACGGTATAATATAACGCCTGGGTACTAGGAACATACATCTTCGAAAGTTGCTCCTTTGGTTCAGTTTCCTATAGAAATCCACCTGAAAAAAAAAACAAAATTATCAATTACATTTTACTTAAGTTAAGCTGCAGATTATAAAGTTGGAATAAGTATATATTATTTTACTACAGCGCTCATACATTTGCGAGCTGAGCGTGAAGTGTGGATGTGATGCCAAAATTTATATAAAATCTGTCGACAACAATCGACCGTAACTTTCGAACGGTTGCAGGAAAAACTAAACAGGCCAAATTAGCATTTCGAGGGAGCTTTGACGTCCCGAAAATAGGCTATAATTTTAGAAAAACCCAAATATCTCAAAAATCGTTCGTTTTAGAGCAAAACGGCTCCCAGGTACCTCGTAGAAACATCGGGAGGAATGTATAGGGATTCATTCCCGACCCGCTGGTACCGATAATTGCCCGAAAAATTTTTCAGCAAAAAACGGTAAACGATATCAGCGTCGGTTTTCTGCTCGACGGGTGCAGTTGGTAATGTTGGTATGAAAATTCTAAAACTTCGATCGACCGTAACTTTCGAACGGTTGCAGGAAAAACTAAACAGGCCAAATTAGCATTTCGAGGGAGCTTTCGCCTGAAACAAACAGCGTCCCCCTACGTTGAATAATAAGGAAGTGAAGACATCCCGAAAATAGCCTATAATTTTTTTAAAAATCCAAGTATCTGAAAACGTTGGTGACATCTGGTTTTTCTTAATTTATAGTTTGGTTGGAATTGGAAAACCCACTTGAAACGATGAAATTACCACAGCATGTATATAATCAAGTTAAAGTACTAAATAATCATAATCTAGAGAAACGGACCTAGTAAATGCTGTGAGAAAAATTCGAATTTGGCCTTGGATTGCTTCTAAAACAAACAACCTTCTTGCTGAGTTGAAAAATTTTGAAATAGGGAGACATTCTTCTTCCCCTCAATCGTTAGCTAAAAACGGATTTTAGAAATGAAATTAAGAGGGTCAACATTTTTTTCAGATTTATTTTAGACCAAACATTTTTTGAGCTAATAATGAACCAGGAAAATTTAAAAAATGTCTCAAAATCTGAAAGCATTCAAAATCTAAACATAACCATAAGGACATACGTCTTTTCCCGCTGATAATATCCATGGTGAAATTAAAAGAACCAGATAAAACTATAAAGACATATATTTGATCTGGTTGAAGACACTATGACGCAAGTTTGTCTAATGATTAATGGCAGAGAAAACGACGCAAAAGAAACAAATATAAAACTGTAATAACCACTAAATAGTATTAATATCGTGCAATAAAATAATAATAAGTATAGCATTTGTTTGGTCTTGTACCTCATATTAAAGTTTGTAAAAATGATACGCAATTTTTATTGCTATTCACGGTACGCCTGATTCTCATCTCATCATAAAAAATGTTCATTAAACATCACTTTTGAAAATTCTTATAAATAGGATCTATTAGTGAACTTGGTTACTTTCCAATTTAATATTAGAAAAGTTTTATCTAATATTACATTGAGAGCAGGTCAAGATCAATGACAAAGTTTTCTTAATCAAAAAAGGGCATAGGAAAAACTACAAAAATACATAACGTTGCATAAGCTGAACAATTAAATATAGCAAGTCATTTGTTTTGTGTTTACGTTGCGGTGAGAAATACGTTCCTAGTAATTCGTCGTACACTTTACAGTTAGAGAATTCCACAGCAATGAGAGGTGTGTCAATACGTCACTGGATATACCCCCAAGTTGGTCTCAGTCATTCATCATCGTGACTTTCTAGAATTCTAATTATTAGGTGGCATCACTGGCGCCGTAAGAAACATTTCGTAGGCGCAGGGTTGCAGTCATGTGCTCACACATACAAATTTCTTAAAATAAATCATGTTATTTCAAAATTCGAAATAACATATATTCTGATAAAAAACCAAACGGCAGTATTACGCAATGTTTTAACTCGCCCTATTTTGAATGTCTTAGGAATTTTAACCATCTAATCTGCCAAATTATTCGTACCATTCTAATATAGATTGATTTGTACCTACCAAACCTACTCCTTTAAATTTCTCTCATTATTTTCGGCTTTATATCCACCACGTGCAAAACTTTGGCGTTTTGTAAGTACTTACGTCATTTTCCCCACGTGCTAGTTTAGAGTAATTTATTTTTTGTTGTTTGCAAAGTTAAATTAAACTATAAATAATAATTAAATTTTCATTCATCATACAATGTGATCAGATCCGGTGTCACTATTGTTTGAGTTTGTGATAAACTCAAGTTTAGATATAATCACACGTAAGGGAAAACAAGTTTTGAAGTAAACAGTGATGCAAAATGATGCAATAATAACTAGAATTATTTTCGATTTTTCTAATGGAAGCGCCAAAATCCTAATCTCAAGCCGAATATGTCGCAATAGATATTAAATACTTAAGACGCCGATTTTTTGGAAAAGAACCTCCACTATACAAAGTATAAGGGGTATATTAAAATTACTAGTTTTCTAGTCAAAATAAAAGTTGTGAACAGTGTCATTTTTGACAGACCATAAAAGTTTTTGAAAAATGCGTTAATATAATTGTACCATTCGGTACTTATTAGAAATAATTCATCCGGAATATAAAGGACCCAAACGAATGGAAGGTGTGGCTGATGTATACAAATGCAGCCACATGTTTCGTTAGTAGACACAAAAGAATGGCGTAACTCTGTTGAGGACGATGTGATAGGCCTCACGTGCACACGTTTCGGTGTCTGATTCTTAGTATTTAACACAGTTGTCCAGACCACTAAAATGCGTAAAACGATAACACAATTAATATAGACCACACTTGAATACACGCATTCAGAAATAGTTTCTTTACAGCTAAAAAATTTTTGTTTCCATCCGATAAAAACAAATTCATTGAAACCATAGTAACTGTGGAAATATTTAAAATACCCATTTTATTTATAAAATACTTTCAAACTTTTCTTTTTTCTTCAAGTTGTCAAATAAAAAGTGGTACAGGGTGTTTCAAACTTGATAGTACGCGCCACATGTTTCGTTAGTAGACACAAAAGAATGGCGTAACTCTGTTGAGGACGATGTGATAGGCCTCACGTGCACACGTTTCGGTGTCTGATTCTTAGTATTTAACACAGTTGTCCAGACCACTAAAATGCGTAAAACGATAACACAATTAATATACATCATCAATTATATTTTTTCCTGAAACAAATATATTTTAAGTTTCCTGTTCATTGAAACCATAGTAACTGTGGAAATATTTAAAATACCCATTTTATTTATAAAATACTTTCAAACTTTTCTTTTTTCTTCAAGTTGTCAAATAAAAAGTGGTACAGGGTGTTTCAAACTTGATACGCGCCTAGTGTGAGGATACAAAACATTGAAATAAAATTTGGGACACTTGTCCATTTTCAATCGAAAGTTTTATCTTTGGGGTTTGACAAAAATGGCTAATGGCATCATCAATTATATTTTTTCCTGAAACAAAAATATTTTAAGGTTCCTGTTAGAACCTTTATTTTGCTAATAAGCTTTTATTAGAGAAATGTTTCTGTATTACTTTCCATTTAAAAGTTATAAGCAATATCGTCCTAAAGAATCTCAAAAGAAATACCACCTACATTAGCGGTGCAAGAATCAAGTAGTCGTTGGAAAGTAATTCAATGCTCGTTGTTTAAAGTGCATGAATGTTAGAAAATACTTGTCATTACTCAATACGAACGTCAAACGTATAACTTTTGTGCTTCTAACAAAATCCACAACATTCTATACAACAGGCTATAAACCGTTCAACGAGTTTTAAAGATCAATGGGTATCATGACTACAAAATTCACAATTTGGAGTATTTGCCTGAGTCGCATTGAAAACACACAACACCAAAACAGATTTAACTTTATAGCTCAATTGCAGTAAATGTAGAAACTGTTGATCAGAACCTTTTTCGGCACGTTCTTTGGACGGACCAATGCCGGTTTGCCAAATAGATGCCACGAACACTACTAGTCCATTGAAAACCCCCACTTTCTAAATGCAGTCCAAAACCCATGATCCAAATAAACTATTTTATTTGTATCATGTCCAAAACCAAAGCCATTTTGGAGTATGTATGGTGGGTGACATGATACAATGTATCATGGTATGGTGCGGCATCATCGGTAGGCATTTAATTAGGTCTTACTTTTATGAACATACACTGAACAGCGTGACCTAAATTTCCTACACTTCTGGAGAATATGGCTTTGCAACTAAGGACAAACCTATGGTTTCGGCACGATGGAGCTTCACCCCACAAGGCCAGGCTTGCGCAGCAGTATTTAGAAGACACTTTCCCAGAAAAATGGATTGGGATTAATGGACTTACTCAGTGGCCCGGAAAGTCACCAGATCTCACATCCCTCGATATTTTTTATCGGGGGTTTTAAAAAATAAGGTTTACAAAACACCTTTGCTAAATATCAATCACTTGAAAGAAAAAATCACAAACGCTTGTAATGAGTTAAACCGCGAAATGTTAATAAACGCAGCCCATAAAGAAGTCAGGCGAAGATTGGACATGTGTCTTGAAATGAGAGGAGGTCATATAGAGAATAGATTGTAATATGTATCTAGTATGAGGGCGTTTGCTTCATTTTTTAAGTTTAGTTATTGTTATCATCACTTTTTGATTTAACTATATTAAAGAATTATCGAGTTTAATCCTTTTATTTATTCTTAATGTCATTTAAATACTTTAAACAACTCTGCTCACACTCAAGAAATCAATAATTGATTTCTTGAGTGTATAAATTATTTATACTCGAATAAAAAGTTATTATTTATTTTTTGTATACGTATTACAATTCGAAATTCCTCTCAACCCACATAATAATTTAAAAATCGCACATGCTATTTTCAAACAGGAAACGAAATTCTCTTGACCACGGCCTTCGAAATATTCCCTTAGTCGTGCTATTTGTTACATAATGTCGCGTGATATTAAAAAAGAAATAAATATCCACCAAGCATAATCTTCATGAGCTAGCATTTTAACGAATTCTAGGTAGTGATCTGATCTCTTGTTTTAATATCACTATATATCATTTGAAGGGTACACAAAATGTCATAATTGCAAGAGAATAAATAAAAATGCTGTCTGATAGCTTGCAAATGCATTAAAAATAAAGAAATTACTTATCATGTATGTCTGTTACCTTGACAGCATGCATAATAATTAATTTACAAAACAAGTGTCGCTTTTTAATTTTTTTTTTGTATGATAAATAGCCAACGTTTTTGCAATGGTTAATATGCACTCAAATCGTTGGCAATCGATGTCTTACATCGGTACCACACTAAAACAAAACATATATGTATGTGTATATTTTGCATTCAATTAGAAAAGGCCAAAACAGACGAGACTGATAAAATCTTGTAATTTATTGTACAATTTAAAATAAAACATGCCTCTTTCCTTCAAATTTCTTGTATTTTGCGAAGGCTGACAAAAAAATGTCCACAACACTTCCGGTTACTAACCTAGGAAAGTAGGAACTAAATTTAAGGAAGCTTGCCACATTATCACTTGTTTTTTTCTAAAACTACAAAGAAATTGATGACTAGACCTTCATGGAGTTATAAGTATAGAGCTTAGAAATAATTCGCTAGTTGCGAAAGACTACTAAACTATTATGAAGCGATTGACCTTAAAAACTTTCCATGGGCTTAAATACCACAACACAGCAAATACAAACTTCCACTTGCATATTCATTATGTTAACTATGTTCACATTAGATAGTGCAGTAATGGATAGGTACCACTTGACTATACCAATTATAACTAGGTACTTATTGATCTTGTATAGCTTTCTTTTGTTAATATTACTCTTTTATAATTTAGTATCATAGTCACTGAAATGTAATTTTATATTATGATGACTGGAATGCGCTAAAAGCTGCGCGAATGGATTATTCATGATCAGCGCCATATTTGTTTTGCGCCTTCTAGCAATGGCGGAGCAATAAAGATGTAGCTGATTGTGAATTGAAATGAAAAATTATTTGGTGCTATATGCTGGTTAATTTTACAGTCCCTTATAAAACATGACATGTTCCAACTATAACACCCACAAAAATAGGTACACAAAGATAACACTAACAAGATACAGGATAAAAGAAGAAACCACACTGTACGCCAATGACGTGTTTCCGAACAAAATAATGGTTCATATCGTACGTGCAGAAGATTGTCTCTCTTGCACCCACATACATAACCAATGAAGTGTTTCTTTGATGAGTTTTTCGTGCCTCCTTTTATCTGCTCCTAGGAGTGGTACCTTTCTTTGGATGCGCAATGGAACTCCATATCGTACATTTCAATGATCAATTGATCATAGTGCAATAAATACAAATGATCAGTCGCTACTAGATGGGGCAATGTGAATAAAAATTAAGCAAAAGCTTGTCAGAAACATTAACGGTTTTTCATACAACTTGCTAAAATACAGGGTGGTTCAAAAGTAATGGTCCATAGAGACGTACTAGATTAGATTTTTCACTTATACCTTAATAAAATGTTGATACAGGATGAGATGCATTTAAAAAGTGAATAATTGTTTTTAGATATGAGAAATCATAATCAAAGCTTTTGCAGCATAATTTTATTCACACCCCAAAATGTCCTAACACCTGTCAAATAACAACATTCATATAAAGGGAACTTATTTTACCTTCTTGCAAACCTGTATTTTTAATCTTTTCAGTTTAAAATTAAAACATTAAATTATTACATTTGTTAGGTTACTATTATATGTTTTTCACGCAGTATACAGCACATACAAGGCGTTCAAAGTATTTCAGAACGTTAAATGTTCCTTAAGCACTTTTATTTTTTTGCTCTTGATAAAATTGTGTGAGAACTCAAAAAATATTACGAGATTCAGTGGAGAAAGAACAATAAGCCATCCCGGCATATGCTGTATAGAACAGGTGTAATAAATTTCTGGCGCAGTTACTACAAGTATTGCGTTAGATCATGTCCAATATACATACTTTGCGTATCTATCACAACATTATTGAATACAAGTTAAGGTGTGTTCATGTGTATCTATAGGTTCAATTAACGACCAGCAAGAGTACTGGCTGGTACTTTTCCACGACCGACATGTTTCAATTCACAACGTGCAGCCAGAGTTGGAATCAGGGGTTAAACGCTCTAAACTTCCTCGATCTCTATCGCGTCCAACATTAACAATATTCTTTTTATGTAAAATGTTTATTTTTGTAATATAAACCGCTAATATTTGTAATTTGCATATTGACAGACTACGTACGTAAGAAAGTCTGGCAAATAAAAATGTTTTGGGTAATTATCACAATTAGTATATACATACACCATTATAACAAACAAAAATTCGTATATAGGTACAGCTATACATTTCCTAAGATATGCACACGATAAAATTAATACCTACATCAAATTTTATGATGAAATGTAATTTTGTTATCAACAAATCCCTTAGGAGATAAGGATTAGAGAATGACACACCTACAAAAGTCCTGAAAATAGAACATTGTGTAGCTGACGTAAATTAAAATACGATTTTAAAATTAAAATAATTTGTGACGTGATGCATTACCTTAAGAAAACATAGTTAAAAATATGAATGTACGTACAAAAAATAAAGAGTAACATTTATTTGGCATATTGTTAAAGTATATATAATAAACTCGTTCTTCTTTTTATTTAAGTAAAGTAAATTTGATCCGTTAAAAATTATGATGTTGTATATACAAATAAATAATATACAAGATGTTTATAAAATGAGCATTCCAAATATCAGTGCATGTTAAAGCAAATCAGATGAGCTACTAATTTCTGAATAAAAAATATGCAGACTTCCACGCAATTCTCAATTAAAACTACTTGAAAACTTAATACTTGACATTCTAGTTATATGTCATAAACTTGCAATTTTTTTTATAGCCGTCTGTATGGAATATTTTATGTTGCTATATAATACAGTTAGTATTTCTTTTTTTTATTGAGCAAACAACGAAGAGTGAAATATGTAAAAAAACTCTAAATTACATATCCAAAGTCCAGTAGATATTTTTAGAAAATATATTTAATACTGATATTCATTATCAAATGTGACAAAAGTTCAAAATATTGTTTTCCAATAACTCATTGTCAAAGATAAATGTAAGGATTTGGATTATTGACAGATAATTTAAATTAGAACAATAGGTGATTGATTACGTCATGCACACACACCTCCAAAATGCATTATCATATCACGAGAAGTTAAAAGTATAAAATATTTTGACATCACGTCTGTAAAGATTAGCCAGATTAGACTGGGATAAATATATTTTAGCAAAATCATGTATGTGTCCACATTCCCCTTTCTACCAACTTATTTCGAAATAAATTTTATCTTTATTGCATTTAAGAGCAGTTTTATCATTTTACCAAATTTTGCTGAGTTCTGATTAAAGTTCAAATTACAAAAATGTATTTCTACCAAATCCGGTACTTTTAAAGTGTTATCAGACTTTTTTAATTTAAAACTGATTATTTATTCCCCATATCTAATATTG
The DNA here is from genome assembly GCA_025584915.1 of Monochamus saltuarius. NCBI lineage: Eukaryota > Metazoa > Arthropoda > Insecta > Coleoptera > Cerambycidae > Monochamus > Monochamus saltuarius. The sequence goes on along the minus strand of CM046730.1, from coordinate 18,226,874 downwards.
TATAAATAAATCTAGTTAACTGCGGCATACTAATTGTTTACGCATTGAGTAATAATTTTATAGGAACTTCCGCAGATCTACAGGGTGTTAAAAAACAGTGTACAATATTTCAGGAGGTAATAGTATGAACCAAAATATGCAGAAAAGTCTTAATAAACATGGGTCACAGTAACGGTTGCGGATATATGGACCACTATTCGTTTTTCAAACATTTTATTTTATTAGGAATAAACCGACAAAGGAATCTTTTAGCAAACAAAAAACAAAGTTACAGAAGATGTTCAAAGTGCCCTCCGTCCATTTCCAAGCAGACACAACATCTTTGTCTCAACGATATTCGAACTCTTTCGAAAACACCCTCCTTGGTTTGGATTTCTTGACACTTTTGATTAATCCGTAGCTGCAGCTCTTCCAGGCTATTTACAGAAGTACCATACACTAATGTCTTCAAATATCCCTAAACAAAGAAATCTGCCTGTTTTATGGCGTCCAAGATCGCTTGATCTGAACCCTCTAGATTTTTTTGTTTGGGGTACTCCTGTAAATAGCCTGGAAGAGCTGCAGCTACGGATTAATCAAACGTGTCAAGAAATCCAAACCAAGGAGGGTGTTTTCGAAAGAGTTCGAATATCGTTGAGACGAAGATGTCGTGCCTGCTTGGAAATGGACGGAGAGCACTTTGAACATCTTCTGTAACTTTGTTTTTTGTTTGTTAAAAGCTTCCTTTGTCGGTTTATTTCTAATAAAATAAAATGTTTGAAAAACGAATAGTGGTCCATATCTCCTCAACCGTTACTTTGCGGACCCATGTTTATTAAGACTTTTCTGCTTATTTTGGTTCATACTATTACCTCCTGAAATATTTTACACTCTTTTTTTAACACCCTGTATAATAAAGAAATTTCAATTCATTTTTTAAATCTACAAAAAATAAATATTTGCATAAGTACCTACAAAAATATTAGAAAACACACTTGAAACAATCTAAATATAATATGTCACAGCTAAATAATTAATAAATTTAAATTTTCTTTCTAACAGCAAAACGAAGATTCACATGGGTTACCAGTTAAAATAAAATATATATCAAGAATGTATATTTTAAGACTTAAAACCACTTAGCATTATATTATGTGTTATTTTTGCTACACATTTCGCATGAAACAATTAAAAATAATTTAGCTTTAGGTCACATTTCGGGGTTAGATACTAATGATTACTCATTCTCTAAATGATTCTAAGAACGGAATTTCACAAGATTTCGATACTGACCAAAGTCCATTCTAAAATAGAATTACTTCCATAAAACCCAACTCACACCATGTAATAAGTACAATGTTCATTAACAACTTTTTGTCAGTAAATAATGATTTTTAAAAGTACGAATAAAAGTAAGATGTTTATATTTATATTATTTGGGGTATTTATGTTTTTTCAAAATGATATCAATGTATTACATAAATTCATTGTCCTCAAGTGATAGGACGATCCGAATCTTCTCGTGCAACTTGTACATGATTGTTATTTTATTCAGATTTATCTGGTCTTCTCAAGATTTATTTTGCACGGACTAGTTAAAAATATGGGTATTTGCAATTGGAAGTATTCGTGCAGAACAAGCTAGTAAAATATTTAACCACATCAGATTAATTTGGAAAGTTCCATTTGCGAACTTTATAAACAATATTCATATTAATTTAAAATACTACAGCTTTATCTGTGAGATATGCAAATTTAAAAACGTCAGCACTTGAAAGATATGTCTGATGTCTGACTGTTTGAATTACAAAAAATTGTGATTTACCTTGTAGGTACTAACTTCACTCGTTACAAAGAATAGTTTAATCGATTAATATTTAAAATTTATACTGTTTTATTATACAAATTTTTGAAATCTATGAAAATTTAACCCAATAAGGATTAGAATACTCGTATGTCCTTTAAGGTTCTGTTGTCCGCGTCATCTTTACAAAAAAGTATTGACGTATATTTGGCATTCTAACACTGTAGATGTTTATAAGTGGATGCTATCAGTAAAACCACATTTAAACAAACAAACGCTACTTAAATAACAAAAGTGTATTTTTCCAAATTGTAACATCTCGATAATGTAACCGAATTTTATCTTTATTCAAATTTGTACCGAAAATCAGCAACCATTGTATCTAAATTTATTGGTGGGTCATGTTTCGATATATGGGTAAAAAAAATAAGTACATCATACAAAAATTAATTGTCTAGACATTATTTTTCTGGTGTTCCAAATCCTTTCTACTTTCGTTATCAAATAAAAAGTATTAAATAAAGTTGTTATAATTTTACTAAGCAAAGATGAATGTAGATAAAACAATTCCAAATTTGGGTCAGTTACTTACAAACTATCAAATAGCAGTTAACAAAAAATTTAGTGAACTTAGAGATATCCTTCTTCACTGAGGAATATAAATTAGGCAATAATTTGCTAAAGTAATACAATAAATGTACATTAAAGATATTATTGATATTTAAGGCTTGTTTTGGTTCTGCATTTGATTGGTTCTAGAACAGTTCTCGATAATCAGGTTCAAGCAGCAAATCCTTAAATTTTTACAAATAGACATTTTTAATACGGAATTAAACAGGTAACAGCATAAATGCTGATTTGTATAGGAAAATTTGGACAGATAAGAGCACAAGATAAAATGGTTAACATCTGTCATAATCGCATCGAGGATAAAATGAATTGTAGATAAATCTAGAAGCACAGAAGAGTAAATTTCCGCTATGAATTTGAAATTACAGATAATTACAGATACATCTACCAATATAAAAAGCAGTGGACGTTTTTCTGTAGACTTTGCTTAATGAATACATGGTTAGTAATTAATTACCTATTGACTATAACGAGAAGAAGAAAAAATGTTTATGATATCCAAGGACGAGGACACAACAGACAATAAATGTGAGAATTTTAGAACAATTGAATGATAAATATTAAATTTTTCACATATAAAACTCTCGGTATACACTAAATTGTAAATCTATCTTTCTGCAAAAATATAAAAATAACTAGATAATGTATTATTTAATACATTTAATGCATTTTTAAATAAAAATGATAGTGATGTATGACTCATTCGCATCATTTTGAGATCAACTGTATCATCATTTGAAACTTGATTCAAAACCTCCTTTAACTATAACAGATATCCACTGTTGTTATAGTTGCAATAAAATTATTCTAAACAGAAAAGTTAATTGCTTTTCATGTGACCTTAACTACTTTAATGGGATTCGTATCCGGTAAAACGACGGTCGCTGCATACAGAAGATCAGATCAGTAGTGCAAAGTGATGCAAGGCGTAGATTCTATTTTGTCAAATTGTCTAGGCGAATAAATATTTTTAGGATAATAACTTATTACCTTTGGAGTTCATATTTTGGAATTCAATATCACTGTATACTGTCTTGGTACCTGTAATGGAATTTTTTCATCACGTGATGATATCTTATCGTAAGTACGATAAGGTAAGTTCATATAAATTCGCCCTAAACATTTAGTATCACAAATCGATATATTCGTGCCATATCAGCGTAGTTAAAAGTATCTTTCTGTTGTTAAAATTTGTTTTGGATACTGGAGATAATATAACAGTTTGAATGGATGTTAATTCTACAGTGTGTCTTTTGGAAAAAGTGGAGCATCGCCCTAGCGATACTAAAATCAAGTAAGTGTTAAGTCTTCACGTGTAAAAATTATCAGTTATAGATTGCTTCTTATTTTTGCAACCGGTAATTTTGCGTGTATTTTGTGATAAACTATAATTGAAAAAAAGGAAAAGGGACCATTTAGCATTTTTTTCTCTAAACGATTATTAATATTAATGCATTTATTTATTTTTTTTGGATTGGTAAAAGAACTAAAGTTTCAATATTACCCATTGCATATACCGTGACAAAATTTCACTAACAATAAAACTCTTGTCTATCTAATTTCACACATGTGCAATATCCTGCCGTGTCATACTAATTTTTATTTACTTAACACTTGGATTTGATAATCTGATAAAATTTAAATACAATTCCAAGTCCAGCTATCTCATAAAAAACTCTTGGAAACTTACTGTGATATCAATATCCTTATCCAAGACGTTTACTAACAGACATTTATAATTTCCAAATTCCACTCGTTCGGTGTAGTCCCCAGAAACATCCTGATTATGCAATTGTTTGCGTCAATATTTTATAACATTTATAAGGCATAGGAAATGAAAATATTATTCTTTGTTCATTGAAGGTATGAAGAATTATTTTATTCGTGACATTTATGAAAAGGCACTATAATTTCATATTAATAATGCATGGGCATACGTATGCTAAAAATAGCTGTATATAATTTATTACTGACAACGTTTGTTTATTTTAACATAATTTTTCTAAAGGCGACGTAATAAGCAAAGTTTGAACGCAGAATAGACCGTACAAAGTGCATAATGCTGTTTGAAACAAATACGAGAAAGTAAAGGCACTTTCTTCAACTTGGCTGCACTAGTTGGAGCGGAAAAATACGTTCTAAAATCCGAATTGAAAAAAATGTACATCTAGACAATGTGATGACTCAATATTAATTACAGTTGCGTCATAATTGACCACAAATATTCTGGGAAATCAGTATTATCAAACCCGAAATAAAAAACCTGATGGGTATTAAACAAACCGTAAGACGGTCAAGCGCGTTGCCAAGGAGGTGTGTCTTGACGTCACGTAGGCTCGAACTTGATAATACCAATTGCTAACGTATGTTTAGTCGACTTAAGCGTTCTTTGAATTAATTGTCTTAAACTAAGGTCAAGGAATGCCAATAGGGCATTTTATGTACAGGCCTAGTCATTATTTGACGTAAATATTTAATAAATGTGTTATTGGATCCAATACACTAACAAATTATTGTTGTCATGGAGTGATAGACTTTATTAGACTTAACATCAAGGCTACGTGACGTGGTAGAGGCTCGACTCGAGCCGCTCTCTGATTGGCTGGCAACTTACACACCTCTATTTGTGTGGCACCAACATTCCGCAATATCTCTGACGTTTTTAATTATTTATCAAAACAAGAAATTGCATCAGACGACAACGTTTCAACTGTAACGCAACAAATTTTAAAATAAAATATGGCAATTGTTTAAATATTATCTAGATCTTACTGATTTTCCCGATTTTTAATTTCTATGTCCGATATTTTCGTCAAAATTCCATATATTTATACTTTTACAGACAAAGCACGGCAAGGTCGTTTGGTTTTTTCATTCTAAAAATACTGCATTCTAAGGTTGGACCGTCATATTATTAAATATTGATTTTTTTGCCACCAACAAACTTATTAAATTTTGATTCCTGTTTCGACATTTGTTCACACACACAATATAAAGAAAAACAAATTGTATGCCAGAAATTTGTATACATTTTGAATTAATATAAATATTAGTAAGTAACCAATAAGCATTGTTAAATATTATCGTTTAGATTAAATATATCGAGTTATTTTAAATACCTCCATAGTTGAATTATCAACAACTACTGCTAATTCTTTAAATTAATATTTCAAAAAACTAATAGCAAACTAGAAAATACAAATTATTCCGTTAAATTTAAAAAAGAAAAAAATATTTCAGAAAAATATTTGTATTACCATTTCATTTACAAAGGTATAACTCGCTGTATATGCCTAGATAACCGTTATCAAAGCAAGGTCTATATTAGTGCTAATTACAGTATACAGAAATTTAAAAAGTAATAATCTTCATTGCAATGTATATATTTTCAGCATTATTTTTCTCTACTAAAATTTTCTAAAATTATAAAGAGAACGAGTGTTTACTTATTTGTTCAGTCAGTTTTGCGAACTATAAAGAAATATTTTGTCCACTTCATAACCAGCAAAGAGAAACTTTTTCCTAGCCAATTCGTACTGCAGCTATTTATAGACATAATCCGTTATTTGAATATTACAGTGTTATGTCCACAAACCTCGTGATACATGTCTAGCACAAGTTTTTAGATGTCTTAACCAGGAAATACTTCAATTATAGCTTACAGAAGAATTACATATAATAAATATTTCACTGATATGATAAGTAAAATAAAAATCTATATAAAAAATTCCATTGTGTGATCCACTGCATCAAGTCAAATACAATCGACTGAAGATAAAATTCAAACGGGGACGGATGTGGAGATTGTAAATGTATTTTAGTACAGGATTATTTAGCCGTAGATCAATGGAAAATTCCATGCAGCCGCGTCTCGATCTCGGTCTCTGCAGACAAGACTCTTATAAGTGCATACAAAATACATTGCACTCAAACTATATGACCTCAAGAATTTTCACCAGAATTTTAGCAGTACACGTTCGAATACTAGTCTTCTTTTATGAATCATCAATATAATTAATCAACAATATTCAGCAAAAAATACAAAAAAAATGGGTGTAAGTCAATTTATCCTTTCTTTTATTAATAAAAAATTATGTACGCATTTTTTTTATTAATTATAGACAGATCATATTTTATCGTCTTAATAACTTGAAAACTTACAATTACTAAGTTATTTAAATAAAAGTATATCTGTTTTTAATTAAATACATTTCGCTGTACCTACATGTTGTTGCAGCTACATTAATTTTGTATCATATACAAGTGTAGTGTAGTCTATAGCAAAAAATTAGATGAATATTTTTTTGTCAGTAGTTTCTCTTTGAACGTGTGTGTACGCACGTTAGTACAAATTGAAAAGAAAAGCATTCACCTTTATTTTAAATAAAAACTACATTGTTGCCCTTTTATTTATTTTATTTAATACATCACCCAACAAAAAATTCAATAATTATATTTTGTACATTTAACAAGTACCAACCAATTGTTCAGTAGTTTTGCTGTAATCAAGAAATACAAACTTTTTATTTTATCGTATATAAAAACAACGACTAAAGAAAAAATAAATCTTCCATGGACAAATCGATTAAATAAAAGCAATTACTAATTTATATCCTATAACTTCAATTACAGTAATCTAGAAACAAGTGATTTAAATTGTGTTATAATACTTCCTTCGTTTAGGTATGGTGTTTTAGTTTTGTATAGTTAAAAAGGGAAATATATGTATAAGTACAGATAAAGAAAAATAGATAATTTTACTAGTATTTTCAAGTTATATACATGTATGCTAGTTCCTATACAGGGAGCGCGCGCAGGTGTACCTAACTACTATAACACTATATAACGAGTAACATGGTTATTCTCTCTTCATTGTATACTTCTCACTCTGAATATCAACAGTTGGTGTTTTTTTTAAATCGGCGTCGGCCTCCGTCATAATTCAAAAAAAGTAAATAAACAAAAGCGAGTCAAAGACATTTTTGTTTATATTTTTCATAGTGATCAATATCATTTTATGAGAAAATTGTGATTATGCCCGGTTCTAATAGTGGAAATTATTACAGGGTTGCTACAAATCAACCAGCCTGGGCTAACATTTTTTATCAGTGGAATCGCCAAAAATGGGTAAGTTTTTTCAACATAATTTATTTAATACCTTTCTATTATAGCAGCTGTGTTGAGGTGTGGAGGTTTAAATATTTTATACCCGCGCATCTAGTGTCAGTATCAAATACTGCCAACGTCCGCAAGTTTCCAAAAAAAAAAAAAAAAATTAAAAAATGGCAGTACTTACGCAGTACGCTTTTAAATTTATGATAGACCTCCTGCATGGCAACCACTCCGATTTGAACATTATTTACTACGAAAGCCTTTGCGCTGAACATCGCAGCTTGATTCTAGAATATTCTCTTTCCATTCCACCGGTCGATTCGAATTCACCGGTTGTTTGACACGGATGCGCAGATCAACTCTCCCGAATCGTTCGAGTTAAACAGCGGGCCTTTTCAGTTTTCACCGATTTTACTGAATTAAAATTACATAAGAAACAGCCACGCGACGCTAGGAGTATTTTTAAAACGTAAGTACGTAGTCTCCGCATGAAATATTTCCGGAGAAACAGACACGCAAAATGTGCGGTTAGACATCCTAATAAAAAAATCTTGCTGTCCCCCAAAAAATCAATACATTTATTGCCAATGACAAAACTCCAAAGTCCTAAACTTGCGAAAGTTAGAAGTAATTAAAACATATGAAAATGAAATTATTCCGCTATGAATATTTGCGAAATGTTAAGCAATAAAATGTTGTTTAATTAACAGTATCTTTTTGGACAGGATCGGACTTACTTGGTATTTATATTAAATTAAATTATTTACTCGCTTGTTTCCTTAATCTGTTAAATTCGATCACTCAGTGTAAAGTGTAAGTACCTTTGGAAACTGAAACAAAATAGCACATAATTAGAACATAGCAAAATATGAAAGTATTGTGTACTGTATTGGACAGGCAAATGTTATTGTTATATTCATAGTTGAAATATGTATGTATGATAAACAAAACAGAACCAGAACAGTCATATGTACAAATATGTTATGAAATATTTTAAGTGAATCATGATGCCTTCAATGCGTTGCATTAACATATTTGCAAATATGTAGTTAACAATTACTGCCATCTAAGTAGTCTTAAAAATATTGAAGTACGGATCTGTACCTTCTATACTTTAATTTATTAAATTATAGTCATATTTATATAATTTATTCCTAGGGCTATAACTACATTTTATTTATCACAAAACTCAACAAAAAACCATATGTTTAAGAAAGGACTATAAAGGGAAAATATATAGGTACGATTTTTATTTTAAGATATGAGGAGCTAAATTTTCATTACCCTCATTCAAAAATAGTAGCAGTACCCAAAATAATTTGCGGACGAAGTGCACCTAGCAAGTAGTGAAATAGGCGATCAAGGTAATAGAGGTAGTGACGACCCATGGCTTCGACCAACGTAGAGGCATCAAGGTTGCCACAGGACCGCACTTGGAAAATTTACTTGGCTAATAGTTGCATTTTTTTTTAAATTTCGGAAATCGGAATGAAGCAAAATTAAAATTATTAAGTAACATCATGAGTTATACCACTCAAAATTTCATAATAATACATTAATTTGATTAAACACTTGTTCTCAATTTATTAATTGAAAAATTTGACTGTATTTTTCATCTGACGCACCTAAAAGTATAAAATCGTTCAAACATTGAAATCAAGTTCACCCTCCTTCATTTGATGAAAATACCGTAACTGCATAACTGATAAGTACTTGAGAACCTTGAAATTTGCAAAAAAGAAACGAATTGGAACGGACGGGGAAAGATATTTTCTAAAAATGGTTCTCAAGGTCACACATACTCCGGCGAACCGGAAGTACACTTTTAAAACCGGCTTTTAACGAACGCAGTCGTACTTGGCCGGTAAAATTGATTTTATAAGAATACACAGGTGCTTAAATTGATCATTTGTCAATTAATTAGTGTTCGATACTGATGAATTCAATGAGTGAAACTACTGATCAGGTACGACTTATAAGTGAACTATCATTTCTTTTTTAATAAACACCCGTGATCAAACACGCGTTTAGAAATTTTTAATTGCTAATATGTTAGCTATTAATTTATTTGTAACAAAAAGGAATAAACCTTCACGCCTCTGAAGTGTATTTGATATTGCCATCCAGATATATTAAATATTTCATACAACAAAGTAAACAATTATACCTCTAATACGACCAATAAATTTAGTGTACATTGTTTATATAGAACCATAATTTGTTTACTTTTTCTGTGTTCATGTTTACTTGAGAGATTTCTTATTAATATTTATCTTACAATTAAAATTATTAAATCTAAGTCAAAGTATAACTAATTAATTAACTGACAATAATAATGTACATCATGAAAAGATTAAAGTTTTGACCGCCTTTATAAAACAATAGCGCTGCGTTATTTTTTACTGCAACTTTGTATTAAAACAGGTGCAGTTTCTGAAACAACGCATAGTTTAATGGACAATAATAAACAATCGCTTACTGATAAATACAAAAAAACAGCTTGGCAGAAATTAAAATCAAGTGATCCTAAAATAATAAACCTTCCACCAAAGACACTCCACATGATACCTATATTGGCAATCTATCAAAATTTTTTTCAACAGCGTAGTCATTGTAGCAATTTCTGAAGCACTACAGATAGTGTTTTTTGTTGTTTCCCTCACAGTTCAAACTCGTTACATAAAATGTGTTTTAATAACGTCATTCTCGGTTTCAAAATCTTGTCACACAGTGAAAGAATGACCAATACTGGATAAATCCAAATCTTTTTTTTTTTTTAAATACGCTTATCGGAAAAATAGTGGGAGATTTACGTAAATAGTGTAATCTGTACACGAGTTAGATTGAAGAAAGTCAACACCCGCACTCAAAAATGATGCCTCACACAACAGATGACAACGCAGTAAGAAATTCAAAGAAGTTTTTCATTAAAACTTAGTATTTCTCTATTTGAATAAACTTTTTTCGATTTTTAGCGTATCGAGTGTTCTGACAGATGAGTTGTTGTGTAGATGCGCATTATTTTTGAGTAGCGTATAATTTAGAAAACCTATGAACTATTACAAATATTTACATGACCTAAGGTCATTATTTATCAAAAACTCTTGTTTATAGAATGGCAATCACCAACGGCTGCAGACCACAGACAGTCCGTGCATGTCGACTTCTACAACAGCCACAAATCTTTCATCTCTTGGGGACTTCCAGTCGAATTCAACTATCAATTTCCAAAGAAAAATGGGTACTTTAGAAGAAAATTTAAGAATGACAATACCTGAAATTGAGCCTTTGCAGAAAAAAGGGGATGAAGAAACCGTAGCCCAAGAGGAAACAAAGGATTTCTCAATATGGCAAATCAAAAGACAAGTAAGTTTTCACCTAAACTTCTATACTAAATAAAATTTTAACAAAGACTCATAGAAAAAAATCTATACAGAATTAAACTCGTGATATAAAATTGATTGCTTTAACTATATACATTTTTTATATTCTGTAATTCAGAAATAGGACCACTTATGACCACAGTTACAACTACGTTTTTTTATTGCGAAATGCATTTTGAATCTGGTTAAAGACAACCTTTACCTATAATTTTAGAAGGTCGTCTTTTAAGTGCATATTAATTCGGTATAATCCGTAACCCAATAAAATGTAATTGAATGTATAAGACGATATTTTATTTGGATAGTAGTGTTTTGTTATTCTCGAACTACTCGTTAATTTCTTAAATATCATAATTAGCAACAGCACAACGACGCTCGTCTCATATAAGTAGATTGAGAATGTGTATTATTAATGAATTATAAAATAATAAGGACAATAACAAATCATGAAACGAATAATAAAAAATAAGTTTCAAAAGAGGGGGTTATTAGGACGTTATAAAACCGACTCATATAACATATGAAATAGTTTTTAACAAGCCTCTCAATCAAATCGTACATAGTTTATTAAATGTCGTGTGATCTCTGGTGACTTTAACATCTGTGCGTCGATATTAAAATCGTTAAATCAATCATGAAAGTTTTGGTACGAGCTGATACGCACGTTACTTTTTCGATACCCGAAAATGAACCTAGACCTAAATGCACATTTTCTCAGGTGATTACAAAAAATTGTCGAGGGTGATAAAGTGCTAATATTCCGTTCTTCTTTTCAGTTGCTAGCAGCTGTCGCGGTATCATGGGTGTCTATGATCATAGGATACTCGTCTGCTTATACCTCTCCTGCTCAACTGTCCCTAGAAGAGGATTTTGGTCTTCAAGAAGATAAGGTACGTTTATATTTACCAATTTTTTATGTTGTTGCATTGGACATGTTTTTATTTGGACCGTGCTACAGCGTTTTTTTTGAATATATATATTGAAGCTTTTAAAAATGGTTGAATGTAAATTTTTGTCACACAATTTACAATTAATTGCTCAGTTGATATAGTATAGCATCAAATTATTTTAAATGAAAGTTCCTGATTAGACTTTTTAGTCTTTTAGTTTAAATTTAAAAACATCTTATCATTGTTACAGATGTCGTGGATTTCGAGTTTAATGCCACTAGGCGCTCTGGTGGGAGGGCTTTGTGGTGGTACCTCCATTGAATACTTGGGCAGAAAATGGACGATCCTATTAACAAACATCCTTTTCCTAGGAGCATGGATTATCAGCTACTTCGCCCAGAATTACGTGTACTTATATGTCAGCAGAGCTATTACTGGAGCCAGTGTTGGCATTGCTTCACTTACTCTACCCGTGTACTTAGCAGAAACTATCCAACCTGAAGTTAGAGGTACTCTAGGATTGTTGCCAACTGCATTTGGTAACATTGGCATCTTAGTATGTTTCTTATTTGGAACAGTCTACAGATGGAAAGAATTAGCTCTCATTGG